>CM071594.1:248079429-248692643 GCA_036435485.1 Saposhnikovia divaricata | reverse complement strand
AATTTTAACCATGCATATCATTATATAAATTTATATTAAATTAAAATTAAAAAATTATTAAAAATAAGGATTATATAAAAACATAATTATAATGTTAAATAAATTTTATAACCTATCAAAAGAAAAGCACGGGTTATAAGCTAGTATTCTATAATAAGCGAAATGGGATATAATTTGTAATTTGGTTAACCCCCTATTTTTGGTTATCCCTCATTCGCAACTGTTAGATTTTCAATTCAAATAGATCATGACCGTTAGATTCAACAATATTAAAAATTGTTATATACAAAGATCTAAGGTTCGATTCCCGCCAACAACATATTAATTTATATTATACTAAAAATTATTATATACAAAGATGTAAGGTTCAAATTTTTTTAACAACATATTAAAATTAATATTTATAATATTATACTACACTATAAACAAATTATAAAAAATTAAAAATAACTCGTACTTTGCACAAGGTATAAGCTAGTATTATTAAATACATAACATTAAAACTTTCGTCGATAATCTAGTTTGTACAAAAGAACAACGATGGTTAGATTTTAAGTGAACTAATGAGAATTGTTAAATATAATATTAAAAAGTTTAGCATATACATTTTGTATAAAATTCGAATATTATTAACAACATATCATAATTAAATATTTATATTATTAATTTAAAGAATGCAAAGAAAGAGATAGGGTTTCTTTCCTTAAAATAAATATTATTATATCCTACTTCTAATTAATAATATTAACATGAAAAAAACCCACTCTTTGTTTGGCGGCCTTGTGTTTCGCTTTCTGGCCCAAAACAAAAACATAGCAGGAGTCTTCAAATTGATGAAAAATATGTAAGAGCGCCAAGTGTCGCATAACTCACTACCTAAATTCCTCCGTCAGATACATTTGTAGATGAGGATCGCATTTACTATATATCTTTGTAGATATGATGATGATCTTGCAGCTGCTCGTTGCGAAATCTAAATTTCAATCTCTAAAAATTAATGCTATCATCTACACTCTTCTTTCTTTTTTCTTTAAATTGGACTCATTCTTGATTTATTTCTCACTCGAGCCTGTGTTTGCTTATACATTCAGAGGGTTGTAAGTGAGTGTGCTTGCTAATTAGGGTTTCAATGGAGGGAGTTAAAAGTACTAGTCGGTATCTTCAGAATCAACACAAGGGCTTGGCGTTTGGATCACTAAATTTTAGTGATCATCTTGGTCTTGATGTGTCTAGTAACAAGAATGCTGATGTCTTGAGCCAGGAGGTTCATCCGAAAGATTCGATCAAGGCAAATGATGGGAATGTCGAGGGAAACCGGAGACACTTCTACCCATTGAGACCTGAGGCTGAGAATTGCCTCTTTTATGTGGAAAATGGCTGGTGCAAGTTTGGGAGGAATTGCAGATATAACCATCCTTTCAATAGGAGAAGCCTGCAGGTATACTAATTTAACTTAATTGGTTGTCTTTAAAGAGGTTTATATTATTCTTTTTTTAATTAATTGATGTGAAATGACCAGGTTGTGAATCAGTGTACACATATTTATACAAACTCTGACAGTGTAGAGTTGAGCAGAAATCATATTTGCATGAATTTATCCTCTTTCTTGGTACATTAAGAATATTCGTGTAGATTCATTAAACCCTAGGATTCTTATTGGTTTTCTTGGTAGAAAGTAAAATATCTTGGTAGGATTGGATGACGCCCTTTTTAGTGCGACTGTGGATCTGTTTGTTTTGATGTCATAAATGTAGGCGGTGGGGTATAGAAGAATCAATTTAAAATAAGGAAGATTGGTATCTGATCGTGTAGGTTACGTGGAAAACCTTGTCGTGACTAGACTTGTCGCTACTTGTCATGACAAAGACTTGTGGCTACTTGTCGTGACAAAGACTTGTCACTTCTGGTCGTGATAAGTCTACTTGTTGTGTCTAATTAATAGAGGTGAATGGGGTTATGCTTGTCCTCTATACGTGCATCAGAGGGCACAAGCATATTCTTGACATGTCCTGAAAGTCACATACGTGAATTCACAAGAATCAGCCAGATCTGCCTAGTTCTTGTCTGTACCGAAGAAACGAGATGCGCTTTAGAATTAATGCTACCTTAGAAGATAAGAAAATTTTAATGATGCCATTTTCTGCGACATAACCATATAAGCTTTCTTGAATTTTCATGACAGTTCCCCTAAGTAATGTCACAGAAGAAGTGTATAGATCAGAGTAACGAAAAGCCTTTTTTAATGGTTTTTGATATGTACATTAAGCTAAATAACTTACTTTAACACCTAAAGAAGTAATTAATCAGAATTAAAGAGTCATGTTACATGTTTTATATTATACGTTTTTATATATATATCTGGAGCTTTGGAATCATGTTGTTTTCATGTATGCTGTTTTGATTTCACCTTTTTGCAGGCTGAGTATAAGGAGATAGCAAAGCTGAATGAAGAGAACTTAAATAGGATGGCGCAAGTCGAGTGCAAGGTTATCAGTATTTCAGTATCTATATATGAATATTTGCTTCCATATTTAATAATCTGTGTATCTGATCTTTGTTGGTTTCGTATATACAATCTTGTTTTTGTCATGTCAGACAATCATCAATCACCTATAAGTTCAATCTGTGACCAACCTTTGATATATCACATCTATAATTTCGGTTCATAAACACCGCTTCAGGACAATATGCACGTTGTTGGACTTTTAGTCCATATACTGCATTCATATCTTTGTACTCTCTGTGCATTGATTTATTCTCCAAATAAGTTAGTTGCACCTATAATTTTAGAACATACATTTCTGATCCCGTTGTCTTTACATGCATACAATCTACTTATTCTGATTGCAAGTGATCACAAAGAGAGCACAAGTTTAATATCTACTTGGCTGTAAGATATTTTTATGCGTTAACCTTCAAGCATTTTAAACAAGTTAGAACCTTAAATGATATTCATTTTTTCTTCATTCTCTCCGAGGTGTTTAATTACCTTTGGAAGCCACTTCATTGCAATGATAATGGATTATGTTTGTATGAGGGTAAAATCCAGTAAGTTAAGAAAATGTGATCTAGTTAGTATCTGCTAAAAGATAAGTCTTTCTCTAATATTTGCTAAATGTGATATGTAATAGATATAAGTGTGTATATATATATCATAACTTGTTTACTTTCTCTTTACAGTCTTCATATTTTTGCTTGCTTTGTCGTGTAGTACTATTTAACACCTGAAGGCTGCAAGCATGGAAAAGCTTGTAGATACAATCACAGTGGGCGGAAAATTGAGGAGGCTCCAGTTTTACAGTATAATTTCCTTGGGCTGCCAATTCGACCGGTACTATCCTGTCATTTCTTTTACCTTTTAGAATTCAGATGTTACTTAGAATGAGAGAACAATCTAGTTTAACAATAGTTAATTGTAAACTTCTCAATTTATTTCAGAATATATATACCTTCTCTAGCGTAGAATTTCTCTTAACATCAATGTTGCTTGGCCCAACAAGCGGTATTGATTTTGTCCGGCCAAACTGGATTGTTGGAACCTTCCAAAGGGAGAGTGGTGAATCCCCAATTGTATGGAGAATCTAAGTCAACAATTGGGGATTCACCACTCTCCCTTTCGAATGCTCCAACAATCTAGTTTGGCATAACTGAACCAATATCTCTTGCTAGGACAAGAAAAGCTGATGTTCGGAGGAATGTCATGTCGGAGAAGTTTTTTCTTATCTATTGTTTAAATAGTTTGTTTTCATTTAGTTGTGTTGTAAATTTTGAAATTTCCGATGTTTTCAGTGATTCCCATTATGTTTGAAATACTCTAGGGGATGTTAGTGATTCAGATCTATCTCAAAGGAAATGTTTCCATTCGATGGTATCTAGTGCGGAATATTCTCAAAGGATATGGTCACCATTTATAGAGATCAGGTGTGAGTACATGAAGACCTTTAGAAAGGTTACTCACTGAATTTTAAGCCTATCAATTCCTATGCTCAATGATCAAGAATTCCCGATGTGATTAATGATGAAGGCTCAAGGCTTCATAATCCATTGGGAACTAACATATATATTGTTTCTGATCACGAGAATGAATTATCAAGCATAGTAGCTTGTGCTATAGCCTTATTGAGGGATCCACCAGTTTGGTAGATCTTAATGAAGATTCAACCAGAGATAATGGTATGGATGCTAAATCATACAAGAGATCGAATTGTGTTTCCTGACCCTCTTCCTTGACTATTACTTATTGATTATCATTTGGTTCCCTTACTTCAGATGACCTTAATCCATCAACTGATGTTGCTTCGGATGACTCAAGCTAATCGAGTACTAAAGGACTATATCTATCAATTTCCTTAATTTACTTTCATGATATGCACCCAAAGGTTTCTATGGGATTGAGCAGATCAATTGGGAAAGGTAAATATTATGTAGTATCTCTATATGCCACCAAATTTCGAGATTTACGGAGGTCGTATTGTTCATATGAAGTTGATTATATTGCATAACACCACCTTCGGAGGTCCCGAAATTTGGTGGCATATAGAGATACTACAGAATATTTACCCTTCCTAATTGATCTGCTCAATCCCATGGAAATCTTTGGGTGCATATCATGAAAGTAAATTAAGGAATTTGACAGATAGAGTCCTTTAGTACTCAATAAGCTTGAGTCATTGGAAGCAACATTAGTTGATGAATATAGGTCATTTGAAGTAAGGGAACCAATTGATGACCAATAATTAAGAGTTAAGGAAGAGGGTCAAGAAACATTAAGTGATCTCTCATATAATTTAGCATTCACTCAATTATCTCTGGTTGAATCTTCATTAAGATCTACCAAAACTTGTGGATCAATCAACAAGGCAAGAGCACAATCTATTGTGCTTGATAATTCATCCTCGTGATCAGAAACAATATATTTGTCAGTTCTCATTGGAATATGAAGCTTTGAGTCTTCATCATTAATCATATTAGGAATTCTTGATCCTTGAGCATAGGAATTGATAGGCTTAAAATTCAGTGAGTAACCTTTCTAGAGGTCCTTCATGTACTCACACCTGCTTTCAGTAGATGGTGACCAGATTCATTCAGAATTTTACGCACTAGATACCATCAAGACAGACCATTTCCTTTGAGATATATCTGAAAATATAGATATACCTGGAATAAAATTATAACATGGATACTTCCTTTTCATAACCGACCAAAGTGGTCGGTTATGTGTGTTAAACTCGACCAATTGACATAACCAACCAGCCTTTATGATCGATTTTATTTGTTAAACCGACAGATTGCCATTATAACCCATCAAACTGGACGGTCGGTTTTAAACTGTTTTGTTGCAGTGACTATGACCAAGTTGATTATATCTATTGAACTTATAGGGACCACTCCACATTATTTATTATCATATTAAAGTAATTTTGTATATATTACAATTTGTTATTTTTAAAATACAACCAATCATTATAACCAGCTCCACTAAAGTACATCTTTAGTTATATTATTTACATAATATAAGTAATCATTATAGGTTTAACAAAATTTACATAATTTTTATTTTACATTATTTTAACTAACACCTTTCAACATATTCTAAAAGGTAAATAATTGTTGATATCATTTGACTGTCCTTTGTGAAATGTCCCACAATGCATATATTTGTTTTGTTAAATCGTTTACCTAAACTTCTAGCTCATTTACTTACTAAAAAAATACTCTTATTTATACTCGAATTTATAGTAAGTTTCAAATATTTATTCCTCGGTAACATTTGTATTGGAAAACAAGAACATTCTTATTTTGATCGTATAATATTGTTTTTTACAGATTTAAAACATAAATTTTTCTAAGAATTAAATCAGAGGATCGTTTGCAAATGCGTAGTCTATACAAAATTTAGAAACTTTCAATAAAACAATAAATCTTTCTTATCATATATATATAGGCAAATATTTAGTTTAGACCACTTAAATTTAGGATTAATTGTAGACCAGGTGGTTCTATATATGTACTACAATATGCAGGTTGCGTAAATAATATGTGCAATACACACATTGTAGTACACTATAATACATATATGAAAGTATCTTGTCTACAATATATTAGTCCTAATTAGAAGGTGATACATACACATACATAATTTTGTGATAATAATAATATCAATGAACTCGTGATATAATTTTATTAATTTAAAAAAGTGAAATACGATATGAATAAAAAAATTGTGTGTTATTAATTTCATGAAAAGTTATTAATGAAATATAAAATCATATCACTGTAATATGATAGCACTTTAAATATATATTAAATAATAATAATAATAATAATAATAATAATAATAATAATAATAATAATAATAATAATAATAATAATAATAATAATAATAAAGTCATTATTTTCTATCCCATGAATAAAACAAATCGAGTTTAAGTCGAATAAGAGTAACTCGAGATGGTCAATATGGGTTTAGTCCTTGCGATACCCACTATTTGTCAAGAGACCCAATCAATATTTGCTATCTGGCCCAAACAAAAACATACCCCCTTCATGCTAGGAGCATTCAAATTTTAGCCCTATATTGGTACATTGGGGAACCCACTATTTGTTAAGCGCGCTTAAGTTTCACTCCCGACCAATATTTGCTTTCTGGCCCAAAAAAAAATCCAAATTGATCTTCATAGTAGGAGCATCCAAATTGATGAGAAGAATGTAAGAGTGGCAAGTGTCATTTGACTCGTTACCTAAATTTCTCTGTTAGATACATTTGTAGATTAGGATCACAGTATATATATTTTGTAGATATGATATTCTTGTTGCAAAATCTAAATTTTAATCTTTAAAAATTATTGCTATCTTCTAGAATCTTCTTTATTTTTTCTTTAAATTGGGCTTATTCTGATTTATTTTCTCACTCGGGCCTGTTTAATTTGCTCATATATTCAGAGATAGTGGGGTTGTAAGTGAGTGAGTGAGCTTATATAGGGTTCTAATTCTAGAGTAGAGGAA
This sequence comes from Saposhnikovia divaricata, assembly GCA_036435485.1. Classification (NCBI taxonomy): domain Eukaryota; kingdom Viridiplantae; phylum Streptophyta; class Magnoliopsida; order Apiales; family Apiaceae; genus Saposhnikovia; species Saposhnikovia divaricata. Next base: position 248,685,638 of record CM071594.1, on the reverse strand, counting down.
CAAAGGAGGGAGTTAGAGCCTAGAGGTCAGCACATCCACAATCAACACATGGTCTTACCGTTTGGATCATTAAAATTTAGTGATCATCTAGGACTTGATGTGTCAAGAGAAAATTTAAATATATGCTCTTAAAGATTCGATGAAGGGAAATCGGAATTTTGAGGGATGTCTTAAGGAGTCAGAACTTGTGGAGCATATAAGCCATCAGACCAGATATACGACCAGCTACTACTATACCCAATCTGACCAGATGCTGAAAATTGGCTTTTTTTTATGGGGTAATTGCAGATATAAACCATCCATTCAATGGCAGAAGCCAGGTATAACTAATCAATTTAAAATAGTAATAACTTCTTATGGTTTATTTTTCATGTATATATGCTATTTGATTCAAAATATGTAGCAATGTGAATTAAGAAATGTAAAAAAACAACACCATTACTTGACAAAGTTAAACAAGTGCCATTGTGACCATACAAAATGAGGAAGAACAAGAGCATTTATAATACCACTATAACCTCGTTAAATACATCACTAAAACTTTATTATTAAGTGAGTTTAAAATAATGTTTTCAATTATTGATGTTGTTTTAAATCTTGCGGAGTTAAGATTTGTCAAATGTTTAATTCTTGTTATGAAAAATGAATCGAGAGATAACATACCATAAGATAAAGCTATAGGTAAACGTAATGAAAACATAATATCATCTTAGATGTGAAACTGATTAGAGGTACCAACATTGAGAAAATTACATGTCCAATTTGTGCAAGAACTTCTTCTCTCCTTGCACTTTCGTTCAAGCCCTCACACACCCCAAAAATGAACAAGATCAACTTCGAAATTTACAACACCACAATTAAAAAACAAACTATTGTACAATAATAAATTGTAAACTTCTCAATTAATTTGATTATACATACCTTTTCCAACATGGCATTCTTCTGATTATCAACTTTGTTGGGCCCAACAAGCGATATTGGTTTTGTCCGGTCAAATTGGATTGTTGGAGTCTTCTATAGGGACATAGGGAATGTGATGAATCCCCAATTGTTGGGAGAATCTAAGTCTACAATTGGGGATTTACCACTCTCCCTATGGAAGGCTCCAACTATCCAATTTGGCTGGACAGAACCAATCTCGTTTGGTGGGGCAAGCAAACCTGATATTCAGAGGAATGCCATGTTGGAGAAGGTACAAATATTCATGTTAATTGAGAAGTTTTCACTCAAATATTGTTAAAATAGTTTGTTTTATAACAGTGGTGTTGTAATTTTGAAAGTTCTTGATTACTTCTGGGGTGTATGAGAGCTTGGAAGAAAGTGCAAGCAGAGAAGAAGTTCTTGCACAGATTGTACAATTAATTTTGGCAATAAGGGTGCATTTAATTTTTACATCTAAGTGGATATTATGTTTTCATTACGTTTACCTAAAGCTTTGTCTTATGATATGTTGTGTCAAGATTTACTTATCATAACAAGAAACATTATGTCATATCTAACTCTGCAAGATTAACGATATTAGGAAATAGACAAACATTTATTTCGAACTCACTTAATGAGGTTATATAAGTCATATATTTTTTGGCAATAAGGGTGCATTTAATTTTTACATCTAAGTGGATATTATGTTTTCATTACGTTTACCTAAAGCTTTGTCTTATGATATGTTGTGTCAAGATTTACTTATCATAACAAGAAACATTATGTCATATCTAACTCTGCAAGATTAATGATATTAGGAAATAGACAAACATTTATTTCGAACTCACTTAATGAGGTTATATAAGTGATATATTTTACAAGGTTATGCTACTCTGAAGGTTCTTGTTCTTCCTCATTTTATATTATCATATATGGCACTTGTTTAATTCTGTCAGTTGTGATGTTTTTTTTACCTTTCTTAATTCACATGATATATATGTGCACTACTTCATCAAGTTACCATGCAGTTTGACCTAATTTCTGTGTTGGATCATTATTAGTTCAATTATGAGATATATATATATATATATATATATATGTTGTTTTCAAGTATATATGCTGTTTTGATTTTACATATTTGCTTCCAAGCTAACTAATCTGTGTATATGATCTTGTTGGTTTCATATGTAAGTACAGTCTTGTATTTGTCGGATCAGTCAGTCATTAGTCTCACCTACAAGTTCAATCCGTGACCAATCTTTGATCTATCACATCAATAAGTTGAGTACATGAACAGTATTGCTTTAGGACAATTTGCACCTTGTTGAATTGTTAGTCCATACTGCATTCATATCTTTGTATGGTAATGGCCTGAGGTAATGCACTCTCGGTGCATTGATTTTTTCTCCAAAAAGATTTGATGTGCCCGTACTTTTAGAATATATATTTTCCCTTGTCTTTGGATGCATGAGATATACTTATTCTCAAGGCACGTGACAAATAGAGCACAAGTTTACTGTCTATTTGGCTATAAGATCTTTTTCTATGTTAGTCTTGAATCATTTTAAACAAGTCAATATAAGAATCTTATTTGATATTCATTTTTAGTTTGTATGAGGTAATATTCAAGTAAGTTAAGAAAATGAGATCTAGTTAGTATCTGCTAAAAGTAGAGCTCTTTCCTGTGATATGTAATATATATTGTGTGTATATCATAACTTGTTCACATTTCTCCTTTGCAGATATAAGTGCATGCTGTTCGGTTTATTGTACTTTTGTTATCTCCAGTAATGGCCTTCTTCTCTTAACAGTTTCTTTTTATTCTGCTTGCTTGTCTTGTAGTACTATTTAATACCCGAAGGATGCAAGCATGGAAAATCTTGTAGATTTAATCACAGTAAAAAGAAAACTGAGAAGGCTTCAGGAAGATTATTGCATAAGCCAAATTAGTTGCTTTATGCCAGACCAATTTTCATTCTGATGTTATCTCAATTTGAGTCACTTTGTTTTGTTTTTTCTCATTTACCGAAGGTTACCATAGAAAACCATGAGGCCCCTACAACATCAGGATGGAACCCGTATACGCCTCCACCAGTTGCAGTAAGGCTCCAGAATCTGACAAGAAGTCCTCTCAGAAGCAACAACATCCTAAACCAAATCAGTGAAACTTCAAGTCTGGCCTTGGGTTTTCCCACCCCAAAACCTCCTCCTGTCCTCTTAAATGACAAAGGCCTGCCTTTAAGACAATGTCTTGAATTTGAAACATTAATTAATCAATGTCTTTTAAGATTTCTTAAACTACTTATATGGAGATTAATTATTCCCTGCCTGGTTGCTAAGGGTGGCTGTGATGTGTCTGCCAAGATCACCCATATACATATCTATTTACAAAAAGTATGTGTTTTCTTCCTGGAAGACCAGGGATCATGACTTTCTGCATTAAAAAAAATATCTAAACTCGTCTTTTCAATTAAGAATCATGACGACATGTTCAAATAATGTAATGCCTGTTTTGGCAAGGTTTGTGCATCATGCATAGGATGCATACATTGAGTCCCATCATAAGAACATGGAAGTATACACCTAAATAGATATGTCTGAGATGAAATGATATCATGGAGGCAGTTTTGAGAACTAGTCAAATAACAATTTTGGAATTATTTGCATTGCTTGTCCTGCCGTGTTGTGTTTATTTAGCTAAATATCCATCGTTTATATCATAAATTATGGGTTTATTTTAGTTTGTGCGTTTTGTTCATTGACAAATCTCGTGATAAACGAGTATCGAACCTAGAACCTTTGGGTCGACTAGATATTTATGGTACAAATATCTCTGCTTTCTTTTATTTCCTTAAAAAATTCAAGAACATGAGAAAGAAAATTGCGTATCAAATCTTATCTTTTCTCCCAAATTTAATTTCTTTCTATTCTTTTTTTTTCATGTTAAAAAATCGGGAACATAGAGTTTATAATGAAAAATTACTCAAAATACCCACTTTTTTACTACCCACTTACCAAAATACCCGTTTTTCAAAACGTCGCCCAGAATATACAAGAGATACCCCCTCCCAGGGGCGTATCCCAACTGTTCATCTCCCTCATTCATCTGTGAACTCTCTCGACTCTCTCATCTCTCCTTTCTCAGTCCTCTCGTCCCCTCTCTTCGTCTCTCTCGTCTCCCTTCCTCCACTCTCCCATTTGTATCTCTCTTCCCTATCTCTCTTCTATTTCTAGCCCCGTAAGGACAGTTTCAAGCTCCATCGAAAATTTGATTCGAAATTGGGGGTTTGAAATTTAGCATTAGAGATGAAATAAAGCTGGTATAGTGTTGTAGAGGATGAAAAATGGAGTCGATTGGTATGTTAAACAGGAGGGCAAAATGAAGGGGAACGGAGAGAGATTGACTTGTCGGAAAAAATGACGGGAGAGGTTTTATTTCAACGTCGTTGATGTTCAATCCGGCATTATAAATGGTATAAGTTTGGTATAGAATTATAGATCGTTGAATGACGAATCTAATGATATACATAACATTATGGGAAAATGTCAAGAGAGGTTCGAAATGTAGATCGTCGGAAATTTTTGAGAAATCTCCGGTCAATCGCATGGGTTGCGATTTCTAAAACCGGAGAGTATGGCAGATACGCCTCTCAGTGATGAGTGTTTCATATTTTAAGATCCAAAAGTTTAACCAAGGACATATTTAAAAGAGACAAGAATTTATATATAAATAAGTTAAATAATATCCAAATCTAGATTCAAATCAAATCCACATCATTTCGAGTTTAAAAAATAAATTTAAAATTAAAATTCACTCTCTTTCGAGTTCAAAGAATAAATTCAAACTTAAATCCAAATCAAAAATTTTGAATACATAACATTGAAACTTTCATCTATAATCTAATTTGTACAAAAGAATAACGATGGTTAGATTTTAAGTGAACTAATGAGATTGAGAATCATTAGATATAATATTTAAAAAGTTTAGCATATACATTTTGTATAAAATTCGAATATTATTAACAACATATCATAATTAAATATTTATATTATTAATTTAAAGAATGCAAAGAAAGAGATAGGGTTTCTTTCCTTAAAATAAATATTATTATATCCTACTTTAATATTGATATTATGGAAAATTGCATACTAAAATATAAATAATAAAATATTAAAAAATTATCCGTGCACTCCAAAATATATTAAATAATAAAATATAAATTATTTAATCACTAGAATGTACTAATCAATAAAATTTTAATTATTCATAGACTTAGAGGGTGTTTGGGGAAACTTTTTTTCAGAATAAGTCAACTTATTTTAAGACAAAGTTAGAGATTTCTAACTTTCCAACTTATTTTCCAACTTATTTTTGCAACTTATTGAATCTCAAACATACATTAAATACTTGTATAAAAACAAGATTTCAAAATATAAAATTTTTACCCGAAAATAAGTCCATAAGTCCTTACAATAAGTTGTGGCAAACAGGCCCTTAATGGTTTATGAAATGAATTAAAGGAGTGTGTATATGTAAGTTGAACGAGTACGGCTCAAGCCTAACAAATTTAAAGTTCAACCGGGCTCGTTTGCTAAGCGAAATGAGCCAAGGTCCAGATCTTTACGCAGCTCAATTCGCTCAGCATCGTCATTTTCCCACATGAAAAAAACCCACTCTTTGTTTGGCGGCCTTGTGTTTCGCTTTCTGGCCCAAAACAAAAACATAGCAGGAGTCTATTGATGAAAAAAATGTTAAAAAATAAATTAAATTAAAATTAAAAAATAAGGATTATATAAAAATATAATTATAATGTTAAATAAATTTTATAACCTATCAAAAAAACCCGTGCTTCGCATCCTTTATTATAATACCTGAGTCTACCACATATCAGTTAACCAATCAAAAAATTATGAATTATTTTAGAACCAATCAAAACGCATTCCTAAATTTTAGACGAATCATGTTATATTAACAATTTTCCTTATTTACATTCGCACCCTACTTCATTAACTATGATTAGTTAACACTTCTATAATTTAAATACAATAATAATTTTATTTAAAATATCCATAAATACATATTTTTAAATCAAAACTATTTACTAAAAAATCACAGTTTCTAATTAGAAATCAATCATAATATACTAATATATAATTTAAATTAAATTTCATAATTAATCATTCATTAATCAACCACTCTTTTAATATTAAATCAATCACAATCATATACTAGCATACACTATAAATAGATTTTCATAATACATGTTGTACAATTCAATTTTTATAAATAATTATAATCTAACTCAACTATAGATCTGAAAAATCGGATTTGAAATCATATTTGAAATAACTTGGATAAAATTCATACCTTCAAAGACCATACACTATAAATAGATTTTCATAATACATGTTGTACAATTAAATTTTTTTAAATAATTATAATCTAACTCAACTAGAATTCTGAAAAATCGGATTTGAAATCAGATTTGAAACAATTTGGATAAAATCCATACCTTAAAAGACTCGATTGTTTTAAAAGCTCAAACATATATTTATTCAAAATTTGTTAATAAAATTAATTATTTAATAAATATAAACCAACACTACAATCAGATTTGAATCATATTTTAAATAACTTGGATAAAATTCATATCTTCAAATCACAACGCATTCCTAAATTTTAGATCAATCATGTTATTTTAAGAATTTTCCTTATTTACATTCTCACCCTACTTCATTAACTATGGTTAGTTAACACTTCTATAATTTAAATATAATAATGATTTTATTTGACATATCCATAAATACATATTTTTAAATCAAAAAATTTAATTTGAAATCAATCACGATATACTATTATATATTTTAAATTAAATTTCATAATTAATCATTCATTAATCAACCACTCTTTTAATATAAAATCAATCACAATCATATTATCATACACTATAAATAGATTTTTCATAATACATGTTGTACAATTAATTTTTTTAAATAATTATAATCTAATTTGAATCTGAAAAATCGGATTTGAAATAACTTGGATAAAATCCATACCTTCAAAGACTATCATACACTATAAATAGATTTTTCTAACAATTAATTTTTTTTAAAATAAATATAATCTAACTCAACTAGAAATCTGAAAAATCGAATTTGAAATTAGATTTAAAAAACTTGGATAAAATTCATACCTTCAAAGACTCGATTGTCTTAAAAGCTCACAAATATATTTATTCAAAATTTGGTAATAAAATTAGTTATTTAATAAATATAAACCAACACTTCAAAATCAAATTTGAATCATATTTTAAATAACTTGGATAAATTCATATCTCATAAACTCGATTTTTTTGAAAGCTCGAAAATATATTTATTCATAATTTGTTAATAAAATTAATTAATAAATCTTTTATTATATTAAAAGTTTTCTTTATTTATCATTCTTATCTTATTATATTAATCATGATTAGTTAACAATTTTAATTTTAATAAAGTAGTTACTTGATTTTACATATCCAAATATTACATATTTTTTAATTTTAAAAAATAATTATAATAAATTAGTATAAAATTAAAATCAATCAGGATTACAGTTAGATATAGTTAGCCAATCAAAAAATGTTAAATTGTTTTAGGACCAATTAGAGATCATTCCTAATTTTAGACTAATCATATTATATTAAAAGTTTTCCTTATTTATGATTATTATCCTTTTATATTAACCATGACTAATTAACAATTCTAAATTAAATATAGTAATGACTTGATTTAACATATCTATATTACATATTTTTTAATATTCAAAAACAATTATAATAAATTAGTATATAACTAAAATCAATCAAGATTATACATAAATATAATATTAAGCGATTTTTACAATTTTTATTTTCCACTCTTTTGATTTAAAATTAATCATAATTACATTATTATACATTATAGATTAATTTTATAAATATATATATAAGAGCCATTAAGAATTTATCCCAGAAATTAAATTAATCAAATCATTCTCATCCTAAATTACTTATTTTGATTACCTACCAATTTTTTTAAATACAAAATTTATTTTATTTAGTACATGCATAAATTAAATATTTTTTAAAGTGATAAAATATTTACTAACTTATCAATCTTTTAATTTAAAGTCAATCAAATTTATACTATTATATATTACTAACTAATTTTCATAAATATCCACTACAATCATACTATAATATAGTACATAGTTATATATTACAGATTAATTTTCATAAATACTTAATAACTAATTAATCATAATTTTTGATTTAAATCATTTTAAATTATATCATTGTATACCGATACATCTATTTTTTGCACATGTCTCTATGTATAGAGCCATTTTCCAAAATTGTGTATTTATTAATTGATTTTAAAATAAATATATCATTCTAATACATGAGTCTCTTTTATCTATATTATATAATATAGTATTTTAATATCTCAAACTATCGATCATAAGCTGCAATCAAATTTGAATAAATCTACTATTATTGAAAAGGGGTGACAAATTCTAAATACACGTTCAAAATTTAAATTAATCAATTATTAAAAAAACCTAACAACCAGTTAAAATATTAAAATGAATTTTAAACTAATTATCTTTAACATTTTACTTATCGATTTTTCTTAGCTATGCAATAATTAATGGGATAAACAAATTGACCTGAGAAGATATTTGAAATATTCAAAATACTAAATATACTTTCTAATAGTATTGGACATTATTTGATGTATAAATTATCACATTACAGAGTTAATGAAAATATAGTTATAGAATATTTTTATATCAAATTCGTCAACTCAGCGCAACAATTCTTATAAATCACTTTTTTTATATATATAATTAATTTATCAATAAAAGAACATACGACATTTACAAAAAATATTCAAAAATTTCAATTTTTCTCATAAATTGCTATAAGAACCAATATAACAAAATCCAAATCAATTCGAACAACCGACCATAGCTACGATTCTATACTATCCAAATTAATGAACCAATATAAGAAAATCCCGTAGATCTAAGATTTCGGATGCCAAAATAAAAGAACCTACCCTCACAAAAAGAATTAATAAAACCCAATATATTTATTGAAAAATAAAGTAAACTCAAGGAAAAAACGGAAGTTATCATTGACAAGGACAAAATACAAAATCCAATATATCAGTAGATAAAACCTACCAACGGGTTACTAGAATCTCAATAAAGAGAGATTTTTATTGAAAAAAACAGAGCAAAATCAAGCAAAACAACTAAAGGTGGGCTTATTATCAACCAAAATTGACGTCAGCTATAGCCATCGTTAGAAAAATCACTATTATTGCTATCTAGATAGGTCAATACATAAAATTATATATTGTTCTAATAAAAGGTTCCCTTTTTGATTTTGTATTCTTGAATTAAATTAATAGTATTCAGTTTCCACATCATAATCTAAGAACAGATATATCAAATTCGCTTGGTTGGTTGTTAATATTCAGTTTTAATATTAACAGAACTTAAAATATAGGTAAAAAAAACTTACCAACTTGGTAGATAGATTCTAAACAAACAAAGATATTTATTAGTTTAGTTTTGTCTAAACAAAACAAATGTATCAGGTTTTGAAATTTGATCGGGTTTTGGATCAGATATCGTTCGGTACAACTAAAATCCAAATACAAATCGAAACTATTTCGGGTTTAAAATTTAATTCCAAACTTGAATCCGAAAATTCGGGTTCAGTACATCCAAAAATTTGGGTTTTGGATCGGGTACTATTAGATCGAATTAATTTGTAACCCCTTTTTACGGGTAAGAGAAAATTAATATTTAATATACCATGTTCTAATAGAAAAAAAAAATCTACCTTCAAACTCCTAAAGTGAATATACACATTTTAAGTTATCATTAAAAACAAGTTGAGGGCAATCACCATAAACTCTAACAGTCATATCTTACTCTAAGAATGGGATATGTTGGATATGTTTGGTTGATTGATAATATTTATTTTTCATTAGTAAATCAATTTACTAATAAAAGAATATACAATATGTAAAAATGATATTGAGCAAACACATATAAAACTAGGTTATAAGAAAGTTTTCTTTATCATAACTACATAACTACGTTCGTTTAATGGATTTTACATAGTATAGATCCTTTCTCACATTGCTGAAATATGCAACATTTTTTTTTAGAGGCAATCTTATGATTTACTATGGTCATGAGAAATAAGTGTTTATGAATTTTCAATATGTATTTGAAAGATTGATCGCAACCCATGTAAATTTTTTATTAAACTACTATGATAAAAATTCTAGAATCCCACGATACTTTACATTTAAATAAACCAAATTTCCAAAAGAACAAAACTTAAATTATGGGTAAAAAACTTATGAACTTGGTAGAAAGATTTCGAAAAATGAGAAAAATCAAATGAAAAATATTAAGAAAAATAATAAAGAGGGGTTTAGAGCGTTTCAACGGGGATGTGAATGTTATGATAATTGTTTGATAATATTAATTTTATTGCAATTGGTATAAAATGACGAATAAGTTATTTTATACTTAAATTAATTACATTCTCATGAAATTAACTTTTCTCCTAAATAATGATTAAAATAATATGTTTATATTAATTAATCAATTAATTAATTTTACCGTTCGGTGCGTAGCACGGGTATAACGCTAGTTTTAGTAATAAATAAGAATCGTTAGATCTAATAATAAGATATATTATATGATTAAATTAATTTATTATAAATTCAAAGTTCGAACCCGTCAACGACATTTTTAATTTAAAATTTTACAAAATAAATTTTAAACCATGCATATCATTATATAAATTTATATTAAATTAAAATTAAAAAATTATTAAAAATAAGGATTATATAAAAACATAATTATAACGTTAAATAAATTTTATAACCTATCAAAAGAAAAGCACGGGTTATAAGCTAGTATTCTATAATAATCGAAATGGGATATAATTTGTAATTTGGTTAACCCCCTATTTTTGGTTATCCCTCATTCGCAACTGTTAGATTTTCAATTCAAATAGATCATGACCGTTAGATTCAACAATATTAAAAGTTGTTATATACAAAGATCTAAGGTTCGATTCCCGCCAACAACATATTAATTTATATTATACTAAAAATTATTATATACAAAGATGTAAGGTTCAAATTTTTTCAACAACATATTAAAATTAATATTTATAATATTATACTACACTATAAACAAATTATAAAAAATTAAAAATAACTCGTACTTTGCACAAGCTATAAGCTAGTATTATTAAATACATAACATTAAAACTTTCGTCGATAATCTAGTTTGTACAAAAGAACAACGATGGTTAGATTTTAAGTGAACTAATGAGAATTGTTAAATATAATATTAAAAAGTTTAGCATATACATTTTGTATAAAATTCGAATATTATTAACAACATATCATAATTAAATATTTATATTATTAATTTAAAGAATGCAAAGAAAGAGATAGGGTTTCTTTCCTTAAAATAAATATTATTATATCCTACTTCTAATTAATAATATTAACATGAAAAAAACCCACTCTTTGTTTGGCGGCCTTGTGTTTCGCTTTCTGGCCCAAAACAAAAACATAGCAGGAGTCTTCAAATTGATGGAAAAAATGTAAGAGCGCCAAGTGTCGCATAACTCACTACCTAAATTCCTCCGTCAGATACATTTGTAGATGAGGATCGCATTTACTATATATCTTTGTAGATATGATGATGATCTTGCAGCTGCTCGTTGCGAAATCTAAATTTCAATTTCTAAAAATTAATGCTATCATCTACACTCTTCTTTCTTTTTTCTTTAAATTGGACTCATTCTTGATTTATTTCTCACTCGAGCCTGTGTTTGCTTATACATTCAGAGGGTTGTAAGTGAGTGTGTTTGCTAATTAGGGTTTCAATGGAGGGAGTTAAAAGTACTAGTCGGTATCTTCAGAATCAACACAAGGGCTTGGCGTTTGGATCACTAAATTTTAGTGATCATCTTGGTCTTGATGTGTCTAGTAACAAGAATGCTGATGTCTTGAGCCAGGAGGTTCATCCGAAAGATTCAATCAAGGCAAATGATGGGAATGTCGAGGGAAACCGGAGACACTTCTACCCATTGAGACCTGAGGCTGAGAATTGCCTCTTTTATGTGGAAAATGGCTGGTGCAAGTTTGGGAGGAAATGCAGATATAACCATCCTTTCAATAGGAGAAGCCTGCAGGTATACTAATTTAACTTAATTGGTTGTCTTTAAAGAGGTTTATATTATTCTTTTTTTAATTAATTAATGTGAAATGGCCAGGTTGTGAATCAGTGTACACATATTTATACAAACTGTACACATATTTATACAAACTCTGACAGTGTAGAGTTGAGCAGAAATCATATTTGCATGAATTTATCCTCTTTCTTGGTACATTAATAATATTCGTGTAGATTCATTAAACCCTAGGATTCTTATTGGTTTTCTTGGTAGAAAGTAAAATATATTGGTAGGATTGGATGACGCCCTTTTTAGTGCGACTGTGGATCTGTTTGTTTTGATGTCATAAATGTAGGCGGTGGGGTATAGAAGAATCAATGTAAAATAAGGAAGATTGGTATCCGATCGTGTAGGTTACGTGAAAAACCTTGTCGTGACTAGACTTGTCGCTACTTGTCGTGACAAAGACTTGTCGCTACTTGTCGTGACAAAGACTTGTACCTTCTGGTCGTGATAAGTCTACTTGTTATGTCTAATTAATAGAGGTGGATGGGGTTATGCTTGTCCTCTATACGTGCATCAGAGGGCACAAGCATATTCTTGACATGTCCTGAAAGTCACATACGTGAATTCACAAGAATCAGCCAGATCTGCCTAGTTCTTGTCTGTACCGAAGAAACTATTATTGAGAGATGAGCTTCAGAATTAATGCTACCTTAGAAGATAAGAAAATTTTAATGATGCCATTTTCTGCGACATAACCATATAAGCTTTCTTGAATTTTCATGACAGTTCCCCTAAGTAATGTCACAGAAGAAGTGTATAGATCAGAGTAACGAAAAGCCTTTTTTAATGGTTTTTGATATGTACATTAAGCTAAATAACTTACTTTAACACCTAAAGAAGTAATTAATCAGAATTAAAGAGTCATGTTACATGTTTTGTATTATACGTTTTTATATATATATCTGGAGCTTTGGAATCATGTTGTTTTCATGTATGCTGTTTTGATTTCACCTTTTTGCAGGCTGAGTATAAGGAGATAGCAAAGCTGAATGAAGAGAACTTAAATAGGATGGCGCAAGTCGAGTGCAAGGTTATCAGTATTTCAGTATCTATATATGAATATTTGCTTCCGTATTTAATAATCTGTGTATCTGATCTTTGTTGGTTTCGTATATACAATCTTGTTTTTGTCATGTCAGACAATCATCAATCACCTATATGTTCAATCTGTGACCAACCTTTGATCTATCACATCTCTAATTTCGGTTCATAAACACCGCTTCAGGACAATATGCACGTTGTTGGACTTTTAGTCCATATACTGCATTCTTATCGTTGTACTCTCTGTGCATTGATTTATTCTCCGAATAAGTTAGTTGCACCTATAATTTTAGAACATACATTTCCGATCCCGTTGTCTTTACATGCATACAATATACTTATTCTGATTGCAGGTGATCACAAAGAGAGCACAAGTTTAATATCTATTTAGCTGTAAGATATTTTTGTGCGTTAACCTTCAAGCATTTTAAACAAGTTAGAACCTTAAATAATATTCATTTTTTCTTCATTCTCTCTGAGGTGTTTAATTACCTTTGGAAGCCACTTCATTGCTCTTCTGAACAATGATAATGGATTATGTTTGTATGAGGGTAAAATCCAGTAAGTTAAGAAAATGTGATCTAGTTAGTATCTGCTAAAAGATAAGTCTTTCTCTAATATTTTCTAAATGTGATATGTAATAGATATAAGTGTGTATATATACCATAACTTGTTTACTTTCTCTTTACAGTCTTCATATTTTTGCTTGCTTTGTCGTGTAGTACTATTTAACACCTGAAGGCTGCAAGCATGGAAAAGCTTGTAGATACAATCACAGTGGGCGGAAAACTGTGGAGGCTCCAGTTTTACAGTATAATTTCCTTGGGCTGCCAATTCGATCGGTACTATCCTGTCATTTCTTTTACCTTTTAGAATTCAGATGTTACTTACACCTTGAAGGACATAATAGTTATCTTTATCCGTCTTTCTTCACAACTCGAGTATGATATTTTAGAATTAGATATGAAACTAGAATTGAAACTTCTCAAGTTATCCGAATCAACCCTAACATATTTTATACGTTGTACGGGTATTTAATGTCAACCTAAAGGACTTCTTCTCCGCTTGCACTTTTTTCCGAGCTTTCACACACCCTGAAGTGATCAAGAACTTCGGAATTTACAACACCACAATGAGAAAAAAATCTAGTTTAACAATAGTTAATTGTAAACTTCTCAATTTATTTCAGAATATATATACCTTCTCTAGCGTAGAATTTCTCTTAACATCAATGTTGCTTGGCCCAACAAGCGGTATTGATTTTGTCCGGCCAAACTGGATTGTTGGAACCTTCCAAAAGGAGAGTGGTGAATCCCCAATTGTATGGAGAATCTAAGTCAACAATTGGGGATTCACCACTCTCCCTTTCGAATGCTCCAACAATCTAGTTTGGCATAACTGAACCAATATCTCTTGCTAGGACAAGAAAAGCTGATGTTCGGAGGAATGTCATGTCGGAGAAGTTTTTACTTATCTATTGTTTAAATAGTTTGTTTTCATTTAGTGGTGTTGTAAATTTTGAAATTTCCGATGTTTTCAGTGATTCCCATTATGTTTGAAATACTCTAGGGGATGTTAGTGATTCAGATCTATCACAAAGGAAATGTTTCCATTCGATGGTATCTAGTGCGGAATATTCTCAAAGGATATGGTCACCATTTATAGAGATCAGGTGTGAGTACATGAAGACCATCAGAAAGGTTACTCACTGAATTTTAAGCCTATCAATTCCTATGCTCAATGATCAAGATTCCCGATGTGATTAATGATGAAGGCTCAAGGCTTCATAATCCATTGGGAACTAACATATATATTGTTTCTGATCACGAGAATGAATTATCAAGCATAGTAGCTTGTGCTATAGCCTTATTGAGGGATCCACCAGTTTGGTAGATCTTAATGAAGATTCAACGAGAGATAATGGTATGGATGCTAAATCATACAAGAGATCGAATTGTGTTTCCTGACCCTCTTCCTTGACTATTACTTATTGATCATCATTTGGTTCCCTTACTTCAGATGACCTTAATCCATCAACTGATGTTGCTTCAGATGACTCAAGCTAATCGAGTACTAAAGGACTATATCTATCAATTTCCTTAATTTACTTTCATGATATGCACCCAAAGGTTTCTATGGGATTGAGCAGATCAATTGGGAAAGGTAAATATTATGTAGTATCTCTATATGCCACCAAATTTCGAGATTTACGGAGGTCGTATTGTTCATATGAAGTTGATTATATTGCATAACACCACCTTCACAGGTGCCGAAATTTGGTGGCATATAGAGATACTACATAATATTTACCCTTCCTAATTGATCTGCTCAATCCCATGGAAATCTTTGGGTGCATATCATGAAAGTAAATTAAGGAATTTGACAGATAGAGTCCTTTAGTACTCAATAAGCTTGAGTCATTGGAAGCAACATTAGTTGATGAATATAGGTCATTTGAAGTAAGGGAACCAATTGATGACCAATAATTAAGAGTTAAGGAAGAGGGTCAAGAAACACTAAGTGATCTCTCATATGATTTAGCATCCACTCAATTATCTCTGGTTGAATCTTCATTAAGATCTACCAAAACTTGTGGATCAATCAACAAGGCAAGAGCACAATCTACTGTGCTTGATAATTCATCCTCGTGATCAGAAACAATATATTTGTCAGTTCTCATTGGAATATGAAGCTTTGAGTCTTCATCATTAATCATATTAGGAATTCTTGATCCTTGAGCATAGGAATTGATAGGCTTAAAATTCAGTGAGTAACCTTTCTAGAGGTCCTTCATGTACTCACACCTGCTTTCAGTAGATGGTGACCTGATTCATTCAGAATTTTACGCACTAGATACCATCAAGACAGACCATTTCCTTTGAGATAGATCTGAAAATATAGATATACCTGGAATAAAATTATAACATGGATACTTCCTTTCATAACCGACCAAAGTGGTCGGTTATGTGTGTTAAACCCGACCAATTGACATAACCAACCAGCCTTTATGATCGATTTTATTTGTTAAACCGACAGATTGCCATTATAACTGATAGAATATATTTTTATATATATTTTAGATGATTTTATTCTCATATTTATTGTGTTTTGCATTGATTTGGATTTTTATTTAATAGATTTGATTGTTTTATTGTAGGAAATAAAGAATTCATGACTTGGAAGGATTTGGAGCAAAAAGAGCTATTTTGGAGATAAAATAGGAGAAAATTCGTATTATTGGGCTGCACGGGCTGCCTGCACTGTTTGGGCCATATCTTGAGTTCCAGAAGTCAGAATTTAACGATCTTACTGTCCACGCGAAGCTTGTGGAATTTTCTTTAATTCAGAGGTGGTCCAGTAAGCAAAATCCAACTGGAAGAGCCCAGAAACAGAGGAGAAAAAGAAGTGACAAATTTTACAAGAAAATCCTATTCAATTATGGATATCTTTTTGTAAATTGATTAGAATATTAAAAAAAATACTTTTATTAGGAGATAGAGATCAGATTTTATGGGGAGGTTTTATTATAAAAACGTGGGAAGAGATAGATAGAGATATACGTATTTTTACAAAAGCTAGGGTTTTGGTTTTTTTTTCTCTCTCCATCTCTTCCTTTGTAAGCACTTGGTTTAATTTGGATCTTCATTGTTCTTCGTTAATACAAAGTTTGAGGTATTCTTTATTCTCTTGTTTTATTATTATATGTTTTACATGGCTTCTTTCATTATTCTTATTGCTTTTACTTCTGCCATGAGTGAGTAGTTTAATTCTAGGGTATTAGGGGAAGCCATGTTTGCACCATGATTTGGGCATAATTTGATTAGTGAATTGATGGGTAAAGAGTAATTCTAATTGATATCTGTTAATTCTTAATTTGTGTAATTGCGCAATATCATAGATTAATTGATTGCAATAGGAGTAATAGATCGAAAGATTTTACTACTAGAGGCTTACATACAATTAGCGGAATTGAAGGTGAGTGTGAAAACATCATCGGATTTCTGAGAGTGTTAAAACTTGGAAAAGTTTAACCATTGCTCTAATTATTCTATCCCATTGATAAGCTATACCTTTGTTATTTGTTTGGTGTAAACATGGTGAACCTGAATTGCCCTAGATCCCTTAATTAATTGTATTAAAACCTTGTTAAATTTGCTTTAGTAGTTAACAAAATTCTTAACTAATCGTTTGTGACTAGAAACAATTGATAACCATTGAATTAAATTTGAAACTGTCTCCTTGAGGATTCGACCCGTATTTGCTAGTATCTACTACAATTGATACCGTGCGCTTGCGGTTAGACATAATTTTACACATCAAGTTTTTGGCGCCGCTGCCGGGGAGACGCCTAGTTTCTATAATTTTAGTTTGATTGTTTAGATTGTTTCTCTTGTCTCTTTGGAACTCTTGTTCCATTTGAGACCGATCTTACTGCTTTTCCTTGTTTAGTTGTTGATGCCCAGGACCAGGTCTCAAACGAAAGAAGATCAAGCGGAAGAGGATACAACTCCTCTTAGTCCAGATTTTAAACTTTCTTGTCAACAATACATAGATCTACAAAGGAAAGAGAAGCAGCAAGAGACACCTGAACCAAAGATTGAGATGGCGGACCTTCCCAAATCTTTGAAGAACTACTCACAGCCCTCTCCGAGTGGGGTACCTACTGGCCTTGTTATGCTAGCAATTCAAGCAGCAAATTTCGAGATCAAGCCTGCTCTGCTTACGATGATCCAACAGAATCAATTTGCTGGGCTTGCCTCCGAAGACCCTACAAATCATCTGCAACGGTTTCAACAGCTCTGTTCTACAATTAAACATCAGGGAGTCACTCCAGACCAGTTGAAAGTCATGTTGTTCGGTTTCTCTCTTCGTGACAAAGCTCAAAAATGGTTGAATGATATTGACCTGACCGAGTGGGATAAGATTGCTCAGGCTTTCTTAACTGAGTTCTTCCCTCCTAACAGAACCGACGATTTGATCGACAAGATGATGGGTTTTAAGCAAGATTATGGTGAATCTCTACGGGATGCTTGGGATAGATTTAAGGATTATCAACGTGCATGCCCTCACCATGGTCTTGAGAAGTGGTTTCTGCTTAAACGCTTCTACAATGGTCTTGATCCGGAAACAAAAGGGATGGTTGATAATGCTGCGGGTGGTGTGTTTTTAGACAAAGGAGTTGATGATGCACATGCTTTTCTCTCAAATTTGGCTGCCAATCACTTCAGTAATCCGAGAGCAGCCAAGAAAGGGGGTAAACTCGAAGTGGATGCCTATTCTTTATTATCATCTCAACTCGCTGCATTGACTCAGGAGATCCACTCATTGAAGACATCTCAGCCCTCTACACAACCTATGAGTATCAATGCACTGTCATCAATGGCTCCAATGAATAATCCAGTTTGTGAAGTCTGTGGCATCCAAGGCCACTATGGTAACGATTGCCAATACAATGCTCAAAATTCACAACATTTTCAGAT
The DNA here is from genome assembly GCA_036435485.1 of Saposhnikovia divaricata. NCBI lineage: Eukaryota > Viridiplantae > Streptophyta > Magnoliopsida > Apiales > Apiaceae > Saposhnikovia > Saposhnikovia divaricata. The sequence continues at coordinate 248,666,884 of CM071594.1, read as the reverse complement.
GGAGCAAGCAAATGTTTTCCAACAGAGGCAGCAGTACAATCCGTACTCCAACACTTATAATCCTGGTTGGAAAGATCATCCGAATTTCTCATATAGGAACAATAATGCTCAGAATACAAATGTTCCTAATCAGCAGCAATATCAGCAGTCGTACCAGCCTCCTCCACAGCAACAGTATAGGCCTCCGCAAGGACCTATGAATCCCCCTGGATTCCAAAGGCCTCCTCAGAATTATGCTCCTCAAGCAAATCAAGCTGCACAGGCTGATAATCAAGGTGATATGATGAAGATAATGTTACAAATGCAAACAAAGATGAACCAGATGGAGATACATAATAAGATGCTGGAAACTCAGATTGCTCAAATGGCTAGTTCTTCGTCTACAAGGCAACAAGGCTCTCTACCAGCCCAACCAACTCAGCCAAAGGAAAATGTGAATGCCATTGCTCTTAGGAGTGGTCGTACATATGATGCTCCTCCAATGCCTACTGACGATGTTCCTACTGAGAAAGAAAAAGAGAATTCTGAGGAAGACAAGGTAGAGAAAGTTGTTGAAGATGCAAGCGAAGGTGAAACTGAGGAAAGCAAGAAAAAGGACAAGGAAAAGACTGCAGTTGCTCCTCCACCATTTGTCCCAAAGCTCCCATTCCCTAGCAGGATGAACAGAACTAAGGTGGACCAGCAGTTTGGTAAGTTCATGACACTTGTCAAGAATCTTGAGGTAACAGTTCCTTTCACTGATTTAATTTCTCAAGTTCCATCATATGCAAAGTTTCTTAAGGATATTCTCACTAAGAAAAGGTCTTTTGGTGAGGTGGAGACAGTAGCTTTTACTGAAGAGTGCAGTGCTGTTTTACAAAATAAGTCTCCACCTAAGCTTAAAGATCCTGGTAGTTTTTCGATCCCGTGTCATTTAGGTGCATTGTTCATTGATAAAGCTTTATGTGATTTAGGCGCTAGCGTCTCAGTCATGCCTCTCTCGGTTTTTCAAAAACTAAATATGGGAGAATTAAAATGTACACAGATGACTTTGCAAATGGCAGACCGTTCAATAAAATATCCCCTTGGAATTTTAGAGGATGTGCCTGTTAGGGTTGGAAAATTCTATATTCCTGTAGACTTTGTAGTTCTAGATATGGAAGAGGACAACCAAATACCTATTATTTTAGGTAGACCATTTCTTTGTACTGCAGGTGCTGTTATTGATGTTAAAAGTGGGACTCTCACATTGAGCGTTGGTGATGATAAAATTACTTTTACTCTAACCTCTGCTTTTAAATCCCCTTTGCTTGAGAATACTTGCTGCAGGATCGATGTTATAGATGGAATTGTCCGAGATGATACACCTCAGATTCTATTGAATGATGCATTGGAAGCAGTGGTCATGCTTGAAGCTTCAGAAGGAGAAGGACATGCTGAAGTCGATTCATTGATTCTTGAGTTGGATGGTATAGCTGATCCGAATTGTGAGGTAACCAACACGGACACATCTTGTGGTCAACCTCAGCCGATAGAGTCGGAGAAGCACCTTAGAGGTGTGAAGAAGAAAAAGAAGAAGATTTGGTCATTGGTTAGTAAAATCAGGTTGAAGTCTAGAGATTTGTGGAAAGCAAGCAACCAAGATGTCAACGTTCGCAAGAATGGTCTTTCTGTTGCGGACGGGTCAGTTATTCTTTTGAAACCGCCATGAGTTGAGGAAGTAACGTCAAGCAATTGACGTTAAAGAAGCGCTTCGTGGGAGGCAACCCACGCATTAGTGTAAAAAAAAAATTTGTTAAGTGTTGTACTCTTAAAAAAAAATGAGTGTCGTGAAAAAAAAAAGAGAGAAAAAAAAAGTGTGTGAAAAAAAAATTGAGAGTTGTATTCAAAAAAAAAAAAAAAAAAAAATAGAAATATTGATTTTTTTTCGCAGGCAGCACCCCTGTAACGCAGGCTGCGCCTGCGTTACTGCCTAAAGCGCTGGCTGCCCCTCTATAACGCAGGCTGCGCCTGCGTTACTGCTGCTCGCGCAGTCTGCGACCCTAAAACGCAGCCTGTGGCTGCGTTACACCCCTTCCAGAAATTTTTTTTTTCTCTGAAAATTGTTGTTTTAACCCCCAAAATTCCCCAAATTCAATCCTAACTCATATTTCTTCAATTCTAAATTCCTATATCTATTCTACATCAAATCCTAACCTCTCCAAATCTCTTCTACACAATTGAAATTTTTATTCAACCTATCCATCATCTTATATATATATACACACACCTTTCCATACAAATCCAATTCCTCTTCTATTTTCTTTAAATCTCCAAAAATTCAATTCTAAAGAGGAATTAATTGCAAGTTCACCTCTCCAATTCGTAGTGGGTTTATTTCTTCTCTCCAATTTTATTTTAATTGCGAATTTGTGTTCTTGTAAATTGGGATTTATATTATTCTTGATATATTGGGGTATTTTTGGTGTGATATTGCTTGGTAATTTTTGGTGGAGCTTCTTATGAGTTGGGTATTGATTATTTTGGCTCGTAAGCATGGGAGAGATAGTGCTAATATTGGGAAATTTTCATTTTCGACGGTGGAGGTTAAATTTAATCGGTTGATGTGAGACTAATTGCTAAGGAAAGGGGATTTTTGCGAGAAAAAATTTGTTGGGTTGGTTCATATGATTAGTGGGTGGCTCCTAAGCGAATGAGGGGTGATTTTCACATCCGACAACTTGATTCCAGGGGAGTTTTCTTTCTTTTCTTTTTAGTGTAGTTTTATTTTGTTTTTAGTTGTAGTTTTGTATCTTGTTCATTAGTTCATTGGGGACAATGAACCGCTTAAGTGTGGGGAAGGGTTCTCAATGTTAAGAGAAAATTTAAAAAAATAAAAAAAATTATAAAATTGAAAAATACCAAAAATAATTCTAGCCATGCAATTTGATTAGTTGTTGTATTTTGCTTGATACACCCATGCATGCGTAGGAATCTTGTGTTTATGGATGCTTTTGTATGAGAAGTGACGTGCTTTGTTCTTGTGCACACACTTTCACTAGCAAGTTGAAACTGGTAGACTTAATTGAATGTAGTAAGTGATTAGAATGACATGAATATGTGCAAGATGACTTGGTTTCCATGCTTTGAGTACAAGTAGGTGCGTTAGAGAGTCTTGTTACCTGGGATTGATTATGTTTTGTCACACCAAGTGAGTTTTGAGCCTATATGCATATCTTTTGCATGATTTTTCGTTTGCTTGAGTGTCCACATGTTGTTTACATTGCTAGCACTTACTTAAGATCTTTCTTGAAATGCATGACATTACTTGATGATGAGATGATAAAGGCACTTAGGTTTAACTTCGTATTTCCCATATTTCCTCACCTTTTAAACATGATCAATTAGTTAACCTGTTGAGCTTAATCCTATTCTTTCGGTGACACACCACATTACTTGCCATTATCCTTTTTATTCTATTGGCCTTACATTGAATTTGAACCTAAATTGTCAAAGGCTAGTATTGTGCTTAAGGGAGTAATAAGGTGTTCATAAAAGGGGGGTTATTGATGATCATACCATTGGGGAATATTGATTTTGGTTGATGCTTGTTAGTCGAAATTCATAAAAATATCTATGGATCATTGTGCTTATTCCTTAGCTCTCAAAAGAAAAAAAAACAGAAAAAAGAAAAAAAATAGAAAAAAAAAAGAAAAAAATAAATAAATTTGAGAGCATTCTTATATTTGTATGATCCTTCTTCATTCGACTAGTCAAGTTATTATGTAAGGGTTATTGAAAAATCCAAGTGTGGGGAAGTATTTGTGGTTTTAATAGAAAGGGAATTGAATAATGATTATTGTTGGGTACTAGCTGTTGACATTTAACCTGTTTTAGCTTTACTTGACATACCTGGTCCCTAGCCCACGTTACAACCCGAATAAAGACCTTTTGATTGTCATCAGTGATGTATGTTGTGTTGAAAGTGAGATTGATTGCGAGTGTCAAGTTGTGTTTATGATTTTGTTGGAATTGAGTGATACACTTAACCTTGTTCTTGAGTGAATATTCGTTTTTGAGTGAAAGGTGAGTTATTACTTGTTTTGGCATAGGAGATCCCAGGCTTAGACTTAAAGATGTGTTTCTTGTGGGCTTAGCATGATTACCAACGATTTTTACACTTGACATGAATTTTTATGACCTTCTGCATGTTGGTTGAGTAAACTACGTGAATACTTGCACTTTTGACACCAAGACATCGTATGTTTACTTTGATTCTTAAGTTGATATGGCATGAGAGGACTTGTGTGTGTGGTGTTGTGTTAGCATTGATCTTTTGCATGGTTAGATGAATTTTGTGGGTACATTCACTATAAACCCTCACGAGACAACACTCGTCCTACTAGGGCTGCCTAGGGGTTTAACGGCTTGTTGCATATGCTCAATGCAATCGTGTCATCTACGAAAGTGATGTTTGTTAGGACTTAGTTTTTATTTCACTTATTTGCCCGAGGACGTGCAAATGCTTAGTGTGGGGATGTTTGATAGAATATATTTTTATATATATTTTAGATGATTTTATTCTCATATTTATTGTGTTTTGCATTGATTTGGATTTTTATTTAATAGATTTGATTGTTTTATTGTAGGAAATAAAGAATTCATGACTTGGAAGGATTTGGAGCAAAAAGAGCTATTTTGGAGATAAAATATGAGAAAATTCGTATTATTGGGCTGCACGGGCTGCCTGCACTGTTTGGGCCATATCTTGAGTTCCAGAAGTCAGAATTTAACGATCTTACTGTCCACGCGAAGCTTGTGGAATTTTCTTTAATTCAGAGGTGGTCCAGTAAGCAAAATCCAACTGGAAGAGCCCAGAAACAGAGGAGAAAAAGAAGTGACGAATTTTACAAGAAAATCCTATTCAATTATGGATATCTTTTTGCAAATTGATTAGAATATTAAAAAAAATACTTTTATTAGGAGATAGAGATCATATTTTATGGGGAGGTTTTATTATAAAAACGTGGGAAGAGATAGATAGAGATATACGTATTTTTACAAAAGCTAGGGTTTTGGTTTTTTTTCTCTCTCCATCTCTTCCTTTGTAAGCACTTGGTTTAATTTGGATCTTCATTGTTCTTCGTTAATACAAAGTTTGAGGTATTCTTTATTCTCTTGTTTTATTATTATATGTTTTACATGGCTTCTTTCATTATTCTTATTGCTTTTACTTCTGCCATGAGTGAGTAGTTTAATTCTAGGGTATTAGGGGAAGCCATGTTTGCACCATGATTTGGGCTTAATTTGATTAGTGAATTGATGGGTAAAGAGTAATTCTAATTGATATGTGTTAATTCTTAATTTGTGTAATTGCGCAATATCATAGATTAATTGATTGCAATAGGAGTAATAGATCGAAAGATTTTACTACTAGAGGCTTACATACAATTAGCGGAATTGAAGGTGAGTGTGAAAACATCATCGGATTTCTGAGAGTGTTAAAACTTGGAAAAGTTTAACCATTGCTCTAATTATTCTATCCCATTGATAAGCTATACCTTTGTTATTTGTTTGGTGTAAACATGGTGAACCTGAATTACCCTAGATCCCTTAATTAATTGTATTAAAACCTTGTTAAATTTGCTTTAGTAGTTAACAAAATTCTTAACTAATCGTTTGTGACTAGAAACAATTGATAACCATTGAATTAAATTTGAAACTGTCTCCTTGAGGATTCGACCCGTATTTGCTAGTATCTACTACAATTGATACCGTGCGCTTGCGGTTAGACATAATTTTACACATCAATAACCGATCAAACTGGACGGTCGGTTTTAAACTGTTTTCTTGTAGTGATTATGACCAAGTTGATTATATCTATTGAACTTATAGGGACCACTCCACATTATTTATTATCATATTAAAGTAATTTTGTATATATTACAATTTGTTATTTTTAAAATACAACCAATCATTATAACCAACTCCACTAAAGTACATCTTTAGTTATATTATTTACATAATATAGGTAATCATTATAAGTTTAACAAAATTTACATAATTTTTATTTTACATTATTTTAATCAACACCTTTCAACATATTTTAAAAGGTAAATAATTGCTGATATCATTTGGCAACAACCGTTATAGATTTATAGGCTGTGATTTTGAATTTCTTATTTCGAATCGGTTGGCTATTCTGTTCTGCATTAAATACATAGAATCAATAAAGTCATAATCAAGTTATTCAAGTTAACCAGGTCATTTGATGCTACCAAACCTTTTTTCCGCAATGATCGTTTGTCAAGTGAAATGATGAAATCTAACATATCATTCAACAAAAAAAAGTGACATGGTGAAACCCACTAGTACTACATGCTCTTTGGGAAATAACATCGTCAAATGACTATCCTTTGTGAAATGTCCCACAATGCATATATTTGTTTTGTTAAATCGTTTACCTAAACTTCTAGCTCATTTACTTACTAAAAAAATACTCTTATTTATACTCGAATTTATAGTAAGTTTCAAATATTTATTCCTCGGTAACATTTGTATTGGAAAACAAGAACATTCTTATTTTGATCGTATAATATTTTTTTTTTCAGATTTAAAACATAAATTTTTCTAAGAATTAAATCAGAGGATCGTTTGGAAATGCGTAGTCTATACAAAATTTAGAAACTTTCAATAAAACAATAAATCTTTTTTATCATATATATTTAGGCAAATATTTAGTTTAGACCACTTAAATTTAGGATTAATTGTAGACCAGCTGGTTCTTATATATGTACTACAATATGCAGGTTGCGTAAATAATATGTGCAATACAGACATTGTAGTACACTATAATACATATATGAAAGTATCTGGTCTACAATATATTAGTCCTAACTAGAAGGTGATACATACACATACATAATTTTGTGTTAATAATAATATCAAAGAACTCGTGATATAATTTTATTAATTTAAAAAAGTGAAATACGATATGAATAAAAAAATTGTGTGTTATTAATTTCATGAAAAGTTATTAATGAAATATAAAATCATATCACTGTAATATGATAGCACTTTAAATATATATTAAATAATAATAATAATAATAATAATAATAATAATAATAATAATAATAATAATAATAATAATAATAATAATAATAATAATAATAATAATAATAATAAAGTCATTATTTTCTATCCCATGAATAAAACAAATCGAGTTTAAGTCGAATAAGAGTAACTCGAGATGGTCAATATGGGTTTAGTCCTTGCGATACCCACTATTTGTCAAGAGACCCAATCAATATTTGCTATCTGGCCCAAACAAAAACATACCCCCTTCATGCTAGGAGCATTCAAATTTTAGCCCTATAATGGTACATTGGGGAACCCACTATTTGTTAAGCGCGCTTAAGTTTCACTCCCGACCAATATTTTTTTTCTGGCCCAAAAAAAACATCCAAATTGATCTTCATAGTAGGAGCATCCAAATTGATGAGAAGAATGTAAGAGTGGCAAGTGTCATTTGACTCGTTACCTAAATTTCTCAATTAGATACATTTGTAGATTAGGATCACATTAAATATATTTTGTAGATATGATATTTTTGTTGCAAAATCTAAATTTTAATCTTTAAAAATTAATTCTATCTTCTAGAATCTTCTTTATTTTTTCTTTAAATTGGGCTCATTCTGATTTATTTTCTCACTCGAGCCTGTTTAATTTGCTCATATATTCAGAGATAGTGGGGTTGTAAGTGAGTGAGTGAGCTTATGAGCCCGTTTGGGTACATGGGCTTAAAGCAAAAATTAGCTTTAAGTCGTTTTTGAGGTGTTTGGCAACGGGAGCTTTAAGCCGGCTTTAAGTTAAAAAACTGCTTTAAGCTATAAGTTCCATTTAGGTACTTTTGACTTATGACTTATGACTTATGGATTTTTTTTATATTTTATTTTTTTTCACAATTCTTGTAAAGCTTAAATATCATGAATTTAATTTTTTTTTAAGTCAAATTTCACTTTATGCCAAAATTATTAAACCCCCATTTAACTTTAAGTAAAATTACCCAAACACTTTCATTCAACTTAAAGTAAACAACTTTACTTTCTCATTTAAGTTAAAAATACCCCCATTAAGTCAAAAGTAACTTATTTTAAGCAATCCCAAACACCTTCTATATAGGGTTCTAATTCTAGAGTAGAGGAACAAAGGAGGGAGTTAGAGCCTAGAGGTAAGCACATCCACAATCAACACATGGTCTTACCGTTTGGATCATTAAAATTTAGTGATCATCTAGGACTTGATGTGTCAAGAGAAAATTTAATTATATGCTCTTAAAGATTCGATGAAGGGAAATAGGAATTTTGAGGGATGTCTTAAGGAGTCAGAACTTGTGGAGCATATAAGCCATCAGACCAGATATAAGACCAGCTACTACTATACCCAATCTGACCAGATGCTGAAAATTGGCTTTTTTTTTATGGGACATGGGTGGTGCAAGTTTAGGGGTAATTGCATATATAAACCATCCATTCAATGGCAGAAGCCAGGTATAACTAATCAATTTAAAATAGTAATAATTTCTTATGGTTTATTTTTCATGTATATATGCTATTTGATTCAAAATATGTAGCAATGTGAATTAAGAAACGTAAAAAAACAACACCATTACTTGACAAAGTTAAACAAGTGCCATTGTGACCATACAAAATGAGGAAGAACAAGAGCATTTATAATACCACTATAACCTCGTTAAATACATCACTAAAACTTTATTATTAAGTGAGTTTAAAATAATGTTTTCAATTATTGATGTTGTTTTAAATCTTGCGGAGTTAAGATTTGTCAAATGTTTAATTCTTGTTATGAAAAATAAATCGAGAGATAACATACCATAAGATAAAGCTATAGGTAAACGTAATGAAAACATAATATCATCTTAGATGTGAAACTAATTAGAGGTACCAACATTGAGAAAATTACATGTCCAATTTATGCAAGAACTTCTTCTCTCCTTGCACTTTCGTTCAAGCTCTCACACACCCCAAAAATGAACAAGATCAACTTCGAAATTTACAACACCACAATTAAAAAACAAACTATTGTACAATAATAAATTGTAAACTTCTCAATTAATTTGATTATACATACCTTTTCCAACATGGCATTCTTCTGATTATCAACTTTGTTGGGCCCAGCAAGCGATATTGGTTTTGTCCGGTCATATTGGATTGTTGGAGTCTTCCATAGGGACATAGGGAAAGTGATGAATCCTCAATTGTAGGGAGAATCTAAGTCTACAATTGGGGATTTACCACTCTCCCTATGGAAGGCTCCAACTATCCAATTTGGATGGACAGAACCAATCTCGTTTGGTAGGGCAAGCAAACCTGATATTCAGAGGAATGCCATGTTGGAGAAGGTACAAATATTCATGTTAATTGAGAAGTTTTCACTCAAATATTGTTAAAATAGTTTGTTTTATAATAGTGGTGTTGTAAATTTTGAAAGTTCTTGATTACTTCTGGGGTGTATGAGAGCTTGGAAGAAAGTGCAAGCAGAGAAGAAGTTCTTGCACATATTGTACAATTAATTTTGGCAATAAGGGTGCATTTAATTTTTACATCTAAGTGGATATTATGTTTTCATTACGTTTACCTAAAGCTTTGTCTTATGATATGTTGTGTCAAGATTTACTTATCATAACAAGAAACATTATGTCATATCTAACTCTGCAAGATTAAAATGATATTAGGAAATAGACAAACATTTATTTCGAACTCACTTAATGAGGTTATATAAGTGATATATTTTACGAGGTTATGCTACTCTGAAGGTTCTTGTTCTTCCTCATTTTATATTATCATATATGGCACTTGTTTAATTTTGTCAGTTGTGATGTTTTTTTTACCTTTCTTAATTCACATGATATATATGTGCACTACTTCATCAAGTTACCATGCAGTTTTGACTACAGCTGCAAACGAACCGAGCTACTCGTTAGGCTCGACTCGACTCGAATCGTTTAACTAGACTCGACTCGACTCGATAAGATAACGAGCTCGAGCTCGAACAAAAAAAATTGATCGTTAAGGTTATCAAGTCGAGTCGAGTTTTTTGAGTGTTCGACTCGACTCGACTCGATATGGGCTCGAACTCGACTCGACTCGGCTCGACTCGACTCGTTAAAGCTCGAAAAAAATCAAAAAAAAATATTTTTATTTTTTTATCTCCAACCAAATTAATTTTATTTTTTGAAAATTTGGGAATATCACTAAATTAGATATATCTTGACATCCGTACGGTTGGATCGTCGAGAAATATTTTTTAAAAAATAGAATCAACAATTCGTGACAAAGCACTAGTTACTAGTTTTAGTTAGAATAGTAGTATCTACTAAGATCTCGAACCAAATTAATTTTTTATTTTTCAAAAATTTTGGAATATCACTAAATTAGATATATCTTGACATCCGTACGGTTGAATCATTGAAAACTATTTTAAAAAATATAGAAACAACAATCCGTGACAAAGCACTAGTTACTAGTACTAGTTAGAATAGTAGTGATCTACTAAGATCCCAAACCAAATTAAACTTTTATTTTTTGAAAATTTGGGAATATTACTAAATTAGATATATCATGACATCCGTACGGTTGGATCGTCGAGAAATATTTTAAAAAATATAGAAACAACAATCCGTGACAAAGCACTAGTTAATAGTACTAGTTAGAATAGTAGTGATTTACTAAGATCTCGAACCAAATTATATTTTTATTTTTTGAAAATTTGGGAATATCACTAAATTAGATATATTTTGACATCCGTACGGTTGGATTGTCGAGAAATATTTTAAAAATATATAAACAACAATTCGTGACAATGCACTAGTTACTAGTACTAGTTAGAATATTAATGATCTACTAAGATCTCGAACCAAATTAATTTTTTATTTTTTGAAAAATTGGGAATATCATTAAATTAGATTTATTTTGACATCCGTACGGTTGGATCGTCGAGAAATATAAAAATAAGCCCAAAGAATAAGAAAAAAAAACTAACAAACTCGTGAACTACTCGAACTCGAGATTGACTCGACTCGACTCGACTCGAAATACTCGTGAACTACTCGACTCGACTCGATTGTTAACGAACTCGAGTTCGATCAAAGAAATCTGCTCGATAAGCTTATCGAGTTTTGCTCGAACTCGTTAAGAAAAACTCGAACTCGAACTCGTTAAGGAAAAACTCGACTCGACTCGGTTCGTTTGCAGCCCTAAGTTTGACCTAATTTCTGTGTTGGATCTTTATTAGTCCAATTATGAGATATATATATATATGTTGTTTTCAAGTATATATGCTGTTTTGATTTTACATTTTTGTTTCCAAGCTAACTAATCTATGTATATGATCTTGTTGGTTTCATATGTAAGTACAGTCTTGTATTTGTCGGATCAGTCAGTCATTAGTCTCACCTACAAGTTCAATCCGTGACCAATCTTTGATCTATCACATCAATAAGTTGAGTACATGAACGGTATTGCTTTAGGACAATTTGCACCTTGTTGAATTGTTAGTCCATACTGCATTCATATCTTTGTATGGTAATGGCCTGAGGTAATGCACTCTCGGTGCATTGATTTTTTCTCCAAAAAGATTAGATGTACCCGTACTTTGAGAATATATATTTTCCCTTGTCTTTGGATGCATGAGATATACTTATTCTCAAAGCACGTGACAAATATAGCACAAGTTTACTGTCTATTTGGCTATAAGATCTTTTTCTATGTTAGTCTTGAATCATTTTAAACAAGTCAATATAAGAATCTTATTTGATATTCATTTTTAGTTGGTATGAGGTAATATTCAAGTAAGTTAAGAAAATGAGATCTAGTTAGTATCTGCTAAAAGTAGAGCTCTTTCCTGTGATATGTAATATATATTGTGTGTATATCATAACTTGTTCACATTTCTCCTTTGCAGATATAAGTGCATGCTGTTCGGTTTATTGTACTTTTGTTATCTCCAGGAATGGCCTTCTTCTCTTAACAGTTTCTTTTTATTCTGCTTGCTTGTCTTGTAGTACTATTTAACACCCGAAGGATGCAAGCATGGAAAAGCTTGTAGATTTAATCACAGTAAAAAGAAAACTGAGAAGGCTTCAGGAAGATTATTGCATAAGCCAAATTAGTTGCTTTATGCCAGACCAATTTTCATTCTGATGTTATCTCAATTTGAGTCATTTTGTTTTGTTTTTTCTCATTTACCGAAGGTTACCATAGAAAACCATGAGGCCCCTACAACATCAGGATGAAACCCGTATACGCCTCCACCAGTTGCAGTAAGGCTCCAGAATCTGACAAGAAGTCCTCTCAGAAGCAACAACATCCTAAACCAAATCAGTGAAACTTCAAGTCTGGCCTTGGGTTTTCCCACCCCAAAACCTCCTCCTGTCCTCTTAAATGACAAAGGCCTGCCTTTAAGACAATGTCTTGAATTTGAAACATTAATTAATCAATGTCTTTTAAGATTTCTTAAACTACTTATATGGAGATTAATTATTCCCTGCCTGGTTGCTAAGGGTGGCTGTGATGTGTCTATCAAGATCACCCATATACATATCTATTTACAAATAACTTTTAATTTTACCTTCTTTTTATTCTTAATGATATAGGACACAGAGGTCTGTGCATTGTATAATTGCTACTGGGTGTGCAAGAGTGGAGCATGATGCAAGTTTGACCATCTTGTACCTCGATCCAGCCAGTTTCAGTTGCTGAATCAAAAGAACCTCAGCATCCCGAAGCCCTGACAACCAGAGGCAGATCTAGGGGGTCAGAGGGGTCCATGCCCCCCCCTAAAATTGGAATATATACCATATAGTATGCATGTTACACAATGTGTTTTTAGGTCAGCTGGCAAAAAGTATGTGTTTTCTTCCTGGAAGACCAAGGATCAGGACTTTCTGCATTAAAAAAAAGTATCTAAACTCGTCTTTTCAATTAAGAATCATGACGACATGTTTAAATAATGTAATGCCTGTTTTGGCAAGGTTTGTGCATCATGCATAGGATGCATACATTGAGTCCCATCATAAGAACATGGAAGTATACACCTAAATAGATATGTCTGAGATAAAATGATATCATGGAGGCAGTTTTGAGAACTAGTTAAATAACAATTTTGGAATTAGTTTTGGTATGCTTGTCCTGCCGTGTTGTGTTTATTTAGCTAAATATCCATCGTTTATATCATAAATTATGGGTTTATATTAGTTTGTGCGCTTTGTTCATTGACAAATCTCGTGATAAGCGAGTATCGAACCTAGAACCTTTGGGTCGACTAGATATTTATGGTACAAATATCTCTGCTTTCTTTTATTTCCTTAAAAAATTCAAGAACATGAGAAACAAATTGCGTATCAAATCTTATCTTTTCTCCCAAATTTAATTTCTTTCTATTCTTTTTTTTCCATGTTAAAAAATCGGGAACATAGAGTTTATAATGAAAAATTACTCAAAATACCCACTTTTTTACTATTCACTTACCAAAATACCCGTTTTTCAAAACGTCGCCCAGAATATCCACGAGATACCCCCTCCCAGGGGCGTATCCCAACTGTTCATCTCTCTCATTCATCTGTGAACTCTCTCGACTCTCTCATCTCTCCTTTCTCAGTCCTCTCGTCCCCTCTCTTCGTCTCTCTCGTCTCCCTTCCTCCACTCTCCCATTTGTATCTCTCTTCCCTATCTCTCTTCTATTTCTGACCCCGCAAGGACAGTTTCAAGCTCCATCGAAAATTAGATTCGAAATTGGGGGTTTGAAATTTAGCATTATAGATGAAATAAAGCTGGTATAGTGTTGTAGAGGATGAAAAATGGAGTCGATTGGTATGTTACACAGGAGGGGAAAATGAAGGGGAACGGAGAGAGATTGACTTGTCGGAAAAAACGACGGGAGAGGTTTTATTTCAACGTCGTTGATGTTCAATCCGGCATTATAAATGGTATAAGTTTGGTATAGAATTATAGATCATCGAATGACGAATCTAATGATATACATAACGTTATGGGAAAATGTCAAGAGAGGTTCGAACTGTAGATCGTCGGAAATTTTTGAGAAATTTCCGGCCAATCGCATGGGTTGCGATTTCTAGAGCCGGAGAGTATGGCAGATACGCCTCTCAGTGATGAGTGTTTCATATTTTAAGATCCAAAAGTTTAATCAAGGACATATTTAAAAGAGACAAGAATTTATATATAAATATGTTAAATAATATCCAAATCTAGATTCAAATCAAATCCACATCATTTCGAGTTTAAAAAATAAATTTAAAATTAAAATTCACTCTCTTTCGAGTTCAAAGAATAAATTCAAACTTAAATCCAAATCAAAAATTTTGAATACATAACATTGAAACTTTCATCTATAATCTAATTTGTACAAAAGAATAACGATGGTTAGATTTTAAGTGAACTAATGAGATTGAGAATCATTAGATATAATATTTAAAAAATCGGTCGTGTGTTTGTAGTGTTTTAGTAAGTACGCCAAGTGATAGACCAAAGGTTCTTGGTTGGAAGATCATGATACTTACAATTTACAATTTATAGCTAATAACTTGTTAATGTGTTTCTACCTATACTACTATATTGTGTACTAAATTATAATAAGATAATTGTGGAATAATAATTTGTAATCAATCATAAAAAAAAATAAGGACGATTAGATGTTTAATAATTGAATGAAATTTTTTACATCTAATACTAAAAGATATTCTATATTTTATATTTTAACTAATTTACCAAAAAAAATGAGGTTTGAATCCCGTCAATACATATCAAAATTTAAAATTTAAATTTTAGTTTTAAACAAAACATCTTATAACTAAACTTATATCAACTTAAAATAAAATTAACTGCTAAAAAAAAGAAGTCGATTATATAAAAAATTTTGATAATATAAAAAAGGTATTATATATATCAAGAAAAACCTCTACGTCGTATGGGTTATTAGCTAATCTATAATCTATACTATACTATACTATAATAAGCGAAATGGGGTATAATTTGTAGTTTGGTTATCCCCATTTTTGGTTATCCATCATTACACAACCGTTAGATCATCAATTCAAATATATGACCGTTAGATATAATAATACTAAGAGTTGTTATATAAAGAGTCTAAGGTTCGATTCCCGCCAACAACATATTAATTTATATTTAATACTAAAAATTATTATATATAGAAAGATGTAAGTTTCGAATTCTTCCAGTTAAAATTAATATTTATAATATTACATTATAGTATAAACAAATTTTAAAAAATTAAAAGTAACCCGTGCTTTGCTCGGTCTATAAGCTAGTCTATACTATTATATTAAAGTCAAAACATTGGAAGTTTTGGTTTTCGGTTTGGTTATCACATTTATTTTGGTTTTCACAGATAATTAAATTATAAAAATAACTTAAAAAGCTAATTACTAAGGTTAACGTAATTATATTCAGATTAAAATTCCTTTATCCATATTGAGCTTCTACTTGGACTCTTTTTTAAGCTCCAACAACTCAATTACCCATTTTTTCTAAAGATTTTACTTCTAATTGAAACACTTTACCATTTAATTTAAAACTAATATTACAATAATTAATATATATCCAAAATATCACACCATATCTTTCCGTAATTATTTTAGTAGTAATTTTTATAATTAAAACAAATTACTTTTTAATTTAAAATTAATCTTGCGATAACTAATATACACCCAAAAATATCTCACCATATATTCAAATCATTATTTTTAGTAATAAATAAGAATCGTTAGATCTAATAATAAGATATATTATATGATTAATTTACTAAAAATTCAAAGTTAGAACCGGTCAACGACATTTTTAATTTAGAATTTTACAAAATAAATTTTAAACCATGCATATCATTATATAAATTTATATTAAATTAAAATTAAAAAATTATTAAAAATAAGGATTATATAAAAACATAATTATAATGTTAAATAAATTTTATAACCTATCAAAAGAAACCCGTGCTTCGCATTCGCACGGGTTATAAAAACATTGAAAGTTTTGGTTTTCGGTTTGGTTATCCTAAGTTTTGGTTTTCGGTTTGGTTATCCTGATTATTAAAATAAATAATTAAATTACAAAAACAACTCAAAAAGCTAATTACTAATGTTAACGTAATTATATTCTGATTAAAATTCCTTCATCCACTTCTACTTGGACTCTTTTTTCTGCTCCAACAACTCAATTATTCATTTTTTGTAAAGATTTTACTTCTAATTAAAACACTTTACCATTTAATTTAAAACTAATATTACAATAATTAATA
Organism: Saposhnikovia divaricata; assembly: GCA_036435485.1. NCBI lineage: Eukaryota > Viridiplantae > Streptophyta > Magnoliopsida > Apiales > Apiaceae > Saposhnikovia > Saposhnikovia divaricata. The sequence continues at coordinate 248,650,574 of CM071594.1, read as the reverse complement.
TATATCCAAAATATCACACCATATCTTTCCGTAATTATTTTTAGTAGTAATTTTTGTAATTCAAACATAGAGTACTTTTTAATTTAAAATTAATCTTGAGATCACTAATATACACCCAAAAATATCTCACCATATATACAAATCATTATTTTTATTAATAAATAACAATCGTTAGATCTAATAATAAGATATATTATATGATTAAATTAATTTACTAAAAATTCAAAGTTCGAACCCGTCAACGACATTTTTAATTTAGAATTTTACAAAATAAATTTTAAACCATGCATTTCATTATATAAATTTATATTAAATTAAAATTAAAAAATTATTAAAAATAAGGATTATAAAAAAACATAATTATAATGTAAAATAAATTTTATAACAAATCAAAAGAAACCCGTGCTTCGCACGGGTTATAAGCTAATCTATACTATTATATTAAAGACGAAACATTGAAACTTTTGGTTTTCGGTTTGGTTATCCTAAGTTTTGGTTTTCGGTTTGGTTATCCTAATTATTAAAATAAATAATTAAATTACAAAAACAACTCAAAAAGCTAATTACTAATGTTAACGTAATTATATTCTGATTAAAATTCCTTCCTCCACTTCTACTTGGACTCTTTTTTCTGCTCCAACAACTCAATTATTCATTTTTTCTAAAGATTTTATTTCTAATTAAAACACTTTTCCATTTAATTTAAAACTAATATTACAATAATTAATATATATCTAAAATATCACACCATATCTTTCCGTAATTATTTTTAGTGTTAATTTTCGTAATTAAAACTGGGAGTACTTTTTAATTTAAAATTAATCTTGCGATCACTAATATACACCCAAAAATATGTCACCATATATACAAATCATTATTTTTATTAATAAATAACAATCGTTAGATCTAATAATAAGATATATTATATGATTAAATTAATTTACTAAAAATTCAAAGTTCGAACCCGTCAACGACATTTTTAATTTAGAATTTTACAAAATAAAATTTAAACCATGCATTTCATTATATAAATTTACATTAAATTAAAATTAAAAAATTATTAAAAATAAATATTATATAAAAACATAATTATAATGTTAAATAAATTTTATAACCTGTCAAAAGAAACCCGTGCTTCGCAACTATTATATTAAAGCCGAAACATTGAAAGTTTTGGTTTTCGGTTTGGTTATAATAAGTTTTGGTTTTCGGTTTGGTTATCCTAATTATTAAAATAAATAATTAAATTACAAAAACAATTCAAAAAGCTAATTACTAATGTTAACGTAATTATATTCTGATTAAAATTCCTTCATCCACTTCTACTTGGACTCTTTTTTGTGCTCCAACAACTCAATTATTCATTTTTTCTAAAGATTTTACTTCTAATTAAAACACTTTACCATTTAATTTAAAATTAAAATTACAATAATTAAATAATTAAATTACAAAAACAACTCAAAAAGCTAATTACTAATGTTAACGTAATTATATTCTGATTAAAATTCCTTCATCCACTTCTACTTGGACACTTTTTTCTGCTCCAACAACTCAATTATTCATTTTTATTAAAATTTTTACTTCTAATTAAAACACTTTACCATTTAATTTAAAACTAATATTACAATAACTAATATATATCCAAAATATCACACTAATTATTTTTAATAGTAATTTTTGTAATTAAAACATGGAGTACTTTTTAATTTAAAATTAATATTGCGATCACTAATATACACCCAAAAATATCTCACCATATATACAAATCATTATTTTTATTAATAAATAACAATCGTTAGATCTAATAATAAGATATATTATATGATTAAATTAATTTACTAAAAATTCAAAGTTCGAACCCGTCAACGACATTTTTAATTTAGAATTTTACAAAATAAAATTTAAACCATGCATTTCATTATATAAATTTACATTAAATTAAAATTAAAAAATTATTAAAAATAAGGATTATATAAAAACATAATTATAATGTTAAATAAATTTTATAACCTGTCAAAAGAAACCCGTGCTTCGCAACTATTATATTAAAGCCGAAACATTGAAAGTTTTGGTTTTCGGTTTGGTTATAATAAGTTTTGGTTTTCGGTTTGGTTATCATAATTATTAAAATAAATAATTAAATTACAAAAACAACTCAAAAAGCTAATTACTAATGTTAACGTAATTATATTCTGATTAAAATTCCTTCATCCACTTCTATTTGGACTCTTTTTTCTGCTCCAACAACTCAATTATTCATTTTTTCTAAAGATTTTACTTCTAATTAAAACACTTTACCATTTAATTTAAAATTAAAATTACAATAATTAAATAATTAAATTACAAAAACAACTCAAAAAGCTAATTACTAATGTTAACGTAATTATATTCTGATTAAAATTCCTTCATCCACTTCTACTTGGACACTTTTTTCTGCTCCAACAACTCAATTATTCATTTTTATTAAAATTTTTACTTCTAATTAAAACACTTTACCATTTAATTTAAAACTAATATTACAATAACTAATATATATCCAAAATATCACACCAATTATTTTTAATAGTAATTTTTGTAATTAAAACATGGAGTACTTTTTAATTTAAAATTAATATTGCGATCACTAATATACACCCAAAAATATCTCACCATATATACAAATCATTATTTTTATTAATAAATAACAATCGTTAGATCTAATAATAAGATATATTATATGATTAAATTAATTTACTAAAAATTCAAAGTTCGAACCCGTCAACGACATTTTTATTTCAGAATTTTACAAAATAAAATTTAAACCATGCATTTCATTATATAAATTTATATTAAATTAAAATTAAAAAATTATTAAAAATAAGGATTATATAAAAACATAATTATAATGTTAAACAAATTTTATAACCTATCAAAAGAAACCTGTGCTTCGCACGGGTTATAAGATAGTACTATTATATTAAAGCCGAAACATTTGAAAGTTTTGGTTTTCGGTTTGGTTATCCTATTTATTTTGGTTTTCGGTTTGGTTAATTTAATTTTTAATTAATTTTAAATATAAAATAAATCAATTTTAATCCGTTATTGGCTATAGTCCTAAAGACACAATAGTATTTTATATTTACAATACTATTATATTAAAGCCGAAACATTGAAAGTTTTGGTTTTCGGTTTGGTTATCCTATTTATTTTGGTTTTCGTTTTGGTTAATTTAATTTTTAATTAATTTTAAATATAAAATAAATCAATTTTAATCCGTTATTGGCTATAGTCCTAAAGACACAATAGTATTTTATATTTACACCATTACTAATACAGTTAAACTTATAACCTTCGTTGCCTTCATGAACACTGCGCACAGAACTCTATTCTTCTAAACCTAATTTACACCATCTTCATCAATTCAATACACAAGTTTCTTCGGCTTTTCTCTTCTTTTGCAACACCTTATATATCATTAATTTACTAAAAATTCAAAGTTCGAACCCGTCAACGACATTTTTAATTTAGAATTTTACAAAATAAATTTTAAACCATGCATATCATTATATAAATTTATATTAAATTAAAATTAAAAAATTTTAAAAAATAAGGATTATATAAAAACATAATTATAATGTTAAATAAATTTTATAACCTATCAAAAGAAACTCGTGCTTCGCATTTTAGTAATAAATAAGAATCATTAGATCTAATAATAAGATATATTATATGATTAAATTAATTTATTATAAATTCAAAGTTCGAACCCGTCAACGACATTTTTAATTTAAAATTTTACAAAATAAATTTTAAACCATGCATATCATTATATAAATTTATATTAAATTAAAATTAAAAAATTATTAAAAATAAGGATTATATAAAAACATAATTATAATGTTAAATAAATTTTATAACCTATCAAAAGAAACCCGTGCTTTGCACGGGTTATAAGCTAGTATACTATAATAAGCGAAATGGGATATAATTTGTAATTTGGTTAACCCCCTATTTTTTGTTATCCCTTATTCGCAACTGTTAGATTTTCAATTCAAATAGATCATGACCGTTAGATTCAACAATATTAAAAGTTGTTATATACAAAGATCTAAGGTTCGATTCCCGCCAACAACATATTAATTTATATTATACTAAAAATTATTATATACAAAGATGTAAGGTTCAAATTTTTTTAACAACATATTAAAATTAATATTTATAATATTATACTACACTATAAACAAATTATAAAAAATTAAAAATAACTCGTACTTTGCACAAGCTATAAGCTAGTATTATTAAATACATAACATTAAAACTTTCATCGATAATCTAGTTTGTACAAAAGAACAACGATGGTTAGATTTTAAGTGAACTAATGAGAATTGTTAAATATAATATTAAAAAGTTTAGCATATACATTTTGTATAAAATTCGAATATTATTAACAACATATCATAATTAAATATTTATATTATTAATTTAAAGAATGCAAAGAAAGAGATAGGGTTTCTTTCCTTAAAATAAATATTATTATATCCTACTTCTAATTAATAATATTAACATGAAAAAAACCCACTCTTTGTTTGGCGGCCTTGTGTTTCGCTTTCTGGCCCAAAACAAAAACATAGCAGGAGTCTTCAAATTGATGGAAAAAATGTAAGAGCGCCAAGTGTCGCATAACTCACTACCTAAATTCCTCCGTCAGATACATTTGTAGATGAGGATCGCATTTACTATATATCTTTGTAGATATGATGATGATCTTGCAGCTGCTCGTTGCGAAATCTAAATTTCAATCTCTAAAAATTAATGCTATCATCTACACTCTTCTTTCTTTTTTCTTTAAATTGGACTCATTCTTGATTTATTTCTCACTCGAGCCTGTGTTTGCTTATACATTCAGAGGGTTGTAAGTGAGTGTGTTTGCTAATTAGGGTTTCAATGGAGGGAGTTAAAAGTACTAGTCGGTATCTTCAGAATCAACACAAGGGCTTGGCGTTTGGATCACTAAATTTTAGTGATCATCTTGGTCTTGATGTGTCTAGTAACAAGAATGCTGATGTCTTGAGCCAGGAGGTTCATCCGAAAGATTCGATCAAGGCAAATGATGGGAATGTCGAGGGAAACCGGAGACACTTCTACCCATTGAGACCTGAGGCTGAGAATTGCCTCTTTTATGTGGAAAATGGCTGGTGCAAGTTTGGGAGGAATTGCAGATATAACCATCCTTTCAATAGGAGAAGCCTGCAGGTATACTAATTTAACTTAATTGGTTGTCTTTAAAGAGGTTTATATTATTCTTTTTTTAATTAATTAATGTGAAATGACCAGGTTGTGAATCAGTGTACACATATTTATACAAACTCTGACAGTGTAGAGTTGAGCAGAAATCATATTTGCATGAATTTATCCTCTTTCTTGGTACATTAAGAATATTCGTGTAGATTCATTAAACCCTAGGATTCTTATTGGTTTTCTTGGTAGAAAGTAAAATATCTTGGTAGGATTGGATGACGCCCTTTTTAGTGCGACTGTGGATCTGTTTGTTTTGATGTCATAAATGTAGGCGGTGGGGTATAGAAGAATCAATGTAAAATAAGGAAGATTGGTATCCGATCGTGTGGGTTACGTGAAAAACCTTGTCGTGACTAGACTTGTCGCTACTTGTCGTGACAAAGACTTGTCGCTACTTGTCGTGACAAAGACTTGTCACTTCTGGTCGTGATAAGTCTACTTGTTGTGTCTAATTAATAGAGGTGAATGGGGTTATGCTTGTCCTCTATACGTGCATCAGAGGGCACAAGCATATTCTTGACATGTCCTGAAAGTCACATACGTGAATTCACAAGAATCAGCCAGATCTGCCTAGTTCTTGTCTGTACCGAAGAAACGAGATGCGCTTCAGAATTAATGCTACCTTAGAAGATAAGAAAATTTTAATGATGCCATTTTCTGCGACATAACCATATAAGCTTTCTTGAATTTTCATGACAGTTCCCCTAAGTAATGTCACAGAAGAAGTGTATAGATCAGAGTAACGAAAAGCCTTTTTTAATGGTTTTTGATATGTACATTAAGCTAAATAACTTACTTTAACACCTAAAGAAGTAATTAATCAGAATTAAAGAGTCATGTTACATGTTTTATATTATACGTTTTTATATATATATCTGGAGCTTTGGAATCATGTTGTTTTCATGTATGCTGTTTTGATTTCACCTTTTTGCAGGCTGAGTATAAGGAGATAGCAAAGCTGAATGAAGAGAACTTAAATAGGATGGCGCAAGTCGAGTGCAAGGTTATCAGTATTTCAGTATCTATATATGAATATTTGCTTCCATATTTAATAATCTGTGTATCTGATCTTTGTTGGTTTCGTATATACAATCTTGTTTTTGTCATGTCAGACAATCATCAATCACCTATAAGTTCAATCTGTGACCAACCTTTGATCTATCACATCTCTAATTTCGGTTCATAAACACCGCTTCAGGACAATATGCACGTTGTTGGACTTTTAGTCCATATACTGCATTCATATCTTTGTACTCTCTGTGCATTGATTTATTCTCCGAATAAGTTAGTTGCACCTATAATTTTAGAACATACATTTCCGATCCCGTTGTCTTTACATGCATACAATATACTTATTCTGATTGCAGGTGATCACAAAGAGAGCACAAGTTTAATATCTATTTGGCTGTAAGATATTTTTGTGCGTTAACCTTCAAGCATTTTAAACAAGTTAGAACCTTAAATGATGTTCATTTTTTCTTCATTCTCTCCGAGGTGTTTAATTACCTTTGGAAGCCACTTCATTGCTCTTCTGAACAATGATAATGGATTATGTTTGTATGAGGGTAAAATCCAGTAAGTTAAGAAAATGTGATCTAGTTAGTATCTGCTAAAAGATAAGTCCTTCTCTAATATTTGCTAAATGTGATATGTAATAGATATAAGTGTGTATATATATCATAACTTGTTTACTTTCTCTTTACAGTCTTCATATTTTTGCTTGCTTTGTCGTGTAGTACTATTTAACACCTGAAGGCTGCAAGCATGGAAAAGCTTGTAGATACAATCACAGTGGGCGGAAAACTGAGGAGGCTCCAGTTTTACAGTATAATTTCCTTGGGCTGCCAATTCGACCAGTACTATCCTGTCATTTCTTTTACCTTTTAGAATTCAGATGTTACTTACACCTTGAAGGACATGATAGTTATCTTTATCCGTCTTTCTTCACAACTCAAGTATGATATTTTAGAATTAGATATGAAACTAGAATTGAAACTTCTCAAGTTATCCAAATCAACCCTAACATATTTTATACTTTGTACGGGTATTTAATGTCAACCTAAAGGATTTTATAAAAATTTGTTAATGTATGTTCCTTACAACACAATCATAACTCAAACCTGGTTTGAAAGAGAGAAATGTATCTACAGTTTTGAAAGAAAAGACTTGACATCTTCAATTTGCAGTACTTTTGATTTAAGTAATTAATCTTACTGTGAAAATCTCTGACATTGTTTACAATTCATCATATCAGGGAGAGAAAGAATGCCCACAATACAACAGAAATGGTTCATGCTATTATGGTTTGAACTGTATGTTTGATCATCCAGATCCTTCATTAATGGGAGAAGGATATACTGGCTGGGAAGATGCTATGCCGTTCTGGCCATCAGCAGTAAACGGATTTGGTCCGTTTGAGACAAATATATGTCAGCCAGCACAATATGCTCTATACTCTGATTGGAATGGATATCAGGTATTTAATAGTACATGGAAAACATTTCATTGCATAATACAAGTAATAGTTGTGGATTCAGACAGACAAAGTTTTATTCTGATGTTATCTTAATTTGAGTTTCTATGCTATTTCTCCTTTATTGAAGGTTCCTTTAGAGAACCATGGGGCCCCTACTTACATAGCATCAGGAGGGATCCCGTTTACGCCTCCACCAGTATCCAGTAAGCCTGAAACATCTGATGTTAATTCCTCTCAGCAGCAGCAGCAGAATCCTAAACCAAAAAAGCAGCTTGCACGCAATTTTAAATCTGGCTTTGGGGTTCACCACCCCAAAACTTCCTCCTGTCCTGTTAATGACAAAGGCCTGCCTTTAAGGCCTGTAAGTTTTCTTCCCCTAATAATGTACTGAAACATTAATAAATGTCTTTGTATATTTTCCTAAATGACTTGTACATATACGTATTTGCATACAAATAACTTCAAATATTACCATTTTTTTCATTCATAATAAATTTAGGACACGGAGGTCTGCACATTTTATAATCGTCATGGAATGTGCAAGCGTGGAGCAGGTTGCAAGTTTGACCATCCTGTACCTCAAGACAAGTCGGTCCCTGCTTCTGAATCAGCAGAAGCTCAGCTTCCCAACCCCACGACTGAAGATAAAAAGTAATGAAGCCATGCAATAAGGGAGTATTGTTGGGACTCATAAAATTTGGAGATGCACTAAAAAATATATAAAATTGTTATTTAGCTGAAAGGGATAACAGTGTAAGGCTGTAAGCAGAAAGTCTTTGGTCAAGATAGAAAAGTTATTATTTTGGACATAGGATTCTAGTGCCTAGGTTGATAATTCCTTTTGGTGTATCTTCTGTTTCTCATCTGTAATTGCTATGTTTGTTTGTCAACAAGCAGTAGTCGGCATCTTATTGATAGGTCAGCATTCACAAAATTGTATGTTGCCATGTGCTGAAAGTTGAAAAATATGGCAACATTGTGATTCCATGATTGCGAAAGTAGAAGAATTCTAACATGAGCTTACAAAATATATAAAATATGCAGTCGTGAGTTCACACACCGTGTGAAGTCTGTGTCTATGTGGAAGCCAACTTCCCAGGAAGTTGAAGCTCTTCAAAAAGGAGGCAAGCAGGTAAATGCATCCATACTTTTGTTATCTGATAAGAAGGTTTGCTTCTTCAGCGTGCAAGGGAAACATTTTTGAATGATTGGGACCCAATGAGGCATAGATTTCCTAATGGCAGGTGGAAGATGCTAAAATTATTTGCACTGAATATGGCATTTTAGTAATGTTTTTTTTCTGTTGTTTTGCAGCAACAACAGAAAACTTAGTTTAGAACATACACATGATTCATAACCCATTAAAATCATATCCAACCCTCAGAAACATTTCAGTTTAAATTGATAATGGCAATGTATAAATTAAAATTATAAAAAGAATGTAAAAATTCCTCTTAAATAAAACTTTGACCAACCTCATTAAGTTGATTATATTATTGTACTTATAGCGACCACTCCACATTATTTATTATCATATTAAAGTAATTTATTCTATATATTACAATTTACTATTTTTAAATTATAACCAATCATTATAACCAACTCCATTAAAATACATTACTTTACCGCTTTAACAAAATTTACATAATTTTTATTTTACATTATTTTAACCAACACCTTTCAACATATTCTAAAAGGTAATATTTGCTGATATCATTTGGCAACGACCGTTATAGATTTATAGGCTGTTGTTATAGGGAGAATATTGTATAACAATATTTTGGAGGTTTGCTGGATTTATGGAGCAAAATACGGATATTTTGCTAATAAAAGAAGAACAAGGGATTAGGGTTTGTGTGTTTAGATGTGGCTGAGCTTGATAGGTGTTTTCAGGTAAACTGTTTCTCATCCGTATCAAGATGCCTACGTACCCTATTTATATGGATCAAGCCTGACGTAGTTCTTTGGCAACAAGTTACCTAGGCGGGCTAGGGTTTTAAGAGATAAACCAAAGTCCAAGCCCACTCAATTAGGGCTGACATGGCAGTGAATCTTCAATCCTATCCGTGATCCATGGCCCAGCTGTGGAAGCCCATTGTCTCGAACGGATAGAATTGGGAAATAGAGAATCAATCAGGACCTAACATGCGACCTCGTGGGATCTGGCCATGCGAAGCGATCCCATATGTCTTACTACTCATGCGACCCTCGGTATGGCCATGAGCCTTCCAATAAAGAACTGGAGATAGCGATCCAACAGATTTGTTGGCATCGCGAAGCGATCCCAATGAGAGCACACCAGCGAAGCGGCCCCTTAGAGCAAATCATGAGCGCAGTGGCACTATAGCTGTGCCGGGCTAAATCCAATAGTGTTCTTTAGTGGCCCAATTGTCATCTTTTAGGCCCATAGTCAAGTATGAACCGTTAATTTAGCAAATCAAATCAATTTAGCTATTATGCCAGATTTGGGCATAACAACTACCCCCCGAGTCCATGTTGTCATTAGAGATGCGATGTGGACTCAAGTATTAATCAAGTGATGCCGCAATGCGAGGCCATGGCTCGCCACTGACATGAATATGACCGTTGGAACGATCGCGACCTCAAGAATTTGAAGAGGTTTGACAGCTGTTGTGTCTCGAGATGCGTAGTCAACGGCCAAGATCTTGACACGTGTCCATATCTTTCTCTCTCCTGATGGGCTATATATACCCCTGTCACTATCATTTCCTTTTTTCATCTCACTAACGTATTGTTGAAGTGCTGTCAGTTTGCTCCCAGATCATACACAAGGAATTCTCAGGCCTTATTACCAGCGACCCCAATTTTCTTCAGATTTCTCCGTCTTTCTTCAAGAAAAAGTAAGTCTTCATTCCTCTTTTGCATTTAAATTGTTGTTCTTCATCATAATTGCATGATTAGATAGCTTTAGTTGTATGCGATGCGATCCCTTTTGACAACGATCCCATAATGCTAATTTGAATATGCGATCCCGTCCTCGCTGTGATAGAAATGCGATTTCTCCCATAGGAACATAGATGCGATCCCTTCCAGAGACCTAAATGCGATACCCTAGGAACACATAGAGCCTTTCTGTTTATTTATTCTTTTCTCTTCCTTCATTTGCTTTCTGTAAGAGCACACATTTAATCATTTCACCCTTTTCAGATGTCACAAGACGACAGTTCAAGGACATCTTCTCCAATGCCTCATATACAAATTAGCGATGCTGCAGCAGCCAATATCGCGAGAGCTGCAAGCACTAGTGAAAGTTCATTCAAGTTATACTTCGGCCCTCTATGGTCTAACGAAGAATATACCCGGGAAGTGCCTCTAACTTCGTGGAGAACAAAGCACCCTTCAAGCTCGCGAGATCAATCTTTGGATGTACTTCCAGCTCAGAACGAGTCTCACACCAACATGACCGACATCGAACATGACCTCGAAACATTGACAAAGAAAGGAGATGAATTTAGCTCTAAGGCAGCAGAAATTCTCTCTAGAATACCTCCATCTCAAACCATGTCGCCCATTCACATAAGTGATTCTCCAATAGACTCATTAGGCGATGCCTATTATGACATCGAGGGAGGTGCTGATAACGAAGCCAACTCTGACGATGATGACTACGAAGAGCCTTCCTCAGATGATGGTGGCCTTGACGAAGTGGCCAGAGTCGTAAACTTCAGAGACTATGACTATGTTCCCGAAGTCTCACTCGATCCTTATGTCCATACCCCTCAACCAGAGCTGGAGGGAGTCATTTATGTTGATGGGCCTATCCCCAAGGACATCGAGCCCGGTTCAAAGGTTAAGGAAGGCAAACCTCGCGTACTTGCATGTTGCGATATGTCTTCAACGTTGATCGTGAAGACTATCACAGAGGGTGTCAAGAGGTTCCGTCCTGAAGGCAAGATCATTCTGCCCAAGAAGAAAATGCGATGCTATCGCTTTAACCACGAAGAGAATGGAGGCAGAGTGCCTAGAATGGTTCTAACGGTCCCTCTGATGAAGATAGGTGTCTCCTCTCCTCTCCACCCATTCATTAAAGACGTCTGTGAAACATACTATCTAGCCCCCATCCAAATCAGCACCAATTGCTATCGATCCATGATTGCCTTGTACATACTTTACCACAAGCTTGGATATCCCCCCTAGATGCAAAGACAATGGGCTACTTCCTTCAACTGAAGCGATGTGGAGCCAAGGATTTTGGCTACGTCTACTTCTCAGTGTGGCCAGGATTTAAAAAGAAAAGCCTTCTCCCAAGCGGGATAAGTAATGCGGGCTCGTGGAAGGAGCCTTTCTGCTATGTACACGAGGTCCCTCGAGTAAAAACTAGCTCCAACTACCTCCCCGGTAAGCAATCGAGGCATTAACCCTTTATCGTACTTTTTGCTTTTTATTCTCAAACTAATAACTCCTTTGGCATCGCAGTCGTTCCAGTTCGCACCGTCCTAAGAGGTGTTGAAAAACAGCGAGCTGATGATGTATTAACAAAGTCCACCACGGAGGAAAGAAACATTAAGACTCTTATTTCTATAGAAAACCTAATAGAATGCGGATTCCTCAAAGAAGGGATAGATGCTTCCCATGAGGCGGGGCCTTCACATGTGAGGCGGACCTCGAAGAACAGAAAGACAAGAGAGGAGGCCTCGTCTTCTCATGTCGTAATAACGGACGAAGAGGGTACTTCTAGGATAATATCGAAACATGCATCGCAGTCCTTTGTCATCTTTATGCTTTATTTATCTGTCTTCATACTTTAATCATTATGCTTTGTTAAATAGTCTAACTTTTTCCTCCTTATCCATGCAGGTATGTCAAATCAAAATAGCAAGGGGTTATCCATCCCATTTCTGCAAGCCAAAAGCAAAAAGGGGGGAGCTCCAAGAGCGACCTCTTCTCTGAAAACTGCTCATCCTCCCCTCAAACCAGGACTTCTCCCCACAAAAGTCATCAACGATCCTCCCCCCAAATCAATCATTGCCAGGGATCAGGTCAGGGACTCCCCTGAACAAAGCCAACTAAAGCGATCCAAGACAGATAAGCCAAAGGACGGTCCCACCCAACCTTCAGGGGTCGTTACCGCTTCAGCTTCACAACACCTGTTCGCTTCGTTGGGAACCAAGTATGCAGAGGAAGCTGAAGCTTCCAACTGGTGGAAAGTATCACCTGAAGAGAATGCCAAAGCTGTGACCAGGTGTTTAGCCGAGGCCTTCATTCGTCAGGCTGCCCATACCAGGAATTTCTTTCAGCTGGATAAAGCGAACAAGGTCCTGGAGTTCCAAAAAGTTGAAGATAAGCGTTCCCTTGAAGCCGAGTTCAAAAAGCAACTCTCCCATGAGACTGATAACATTCGTACAGACTTGAAGAATGCTCGCAAGGAGAGGAATGATTTTGAGAAATCTCTCAAAGAACTGCAGAAATCCAGCGAGGAAGCTGCTAAAAAGAGCGCTGATGAGATCGCGAAGCTGACAAGCGACCTGAATGCTGCCCAGACCCAATTGGCAACTGCAGAAGAGACATTCGAGGCCCAATGTCAGGTTTCCTTCATGAAAGGGTTCATTCGAATGATCCCTAATTTTGATTGGGACCAGCTTGGACCAGGTAATGCTGACTTCGCTGAAGTTCTCAAAAAGCAGATCGCTGATGAAGATGCCGAGGAAGCCAGAATAGCTGAAGAGGCGAGGCTAGCACCCGAGGCTACTGCTGATGCCAATCCTACTGGGGGGACTCCGAATGAAAATAATCCTTGAATTCAAATATCTTCTGAACTTTTGAACTAGGGATGCGGGCACCCTTTGAATGCCTCGCAAGATGTATCAATATTTTTTTACCTTTATTTGTCAAGAATTCTGGGATCGCAAGGCGATTCACTTATTTTTCTGCATAAGTTTGAAGAATCCCTTTTCCCTTGCTTATCATTTTTATGCATAATATTAGCTTCATATTTACTCCATTCTTCAAAATGTTGAGATGTAGTATGTGTTCGCAGATTTGTATTCCTTTTGCTTTAGACTCGTTGTAGATAATAACAGTTATGAACTGCCACCTTGAAGTAGTTTCAAGTGCGATCCCAGCATCGTTAAAGTGTAGATGCTAACAGACAAGCAAATTTATTTTGAATGCAAAATAAAACATAATCCATAAAGCAAACGTACTCGCATAATGAAAAAAGTAGGGGCGGTGCCCAAAAGTTTTATTGATAGGGGCGTGGCCCAAAAGTTTAACAAGTAGGGGCGAGGCCCTAAAATGAATTGTGGGGCGAGGCCCAAAAAATCATTACATCATAAAGGGGAGGTGTCCATATGATCACTACCCCCCAATACTTTGTATGAATTATTCATGCTAAGTAGTAGTAGAGAGAGGCTACCAGGGGCGTGGCCCTCACTGATAGTATTTTCTTAGATGCTCCGCATTCCAAGCTCGCGGAATAACCTTATCTTTCATGTCCGTGAGATAATAGGTTCCTTCTGAAAGAGTAGCATAGTTTTTGTAAGGTCCCTCCCAGTTAGCACCAAAAACTCCATGACCTGGAACCTTTGTGTTAGGCATGACCCTTCTAAACACTAGGTCACCTGTTTGTAAAGATCGTGCTTTGACTTTCCCATTATAGTACCTAGCTGTCCTTTGTTGATAGGCCGCGAGGCGTAGCTGGGCCTCGCTTCTTGTTTCTTCTATCATGTCTAGATAGAGCTTGTGATTGACCTCGTTTTCATCGGGATCGTAGTGTTCCCTTCTGAACGACCCCGAGCCTACTTCCACCGAAACCATGGCCTCGCAACCATAGGTCAAAGAAAAGGGAGTCTCTCCAGTAGTTGTTCGTGGGGTCGTGTTGTATGACCACAAGACCCTAGGTAACTCCTCAGGCCAACTTCCTTTGCTCTCTTCCAGTTTGGCTTTCAAAGTGTGCTTTATAATCTTGTTTATGGCCTCGGTTTGGCCATTCGTCTGAGGATGACTCACAGCTGAGAAACTCTTTTTTATCCCCAACTTTTCAAAAAATTCTTTCATCTCCTTGCTATCGAATTGCTTTCCATTATCTGAGATGAGTTGATATGGGATCCCGTAGCGACATACAATTGCCCTGTAAACGAAGTCCTTGAGCTTCTTGGCCGTGATAGTAGCAAGCGGCTCGGCTTCTGCCCACTTGGTGAAATAGTCAACAGCCACCACTGCATATTTAAGTCCCCCCTTCCCTTTTGGGAGTTCTCCAATTAAATCAATCCCCCACATGGCGAAGGGCCATGGGCTCGTTAGCGAGGTAAGCTGAGAGACGGGGACGTTGCTGAAGTTAGCGATCCTTTGACAGGCATCGCATTTTCTTGAAAACTCAAATGCATCTCTTTTCAACGTAGGCCAATAATACCCTTGGCGAAGAATTTTCTGGGCCAGCGAACTACCCCCCGTGTGATTGCCGCATATCCCTTCATGGACTTCTCTGAGAATGTAATTACACTCTTCCCCATCTACACACCTCAGGAGTGGGATGTTAAACCCTCTTCGGTACAAAACTTCATCATAAATGACATAGCGAGCCGCCTGGTATTTAATCTTCCTTGCTTCTTTCTTGTCTTGAGGCAACGTTCCATTTTTCACATATTCCCATATTGGGGTCATCCAAGTCAATTCTGGGGTCGCTATCTCCATAATGAACTCCTCAGGTACACTAGGCTTCATCTGAATTTCCAATGGGATAATTCCAGGTAATGTGGCCTCGCGACGCGACCCCAATTTTGCCAGTGCATCTGCTCCTTGATTCTTTTCTCTTCTAATATGGACCACCTTGACATTGTTAAATTTTTTCATCAACCTCTGTGCACATCGCAGATATAGCTCAATCTGCTCACATCTAGCTTGCCACCCACACCAGAGTTGATATGTTACCAGCATGGAATCGCTGTAAGCTGTGAGGTTCTCTACCTTCATTTCCAGTGCCGGTTTGAGACCAATAATGAGGGCTTCGTACTCTGCTGCATTATTGGTGGCTTCCAAAGCGAAGTGTACTGCACTTTGTATCTTACGACCCTCTGGAGTTACCAACTCGATGCCGGCCCCGGATCCTTCCTTGTTAGATGCCCCATCTACGTATAGTTCCCACCACGAGGCCGAATTTTCTTTTTTGTCCTCGCTAACTATTTTTTCTGGAACTGCTATGATGGCCCAGTCATCTTCCTTGGATTGAGGAGGAAACTCCAAGATAAAATCTGCAAGTGCCTGTCCTTTTATAAGGCTGCGAGGCTCAAATTCGATGTCAAACTGACTAAGCTTCACTGTCCATTTTAACAATCTCCCTGAAGACTCTGGCTTGTGCATTACCTGCCTCAGTGGGTAGGCAGTGCGAACCTCAATGCTGTGAGCCTGAAAATAGGGCCTTAACTTCCGCGAGGCCAAGACCAGGGCATAGGCTAGCTTCTCCATGTTTGTATATCGAGTCTCAGCATCTAACATTCTTTTACTGACATAGTAGACTGGATATTGAACTTTTCCCTCCTCGCGAACCAATACGGCACTGACCGCGTGTTCAGACACAGCGAGGTAGACAATGAGGACGTCGCCTCTAAGGAGCTTCGAGAGAAGTGGTGGCGAACCCAAATGTTCCTTTATCTTCTGAAAGGCCTCCTCGCATTCCAGTGTCCATTCAAAGTTTTTTCCCACCTTTTTAATGGCCTTAAAGAACTCATGGCACTTATCTGATGATTTGGAAATGAACCGATTGAGAGCTGCGATCCTTCCTGTCAGACTCTAGACTTCTTTTACACTTCTTGGGGATCGCATGTCCATTAAAGCCTTTATTTTTGCAGGGTTCGCTTCAATTCGTCTGTGGTTGACAATGAATCCCAAAAACTTCTCAGATTCAACCCCAAAGACACACTTCTGGGGGTTAAGCTTCATTCTGTACTTCCTTAGTATGTCAAACATCTCTGCGAGGTGAGAGATGTGATCCACAGCTTCCTTAGACTTGACCAACATGTCATCTACACAGACTTCCATTGTCTTGCCAATTTGTTTCTCGAACATCATATTAACAAGCCTCTAGTAGGTAGCCCCAGCATTAAGGAGACCGAAGGGCATCCCTATGTAGCAGTAGAGACCTCTATCTGTGATGAACGAGGTGTGCTCTTGATCAGGGCCATACATGGGTATCTGGTTGTACCCAGAATAAGCATCCATGAAAGAAAGAAGTGCATGCTCTGCTGTTGCATCCACTAGCTGGTCGATCCTTGGTAACGGAAAACTATCTTTGGGACAATGTTTGTTGAGGTCGGTAAAGTCTACACATGTCCTCCACTTTCCATTTGGCTTCTTCACGAGGACAGGGTTCGCGAGCCAGTCAGGGTAGAATGATTCCCTAACGAGCCCTACCTCGAGGAGTCTATCCACTTCTGCCTTTAGAGCCTCAGCTCGTTCTCCACTTATGGGTCGCCTCTTCTGTCTGACCCCCTTCTTGCTTGGATCCAAGTTTAGCTTATGACACATTACATTAGGATCGATCCCAACCATATCTTCATGTGACTAGGCGAACATGTCAAGGTTTGCCTTCAGAAAAGTAACCAGCCTTTCTCTCAAATCAGGATTGAGTTGCGACCCTATTTTCAACACTTTTGAAGGGTCCTGCACATCAACAAGAACAGGAATTGTGTCTTCAGCTGCCCCGGCTCGCTCCACATGTTCTGGGATGCGAAGATCAAGATCTAGATTATACTCACGAGCCTGACTTGATTCTGCCTCGTAGGGGTTGGCACCCGCGTGCCCATACTCCTTAACAACAGTTGTTGTCTGTGGAATTCCATTTGGCAGTTCTATCAGTGTGGACGTTTTTTTCGAACCCATTTTCCCTTTCAGGCTCGCACAGCGGCCTGCTCCGGGCTCTCCTCTCTGTCACTATCTGTAGCCTCTTCCACGATCCCTTCCTGGAGAACCATAACTGGCTGCGAGGTTCCCATCATTAAAGCCCCTGGTACTGGCTCTACTTGAATTCCCAAATTATCAAAATAATCGGCTGGGAGCTCCTCAATCGAGATCATGTTACAGTCTGTTGGGGGTACAAAATTTGTCTTGCGAGACCTACTTTCCTCCTCTCACTCCATCTTGTCTGTCATAGAATTACTCCCTTTTCCTGCTGACTTGAGGGCTTTGTTGTAACATTCACGAGACTCATGTTGTGCCCCCCTAATGCATCCGACTCCATTTGGGGTAGGGAACTTCATAGAGAGATGGTAAATAGAAGTAACCACCCTCATTTCTTTGAGTATTGGCCTCCCCACGATAGCATTATAGGCTGAAGGTTGATCAACCACCATAAAGTCTGCAATTTGGGTGGTAATACAGGGCTCATCCCCTAAAGTGACAGGGAGCCTTACGAGGCCCTTGACATTGACTGAAGCTCCAGTAAAACCATAAAGATGCCCTACGGTAGGGATAAGGTCTTTATCCACGAACCCCATTTTCTGATAGACCTCGTAGGTTAGGACATTCACTGCGCTTCCATTGTCCACAAGGACCCTGTGAACATTCTGCGATCCAATGTGAACTCGGACAACGAGGGCGTCCGAATGACGATGGTGGACCCACTTCGCATCTTCCTCAGTGAACATGATATTTGTATCTTCCCCCTTGAAGAGCTTTGGGGGTCGCTCCTACAGGTGATGGATATTGGTGAGGGGTCGCTCCTTAGCTTCGCGGGCATATCTTTCTCAAGCCCTATTGCTATCCCCCCCCGATGTGGGGTCCCCCAATTATCACGTGGATACTTCCGCCTCGCGTTTCCCTTTCCTTAATGACTGGATTCTGTTCAGGTGGGGGGGCTTGATTATAACCAAGGCCAGACTTGGGATTATGCTTCTTCACTTCGCGAACTGCCCACTCAGTTAACTTCCCTTCACGAATTAACTGATCCACTTGCTGTTTAAGCTCTCGGCAAGTTGTTATATCATGTCCTATTTGTTCATGAAAGGCACAATACCTGCTAGTGTTTGCAGTCCCCTTCGGACCCATCGGTGGAGGCTTCCTGAATACCCCCTTGTTTTCATTGACTGCATAAATGTGATCAATTGGGGTGACCAGAGGAATAAACTTGTCTTCATCCCTCGCGGGGCGAGCTCTCGGTGGGGATCGCCTCAAAGGATCGCGGTCTCTCCTTTTTGGGCTGGGGCTTCGACTTCGATCCCGTCTTCGCCTTGGACTTCTGGAGTCCTTTCTTTTTACTCCCCTGTTTATACTCCAACTACTACTCCTTTCATTATTCTTCTTCAAATCTGCGAGTGACTTCTCAACACGCTTGAAAGGCTCAACGACCTTGTGCAATTCAGAAAGAGTGCTAGGGGTTTGTTCTTGTAACTTCTTCCAAAATTCAGTACCTTCCCTCACTCCAGCGATGAGGAAATTTTTTACAGCTTCGTCATTTGCACCTCGTACGCGAGGCACCTCAGCATTGAACCTCTTGAAATAATCATGAAGGGTTTCTCCTTCCTTCTGTTTTATGTTTACCAAGGTAGACACAGGGGGTGCGTAGAGCATTGAGGAATGGAACTGTTTGATGAAGATGTCCACGAATTGTTCCCAAGAATCGATGACAATCAATGCCCCTAGCTTCGAAAACCACTGCTGAGCACTTCCCCTCATCGAGGTTGCAAATAGTCTACACCTCGCTAGTAGTGAGACCTGATAAACATCCATCTCATTATTGAATCGAATCACAAACTCTGCTGGATCAGTATCGCCATTATAGGTCATATCATGTTGATGGCCTCGAAACACTGCAGGAAGTGGAGCAGTTCGAATTTCATGGGTAAAGGGCGAAGAAGAGCCCATAGTGCTAAAAATACCCCTCTCATTGTTCATTGCGTCCAAGGCCTTTTTCAACTCCTCCAGCTTATAGTCTCCTACCTTGACCTCCTTGTCACCCTCCTTTTTACCTCCAGTACTTCCATGATGTGACTGGGTCTTTTTTGGGACACTGGACTCCTCATGGTCATTCCTGCGATCTTTCTTTTTACGATCCTCTTCAAGGTATTGAGATCGTTCTTGGTCTCGATGAGACGGGGGTCTGTCATCGCGACGATGGGACCACTCACGCTCTCTACGGGGAGAGGGGGGTCTGTCATCATGACGATATGACCGCTCGCGATCTCGAGGAGACAATGGTCGATGTGTGCCCTTGCTTCTGTTCTTAGATTTTTCATGTCGAGGCGCATTAACCTTTTCCAATTTTAGACGAAGGTCATGTTCAGTTAGCTTTTTTCCGAGACGGTCAAAAACACTGACCGATCTCCCCTCAGATGAGGCGACCTTGTCATGCGATCCCCCTTTCCTTTCAAGAGAATCCTCCTCCTCATTCCAATCAGGGTTGGTTTGATCTGTTAGGACATCCTCGAAGTCATCAATGAGTTTCTTAGTGGGGAGTTTGCTTCCTTCCCCTTGTGTTCTACCGCCTGTCCTTGCGTTCCTCTTCGATCCTCTAGAACTATAGTGTTTCTCCACTTTTACGACCCTCTCATGTACAGCGGTCACTTGCTCGCCGAGGCCTTTTAGAAAAGACATAACCTCGCTGGTCAACGCCACCCTCTGTACTGGGGTGGTGTGTTCCTCCTTGTACCCAGTCTTAGAGTTGTCCTTGGACACCTCGTCTTCTGAAGGGTCCCTCGTCAGGGGATCGTCCTTGTTAACCTTATGTGATCCATGGGTTTCTCCATCGTTCTTCTTTTTGTGTGATTTAGTCATCGCTTCTCCCAATTCAATGACTTTTAGGCCCCTCCTTCTAGCGCCAAATGTTATAGGGAGAATATTGTATAACAATATTTTGGAGGTTTGCTGGATTTATGGAGCAAAATACGGATATTTTGCTAATAAAAGAAGAACAAGGGATTAGGGTTTGTGTGTTTAGATGTGGCTGAGCTTGATAGGTGTTTTCAGGTAAACTGTTTCTCATCCGTATCAAGGTGCCTACGTACCCTATTTATAGGGATCAAGCCTGACGTAGTTCTTGGGCAACAAGTAACCTAGGCGGGCTAGGGTTTTAAGAGATAAACCAAAGTCCAAGCCCACTCGATTAGGGCTGACATGGCAGTGAATCATCAATCCTATCCGTGATCCATGGCCCAGCTGTGGAAGCCCATAGTCTCGAACGGATAGAATTGGCAAATAGAGAATCATTCAGGACCTAGCATGCGACCTCGTGGGATCTGGCCATGCGAAGCGATCCCATATGTCTTACTACTCATGCGACCCTGGGTCTGGCCATGAGCCTTCCAATAAAGAACTGGAGATAGCAATCCAACAGATGTGTTGGCATCGCGAAGCGATCCCAATGAGAGCACACCAGCGAAGCGGCCCCTTAGACCAAATCATGGGCGCAGTGGCACTGTAGCTGTGCCGGGCTAAATCCAATGGTGTTCTTTAGTGGCCCAATTGTCATCTTTTAGGCCCATAGTCAAGTATGATCCGTTAATTTAGCAAATCAAATCAATTTAGCTATTATGCCAGATTTGGGCATAACATCTGTGATTTTGAATTTCGAATAGCATTATACACAATTTGGTCAGTTTTTCTTACTTCGAATTCATTACATAGAATCAATAAAGTCATAATCAAGTTACTCAAGTTAACCAGGTCATTTGATGCTACCAAACCTTTTTTCCACAATGATCGTTTGTCAAGTAAAATGATGAAATCTAACATATCATTCAACAAAAAATAAATGAAAATTGAAATGGTGAAATCTACTAGTACTACCTGCCGTTTGAGGAATAACATTGTCAAATGGCTCATCCTTTCTGAAATGTCCCCTAGAAGTAAAGCAAAAAATTTCTCTGAACAGTTTTTGTATTACAAATCCTAGGTCCACATTGTGTTTTGGGTAGTGTCAAACATCTGCCACCACTGAATTTTTTTTAGTGGAACATATCTTAATTTTTCAATAAAGTTTGTTTGGATTTTATTTTATCAAATTGTTCAAATGACACGTATTTAGACTTGCAAAATAAACGAATTTGGTTCAAATTCTGGTATTCAAATACAAGGTCGACTTGAAAGGCCCAGAAGAAGGATGCGAATCCAAATGGAAACCAAAAATATTAAACACAATAACTTCCGCTACATCTACCATTCATTTACACAAATTCTGTACATACAAGTGTACATTTAGCTCAAAAAGGATCATTACAAGCACACATCTGAAGCAGCAGCGACAATAATAAATTGCGACATAAGTTGGCCATCTCTAGTGGATGGGAAGACTACTAAACTCCCTGCAACTCGAAGAAAAAATGAATGTAATTAGGGTTCAACATTTGCTTTGTTCCCAGTAAGGATGATGGAAATTTCGAGACCATGGTTAAATGCTTGATTAAAGAGCAGACGCGTCCGAAACGTAGAAATAAACGGAAACCAAGATAACACGGCTATGGGTGCAAAGATTATCAATCACATCCCAGCATCATACATTCTGGCAAATTCATGCACAGAGTCCCATAAACCCTGGGTGCAAAGATTATCAATCCCATCCCAGCATCATACATTCTGGCAAATTCACGCACAGAGTCCCATAAACCCAAGCTCCACACTATTCTTCTTCAAGTTATTTGGCTTTATTTAGGAAGGATGCTAGGAGAAGAATCAGTACCGGGATTCTTAGGATACATGATAAGTGGATTTTATATCCACTTGGAACGCTTCGAATCGGCTTAAATTGATTAACTTCGCCTCAAGTATGATGTGTTTTTTATTCGTTTTTAGTAAGAATGGTGCAGGGTTACTATCTTAAAGTGAGGAGATACATTTTCATGTTTCATTATGGATTCACGCTCAAGAATTGAAGAACGAGAAGTGGCAAAAGAATCTGAAGAGAAAACGGATGAGAAATGAGCAAATTGTAGAAAATTCGAATTTTCCGGTAGATTGCGCAGTCTACACTGTTTTGGCCATATCTGGAGTTCTAGAAGTCCGTTTTCAGCGAACTTACTATCCACGCGAAGCTTGGGAAATTTTCTTGAAGAATAAAGCAAAATCAAAATTTTGTCAGAATGTTAGTGCGCAGGGTGCGCGCCAGAGTACGCAGGGTGCGCACCAGAACGCTGAAATTCCTGTTTTTCCTGATTTTTATCCCTAATTCGAAATTAAATTGTATTTTTAGGTAGTTACTTGCTGGGCAAGTTGTCTAAGGCCTATTTAAACTCATTGTATCATTGTAATTCATATCATTACTTAGAATAACATAGAGGGAGACGAGAGAGAGAGACTTGGAGAAGGATTCCCAACGCTCGTGACAAGCAACGGAGATCTAGATCTACTTCATCTTTTCTATTCTTCTATGATCGTTTTGGATTTGTTTTCTAAAACTTATTACTCTAGCATAATTATTTCTATTCATACTTTGTTTATTATCATGGTTTCATCAGATCCCATGATGACGAGCGGTTCGACTATAAACTAATCGTTGTCATGGGATTCTAACGGATTTATCTATGTAGTTTAGTAGTTTGTTTGCTTTAAAGATTTGTGTGTGATGAATTCTTGATATCATTGTATGGTTGTGTTTATTCTTCTTGGATGCGTAGCTAACATCTAAGTTGTTTTGTTAATCTCTTGTGAAGCGAGAGTGGATCTTGAGATTTAGAACTTGTCATGCTAGCATAGGTTCATGATTGTTTATCAACGTGATTCGTAGTGTAAGATGAGAATACTTATGCTGCCCTATGTGATCAATATGGATAACTTGTGCTTAAACCGTTATGTTTTCAAATCTTATAGAGATATAGGGTCTAAACATAATTGGTGTCTACCCATCTTCTATCTCTTTTGTGGATGTATGAGTAGTTTGGTATTCGTATACTGAGAGGTAGCCTATACTTGTTTCGTGTTGTCTGATCAGATATCATAACCATCACATACTTTGATTAAAGGCATCAACTCTAAGCGAAGTAGTTATTGAAGTTAGGATCCCATGTTTTATATCTCATAAGTAAATCAATTTTAAATCTCGTTAGTTAATTAGATCTAATTCTTGTTAATTTGTTTCTTAGTTAATTTTAGTTAATCAAAACTCAAATTTGTTAATTGTCTTAGCAGTGAATAAAAACCATACATTGTTACATAGGTGCATTAACTGAATTGAAACCTAAACCAGATCTCTGTGGGAACGAACTCAACTTAATTCTATATTACTTCTGACCACGTACGCTTGCGTGATTTTGTGTTAACAATACATAAGAGATGGAAGCTTCAAGTGCGACCTTTTCAACTAGGTTGCATTTGCATCTCATAACATTTCCAACTAGGCTGCGTTTGCATCTCGTGTCATTT
This sequence comes from Saposhnikovia divaricata, assembly GCA_036435485.1. Classification (NCBI taxonomy): domain Eukaryota; kingdom Viridiplantae; phylum Streptophyta; class Magnoliopsida; order Apiales; family Apiaceae; genus Saposhnikovia; species Saposhnikovia divaricata. The sequence goes on along the minus strand of CM071594.1, from coordinate 248,626,516 downwards.
TCAGCCTAGGTTGCATTCGCTTCTTATATCACAAGATGATAATCTATGTATACGAAGTGAAGATTAATCATATATTTGAAAGCCCAATTATGTATCCCAATATGTTATCCTCATTGGAAAAATCATGGGTAGTTAAGCTTGTCAATACACTTTTGGATTATAGATTCTCCATTACATGTTTGGAGCGCTAACTCCTCTCTAAGCGCAACCTCAATTATCCCATAATGCGTTCCAATCAAGTTGGCATGCAAATGTTACTACATTAATTATCTTCTACGAGTTATCACGACAACATGGTCAAGTCCTTTCAGGGGCATACCCATCAGGAAGAGATGGAAGCAATGACCACAAGTCTCCAATACGAGTTTGCACGCCAACTCCTCTTCGGGTGCGCCCGTAGGTAATTTTCTAATCTTATCATCATATCTTATTTTTGTTATTCAAAGGTTTGAAAGGAAGTGGAGGATATAAAGGCCATGCTCCAAAGAATTGTTAGAAGTTATCTAAGGAGACATTCGTAACTAAGTTGGGAAGCCTTGTCATCTCCAACCTGGTCATCTCCAACTTGTTCACCTCCAACGTAGTCCTCTCCAACTTAGTTGGAGATGCTTCAAATTGTTACAACCTATTCAGGTCCAACCCAGCTGAAGTGTTTGTATATGATATTCTAGTCATCAAGTCCAAGGATGTGTTTTCACAGAGAGGTTGAAGTTGCAATCGTTACCCTCCAATCCAAGTTTGAACGCCAACACCTCATTAAGCGCATCTACAGGTAAAAACTAATGTTTTTACAATTTCTTGTCATGGTTTAGACTTTTGCAGGTAATGGAGTGAAGTTATTCATGGGATTATAAGAAATTATATAAGGAAGTGCTCCAGACAAGTTGGCTTTGTAACATCACCAAGTCCCCTTGAAGTGCACCCTTAGGCTTTGTTTAGATTGGGGGTTGGGGAGGGATGTGTTGGGTTGGGAGGGGTTCAAATTTCACAACCCTTGTTTGGATAAAAATTTAAAACGGAGGGTTGGATTTATAGAGGTTGGTCAAGGGTTGGGAGAGGGTTCTAATATAATGGAAATGGGGGAGCGCTTCTCGTCCATTAAGTATAACAGAGCAAATGATGGTATAACACCCCGATTTGGGGTGTTGGACATTGTTGCCCAACGCCTTTTTAATTTTTTTTATTTATTTTTTCTTTTTTTATATTTTCTTTTCAATCATGTATAAACAACATTAATAAGCATATAATTTATTTTCATTATTATTTTGTATATTATGTAATTAATTGATAAATGTTTTTTGGAAATTATTAATTAAAAAGGGTTTTGAAAATTTCAAAAAATACTTTGGGGAAAAAATATTTTCCGAAAAAAATATTTCCCAAAAAATATTTTGGAGAAAATATTTCTGGAAAAAATATTATTGAAAAAAATATTTTCCGAAAAAAATTTTAGGAAAATTAATTTCGGTAAAAATATTTTTCGAGATAATATTTTTGGCAGAAGTATTTTCCGAAAAAATATTTTTGAAAAAATATTTTCAGGGAAAATATTTTCGAATAAATATTTTCCGAGAAATTATTTTCAAATAGATATTTTCCGAAAAAATGTTTTCGAAGAAATATTTCCGAAAAAAATATTTCTGAAAAAAATATTTCCGAATAAATATTCCGAATAAAAATATTTCAGAGTGAAAAAAATGTTTCCGAAAAAATATTTCTGGAAAACATATTTTTAAAAAATATTTTCTGAAAAAATATTTCCAAAAAAAATGTTTCCAAAAATTTATGTAGCTCAATGGTTATAACACTACGCCATAAGTGGGCTAACGTAATGCTTTTTGAAAGCGTTACGTGAAATAGTGTTACAATAGGTAGTAAATTTTGACCTGTTGTAACACCTTTCAACTAGTGTTACATTGGTCCATAATTAGTGTTACAGTAAGGGTGACGGTGTTGCATACATGTAACACCACAATAAAGTGTTACATTAGTTAATTTTTTTATTTTTTTCATTTTTCAACTTATTGTGGGCCCCACCAGCAGTACCAATAGATGGATCCCACAAAAAGTGGGTCCCACACGTGGACCCCACAAAAGGTGGGCCCCACACATGGGCCTCAAAAAAATTATGGGCCACACTGTTGGGTCCCACGAAAAGGTGTTATATTTTTAATTTTTATATTAATATTTATTTATTCATGATTTAATAAAGGGTAATGATTTTTAAGTTTTGCAATTTTTAGTTTAATTTTGAATTTTGGGTTTGAATTGTTAGATTAATCTGCTGTTAGTATAGATGATATGAGTAGATTCATTATGATTTCTGGAACTTTTTGATATTTAAAAGTATTTTTAAAACATTTTCGGGATTTTAAAACAATTTCCCACTATTTTAAAATCACTTTTAAATAGAAAATAAATTAATTAGGATTTAATTAACCCTAATTAAATTTATTAAAATCCATTAATAACTAATTAATAAAATTATTCAATAAATAATTAAATTCATTAAATTATTAAATTATTAATTGAAATTAATTAAAAGTATTTAACTCTTGATCACTATTGAATTAAAAGAAAATAACAAATAAATGATTTTTCAAAATTAAGTAGTTAAACAGATAATTCAAAAATAATTCTGAATTTAAAATTATATTTTTGAAATTAAATTCTGAATTTAAAAATATAAAATTCAGATTTTTAGAAAAATTCTAAGGTAAAAATAATTAAGTGAAAAGATAAATAAAAATTACCTTTCCAAGGTAAAAGTAACTTCTTTAAAAGTAAAATGGTAACTTGTTAAAAACACTAGGGTTTTTACTACATCAGCTAAAACAAATCAAACAATTCAAATTAATTAAAAACAGAATCTGATCCGGCGGCCACATTTTAACACCCAACAGCCACCAAATATTAGCACATCTACGGGGCATCAACTACACATCAAAACATGTTCAAAACCCGACCAAAAACGAAGCAAAAATAGCAAACACCAAGGGTTTCCGGCGACCATGACCAAAACTTCGGCCAAAATGGGTTTCGACAAAAATCGAGAACCAAATCATGAACACACATACAAGTTGTTTATGACCTCCAGAAGCTATACAAACAATCAAAATCATTGTACAATCACATAATCGAAAATCCCCAATTTGAACAAAGAACCATAATTTCTATAAATAATTTCGTCAAGAACTAAGAATCGAAATTGAGAGATATTGAGAGAGAAATCAAGAGATTTTGAGAGAGATGAAGAGAACTCGAGAGAGTTCTGGAAAATAAATCACCGACTGAGAAAAAATTATTTTGGGGAGAAATACATAGTTGATTTAAGGATTTGAGGTTTAAAAGGCTTTTTGGAAATTTTAAAATACTGAAATATTAACTCAAATCAATTAAACAGCTTTTAATAATTCAAATTTAAATGGAAAAATTATGAAATTTAAACTTTTCATTTTTAAAAATAAAGAGTACAAAATTATGAACACCCACATATTTTTAAAATATTTTTAGGATAAAAAATTAATAAAATATGAATTTTACAAGTTTTGATCATTTAAATACAATAAAATTCGTAAACACCGGAAATAATTCTCCCCCTAATTTTAAAAACTAAATAAATATACAAAGATAATATTATAAAATATTTCATGATTTTTAAAATGGCACGATCTAGATTCACTGATTAGTTTTTTTGAATGATTTCATTGACGATCGAACCATACAGATGTTAATAAATACTCATTTTAGTGTTGGGAAAAAATAATCAAAAAATAAAAAGGTCGGGTTGTACGAGATTTTAACAAAAACGTAGTAAAATCGTTGCTTCCTATATAGGGACGCGATTCATATTCACTGAATAAATTTTATGAATGGTTTCTTCGATGATTTAACCGTACGGATGTTAATAAACACTCATTTTTGTGTTGGGAAAAAATAATCAAAAAATAAAAAGGTCGGGTTGTACGAGATTTTAACAAAAACGTAGTAAAAGTGCTACTTCCTATAACGGGACACGATTCAGATTCACTGAATAATTTTTATGAATGGTTTCTTCGATGATCGAACCGTACGGATGTTAATAAACACTCAATTTTGTGTTGGGAAAAATAATCAAAAAATAAAAAGGTCGGGTTGTACGAGATTTTAACAAAAACGTAGTAAAAGTGTTGCTTCCTATAACGGGACATGATTCAGATTCACTGAATAATTTTTATGAATGGTTTCTTCGACGATCGAACTATACGGATGTTAATAAACACTCATATTTGTGTTGGGAAAAAATAATCAAAAAATAAAAAGGTCGGGTTGTACGAGATTTCAACAAAAACGTAGTAAAAGTGTTGTTTCCTATAACGGGACACGATTCAGATTCACTGAATAATTTTTATGAATGGTTTCTTCGATGATCGAACCGTACGGATGTTAATAAACACTCATTTTTGTGTTGGGAAAAAATAATCAAAAAATAAAAAGGTCGGGTTGTGCGAGATTTTACCAAAAACGTAGTAAAAGTGATGCTTCCTATAACGGGACACGATTCAGATTCACTGAATAATTTTTATTAGTGGTTTCTTCGACGATCGAACCGTACGGATGTTGATAAACACTCATTTTTGTGTTGGGAAAAATAATCAAAAAATAAAAAGGTCGGGTTGTACGAGATTTTAACAAAAACGTAGTAAAAGTGTTGCTTCCTATAACGGGACATGATTCAGATTCACTGAATAATTTTTATGAATGGTTTCTTCGACGATCGAACGGTACGGATGTTAATAAACACTCTTTTTTGTGTTGGGAAAAAATAATCAAAAAATAAAAAGGTCGGGTTGTACGAAATTTTAACAAAAACGTAGTAAAAGTGTTGTTTCCTATAACGGGACACGATTCAGATTCACTGAATAATTTTTATAAATGGTTTCTTCGACGATTGAACCGTACGGATGTTAATAAACACTCATTTTTGTGTTTGGAAAAAATAATCAAAAAATAAAAAGGTCGGGTTGTACGAGATTTTAACAAAAACGTAGTAAAAGTGTTGTTTCCTATAACGGGACACAATTCAGATTCACTGAATAATTTTTATGAATGGTTTCTTCGACGATCGAACCATACGGACGTTAATAAACACTCATTTTTGTGTTGGAAAAAAATAGTCAAAAAATCAAAAGGTCATGTTGTACGAGATTTTAACAAAAAACGAAGTAAAAGTGCGGTTTCCTATAACGGGACACGATTCAGATTCACTGAATAATTTTAATGAATTGTTTCTTCGACGATCGAACCGTACAGATGTTAATAAACACTCATTTTTGTGTTGGAAAAAAATAATCAAAAAATAAAAAGGCCTGGTTGTACTAGATTTTTACAAAAACGTAGTAAAAGTGTTGCTTCTTATAACGGGACACGATTCAGATTCACTGAATAATTTTTATGAATGGTTTCTTCGTCTATTGAACCATATGGATGTTAATAAACACTCATTTTTGTGTTGGGAAAAAATAATCAAAAAATAAAAAGGTTGGGTTGTACGAGATTTTAACAAAAACGTAGTAAAAGTGTTGCTTCCTATAACGGGACACGATTCAGATTCACTGAATAATTTTTATGAATGGTTTCTTCGACGATCGAACCGTACTGATGTTAATAAACACTCATTTTTATGTTGGGGAAAAATAATCAAAAAATAAAAGGGTCGGGTTGTACGAGATTTTAACAAAAACGTAGTAAAAGTGCTGCTTCCTATAACGGGACACGATTCAGATTCACTGAATAATTTTTATGAATGGTTTCTTCGATGATCGAACCGTACGGATGTTAATAAACATTCATGCTTGTGTTGGGAAAAAAATAATCAAAAAATAAAAAGGTCGGGTTGTACGAGATTTTAACAAAAACGTAGTAAAAGTGTTGCTTCCTATAACGGAACACGATTCAGATTCACTGAATAATTTTTATAATATTTCCTAAATGAAAATTTTTAAAAACATCACAAACACTTACGCACAGCCTTAACCTTATCCGCAGGTGAAAATTTTTGGCAAACATTTTCCCCCCAAAACGAAATAATTTAGACACAAACCGATATTAACCCCCCAAAACACTCCCCTTTCCCCAAAAACACTCCCTCAGACCTCACTGCTCCCTCTCTCTCTCTCTCTCTCTCTCCCTCTCTCGATAAACCTCTCGGTCAATTCTCTCCTCAAACGACCAGTTCTTGCTAAAATCAACTCAAGCTCAAGCTCAATTCATTTTGCTGGATGTATGTGTTCCTGATTTTGTCACAGACATATTTTGATTATCAAATTTTGTTTGTGAAAAAATCAAGGAACACTTACATCCAGCAAATCTCAAGCTCTCTCAAGCTTCTTCAGCCTCAATTTTGAACAACTGAGTTTGAGAGTCAAGATTAGGGGTTATAAATCTGAGAAACCCTCATTTGTTTTGGGTTTTAAAGAGAGAGACCCAGAGAGATGGTGAGACTAACGGCGGACTTGATATGGAAGTTCCCCACTTCTTCAATGCCCTTCGTGAGCGTGAATTAGATCTTCGAGGTACATCTCTCTCTCTCTCTCTCTCTCTCCTTCGTGAGCGTGATAGATGTAATTTTATTCATTGTATTTTGATTCTTATGCTTCATATTTTATTCTGATGTTGCTTGTTAAGATGATTTTATTTTTGTTTTATTAAGAAAGAGCTTATATAGGAACATTGGAGGTAAGACTTCTTGTTTGCCAATTTTTTGTTTTCTGTTCAGATTTATGTGATAGTGGTTTAGTTTTACACTTTTATGTTTGATTTGCAGAGTTCTTGCCAAACCTTCATTCTTTGGTACTTACTAACAATCGTCTTGTTAATTTGGTTGAGATTGACCCGGTTGCGTCATTCCCCAAACTGACGTTTCTTAGTCTTCTTGATAATAACATCACAAAGAAACCCAACTATCGCCTGTATGTCATCCATAAACTGAAGTCTCTAAGACTGCTAGATTTCAAGAAAGTGAAACTAAAGGTTAGTCTTCTATTACTAATCAACCAGTGTTTTGATATAAATGTGATCGACATAAAGGGTGAATGTCTAATTGTTGAAAATGCCATGGAATTGAATGTTAGGTATCCTGTAATAGAGTACTACTGGATATAGGTAATGCGAGAACAGAGACACATATATCCTGTTTGTTAACCAGTAGGGTCAAATATTAATAATCTGATGAGTAGAGAAAGAACCAAAATGTCAAGAAATTCACTAATGTGTTAACCTTGCGAAATTCCGAATGAAATTGGTGATAATTTGTTAATATGAGTTACTATGTAAGTTTGCTTGTAATAGGCCAACCATGAACCACGTAGGACATGCAACTTGTAAGTTTGCTTTAGCGAATGAACCACGTGGGCTGGGTATGACACAATTTGTTCCTTTGTTCAATTGTCTTAGAAAGTTTGTCTAATTCCTGAGTTCAAGCAACGGTTGCAGTGTTCTTATGTTTGTGTATCTTGGTCAAACGTTTACTTTTTTAAGATGAAAATTATTTGAGTTACAAATTGGAGAACTCGCAATCATGTAGAAAGGGGCTCTACCCAGTTTTAAGACATCTTACAGGATAAAATTTTCCATTTCATAGTCTGGCAGTGTGCTCCATATTCAACATGAACTTAGGAAGCTTTCATGCATCGCTTGATAGAGTTGAGCTTATCTTAACCCATACAACAGAATATGTGCCATATAACCAGGTACCTCCTATCTACCGAATCTCTAGTCATCTCTATGATGTATAAATTAGGACCTTGTGGTTGTCCGGAGTTATTAAATATTAATTGCTTTCTATGTTTAAGGTAATTACAATTGAAATTCCATATCTTTCTAGGTACGTAGTCTTATCTTTGCTAGTAAGGTATACGGTAATAATTGCTATTGGGAAAATGGTGTACAGTGACTAAGAATTACCACTTAATTAATTCTGAGTTAATTATTTTTACGAAACATTTCATAATGGTTCACATGATCACTTGTCACTATTTACTAGCATTTATTGCATTACGTTTTCTTAACTAAGATGAATGCACTAAGGACTTATTGATGCCTGATTTGTATGTGCTTAGAACAAAATTAAAATTCAGTATTTGTCCCGTAAGCAAACAATAAACTTACTCTAGTTTACCAGAATTATTGGTGCCACTTTCAAATAAGTTGAATGTTAGCCTGCTATGGGTTATGGAAAATAAGTTGTTTATGCCATTTTTTCTCTTGTATTATTTTGCAGTGTATTCGAATTGATGGGATAAAAAATCATCCATGGTTCCAGAAGAATGATGTGTCTGTAAAGCTTGCAGAAAATGAGAAAGTCAGTTTAGATGATGTTTGTGCAGTTTCTGATGACACTGAGTTCGGCCTAGTTTTCTATTTTGTTTTGAATGTTAGTTGTTGAACTAGTTTGGAGTGGTTGAAAAAGGCATTTTAATGGTTGAATTTGGTTTGAAAGTTGGTTTAGACTTGTTGGTTTGAATGTTGGTTGGACATGTAATGGTTATGTAATGGGAATTTTGCATATATAAAGCAGCTATTTCAATTTTTTTGTATTTTAGTGTTACATTTGCCTATTGTAGTGTTACATTATAATCTTATTTAGTGTTACAGTAGAAATGTTACAGTGTTATAATAGAGAGTGGGTCCCACACATGCCACGTGGTAGTGGGCCCCACACATGCCACGTGTCAGGTGAGCCCCACATGCCATGTGTCAAGTTGCCTCGTGTCAGGATGCCACGTGTCAGGAGTAAGTTCAAATGTAACATTACAAATCCGTTACATTAGGTGATTATGTGTTACATTAGCGACATAATGTATCGCTTTATTAGTGTTACAGTAGATGGGCAAAAGCGTTACAATAGGCACCTGTTGTGACGCCCGTAAATGTAACGCCTCCAAGTGTTACAATAGACCTATTGTAACGGATTTTGGGCCTATTGTAACATTACATGGGAGTTACAATAGGCCACTTATGGCGTAGTGTAAGGATGAGTTTCTTCGAGGAGGACATGAGTTCAATTTCCCATAAGAACATAATATACTCAAATTTTTTGTGTGAATAAAAGAGTTTATTTATGCATAAATCATATGAGCACTAAAAAGAAGATGTTTTGTAACATATAAATATATTGTATAGGCTATAACATAATTTCTTTTAGAGCAATGATAAAAGGACATAAAACAATATAAGTCATCATTAACATATTTACTCAAAAGTTAAATTAATAACAAAAATAGGAAAAAGGACACCGGGTTTAAGTAATACGTTTTTTAGTTCTAACTCAGAAATTTATGTAGCTCAATGGTTATAAGGATGAGTTTATTTGAGGAGGACATGAATTCAATTCCACGTAAGAATATAATTTACTCAAATTTTTTGTGTGAATAAAAGAGTAGTGACAACTTCATGTAATTTTCTAAAATCTAAGGATAAATTTGTACATTCATAGGGGGTTTATTGGCTCAAAATTACCCCTATTGTGTTATATTTATATATAGAAGACGATTAGAACTAACTTTAGTCCTTTGGAGTAAAGTTTTTAACATTTGCTTCCAAATTATAGAATTAGAACCAATTTTAATTAGCATTGCATTGACTCTTAAATCCATTAGTTAAACTTACATGCAGCTATTTACTTGGTAGAAAACAACATATCTTGCTACTTAAATTCATCATAAATTTCAAATATTTATTCCACAAAAAAATTTCTATTCACAAACAAGAGAATTCTTGTTTTGATCGTATAAATATTTCTATTTATATACAGATTTAGAGCGTAAAGTTTTTTAAATGATTAAATCAGAGGATCATTTGTAAGAGCATCTCCAATGGGAGAGATCTCTTAGGTAAAATTTAAAATTAATTACCATAAATAAGAATTATAAAGAATGTGTAAAAAAATTTGCACTCCAATGGGACAAAACCATTATCTATAATTATAGATAATCTCTTGATGTTGACTATATTTGTCGAACCTCTAGAGACCTGTATTGAATTGCCACATCATTTATTTCTACATTAAAATTATATATTCCATTAATAACAACTTGAAATATTAATAACATACCATTTTTAAAATATAGCCAATCATTATAGCCAATACCCTCGGAACACAATGTCTTACAGGTTCGACAAATTTTACATAATCAATATTTTATGTAATTTAGCTAATCATTTTTAGTTAACGACATTGGAGTGCTCAGAGCATCTCCAACCATGGAGAATCCTTAGTTAAAAAAGTGGGTTTGAATTACCATAAATAAGAATTATGGAGAATATGTAAAAAAAATATCATCTCCAATGGGACATTTCTGTTAGCTATAATTTTAGATAACGCCATCATATTGGCTATATTTGTCGAACCTCTAGAGACCTGTAATAAATCTCTACATCACCTATTACCATATTAAAATAAAACATTCTATGTTTAACAACTTAAAATTATAATAACATACTATTTTAAAAATATAAACAATCATTATAGCCAACTCCGTTGGAGTACAATACGTTACAGATTCAACAAATTTTACATAATCAATATTTTTTATCATTTTAGCCAATCATTGGAGATGCTCTAAATGTGTAAAAGTTTATACAAAATTTATAATTTTTCTAGAATAATAAAATTTTTGTATAATATATTTATTTACTATATAAATATATAATTTTGTGATATGATTTTCTTAGTTTATAAAAGTGAAATATGATATGATTAATTTTTCTGCATGTTATTCATTTGGTCTTATATATTGATATTTCATGAAAAGTTATTAATTAAATAAAAACTATATCATAGCACTATAAATGTATACTCTTTTTTAATAAATAAAATCCCTTTTTAATGGTACTACTTTGTACCAAATTTTGTTCGCACCATATTTTGGTTTCACCCCGTAATACTATTTTTCCTAGAATTCTATGTTATTTTTTAAAATCCTATGCGCATACCCTTTATTAATAAGCAAAATCCCTTTTTAATGTTACTATTTGTACCAAATTTGGTTTACACCATATTTTGGTTTCACCCACATATTTCTATTTATCCTAGAATTCTCTATTGTTTTTTAAAAATAAAAATAAAAAAATCAATTATAATTGTAATTTTATAATAGAATTCTATTTACCCTAATTCTATGTTGTTTGAAATAAAAATCCAATTATAAATATAATTCTTTTTTTTGGATTTTTTTATCGAAAAAAGTTATGATAAAAAAACGTCAACAAATACAATGTAAAACACAACAAATACGAGATACAATCGAGGACTACATATGCTATAACTTTTTACAAAACACTAGTATAACTTATTATTAAACACCAACTATTCTATAACTTTGACTAATAAGCGAAATCCCTTGTAACGTACATTGCTACCAAATTTTCTTAAGTTGTACAGTATGTTGTATTTTGTTGATTTTCTTAAAATAATCTTAAATAAATAATAAATAAAATATCTTGTTAATCGGTGTATATATGGTACTTCCCCTATATTCGTATCTCCCATACTTATTATTCTAATGTAATTACAATTCTATTATTATGAACTACTAAGTTGTATAAATAACATATTCAAAAAAAAAAGCTGTATAAATAACAAAATTTCTTTTACACTTTTATAATTTTATAAAGTAAATTTTATAATTAATTAAAATAGCCTTTATAAGAAAATAATAAATGAATTATCTACACCTGTTATCATTTTGAATGTACTAATTAATAAAATTTAAGTCATTATCTAATAAGCATAAATCTCGACTCAGCTGGCTCCCTAACCCTCCATGTTCATCACTAAAACAAAACGATCAAAGCTCCCAATCTTTTGGCAGCTGTTTAGCCCTATATTCGTGCATTGCAGAACCCACTGTGGGTCAGGTGGGGCAATCTAGAGAAATATGGGCTTTATGGCCCAAACAAAAACATGACACACTTTACATAACCCATTATTTGTCAGGTTGGCCAATCCCGACAAATATTGGTTTTCTGGCCCAAACAAAAACATACCCCTCTTTGTATGTAGTAGAAGCATCTAAATTGATGAAAACAATGTATAGTAAAACATCGTTAAATTAATATTCGATATCTAATTTATTTTAAAGAATTAAATGAGATTACATTGTATTATTTAATTACGTGGCTAAATATTTATAGAATTAAGTTCTATTATAATTTAAAAAGCATGTTGAATGAAATTACTATTTCATTCAAAATATCATGCATATTTTGTTAGTTTGGCAAAATACGTGGTTTTAGAACATGTGCTTGGTAAATGTACATAATTTTCAAATTTATATATGTTGTATTTATAAAATATATATAATTTTAAGATTTAAAATAATAAATTTTATAATATAAGGACGATATTATAAATTTAATCTCAATTAATTAATAACCTCGTTTAATTAATAGAATTCGGCGGCTTCAATATTAATTTTGAGAAGTTTTAGTGTAAGATGAAAACAATGTAAGAGTCCCAAGTGTTGTACAACTAGCTACCTAAATTTCTCTGTCAGATACATTTGAAGATTAGGATTACATTAAATATATCTTTGTAGATATGATACTTGTAGATATGATACTCATAGGATACTCTTTGCGAAATCTGAATTTCAATCTTTAAAAATTAATGCTATCTTCTAGACTCTTCTTTTTTTCCTTTAAATTAGATTCATTCTAGATTTATTTCTCACTCGAGCATGTTTGCTTTAATATTTACAGAGATAGAGGGTTGTTAGTGAAAAAGCTTAGGGTTCGAATGCTAGAGTGAGTACAGGAACAATTATTGGAGGGAGTTAGAGGTCAGCACATCTAGAATCAACACATGGTATTCGGGTTTGGATCATTGAATTATAGTGATCATTTAGGTCTTGACTCTTGATCTGTCAATTAAGAAAAATGCAACCTCAGAATTTAGCACTCAAAGATTCGATAAAGGGAAATGGTGGGGCAACAAATCCATTTAAGAGGATAAGGAGAAGTCAGGTATAACTAGTCAATTTGACTTGGTACTTCTTTTTTATGATTTATGTTTGAGATATGTTGTTTTCATGTATATGTGCTATTTTGATTCAAAACATATAGCATGTGAATTAAGAGAAGGTAAAAAAAAAATCACCATTGACAGAGTTAAACCAGTGCCATATGTGACAAGACAAAATGAGGAAGAACAAAAATATTTAGAATAGCACTATAACTTGATTAAATACATCTTAATCTCATTAATTAAGTAAGTTCAAAAAAAATGTTTGTCTATTTTTTAATGTTGTTTTAATATTAAGGAGTTAAGATATGGAAAAATGTTTCACGACGTTTCTTGTCATGATAAGCAAATCCAAAGACAACATATAATAAGATGAAGCATTAGGTAAACGTAATGAACATAAAATCCCCTTAAATGTAGAAATAAAATGCACCCCCTTGTACAAATTGTGCAAGAACTTTTTCTCCGCTTGCACTTTTTTCCGAGCTTTCATACACCCTGAAGTGATCAAGAACTTCGGAATTTACAACACCACAATGAGAAAACAATCTAGTTTAAAAATAGTTAATTGTAAACTTCTCAATTTATTTCAGAATATATATACCTTCTCTAACGCAGAATTTCTTTTAACATCAGTGTTGCTTGGCCCAACAAGCGGTATTGATTTTATCCGGCCAAACTGGATTGTTGGAACCTTCCAAAGGGAGAGTGGTGAATCCCCAATTGTATGGAGAATCTAAGTCAACAATTGGGGATTCACCACTCTCCCTTTCGAATGCTCCAACAATCTAGTTTGGCATAACTGAACCAATATCTCTTGCTAGGACAAGAAAAGCTGATGTTCAGAGGAATGTCATGTCGGAGAAGTTTTTACTTATCTATTGTTTAAATAGTTTGTTTTCATTTAGTGGTGTTGTAAATTTTTAAATTTTCGATGTTTTCAGTGATTCCCATTATGTTCGAAATACTCTAGGGGATGTTAGTGATTCAGATCTATCTCAAAGGAAATCTTTTCATTCGATGGTATCTAGTGCGGAATATTCTCAAAGGATATGGTCACCATTTATAGAGATCAGGTGTGAGTACATGAAGACCTTCAGAAAGTTTACTCACTGAATTTTAAGCCTATCAATTCCTATGCTCAATGATCAAGAATTCCCGATGTGATTAATGATGAAGGCTCAAGGCTTCATAATCCATTGGGAACTAACATATATATTGTTTCTGATCACGAGAATGAATTATCAAGCATAGTAGCTTTTGCTATAGCCTTATTGAGGGATCCACCAGTTTGGTAGATCTTAATGAAGATTCAACCAGAGATAATGGTATGGATGCTAAATCATACAAGAGATCGCATTGTGTTTCCTGACCCTCTTCCTTGACTATTACTTATTGATCATCATTTGGTTCCCTTACTTCAGATGACATTAATCCATCAACTGATGTTGCTTCATATGACTTAAGCTAATCGAGTACTAAAGGACTATATCTATCAATTTCCTTAATTTACTTTCATGATATGCACCCAAAGGTTTCTATGGGATTGAGCAGATCAATTGGGAAAGGTAAGTATTATGTAGTATCTCTATATGCCACCAAATTTCGAGATTTACGGAGGTCGTATTGTTCATATGAAGTTGATTATATTGCGCATAACACCACCTTCGCAGGTCCCGAAATTTGGTGGCGTACAGAGATACTACAGAATATTTACCTTTCCCAATTGATCTGCTCAATCCCATGGAAATCTTTGGGTGCATATCATGAAAGTAAATTAAGGAATTTGACAGATAGAGTCCTTTAGTACTCAATAAGCTTGAATCATTGGAAGCAACATTAGTTGATGAATATAGGTCATTTGAAGTAAGGGAACCAATTGATGATCAATAATTAAGAGTTAAGGAAGAGGGTCAAGAAACACTAAGTGATCTCTCATATGACTTAGCATCCACTCAATTATCTCAGGTTGAATCTTCATTAAGATCTACCAAAACTTGTGGATCAATCAACAAGGCAAGAGCATAATCTACTGTGCTTGATAATTCATCCTCGTGATCAGAAACAATATATTTGTCAGTTCTCATTGGAATATGAAGCTTTGAGTCTTCATCATTAATCATATTAGGAATTCTTGATCCTTGAGCATAAGAATTGATAGGCTTAAAATTCATTGAGTAACCTTTCTAGAGGTCCTTCATGTACTCACACCTGCTTTCAGTAGATGGTGACCAGATTCATTCAGAATTTTACGCACTAGATACCATCAAGACAGACCATTTCCTTTGAGATAGATCTGAAAATATAGATATACCTGGAATAAAATTATTACATGGATACTTTCTTTTCATAACCGACCAAAGTGGTCGGTTATGTGTGTTAAACCCGACCAATTGACATAACCGACCAGCCTTTATGATCGATTTTATTTGTTAAACCGACAGATTGCCATTATAACCGATCAAACTGGACGGTCGGTTTTAAACTGTTTTCTTGTAGTGACTATGACCAAGTTGATTATATCTATTGAATTATAGGGACCACTCCACAATATTTATTATCATATTAAAGTAATTTTGTATATATTACAATTTGTTATTTTTAAAATACAACCAATCATTATAACCAGCTCCACTAAAGTACATCTTTAGTTATATTATTTACATAATATAGGTAATCATTATAGGTTTAACAAAATTTACATAATTTTTATTTTACATTATTTTAACCAATACCTTTCAACATATTCTAAAAGGTAAATTATTGCTGATATCATTTGGCAACAACCGTTATAGATTTATAGGCTGTGATTTTGAATTTCTTATTTCGAATGGGATGGCTATTCTATTCTGCATTAAATACATAGAATCAATAAAGTCATAATCAAGTTATTCAAGTTAACCAGGTCATTTGATGCTACCAAACCTTTTTTCCGCAATGATCGTTTGTCAAGTGAAATGATGAAATCTAACATATCATTCAACAAAAAAAAAGTGAAATGGTGAAATCCACTAGTACTACATGCTCGTTTGGGGAATAACATCGTCAAATGACTGTCCTTTGTGAAATGTCCCATAATGCATATATTTGTTTTGTTAAATCGTTTACCTAAACTTCTAGCTCATTTACTTACTAAAAAAAATACTCTTATTTATACTCGAATTTATAGTAAGTTTCAAATATTTATTCCTCGGTAACATTTGTATTGGAAAACAAGAACATTCTTATTTTCATCGTATAATATTGTTTTTTACATATTTAAAACATAAATTTTTCTAAGAATTAAATCAGAGGATCGTTTGGAAATGCGTAGTCTATACAAAATTTAGAAACTTTCAATAAAACAATAAATCTTTCTTATCATATATATTTAGGCAAATATTTAGTTTAGACCACTTAAATTTAGGATTAATTGTAGACCAGGTGGTTCTTATATATGTACTACAGTATGCAGGTTACGTAAATAATATGTGCAATACACACATTGTAGTACACTATAATACATATATAAAAGTATCTGGTCTACAATATATTAGTCCTAACTAGAAGGTGATATATACACATACATAATTTTGTGATAATTATAATATCAATGAACTCGTGATATAATTTTATTAATTTAAAAAAGTGAAATACGATATGAATAAAAACATTGTGTGTTATTAATTTCATGAAAAGTTATTAATGAAATATAAAATCATATCACTGTAATATGATAGCACTTTAAATATATATTAAATAATAATAATAATAATAATAATAATAATAATAATAATAATAATAATAATAATAATAATAATAATAATAATAATAATAATAATAATAATAAAGTCATTATTTTCTATCCCATGAATAAAACAAATCGAGTTTAAGTCGAATAAGAGTAACTCGAGATGGTCAATATGGGTTTAGTTCTTGCGATACCCACTATTTGTCAAGAGACCCAATCAATATTTGCTATCTGGCCTAAACAAAAACATTCCCCCTTCATGCTAGGAGCATTCAAATTTTAGCCCTATATTGGTACATTGGGGAACCCACTATTTGTTTAACGCGCTTAAGTTTCACTCCCGACCAATATTTGCTTTCTGGCTCAAAAAAAAACATCCAAATTGATCTTCATAGTAGGAGCATCCAAATTGATGAGAAGAATGTAAGAGTGCCAAGTGTCATTTGACTCGTTACCTAAATTTCTCTGTTAGATACATTTGTAGATTAGGATCACATTAAATATATTTTGTAGATATGATATTCTTGTTGCAAAATCTAAATTTTAATCTTTAAAAATTAATGCTATCTTCTAGAATCTTCTTTATTTTTTCTTTAAATTGGGCTCATTCTGATTTATTTTCTCACTCGAGCCTGTTTAATTTGCTCATATTTTCAGAGATAGTGGGGTTGTAAGTGAGTGAGTGAGCTTATATAGGGTTCTAATTCTAGAGTAGAGGAACAAAGGAGGGAGTTAGAGGTCAGCACATCCACAATCAACACATGGTCTTACCGTTTGGATCATTAAAATTTAGTGATCATCTAGGACTTGATGTGTCAAGAGAAAATTTAATTATAAGCTCTTAAAGATTCGATGAAGGGAAATAGGAATTTTGAGGGATGTCTTAAGGAGTCAAAACTTGTGGAGCATATAAGCCATCAAACCAGATATAAGACCAGCTACTACTATACCCAATCTGACCAGATGCTGAAAATTGGCTTTTTTTTATGGGACATGGGTGGTGCAAGTTTAGGGGTAATTGCAGATATAAGCCATCCATTCAATGGCAGAAGCCAGGTATAACTAATCAATTTAAATTAGTAATAATTTCTTATGGTTTATTTTTCATGTATATATGGTATTTAATTCAAAATATGTAGCAAAGTGAATTAAGAAATGTAAAAAAACAACACCATTAATTGACAAAGTTAAACAAGTGCCATTGTGACCATACAAAATGAGGAAGAACAAGAGCATTTATAATACCACTATAACCTCGTTAAATACATTACTAAAACTTTATTATTAAGTGAGTTTAAAATAATGTTTTCAATTATTGATGTTGTTTTAAATCTTGCGGAGTTAAGATTTGTCAAATGTTTAATTCTTGTTATGAAAAATAAATTGATAGATAACATACCATAAGATAAAGCTATAGGTAAACGTAATGAAAACATAATATCATCTTAGATGTGAAACTAATTAGAGGTACCAACATTGAGAAAATTACATGTCCAATTTGTGCAAGAACTTCTTCTCTCCTTGAACTTTCGTTCAAGCTCTCACACACCCCAAAAATGAACAAGATCAACTTCGAAATTTACAACACCACAATTAAAAAACAAACTATTGTACAATAATAAATTGTAAACTTCTCAATTAATTTTATTATACATACCTTTTCCAACATGGCATTCTTCTGATTATCAACTTTGTTGGGCCCAGCAAGCGATATTGGTTTTGTCCGGTCAAATTGGATTGTTGGAGTTGTAGTTTGATAAATCAGATACTGCAAGATATATATAGTCTGCACACACTCACTCACAAAGAACAACAATGCAATGAGACCAAAGTCTTTTGTTTTCACATTAAATGTACTAAAAGGAAATACAATGATACTTATAGAAATGAAATAACAATCAATCTCCTATAAACTAGGAAACAGAAAACAAGAAAATCTCCAGTCTTCTGATCTTATTCAACCACTCCCTTATTCGTTCCTACAATCTCTCGATCATGCTAACAACCAAATCAAATACTGTAATCACAATATTAATGCAATAAATTTAAGATTAACCCAACAGGAGTCTTCCATAGGGACATAGGGAGAGTGATGAATCCCCAGTTGTAGGGAGAATCTGAGTCTACAATTGGGGATTTACCACTCTCCCCATGGAAGGCTCCAACTATCCAATTTGGCTAGACAGAACCAATCTCGTTTGGTGGGGCAAGCAAACCTGATATTCAGAGGAATGCCATGTTGGAGAAGGTACAAATATTCATGTTAATTGAGAAGTTTTCACTCAAATATTGTTAAAATAGTTTGTTTTATAAAAGTGGTGTTGTAAATTTTGAAAGTTCTTGATTACTTCTGGGGTGTATGAGAGCTTGGAAGAAAGTGCAAGCAGAGAAGAAGTTCTTGCACATATTGTACAATTAATTTTGGCAATAAGGGTGCATTTAATTTTTACATCTAAGTGGATATTATGTTTTCATTACGTTTACCTAAAGCTTTGTCTTATGATATGTTGTGTCAAGATTTACTTATCATAACAAGAAACATTATGTCATGTCTAACTCTGCAAGATTAAAATGATATTAGGAAATAGACAAACATTTATTTCGAACTCACTTAATGAGGTTATATAAGTGATATATTTTACGAGGTTATGCTACTCTGAAGGTTCTTGTTCTTCCTCATTTTGTATTATCATATATGGCACTTGTTTAATTCTGTCAATTGTAATGTTTTTTTACCTTTCTTAATTCACATGATATATATGTGCACTACTTCATCAAGTTACCGTGCAGTTTGTCCTAATTTCTGTGTTGGATCTTTATTAGTTCAATTATGAGATATATATGTTGTTTTCAAGTATATATGCTGTTTTGATTTTACATTTTTGCTTCCAAGCTAACTAATCTGTGTATATGATCTTGTTGGTTTCATATGTAAGTACAGTCTTGTATTTGTCGGATTAGTCAGTCATTAGTCTCACCTACAAGTTCAATCCGTGACCAATCTTTGATCTATCACATCAATAAGTTGAGTACATGAACAGTATTGCTTTAGGACAATTTGCACCTTGTTGAATTGTTAGTCCATACTGCATTCATATCTTTGTATGGTAATGGCCTGAGGTAATGCACTCTCGGTGCATTGATTTTTTCTCCAAAAAGATTAGATGTACCCGTACTTTGAGAATATATATTTTCCCTTGTCTTTGGATGCATGAGATATACTTATTCTCAAGGCACGTGACAAATAGAGCACAAGTTTACTGTCTATTTGGCTATAAGATCTTTTTCTATGTTAGTCTTGAATCATTTTAAACAAGTCAATATAAGAATCTTATTTGATATTCATTTTTAGTTTGTATGAGGTAATATTCAAGTAAGTTAAGAAAATGAGATCTAGTTAGTATCTGCTAAAAGTAGAGCTCTTTCCTGTGATATGTAATATATATTGTGTGTATATCATAACTTGTTCACATTTCTCCTTTGCAGATATAAGTGCATGCTGTTCGGTTTATTGTACTTTTGTTATCTCCAGGAATGGCCTTCTTCTCTTAACAGTTTCTTTTTATTCTGCTTGCTTGTCTTGTAGTACTATTTAACACCCGAAGGATGCAAGCATGGAAAAGCTTGTAGATTTAATCACAGTAAAAAGAAAACTGAGAAGGCTTCAGGAAGATTATTGCATAAGCCAAATTAGTTGCTTTATGCCAGACCAATTTTCATTCTGATGTTATCTCAATTTGAGTCACTTTGTTTTGTTTTTTCTCATTTACCGAAGGTTACCATAGAAAACCATGAGGCCCCTACAACATCAGGATGGAACCCGTATACGCCTCCACCAGTTGCAGTAAGGCTCCAGAATCTGACAAGAAGTCCTCTCAGAGCAACAACATCCTAAACCAAATCAGCGAAACTTCAAATCTGGCCTTGGGTTTTCCAACCCCAAAACCTCCTCCTGTCCTCTTAAATGACAAAGGCCTGCCTTTAAGGCAATGTCTTGAATTTGAAACATTAATTAATCAATGTCTTTTAAGATTTCTTAAACTACTTATGGAGATTAATTATTCCCTGCCTGGTTGCTAAGGGTGGCTGTGATGTGTCTATCAAGATCACCCATATACATATCTATTTACAAATAACTTTAATTTTACCTTCTTTTTATTCTTGATGATATAGGACACATAGGTCTGTGCATTGTATAATTGCTACTGGGTGTGCAAGAGTGGAGCATGATGCAAGTTTGACCATCTTGTACCTCGATCCAGCCAGTTTCAGTTGCTGAATCAAAAGAACCTCAGCATCCCGATGCCCTGACAATCAGAGGCAGATCTAGGGGGGTCAGAGGGGTCCATGCCCCCCCCTTAAAACTGGAATATATACCATATAATATGCATGCATTACACAATGTGTTTTTAGGTCAGCTGGCAAAAAGTATGTGTTTTCTTCCTAGAAGACCAGGGATCAAGACTTTCTGCATTAAAAAAAAGTATCTAAACTCGTCTTTTCAATTAAGAATCATGACGACATGTTAAATAATGTAATGCCTGTTTTGGCAAGGTTTGTGCATCATGCATAGGATGCATACATTGAGTCCCATCATAAGAACATAGAAGTATACACCTAAATAGATATGTCTGAGATGAACTGATATCATGGAGGCAGTTTTGAGAACTAGTTAAATAACAATTTTGGAATTATTTGCATTGCTTGTCCTGCCCTGTTGTGTTTATTTAGCTAAATTATCCATCGTTTATATCATAAATTATGGGTTTATTTTAGTTTGTGCGCTTTGTTCATTGACAAATCTCGTGGTAAGCGAGTATCGAACCTAGAACCTTTGGGTCGACTAGAGGTAAGTTCAACCAACTCAGCTACCTCAACTTGCTTGATTTTCAGCTTTTTAAGTCGTATACATGAAGTTTTACAAAATATCATCAGGCGAAAGGTTGGAAAAAGTGGTAATGAAAATTATCCTAAAAAATACTTTAAAAAAGATTATCACATATTTTTCCTCTGCCTAGATTCTAAATACTTATAGTGTGTTCCCAAATTTAAATTTGGATCGAAAGAAAAAGATTTGTACTTATTTATTTTCTCTAACGTGTCCAAGATTTCTCTCCAAAATTTCCAAGATTTTTTTAGGAAAAGAAAAAAATCAAAAGGGAGGATAAATATCTATCAATTTTTTTCAAAATGAGATGATAGAGAGAGAAAAATAAATTGCAGGTATAAATATATTGAATTAAAAAATTCAAGAACATGAGAAAGAAAATTGCGTATCAAATCTTTTCTTTTCTCCCAAATTTAATTTCTTTCTATTCTTTTTTTTTCATGTTAAAAAATCGGGAACATAGAGTTTATATGAAAAATTGCTCAAAATACTCACTTTTTTACTACCCACTTACCAAAATACCCGTTTTTCAAAACGTCGCCCAAAATATCCACGAGATACCCCCTCCCAGGGGCGTATCCCAACTGTTCATCTCCCTCATTCATCTGTGAACTCTCTCGACTCTCTCATCTCTCCTTTCTCAGTCCTCTCGTCCCCTCTCTTCGTCTCTCTCGTCTCCCTTCCTCCACTCTCCCATTTGTATCTCTCTTCCCTATCTATCTTCTATTTTCTGGCCCGCAAGGGTAGTTTCAAGCTCCATCGGAAATTAGATTCGAAATTGGGGGTTTGAAATTTAGCATTAGAGATGAAATAAAGCTGGTATAGTGTTGTAGAGGATGAAAAATGGAGTCGATTGGTATGTTAAACAGGAGGGAAAAATGAAGGGGGACGGAGAGAGATTGACTTGTCGGAAAAAACGACCGGAGAGGTTTTATTTCAACGTCGTTGATGTTCAATCCGGCATTATAAATGGTATAAGTTTGGTATAGAATTGTAGATCGTCGAATAACGAATCTAATGATATACATAACGTTATGGGAAAATGTCTAAGAGAGGTTCGAACTGTAGATCGTCTGAAATTTTTGAGAAATCGCCGGCCAATCGCATGAGTTGCGATTTCTGGAGCCGGAGAGTATGGCAGATATGCCTCTCAGTGATGCGTGTTTCATATTTTAAGATCCAAAAGTTTAACCAAGGACATATTTAAAAGAGACAAGAATTTATATATAAATAAGTTAAATAATATCCAAATCTAGATTCAAATCAAATCCACATCATTTCGAGTTTAAAAAATAAATTTAAAATTAAAATTCACTCTCTTTCGAGTTCAAAGAATAAATTCAAACTTAAATCCAAATCAAAAATTTTGAATACATAACATTGAAAATTTCATCTATAATCTAATTTGTACAAAAGAATAACGATGGTTAGATCTTAAGTGAACTAATGAGATTGAGAATCATTAGATATAATATTTAAAAAATTAATATATACATTTTGTATAAAATTCGAATATTATTAACAACATATCATAATTAAATATTTATATTATTAATTTAAAGAATGCAAAGAAAGAGATAGGGTTTCTTTCCTTAAAATAAATATTATTATATGCTACTTTAATATTGATATTATGGAATATTGCATACTAAAATATAAATATTAAAAAATTAAAATATTATCCGTGCACTCCAAAATATATTAAATAATAAAATATAAATTATTTAATCACTAGAATGTACTAATCAATAAAATTTTAATTATTTATAGACTTAATGGTTTATGAAAAAGGTGAACTAAATTAAAGGAGTTTTTTTGTATATATAAGTTGAACGAGTACTGCTCAAGCCTAACAAATTTAAAGTTTAACCCGGGCTCGTTTGCTAAGCGAAATGAGCCAAGGTCCAGATCTTTACGCAGCTCAATTCGCTCAGCATCGTCATTTTCCCACATGAAAAAAACCCACTCTTTGTTTGGCGGCCTTGTGTTTCGCTTTCTGGCCCAAAACAAAAACATAGCAGGAGTCTTCAAATTGATGAAAAAAATGTAAGAGCGCCAAGTGTCGCATAACTCACAACCTAAATTCCTCCGTCAGATACATTTGTAGATTAGGATCGCATTTACTATATATCTTTGTAGATATGATGATGATCTTGCAGCTGCTCGTTGCCAAATCTAAATTTCAATCTCTAAAAATTAATGCTATCATCTACGCTCTTCTTTCTTTTTTCTTTAAATTGGACTCATTCTTGATTTATTTCTCAATCGAGCCTGTGTTTGCTTATACATTCAGAGGGTTGTAATTGAGTGAGCTGAGCTAATTTGGGTTTCAAATCTACACACTAGAGGTACAATGGAGGGAGTTAAAAGTACTAGTCAGTATCTTCAGAATCAACACAAGGGCTTGGCGTTTGGATCACTAAATTTTAATGATCATCTTGGTCTTGATGTGTCTAGTAACAAGAATGCTGATGTCTTGAGCCAGGAGGTTCATCGGAAAGATTCGATCAAGGCAAATGATGTGGGAATGTCGAGGGAAACCGGAGACACTTCTACCCATTGAGGCCCGGGGCTGAGAATTGCCTCTTTTTTGTGGAATATGGCTGGTTCAAGTTTGGGAGGAATTGCAGATATAACCATCCTTTCAATAGGAGAAGCCAGGTATAACTAATTTAACTTAATTGTTTGTCTTTAAAGAGCTTTATATTTTTCTTTTTTAAATTAATTATGTGAAATGACCAGGTTGTGAATCAGGGTACACATATTTATACAAACTCTGACAGTGTAGAGTTGGGCAGAAATCATATTTGCATGAATTTATCCTTTTTCTTGGTACATTAAGAATATTCGTGTAGATTCATTAAACCCTATTGCATGAATTTATCCTTTTTCTTGGTACATTAAGAATATTCGTGTAGATTCATTAAACCCTAGGATTCTTATTGGTTTTCTTGGTAGGATTGGATGACGCCCCTTTTTAGTGCGACTGTGGATCTGTTTGTTTTGGTGTCATAAATGTAGGCGGTGGGGTATAGAAGAATCAATGTAAAATAAGGAAGATTGGTATCCGATCCTTTCGTGTAGGATATGTGAAAAACCTTGTCGTGACTAGACTTGTCGCTACTTGTCGTGACAAAGACTTGTCGCTACTTGTCGTGACAAAGACTTGTCACCTCTTGTCGTGATAAGTCTACTTGTTATGTCTAATTAATAGTGGTGAATGGGGTTATGCTTGTCCTCTATACGTGCATCAGAGGGCACAAGCATATTCTTGACACGTCCTGAAAGTCACATACGTGAATTCACAAGAGTCAGCCAGATCTGCCTAGTTCTTGTCTGTACCGAAGAAAATATTATTGAGAGGAGCTTCAGAATTAATGCTATCTTAGAAGATAAGAAAATTTTAATAATGCCATTTTCTACGACATAACCATATAAGCTTTCTTGAATTTTCATGACAGTTCCCCTAAGTAATGTCACAGAAGAAGTGTACTAGATCAGAGTAACGAAAAGCCTTTTTAATGGTTTTTTATATGTACATTAAGCTAAATAAGTTACTTTAACACCTAAAAAAGTAATTAATCAGAATTAAAGAGTCATGTTACATGTTTTATATTATACGTTTTTATATATATATGGAGCTTTGGAATCATGTTGTTTTCATGTATGCTGTTTTGATTTCACCTTTTTGCAAGAGAACTTAAATAGGATGGCGCAAGTCGAGTGCAAGGTTATCAGTATTTCAGTATCTATATATGAATATTTGCTTCCATATTTAATAATCTGTGTATCTGATCTTTGTTGGTTTCATATATACAATTTTGTTTTTGTCATTTCAGACAATCATTAATCACCTCTAAGTTCAATCTGTGACTAACCTTTGATCTATCACATCTCTAAGTTCGGTTCATAAACACCGCTTCAGGACAATATGCACGTTGTTGGACTTTTAGTCCATATACTGCATTCATATCTTTGTACTCTCTGTGCATTGATTTATTCTCCGAATAAGTTATAAGTTGCGCCTATAGTTTTAGAACATACATTTCCGATCCCGTTGTCTTTACATGCATACAATATACTTATTCTGATTGCAGGTGATCACAAAGAGAGAACAAGTTTAATATTTATTTGGCTGTAAATTTATAATAACATACTATTTTTAAAATATAAACAATCATTATTGGAGTACCTTACAGATTCAACAAATTTTACATAATCTATTTTATATCATTTTAGCCAATCATTGGAGATGCTCTAAATATGTAAAAGTTTATACAAAATTTATAATTTTTCTAAAATATTACAATTTTTTATAATATATTTATTTACTATATAAATATATAATTTTATGATATGATTTTCTTAGTTTATAAAAGTGAAATATGATATGATTAAATTTTTCTGCATGTTATTCATTTGGTCTTATATATTAATATTTCATGAAAAGTTATTAATTAAATAAAAACTATATCATAGCACTATAAACGTATACTCTTTTTTAATAAATAAAATCCCTTTTTTAATGGTACTACTTTGTACCAAATTTTGTTCGCACCATATTTTGATTTCACCCCGTAATACTATTTTTCCTAGAATTCTATGTTATTTTTTAAAATCCAATGCGCATACCATTTATTAATAAGCAAAATCTCTTTTTAATGTTACTAATTGTACCAAATTTGGTTTACACCATATTTTGGTTTCACCCACATATTTCTATTTATCCTAGAATTCTCTATTGTTTTTTAAAAATAAAAATAAAAAAATCTATTATAATTGTAATTTTATAATAGAATTCTATTTACCCTAATTCTATGTTGTTTGAAATAAAAATCCAATTATAAATATAATTCTTTTATTTGGATTTTTTTATAGAAAAAAGTTATAATAAAAAAAACGTCAACAAATACAATGTAAAACACAACAAATACGAGATACAATCGAGGATTACATATGCTATAACTTTTTACAAAACTCTCGTATAACTTAATATTAAATACCAACTATTCTATAACTTTGACTAATAAGCGAAATCCCTTGTAACGTACATTGCTACCAAATTTTCTAAAGTTGTACAGTATGTTGTATTTTGTTGATTTTCTTAAAATAATCTTAAATAAATAACAAATAAAATCTATTATTAATCGGTGTATATATGGTACTTCCCCTATAATCGTATCTCCCATACTTATTATTCTAATGTAACTATTAAGCTGTATAAATAACATATTCAAAAAAAAGTTGTATAAATAACAAAATTTCCTTTTACACTTTTATAATTTTATTAAAGTAAATTTTTATAATTAATTAAAATAGCCTTTATAAGAAAATAATAAATGAATTATCTACACCTGTTATCATTTTGTATGTACTAATTAATAAAATTTAAGTCATTATCCAATAAGCATAAATCTCGACTCAGCTGGCTCCCTAACCCTCCATGTTCATCACTAAAACAAAACGATCAAAGCTCCCAATCTTTTGGCAGCTGTTTAGGGCAATCTAGAGAAATATGGGCTTTATGGCCCAAACAAAAAACATGACACCCTTTACATAACCCACTATTTGTCAGGTTGGCCAATCCCGACAAATATTGCCTTTCTAGCCCAAACAAAAACATACCCCCTCTTAGTATGTAGTAGGAGCATCTAAATTGATGAAAACAATGTATAGTAAAACTTCGTTAAATTAATACTCGATATCTAATTTTTTTTAAAGAATTAAATGAGATTACATTGTATTATTTAATTACGTGACTAAATATTTATAGAATTAAGTTCTATTATAATTTATAAAGCATGTTAAATGAAATTACTATTTCATTCAAAATATCATGCATATTTTGTTAGTTTGGCAAAATACGTGGATTTAGAACATGTGCTTGGTAAAATATATATAATTTTAAGATTTAAAATAATAAATTTTATAATATAAGGACGATATTATAAATTTAATCTCGATTAATTAATAACCTCGTTTAATTAATAGAATTGGACAGCTTCAATATTAATTTAGAGAAGTTTTGGTGTAAGATGAAAACAATATAATAGTCCCAAGTGTTGTACAACTAGCTACCTAAATTTCTCTGTCAGATACATTTGTAGATTAGGATTACATTAAATATATCTTTGTAGATATGATACTCATAGGATACTCTTTGCGAAATCTTAATTTCAATTTTTAAAAATTAATGCTATCTTCTAGACTCTTCTTTTTTTCCTTTAAATTAGATTCATTCTAGATTTATTTCTCACTCGAGCATGTTTGCTTTAATATTTACAGAGATAGGGGGTTATTAGTGAAGAAGCTTAGGGTTCGAATGCTAGAGTGAGTACAGGAACAATTATTGGAGGGAGTTAGAGGTCAGCACATCTAGAATCAACACATGGTATTTGGGTTTGGATCATTGAATTATAGTGATCATTTAGGTCTTGACTCTTGATCTGTCAATTAAGAAAAATGCAACCTCAGAATTTAGCACTCAAAGATTCGATAAAGGGAAATGGTGGGGCAACAAATCCATTTAAGAGGATAAGGAGAAGTCAGGTATAACCAGTCAATTTGACTTGGTACTTCTTTTTTATGATTTATGTTTGAGATATGTTGTTTTCATGTATATGTGCTGTTTTGATTCAAAACATATAGCATGTGAATTAAGAGAAGGTAAAAAAAAAAATCACCATTGACAAAGTTAAACCAGTTCCATATGTGACAAGACAAAATGAGGAAGAACAAAAATATTTAGAAAAGCACTATAACTCGATTAAATACATCTTAATCTCAATAATTAAGTAAGTTCAAAAAAAAAGTTTGTCTATTTTTTAATGTTGATTTAATCTTAAGGAGTTAAGATATGGAAAAATGTTTCACGACGTTTCTTGTCATGATAAGCAAATCCAAAGACAACATATAATAAGATGAAGCATTAGGTAAACGTAATGAACATAAAATCCCCTTAAATGTAAAAATAAAATGCACCCCCTTGTACAAATTGTGCAAGAACTTCTTCTTCGCTTGCACTTTTTTCCGAGCTTTCATACACCCTGAAGTGATCAAGAACTTCGGAATTTACAACATCACAATGAGAAAACAATCTAGTTTAACAATGGTTAATTGTAAACTTCTCAAATTATTTCAGAATATATATACCTTCTCTAACGTAGAATTTCTCTTAACATAAATGTTGCTTGGCCCAACAAGCGGTATTGATTTTGTCCAGCCAAACTGGATTGTTGGAACCTTCCAAAGGGAGAGTGGTGAATCCCCAATTGTATGGAGAATCTAAGTCAACAATTGGGGATTCACCACTCTCCCTTTCGAATGCTCCAACAATCTAGTTTGGCATAACTGAACCAATATCTCCTGCTAGGACAAGAAAAGCTGATGTTCGGAGGAATGTCATGTCGGAGAAGTTTTTACTTATCTATTGTTTAAATAGTTTGTTTTCATTTAGTGGTGTTGTAAATTTTGAAATTTCCGATGTTTTCAGTGATTCCCATTATGTTTGAAATACTCTAGGGGATGTTAGTGATTCAGATCTATCTCAAAGGAAATGTTTTCATTCGATGGTATTTAGTGCGGAATATTCTCAAAGGATATGGTCACCATTTATAGAGATCAGGTGTGAGTACATGAAGACCTTCAGAAAGGTTACTCACTGAATTTTAAGCTTATCAATTCCTATGCTCAATGATCAAGAATTCTCGATGTGATTAATGATGAAGGCTCAAGGCTTCATAATCCATTGGGAACTAACATATATATTGTTTCTGATCACGAGAATGAATTATCAAGCATAGTAGCTTGTGCTATAGCCTTTTTGAGGGATCCACCAGTTTGGTAGATCTTAATGAAGATTCAACCAGAGATAATGGTATGGATGCTAAATCATACAAGAGATCGCATTGTGTTTCCTGACCCTTTCCTTGACTATTACTTATTGATCATCATTTGGTTCCCTTACTTTAGATGACCTTAATCCATCAATTGATGTTGCTTCAGATGACTCAAGCTAATCGAGTACTAAAGGACTATATCTATCAATTTCCTTAATTTACTTTCATGATATGCACCCAAAGGTTTCTATGGGATTGAGCAGATCAATTGGGAAAGGTGAATATTATGTAGTATCTCTGTATGCCACCAAATTTCGAGATTTACGGAGGTCGTATTATTCATATGAAGTTGATTATATTGCATAACACCACCTTCGCAGGTCCCGAAATTTGGTGGCATACAGAGATACTACAGAATATTTACCCTTCCCAATTGATCTGCTCAATCCCATGGAAATCTTTGGGTGCATATCATGAAAGTAAATTAAGGAATTTGACAGATAGAGTCCTTTAGTACTCAATAAGCTTGAGTCATTGGAAGCAACATTAGTTGATGAATATAGGTCATTTGAAGTAAGGGAACCAATTGATGACCAATAATTAAGAGTTAAGGAAGAGGGTCAAGAAACAATAAGTGATCTCTCATATGATTTAGCATCCACTCAATTATCTCTGGTTGAATCTTCATTAAGATCTACCAAAACTTGTGGATCAATCAACAAGGCAAGAGCACAATCTACTGTGCTTGATAATTCATCCTCGTGATCAGAAACAATATATTTGTCAGTTCTCATTGGAATATGAAGCTTTGAGTCTTCATCATTAATCATATTAGGAATTCTTGATCCTTGAGCATAGGAATTGATAGGCTTAAAATTCAGTGAGTAACCTTTCTAGAGGTCCTTCATGTACTCACACCTGCTTTCAGTAGATGGTGACCAGATTCATTCAGAATTTTACGCACTAGATACCATCAAGACAGACCATTTCCTTTGATATAGATCTGAAAATATAGATATACCTGGAATAAAATTATAACATGGATACTTTATTTTCATAACCGACCAAAGTGGTCGGTTATGTGTGTTAAACCCGACCAATTGACATAACCGACCAGCCTTTATGATCGATTTTATTTGTTCAACCGACAGATTGCCATTATAACCGATCAAACTGGACGGTCGGTTTTAAACTGTTTTCTTGTAGTGACTATGACCAAGTTGATTATATCTATTGAACTTATAGGGACCACTCCACATTATTTATTATCATATTAAAGTAATTTTGTATATATTACATTTTGTTATTTTTAAAATACAACCAATCATTAGAACCAGCTCCACTAAAGTACATCTTTAGTTATATTATTTACATAAAATAGGTAATCATTATAGGTTTAAAAAAATTTACATAATTTATATTTTACATTATTTTAACCAACACCTTTCAACATATTCTAAAAGGTAAATAATTGCTGATATCATTTGGCAACAACCGTTATAGATTTATAGGCTGTGATTCTGAATTTCTTATTTCGAATGGGATGGCTATTCTGTTCTGCATTAAATACATAGAATCAATAAAGTCATAATCAAGTTATTCAAGTTAACCAGGTCATTTGATGCTACCAAACCTTTTTTCCGCAATGATCGTTTTTCAAGTGAAATGATGAAATTTAACATATCATTCAACAAAAAAATAGTGAAATGGTGAAATCCACTAGTACTACATGCTCGTTTGGGGAATAACATCGTCAAATGACTGTCCTTTGTGTAATGTCCCACAATGCATATATTTGTTTTGTTAAATCGTTTACCTAAACTTCTAGCTCATTTACTTACTAAAAAAAATACTCTTATTTATACTCGAATTTATAGTAAGTTTCAAATATTTATTCCTCGGTAACATTTGTAATGGAAAACAAGAACATTCTTATTTTGATCGTATAATATTGTTTTTTACAGATTTAAAACATAAATTTTTCTAAGAATTAAATCAGAGGATCATTTGGAAATGCGTAGTCTATACAAAATTTAGAAACTTTCAATAAAACAATAAATATTTCTTATCATATATATTTAGGCAAATATTTAGTTTAGACCACTTAAATTTAGGATTAATTGTAGACCAGGTGGTTCTTATATATGTACTACAGTATGCAGGTTGCGTAAATAATATGTGCAATACACACATTGTAGTACACTATAATACAAATATAAAAATATCTGGTCTACAATATATTAGTCCTAACTAGAAGGTGATACATACACATACATAATTTTGTGATAATAATAATATCAATGAACTAGTGATATAATTTTATTAATTTAAAAAAGTGAAATACGATATGAGTAAAAAATTGTGTGTTATTAATTTCATGAAAAGTTATTAATGAAATATAAAATCATATCACTGTAATATGATAGCACTTTAAATATATATTAAATAATAATAATAATAATAATAATAATAATAATAATAATAATAATAATAATAATAATAATAATAATAAGACAAAATGACAGTTTGTAACCCCTATGTATATGGGTTTTGTCAAATTGGTTCAGATTTACATTTTTTAGCACTTTGCAACCCCTATCTTCAAATCTCGCTTCATATTACAACCCCTCCTGTCTAATTGACCTATTTTACAAGCAAAAATGAGTCAAAAACCTCTATACATAAGGGGTACAAACTGTCATTTTGAAATAGGGGTTGTAATATGAAGCGAGATTTGAAGATAAGGGTTGCAAAGTGCTAAAAAACGTAAATCTGGACCAATTTGACAAAACCCATATACATAGGGGTTACAAACTGTCATTTTGTCTAATAATAATAATAATAATAATAATAATAATAATAATAATAATAATAATAATAATAATAATAAAGTCATTATTTTCTATCCCATGAATAAAACAAATCGAGTTTAAGTCGAATAAGAGTAACTAGAGATGGTCAATATGGGTTTAGTCCTTGCGATACCCACTATTTGTCAAGAGACCCAATCAATATTTGCTATCTGGCCCAAACAAAAACATACCCCCTTCATGCTAGGAGCATTCAAATTTTAGCCCTATATTGGTACATTGGGGAACCCACTATTTGTGAAGCGCGCTTAAGTTTCACTCCCGACCAATATTTGCTTTCTGGCCCAAAAAAAGCATCCAAATTGATGAGAAGAATGTAAGAGTGCCAAGTGTCATTTGACTCGTTACCTAAATTTCTCTGTTAGATACATTTGTAGATTAGGATCACATTAAATATATTTTGTAGATATGATATTCTTGTTGCAAAATCTAAATTTTAATCTTTAAAAATTAATGCTATCTTCTAGAATCTTCTTTATTTTTTCTTTAAATTGGGCTCATTCTGATTTATTTTCTCACTCGAGCCTGTTTAATTTGCTCATATATTCAGAGATAGTGGGGTTGTAAGTGAGTGAGTGAGCTTATATAGGGTTCTAATTCTAGAGTAGAGGAACAAAGGAGGGAGTTAGAGGTCAGCACATCCACAATCAACACATGGTCTTACTCTTACCGTTTGGATCATTAAAATTTAGTGATCATCTAGGACTTGATGTGTCAAGAGAAAATTTAATTATAATCTCTTAAAGATTCGATGAAGGGAAATAGGAATTTTGAGGGATGTCTTAAGGAGTCAGAACTTGTGGAGCATATAAGCCATCAGACCAGCTACTAC
Organism: Saposhnikovia divaricata; assembly: GCA_036435485.1. Lineage (NCBI taxonomy): Eukaryota > Viridiplantae > Streptophyta > Magnoliopsida > Apiales > Apiaceae > Saposhnikovia > Saposhnikovia divaricata. The sequence goes on along the minus strand of CM071594.1, from coordinate 248,593,355 downwards.
TATACCCAATCTGACCAGATACTGAAAATTGGCTTTTTTTTATGGGACATGGGTGGTGCATGTTTAGGGGTAATTGCAGATATTAGCCATCCATTCAATTGCAGAAGCCAGGTATAACTAATCAATTTAAATTAGTAATAATTTCTTATGGTTTATTTTTCATGTATATATGCTATTTGATTCAAAATATGTAGCAATGTGAAATAAGAAATGTAAAAAAACAACACCATTAATTGACAAAGTTAAACAAGTGCCATTGTGACCATACAAAATGAGGAAGAACAAAAGCATATATAATACCACCATAACCTCGTTAAATACATTACTAAAACTTTATTATTAAGTGAGTTTAAAATAATGTTTTCAATTATTGATGTTGTTTTAAATCTTGCGGAGTTAAGATTTGTCAAATGTTTAATTCTTGTTATGAAAAATAAATCGAGTGATAACATACCATAAGATAAAGCTATAGGTAAACGTAATGAAAACATAATATCATCTTAGATGTGAAACTAATTAGAGGTACCAACATTGAGAAAATTACATGTCTAATTTGTGCAAGAACTTCTTCTCTCCTTGCACTTTCGTTCAAGCTCTCACACACCCCAAAAATGAACAAGATCAACTTCGAAATTTACAACACCACAATTAAAAAACAAACTATTGTACAATAATAAATTGTATACTTCTCAATTAATTTGATTATACATACCTTTTCCAACATGGCATTCTTCTGATTCTCAACTTTGTTGGGCCCAGCAAGCGATATTGGTTTTGTCCGGTCAAATTGGATTGTTGGAGTCTTCCATAGGGACATAGGGAGAGTGATGAATCCCCAATTGTAGGGAGAATCTAAGTCTACAATTGGGGATTTACCACTCTCCCTATGGAAGGCTCCAACTATCCAATTTGGCTGGACAGAACCAATCTCGTTTGGTGGGGCAAGCAAACCTGATATTCAGAGGAATGCCATGTTGGAGAAGGTACAAATATTGAAAGGAAAATGATGTAGCCTATTTGTATTTCGAGGATACAACTCAACTCAAACAAGAATGTAATAGTAAATAGTATATGTACTGTCACAGGGATCTCAAATGTATAACTGTCAAGAGAAAGAAGACAAAGTCAATCTACCATTTTGAGGTATACTACACTTGAAGAAGTTCATTCAGTTGATCAAGTATTAGTGAAGTAATCAAGACAGTGGATTCTATTTTTAGTGACAAGAGGTTCCTACAGTGGCAGAATACAGATTAGAAAGGTTTGAAAAAGAGTGAAGAAAAAGGAAGACATGAACCAAATCATAGAGTCAAAAATAAAGAAAAGCCGTTGAAGTTAGTCGCTCATGAACCAGACCGTGCATCGAGCGTCAACGAAAATTCGGTGGTAATTCTTTATTACTTTCAATGGTTCAAGAAAAAGATTTCGGTTGTAAAAAGATTTTTATATTAATTCTCACTTAATTAATATAATTATGTAATTGGTTTAATTTAATAAATTAATTCGTATCGAATTAATTTATTTATTAAATTAATTATCATGTTAATTAATTTTGAATTAATGTATTAATCTGAATTGATTTAATTAATTAATTAATTAATCATTATTTATTTTAATGATTAATTGATTAAGTATTTAATTAAATTAAATTCAAAAGAAACAAAAGAAAAGAAAAAAAAACTGTGAAAAGGAAAAAAAAAGGACAGTTTTTTATGGGAGAAGCATGTCGACAGGATATATAAAAAAAAAGAGTAGACAGGCATGCAAAGTGAACATAAAAGATATTTTATATTCAAAAAGCTTCAAACACATGCATGCAAAAGACAACACAGACAAACACATGCACATGCTGGTTGATGCTGTCGGAAAGCAGTTTCCACGCGCCTGTGGCGCGCGTGGAAAGCACGCGCCAGAAACAAGAGCAAAAACAGCCCACGCGTGCAGATCACTCTCTTCTTCTGCGACTGGCTGTCCAGTTTATTAAGGTTAAAATCTTTTGTTTCACAAATCAACAGGCCCGAGTTGTTTGTCTGTTAAATTTCATAAGTCATACCGATAGTTATACCGATAGTTATATTGGTATGATTGTCATATTCAGTTCAAGAGATTGTCATATTAAGTATTAATGATAGTCATACCGAAAGTTATATTTAAGGAGACTGTCATATTATTTGAAATGGATAGTCATACCGAATGTCATATTATTGTTAATTGATTGTTATATCAATTAAAACAATGAATATGACTATGGCTGGGATATAAAAGACAGAAGGCAGCAGAACAAAAACAAGACTTCACAACATTCTTCATTCTTCTCAACAGACAGAGCCGAGAGAAAAGAGAGAGACCAAGAGGGAAAATGTTCTTGAGCTCAAATTAAATCTTGTAAATTATTTCTAGCTTGTATCATTAAATCTAAACCACTAGAAATTGTTTACTTGCACTTGTGGAACTATCTAGCGAATTAAGTTTCCTAGAACCTCTCGATCTTTTTATTACAAATATAGAAAAGTTCATGTCAAATTTTCTATAGAATTTGTAATAATTATTTTTGATCTTTTTATTTACAAATATAGAAAAATTCATGTCGAATTTTCTATAGAATTTGTAATAATTAGTTTGGTCGTCAAACCTTGTAATTTGTACCCGTGTATTTAGACACACCCCATCAAGTTAATATAAATTTTATATTCAACTTGAAATATCGGTATTCGTTTTATTCCGCATCAAATTTGTTCTTGATTTAATATTTTAATATTTTTAAGAAAAGAGCAAATTCGATAAAACGGTATAGTTTGTATTCAACCCCCCCTTCTACAAACTATTTTGGACCTAACAATTGGCATCAGAGCCTTTTGATTGACGCACAAATCAAGATCCATATTTTTGTGGTCCTCCAATTGGATTTCGAGTTTTTGACCCATACAAAAATTAAATCCGGTATTAGACCAAAAAGTCAACTCCTCTTATTTTCGAATTCTTTAACCTTCAAAAATATTCATTTTTGAGATTTTTGATATTTAAATAATTTGAACTTAGATTCGAATTTTTTAATTCTTGAAATGATTAATTCTTGGAAATTTTGGTTTTTAAACAACTTGAATTTAGTTTCAAATTGTTTAATTTTCAAAAATTTTAATTAACTTGAATATATTTTCGAATTCTTTAACTCTCAAAAATTTCATTTCTTGATTTTTTGATTCTTAATTAATTTGACTTAAATTTCAACTTTTTTAATTCTTGAAGTTTTTAATACTTGGATTTTTTGATTTTTAAACAACTTGAATTTATTTTCAAATTGTCTAATTTTCAAAATTTTCAATTCTTAAGAATTTCAAATTTTAATTAATTTGAACTTATTTTCAGATTTATTAATTCTCAAAAATTTTCAAGCCCTTGAAGTTTTTGAATTTTAAATATTTTGAATTTATTCTAAGCCAATAGTTCTAAGAAGATTGTTAGTTGAAGATTCCTCCGGACGTCAAAGATGATTTGAATCTTTTGAAGAAAATGCATTTTTCAGCGAAATTAATTTCTACCTACTGAAGAAAAAATTGTGGAAGCTCCTCAAATTTATATCCATAAAATTCACTGGTTTTGCAGAAGCAGGAATGAAAGAGGTTAAGTGGATAGAATTTTTCTCGGAGATTTGAATTAAGTCTATTGATTCTGTGATATACAAACACTAAGTGGATTGCTCCAATGTAACATCTACTACACTTAGTGGATTGTACCAAGAAATATTTTTCAAGGAATCAATAGAGATTTTAGAAAGTGGAATCAAGGAGGTTTGAGAATGAACTAGACAATTAGACATCTCAGTCAGGAATTAATGATGGAACCTCAGAACAGACAGGAAGAGTTACTAATTCAGAAATAGTATAAATGTTTACCCAGGAATCAGACCTATCTATTCCGAAGCAGAAACTCTTCAGGATATAGTTCAACTCAAGAGGTGGTTACAAGACTGAGATGGTGGAAAGAACAAGACATGATAGTTGCAGCTATGGAAAGTTATATGTGATAAGTAACTATCAAGATGTACAACATGGTACAGAATTTTGACAGACAAGGATGAATAGGGATTCATTAAATGAGATGAAACAGAAGCATCAGTGCAGAACTTATCTTGCTGAAGAAAAGAGTTGGGATGGATCAGATGATGATGAGAAGAGCATAATTAATATCTTGCCTTCATAGCAATCTCTGAAGATGATTCACCTCACATGTCTCAGGTATCAATTCTTCGAACTAGTGTAATATGTAATTCTCAGAAATTCAAAGCATGTTAAGATCTTAGTTTTTAATTATTATATCTTTGGTTAGAAGATCTTATTATGTGTATGAATATTTGTTGAATTTAATTAATTGCAATAGTGAGTTAGAAGTGTTCATTAGACAATATCTCTCAATTCTTAAATGATATATGTCAAGCATATAAGATCTCTGCTTAAGCTAGTTTCAGGATCCCCGGTAGAACAAGATTTGCTTATTCATTCCGAATTGTTTGTTAAGGTTTAAAAAGTTTAAAAGATGGAATAATTACCTAGGGTGTCAGTAGAACATCAAGTCATTTGTAAAACTGACTTAGGTAATAGAGATTATATAATATAATATAACAATAGGAATGGATTGGATAGAATTAGTGATTAATTGTTAATTCTTCTATTCCATGCATGTTTAGAAAATTATTGAATATCTGTAAATCTACTTGCTACCTATTACACAAATGTACATAGGTTAAAGTAGATAGTACTGAATTTTCTAAAATGCATAACATGCCTAATTTGCATAATTCTTATCTGCAATGTTTTAATACTGAATGTATGCAATTTATTCTTATTATCATGCCTGCTTATTTCAAATGTCATAAATGCATTTCCTAGTATTTGCATTGATCATAGAAAAAGCATGTTTAAGAATAACAATAAGGTACAGACTGCTAGTCCTCCTTATGTTAGGAAGGAACCATTATTCTCCTTGCTCAGTGAATATTTTGTCAATGATATTAAAAAGGAGAAATGGTCAGTCAAAGATAAGAATGAGCATGTTAAGGTTAAAACTGTTGTTAACTCTAATAAAAGAGAAATCTCTAATCCATCTGGACCCAATTAAACAATTCGGGTACCAAGAACTTTTTATCAATTTGTGAATGTAGGGCTTAACAGGTTAATCGATTATGCATTATTATTGATTTATTCAAAGCATATCATCGAAGAAAGAACCCTGCTATCAAATATGAATGTGAAGACAGGCCAAGTGGTTCTTCCCTTGGAGACAACAGCAAGGGTATGACCTAGGGTCAAGGCTATTCAATAGCTAAGGAATGTTGTCAGTAACAAAGCATCTTTTACAAGATGAAGAGCCTACTGTTCGAGGATTAAGGAAAGAGAACTTATATGTAGCTTATATGGAATCTCAATCAAAGGTGAAGTCATCAAGGTCAAATCTAAAGCTTCATCAGACAGGAGTTCAGCTATGACATAAGGAGCTCTCTCACCTGAATGTCAAATCAAGAGATTCTTTCCTGAAAATCGAATCAGCAAAGGAGACTGCCTCATCTGAAATTAAAGTAAAATGAAATTACGAGGCATGTCATAAAGGGAAGTCAAAGAAGCATCACACAGAAGTTCTACATCAAAGTAAAATATATTTTAGTAGTGATGACTGATGACTTCTCTCAACAAACAAGTTGTTGTTCAGACAATCTGAAGACAAGACACCACTGATGGTGATTGATCACATCTTAAACCCTGATCTGTAAGAATTTTAGGAAGACCCCATAAGTATGAAGGAAATTGTTTTGCAAGATTAAATGGAAGTGAGCATCCTAGCAATCAGCTAATGCTCATGAGGATAATTTCCTTTGTTACTCAATGGAGTCAACAGCCTACAGGGTGATTGTTATTAATCAACAGAAGGTGATTGAAAGTCTTAGTGATGTTCAATAACTTCTAGCTCCCAGCTGTCAATGGTAATGATGATTCAGATCCAAGCAATGTCAACATGGAGAATCTTCATGTAAACCTAGCAGCAGCTTAGGGGGAGCAACAGAAGGATCAACTAGTCAACTCAACACCACACTGAAAGTCAAAGGACACTATAAGAACATGTCTACCAAGACAAAGAATGTTGGCTCAATCAATTCTTTGTCTTAGTTCTTAGTGTTTCTGATGGTGGAAGTAAAAGACTAACAGAGCTTTAAGTACTAATGATTATTTCTTCAGTTTTCTTTTTGAAGAAACTAAGAAAGCTACAAAAGCTCTGAAAGATCCAGATTGAGTGATTGCAATGCAAGATGATCTCAATCACTACAAAAGGCAGATTAAAGGGAAGCTGGTATCCGGACCAAATAACAAGGCTGTATTTGGTACAAGGATAACCAGAAGTCTAACTGGATGATGTCAAGGCATTGTTTTGAGGGACAAGGCCAAACTGGATGCTAAGTTACAATTTGATCAAAGAGTATATTTGACAAGAAGCACCAGTGACAAGACTTGAGGATATCAGGCACCTGCTGCACATTCAAGATTATAATGCACATCTGGACCTACAGAATCTAGATGATAGAGGAATGTGAACAAGTGCACTCCTGATTAGTGAGATAGTGGAAGATCTCTACAGGTTAGTATGAACTGGTATCATCACTCAAGCAAGCGTGGAAAGACATGGTATGACACCCTAACTATAATTTAATATTTGGTATCAATCTTTAACAGTTGGTATCTTTTAACAACTGGTGTCATATATTTATAGAACTCTATACATCTTTAGGCACAAACATAAATGATATATATGTGCAATGATATCTTGATTATATTATATGTTGATCTACTAGCTATAAATTGGTATCAAGATATTTGCTGTTTTGATGTTGGTAAAGTTGCAATTCTTTTGAATTACTTCATGCCAACACACCACTATAGCTGGCTTTTGACCTATTAGTTTGGACCTAACAAGTTGGTAATCAAAAATCTTAAGATGGACCCGGATCTGAGGAAATGGTACCCTAGAGATATTTGACCCAATAAGTTCAGGATCTACTAATTAGGGCCTAATCGGGCTATAGAGTAATCATCAGCTTATTATATTATTCAATTGCTAATAGATCACTTACACACATATTTTATTCTCAATTATGCAAATGTGCAAGGCCCCAAGTGGATTCTTGAGAATCTATTCTTGTAGTTATTACAATTGATTTTCAGATGTTTTAAGTTGGACCCGGATCTGCGGAGATGGTACCCTAGAAACATCAGTTCTGACATGTTTTGCTGCATAGAGACAGATCAAATGAGTTGTACGAAAGAAGGAGAACACAGGGAATAAAATTTATCTCCAAAAACTCTATGGAACGCTCAAGTCTAAGCAACTTGCATAAGGTATCAATTATTTCGAGAGCATGTCTTTAGCTAAGAATAACTTGCAGACATGTTTGCAAAATCACTTGATGAAATTAATTTTTCAAGATTGGTTTGTAAACTTGGGATTTTATTAATGCTATATGATTTGTAAATCCCATCTGTTAAGTAATTCTTAAGTAAGCTCACAAGTATTTAATTGTCTGTATCGAAAGGACTTGTGAACTTATTTACATCCAGACCTCACGCTGAGAATTATCTGTTGAATGATTGCCATGTGTATAATTGTAATATATTTTAGTGGTGATTATTTAAGGATAATTTAAATACTTAATTGCTATAATCTAACTCATAGAGATTTAGTATTTGATTATTTAATTATTTGTTTTGATTTATGTGGGTTACGATCTTGAAGCAATTCAATTTAGTATTCGCTCTATACCTCATATTTATCAAAATAAATAAACAACATAACTAATTTGGACCTAATCTGTATTGGTCTTCAATTGGTTGTGAGATGTTAATTCTAGTGAACTTTAATATCCCATTTTTAGGAATTCACTATAATTAATATCATGGTTCTAACAATTGGTTGTATTGAAGTTTTGACTTATATCAGTTAATGATGTTTAGTTAGAATTCTATTTACTAACTAATTGTGAGATATATTGGTATGTGTGAAATTACTTAGAACTCCTCTAAGTAATCATTGTTATATCTTTTACAATTCACTCATATTATTATACATGGTATAAAAATTCTCTAAGTAGAACTATGGATATTGTAATATCTAAAATGACCATTGTTCAATTACTTTGAATAATTTTTGTACTTATTTGCAAGCTTCTAATCACTTTGATAATAAATGTTATATACTATGGATCAAGGTGTATAGAACTTAGAATATCATTTCTAAGATTGCAGACAAGACAGCTTTGGTAATCGAGTCTTATTTATAGAACCAATGTTGTCTACCAGTAAACAGTTGTTAGGAGTTAACAATTGTTATTATCGAGGAGTTGCCTTGAAGTCATAAGTTTGAAATGTTATATCTTAAGAGCTTGTGTATTTCTTGTCAACTAGTTCTCGTACTTATGAATATCAGTGAATGATGTTCTTAAGTAGTTAGATACTAATATTCATTCTGTCAATTGGTACTCAATGTAACAATTCAATCTTCACTAAATTGAATTTGTTTTACAATAGATTGAATTTATCAAACAATTGATATCATTGAATATTTAGTATTTAGCAGTGATTATTTATATCCTAGTTAAATTATGACGTGAAGCAATTCAATGGTTTATTTGCTCATACTTTAATTTTGGTAAAGTAATCATAAACACAATTACTTGCATTCTAAAGTATTTGATAAATACTAGCAGTTGGTATCAAATAGTAAAATATTTGTTTACTAACAATTGCTAGTTGTTCTGATACTTTATTGTAAACTAATTGTGATGTATATATTATCTCTGATGATATTACTTAGGATTTATTCTGAGTAAATGTGTCTTATCTGTAAATCATTAGTGGTAGTATAAATTAAGGTGTTCAAATTTCTAAGTAAGTGAGACTTAAAAGTTACATTCGGTCTCCTAGAATATTTTACATCCATCAGTCAATTACTTAGTTTATGTTGTGCTAAGTAATGAAGTGCCAAAGAAGAGACATTGGTTATCTGTACTTATGTACTTGGTAATCTTTGTTACCTAAACGACATCAAGTGCTTGTATGAGTTTTTTCACTAACTTTGTGTTAAAGTTCTCTACACATTATAAGCACTTAAAGAAAATCTTTCTTTCTTAATTACTGCGAAGTCAAGAGTTTGTGTCTTTTAAAATTAAAACGAACCAAGTTTTTATTAAAAGACATGATAATACATTGTTTTATGCATAAATACAAACTCTTGCACATTAACAGTTTTTAAAAGAAAACTCAAATCTTTCTACAGTTGTGATTGCTTATATTATAAAACTTTTTTGAAGTCACAATTGTACATCATTTCTCTCACAAGATATAATGCATATGTTTTCACATAATGTTATGGTATGATGTAAATGCATTCTATCTCTATATTGCTCTATTGCTATGTGATGCAGGTTCAACTCCTAGTGGAAGTTTTCTCACATGAAAGTCATGAGGTTGTAAACCCAACAACTTCTATCCCAGACTATAAATCCAAATCTAAACACATCCTAACTTACCCCTGAAATGAAAATAACCTGTTAGACTAAAGGTCAATAAGGGAGTAACTGTACTTGTTACAGCAAATAAGGATGTGAGGGATAGTAAACCCACAGCTCTACCTCTCAAGGAGAATAGATGTATATAACTTGAGGTATCTGTAAGCTCGCCTGCATTCTCCCAGAAGGATGCAGAGCTGAAAATGGCACTATAACAGTCTCTGGATTCATTCTATTAAAAGGATGAGTTTATTGAAATTCGCCTGTCAGCCAGGGCATCTGTTGGTAAGTCACTACCTCATACACAATACTAAAATACTTCATATGCACAAAGTGAGATTGCACACACTAAGGATGAATTGACGGAAACAACTCATACTCCGACCATTTTACGGTTAGGATTATAAGTTGAAGGTTCCTCAAAGAACCAAGAGTCTTCACAGACCTCGAGAGAAGGTATTGATCTCAATGCAAAATTCAACAAGCTCATTATCTAACTCCCCAGAGGAAACATCTCTGGATCCTACGGGTATCGAGTCCGACATAGGTGAGGATCGGCAACTTGTTAACTATGATTCAGATTTACCTGATGAGTTTAACAAGGTGATGTCTTCATAGACATTTGAAGGGAACTTTGATCTAAATGCTAAATTTTATAGATTATTGTTTACCTTCTCAGAATTCAAATCTGAAACCCATAAAAGGGAAAATTTTATAAACTTGTAGATTATGACTTAGATTCGTCTAACGAATCTAACGAGGATCGGGGATTTGCGAAACCCCATTGCACCACCAGTGACCTCTCTAGAAGGGGCTATGGTGAATTTTCCTTACAGGTACACATGGATGTTGGAGCTATGAGAGATAAGAGTGATACACTAGTAAGCATGAGTGTAAACACTTGAGAGATGAGAGAATAGATCACTCATTTTAAGTGATATGAGTGGAGAGATGAGTTAAACACTTGTGAGGTACACGAAACAGAATCACACACTCACAGTGAGGAAGAAAGATAAACACCAAATCTCATTCCCTATTCCCAAACAAAGTTTACTTACAAGATTTGGGAGATACAAGGAAATTGTCGGAAGATTTGGTTGTCAGGATGATCAAATAGTGAAGCCATTCTATCATATCTAAAGGGCAAAGTTGATCAGCCTACATACTTCTTTTCTGGAAGTCTTCACGACGAAAATCCTTCAACACAAGCAAAGCTTCTTTACTTTATTTCAGCAGACAATGTTATATTTATGAAGAATCTGTTGTACTAAAGGTAAGAGGTGAGTTATAATTGAAAATATGGTATCATCTAATTTACATTTGGATGTTTGCTATAATTGAATGCTTGGAGGATTACTCAACTAAGGGGGAGAGATATATTGAAGAAGATGTACTCAAAGATTGCCTTAGTAAGAGATACTCAACTAAGGGGGAGAGTATAAGCTTACCTTAGTGAGGGGGAGATTTTCTATCTAAGGGGGAGAGATATGAAAAAGGATATACCTTAGAAAGGGGGAGTATTCACGAGTATTCACCATTATAAGGAGGAGTCATATCATCTTAGGTAGGGAGACATAAGGAATGAGAGAAGTATGAAACGACAAAGAAGAATTCTTCAGTATGTGGTTGTCAAGTCATATTCTTTACCACTGAAGAATTTCCAAGTATCTGCTGATAATGTTCAAATATTAGATGTAAAGGGTTATCAGGCAGATATGTCAAGAAATGAAGATGAGTTACTTAATTCATTGTCAGAGGAACAATCATCTATCATTTCATCAACTGAGATTCTGGAATTGTAATATCTAAACCAGAAATTTTTTTTATGTATTATTTACTATAGCTCTTTAAAGCTTTATCTTCTTCTTGTTTGTAGTTGAGTTATCCTCTAGGTATTTGTATGTTAATGATTAACAAACAAATAGGGGGAGATTGAAAGGAAAATGATGTAGCCTATTTGTATTTCGAGGATACAACTCAACTCAAACAAGAATGTAATAGTAAATAGTATATGTACTGTCACAGGGATCTCAAATGTATAACTGTCAAGAGAAAGAAGACAAAGTCAATCTACCGTTTTGAGGTATACTACACTTGAAGAAGTTCATTCAGTTGATCAAGTATCAGTGAAGTAATCAAGACAGTGGATTCTATTTTTAGTGACAAGAGGTTCCTACAGTGGCAGAATACAGATTAGAAAGGTTTGAAAAAGAGTGAAGAAAAAGGAAGACATGAACCAAATCATAGAGTCAAAAATAAAGAAAAGCCGTTGAAGTTAGTCGCTCATGAACCAGACCGTGCATCGAGCGTCAACGAAAAACTGTGAAAAGGAAAAAAAAAAGGACAGTTTTTTATGGGAGAAGCATGTCGACAGGATATATAAAAAAAAAGAGTAGACAGGCATGCAAAGTGAACATAAAAGATATGTTATATTCAAAAAGCTTCAAACACATGCATGCAAAAGACAACACAGACAAACACATGCACATGCTGGTTGATGCTGTCGGAAAGCAGTTTCCACGCGCCTGTGGCGCGCGTGGAAGGCACGCGCCAGAAACAAGAGCAAAAACAGCCCACGCGTGCAGATCACTCTCTTCTTCTGCGACTGGCTGTCCAGTTTATTCAGGTTAAAATCTTTTGTTTCACAAATCAACAGGCCCGAGTTGTTTGTCTGTTAAATTTCATAAGTCATACCGATAGTTATACCGATAGTTATATTGGTATGATTGTCATATTCAGTTCAAGAGATTGTCATATTAAGTATTAATGATAGTCATACCGAAAGTTATATTTAAGGAGACTGTCATATTATTTGAAATGGATAGTCATACTGAATGTCATATTATTGATAATTGATTGTTATATCAATTAAAACAATGAATATGACTATGGCTGGGATATAAAAGACAGAAGGCAGCAGAACAAAAACAAGACTTCACAACATTCTTCATTCTTCTCAACAGACAGAGCCGAGAGAAAAGAGAGAGACCAAGAGGGAAAATGTTCTTGAGCTCAAATTAAATCTTGTAAATTATTTCTAGCTTGTATCATTAAATCTAAACCACTAGAAATTGTTTACTTGCACTTGTGGAACTATCTAGCGAATTAAGTTTCCTAGAACCTCTCGATCTTTTTATTACAAATATAGAAAAGTTCATGTCAAATTTTCTATAGAATTTGTAATAATTATTTTCGATCTTTTTATTTACAAATATAGAAAAATTCATGTCGAATTTTCTATAGAATTTGTAATAATTAGTTTGGTCGTCAAACCTTGTAATTTGTACCCGTGTATTTAGACACACCCCATCAAGTTAATATAAATTTTATATTCAACTTGAAATATCGGTATTCGTTTTATTCCGCATCAAATTTGTTCTTGATTTAATATTTTAATATTTTTAAGAAAAGAGCAAATTCGATAAAACGGTATAGTTTGTATTCAACCCCCCCTTCTACAAACTATTTTGGACCTAACAAATATTCATGTTAATTGAGAAGTTTTCACTCAAATATTGTTAAAATAGTTTATTTTATAACAGTGATGTTGTAAATTTTGAAAGTTCTTGATTACTTCTGGGGTGTATGAGAGCTTGGAAGAAAGTGCAAGCAGAGAAGAAGTTCTTGCACATATTGTACAATTTATTTTTGGCAATAAGGGTGCATTTAATTTTTACAGCTAAGTGGATATTATGTTTTCATTACGTTTACCTAAAGCTTTGTCTTATGATATGTTGTGTCAAGATTTACTTATCATAACAAGAAACATTATGTCATATCTAACTCTGCAAGATTAAAATGATATTAGGAAATAGACAAACATTTATTTCGAACTCACTTAATGAGGTTATATAAGTGATATATTTTACGAGGTTATGCTACTCTGAAGGTTCTTGTTCTTCCTCATTTTATATTATCATATATGGCACTTGTTTAATTTTGTCAATTGTGATGTTTTTTTACCTTTCTTAATTCACATGATATATATGTGCACTACTTCATCAAGTTACCGTGCAGTTTGACCTAATTTCTGTGTTGGATCTTTATTAGTTCAATTATGAGATATACATGTTGTTTTCAAGTTTATATGCTGTTTTGATTTTACATTTTTGCTTCCAAGCTAACTAATCTGTGTATATGATCTTGTTGGTTTCATATGTAAGTACAGTCTTGTATTTGTCGGATCAGTCAGTCATTAGTCTCACCTACAAGTTCAATCCGTGACCAATCTTTGATCTATCACATCAATAAGTTGAGTACATGAACAGTATTGCTTTAGGACAATTTGCACCTTGTTGAATTGTTAGTCCATACTGCATTCATATCTCTGTATGGTAATGGCCTGAGGTAATGCACTCTCGGTGTATTGATTTTTTCTCCAAAAAGATTAGATGTACCCGTACTTTGAGAATATATATTTTCCCTTGTCTTTGGATGCATGAGATATACTTATTCTCAAGGCACGTGACAAAAAGATCACAAGTTTACTGTCTATTTGGCTATAAGATCTTTTTCTATGTTAGTCTTGAATCATTTTAAATAAGTCAATATAAGAATCTTATTTGACATTCATTTTTAGTTTGTATGAGGTAATATTCAAGTAAGTTAAGAAAATGAGATCTAGTTAGTATCTGCTAAAAGTAGAGCTCTTTCCTGTGATATGTAATATATATTGTGTGTATATCATAACTTGTTCACATTTCTCCTTTGCAGATATAAGTGCATGCTGTTCGGTTTATTGTACTTTTGTTATCACCAGGAATGGCCTTCTTCTCTTAACAGTTTCTTTTTATTCTGCTTGCTTGTCTTGTAGTACTATTTAACACCCGAAGGATTCAAGCATGGAAAAGCTTGTAGATTTAATCACAGTAAAAAGAAAACTGAGAAGGCTTCAGGAAGATTATTGCATAAGCCAAATTAGTTGCTCTATGCCAGACCAATTTTCATTCTGATGTTATCTCAATTTGAGTCACTTTGTTTTGTTTTTTCTCATTTACCGAAGGTTACCATAGAAAACCATGACGCCCCTACAACATCAGGATGGAACCCGTATACGCCTCCACCAGTTGCAGTAAGGCTCCAGAATCTGACAAGAAGTCCTCTCAGAAGCAACAACATCCTAAACCAAATCAGCGAAACTTCAAGTCTGGCCTTGGGTTTTCCCACCCCAAAACCTCCTCCTGTCCTCTTAAATGACAAATGCCTGCCTTTAAGGCAATGTCTTGTGTTGGGCCACATGCCCACCTAGTTAATAAAGCCCATTAAAGGCCCACTTAGAGGCTCTATAAATACTCTTGTAATACCCACTTATACAGAGGAGGGCATTCTAATATACACTACTTCAACAATGGCGCTAGAAGGAGCTCTAACCTCCCCCTAAAAAATTTTAAACAGCTACCAAACATCAACACTAACTAATCAACAGATCGAGCTTCAATATTTCGTAATCGACCCCAATTCTCCGTTTAAAACGAAGAATGGCCGATTGAGCTCAAGAAAGGAGTAAACAACCAGCCACAAACACTCGCGATGTTCAAAGTCTTAAGCGCGTTGAAAAACCTAAAGTTTTGATGGCTCCACAAGCGTTGTTTAATTCAGTTCCGAGACCTAGCATTTCAGATCCGTTAAATGAATCTCGCAAGTCAAAGAACGATTCTCGACAATTAGTTCTCACTTCTCAAGAGAAACAGATCGGAGCATCGAATAACTTTGTCATCGACGATGAGCTTTGCCGATTGGATTTAGAAAGGCAAATATTGGTTGAGAAAGTAAAGCACAAAAAGAAGATAATCAGATTGCAAAAGGAACTCCATGAGGTATCCAGAGTGCAGAAGGAACTCCGTGAGGTGTCTGAGGGTCATATTCCTAAAGAATTTCAAACTGAGAATTATGAGTCCTCATGGAGGACATCTATGGGAAGTAAGTATTCTAAGGCGGAGGTGTAATCTGATTCGTTCTCATCGAGGAAACGCAAAACTAGAAATGAAGAGCAGGAGTACGCTGAGGATGCTGATGAGGATAATGAGGCAGAAGAATCAAGCACGGCTAGCTTATCAGCGAAAGATATATTGCGGTTCAAGGAGTTCATCAAGTCACACTCGGGAGAGACTGAGGTCTTTTCGGAGAGTCCGTTAATGAAGAGTATTGAAAAAGGTAAGGTAAACAGGGATCTTAAGGTACCGCCAATGGACCAGTTCGATGGGTTCACAGACCCCTATGACTTCGTTAACCTCTTTGGTAGAAGAATGTCTTTCTTTGGGCACAATGAGGTGGCGAAGTGTCAGTTCTTCCCGACGTGTTTAAAGGGCATAACCCTCATGTGGTTCAACAACTTACCAGCAAGGTCTATAAAATCGTGGATTCACTTGAAAGAAAAGTTCATGTCAAGATTCTCTACTAACAAAAAAGCAAAAAAGTTAACGGCCTCTCTCGTGAATATTCGCCAAAGATCAAATGAAAGCCTTCGGGAGTACTTAAATCGTTTTCGAGCAGAGATGATTCAAATCCCAGATTTAGTGGAAAATTTAGCGATGACATACCTGACGGCAGGAATTGATAGGTCTAGACACAATGCGGTGCTCGAAGAATACTTTGGAAAGGAACCCCAATCACTTCAAGCAGCTATACAGTTGTTTGAACATAGACTAATTTTCCAGGAGGCTGTGGGAAGCATATAGTCTTTTATATCTTCAAGGGCTAGGATGAATAGGCTACTTGAGGATACCGAGGTGTGCGAAGAACACAAGCAAGATCACCAGTTCAACTAAAGAAGGAAGATGGGACCTCATATACATCAAGCAGGTCATTCGCATCACGGGTATCCCCATCCATCTTAAGAAATTCTACCCATAAAAGTCTTCAGTTTGCATCGCTTGTCTCTTTAAGTTATTTAAGTTAAGGTACGAAGTAAATCTCTAAGCTTTTGTGTAATCAAGTTGCTTTCATGATTCGTTCCGCATGTGAATGAGTTGTGGTTAAAGTCCACATTTGTTTTAAGTTTATTATGAATGAAGGTTCAAGTTGAAGTCAAAATCTTAAACTTTCGTATTTCGTTCACAATGTGTTATGTTACATTTTACTTATCAAAAATTGCTATCCATATTTTAAACTTCTAGCGTACAAAATGTGCACATAGCTCCCTTCTATGACCTACAAGGTCATCTAAAGTCGTTTATCCAATAAAAAATCGAGAAAAGCAAAATTCATTTTTAAAGCGACTCGGTCGATCTCCAAACGAAACTCCAAGGTAATCTCAACAGAGATCTCCATACATGATTGGAAAAATATATACAAGCAGCACCTATGTTGCAATTCGCCAAGAGACAAAGAAAAGGTAAAAAGAGCTCAAACACTTTGCCAAATCGCCAAGAAGAAAGGTAAAAATATCATCAAAAGGTAAAGGTGTAAAGATAAAAATAACTCCAAATCGACAAGAAGAAAGATAAAAATAGCACCAAATCGCAAAATCGCCAAGAAGAAGCACTAAAGCTTCATCGACATCTCCAACTTCAAAATGGTGAAGAGGTAAAGTTTACGCCAAAAAATACACAAGGTAGTGCCAAACAACTCCATG
Organism: Saposhnikovia divaricata; assembly: GCA_036435485.1. Classification (NCBI taxonomy): domain Eukaryota; kingdom Viridiplantae; phylum Streptophyta; class Magnoliopsida; order Apiales; family Apiaceae; genus Saposhnikovia; species Saposhnikovia divaricata. Next base: position 248,576,235 of record CM071594.1, on the reverse strand, counting down.
AACCTTAAGAGCTTCTTCGACAACCCCAACTACAACACGGTGAAAATGTAAAGTTTATGCCAAAATACAAATAAACTACCACATAACAACGCCATGAAGCTCAAGAGCTTCGTCGACATCTCCAACTTCAAAATGGTGAAAAGGTAAAGTTTACTCCAAAATACAAACAAAGTAATGCCAAACAACTCCATGAAGCTCAAGAGCTTCGTCGACATCTCCAACTTCAAAATGATGAAAAGGTAAAGTTTACGCCAAAATACAAACAAAGTAACGCCAAAAGACTCCATGAAGCTCAAGAGCTTCGTCAACATCTCCAACTTCAAAATGATGAAAAGGTAAAGTTTACGCCAAAATACAAACAAAGTAACGCCAAAAGACTCCATGAAGCTTAAGAGCTTCGTCGACATCTCCAACTTCAAAATGATGAAAAGGTAGAGTTTACGCCAAAAGACTCCATGAAGCTCAAGGGCTTCATCGACATCTCCAACTAAATAACTCAGGATCCTTTTGGACATCTCCAAATTTACCAATCTAAAAGGAATAAGGTAAAGTACGCCAAACATATGTTCTATTCACGCCAAGGAAAAGGTAGGTTTACGCCAAAAAATAAACAAGATAGCGCCAAACAACTCCATGAAGCTCAGAAGCTTCATCGACATCTCCAATTTCAAAAACTGAGCCAAGTTACGCCAAATAATGCACCAAGTTATGTCAAGTCGTAGGATAAAACCGTGCCAAGAGAATACTTGAAGCTCGTAAATTTTCCGATTAAACAGAAAAGATAAAGTACGCCCAAACCAGGATTTGGTTACGCCATGAGATAGTAAGTAAAAAGAAGGGGTAAGAAAAATCATGCCAAAGGACAATACTTCGATCACCTCAAATATCTCAAGAAGCTTAGAGTCCTCTTGGACATCTCCTAGGTAAAGTGCGCCAAGCCCACATTCTAATCACCAACTACAAAGCAAGAGATAAAAATTTGCCAAATACAAAATGAAATCACTACAAAGTTACGCAAAAGGACAAGGCAACGATCACCTCAATCATCTCAAGAGGCTCAGTATCCTCTCGGACATCTCCAACTTCGCCAAATCCAAAGGAAAAAATTTGTCAAATATCAATTCACTAAATTAAGGTGCGCCAAACCTACAATTCGCCAAATTAAAGTATGGCAAATATCAATTCGCTAAGTCACCAAGTGTACAAGGAAATCAATCAAAGGTTATGCGACAAATACGCTAAGGGCTTCAAAAAAGTAAAGTACGTCAAAACCGGGCTCTGGTTACGCCATGAAATAGCAAACCAAAAGAATAGTAAGTAAAATCACGCCAAAGGACAAAGCATCGATCACCTCAAACATCTCAAGAAACTCAGGGTCCTCTCAGACATCTCCAAATTTGCCAAATTTAAAGGAAAAGGGTAAAGTACGTCAAGCCTACATTCTAATCACGTCAAAGAAGTCCTCGCCAAAGAAAAGATAAGGATTACTCCATTCCACGAATGACAAACCACGCCAAAAACCCATAACTTTTAAAAGCTTTGACGGTACCTCTGAACTCCCAACTAAAAAAAGGTGAGATAAAACGTCGCCAAGTACACAAAGAAGTCACTCCAAAGTTATGCAACAAATACGCCAAGGAATTCAAAGAAAGAAAGAGGGTTATATTAACACTAGGTAATCAACTCAGATTTTTCATTCAAGGGAGCAAAGAGTTTGTCAGCAGCAACAGTATTGTCATTGGCTAAGTTCTTAGAGCTCTCCTCCAACCCCTCGTTGAGCTCCTTCAAATCCCTCACTTCCTTATGGAGCTTCGTCACCTCATAGATGTCTACGACGTCCTCAAGATTCAACCTCTCCAACTCCATGGACAGCTACAAAGTAGAACAAGCAGGAAGTGTATGAAGGCAAACAGATCATATCCAGAACAAAGAAAAACGAAGCAAAACAAATAAAGATAAAGCACCTTATCAACAAAACTATTACAAACACGAAAATTGTTCCCAACAACCACTCCAAAGACTTCCACGTTAGCTCTCATTTGAGGAAAAGGTACCATGACATTTTCAGAAAGTGAACCCACCCACCCCACAAGACTCAGACAGCTCACCGGCTCCTTCAACTTCTTATAATGATGACACCAATACCACCACGTTGTCTCTTCTTCTCTCAATCTTTCATGACATTGGCTTTAGAGGCACCAATACCAACCACGCTAGAATGAGGCGCAAGGCTCTTCGAGACAACCTCGAGTCCACTTTCTACTCCAATACTAGGCATCATAGTTGAAGCCCATGCAGCTTTACTCTTAACAAGGCAGGTTAAAAATTCATCGGTCGGCATGTTTGCAAACAACTTTACCAGTTTTTACACTCCGCAGAGGTCCTGGAACCTAAACGGGTCACCAACTTCACGCGATCTGGGGAAAGAATCTACCACGATCCAACAGCCTCCAACTCATGGGAAAGTGGAAAGACAAGTCAACCGACCACTAAAGGCACAACAAAGTGTCACCACAAATTTCAAAAAATAAGGATTTTTTCCGATTGTATTGTAAACTTTTACATATATGGTTTGGACCTTGTAAAATAGGTGATTAAAAGATCTAAAAGATCTTTTTGTACTTAGGGGGGGACTTTTGTTGGGCCACATGCCCACCTAGTTAATAAAGCCCATTAAAGGCCCACTTAGAAGCTCTATAAATACTCTTGTAATACCCACTTGTAAAGAGGAGGGCATTCTAATATACACTACTTCAACATCTTGAATTTGAAACATTAATTAATCAATGTCTTTTAAGATTTCTTAAACTACTTATGGAGATTAATTATTCCCTGCCTGGTTGCTAAGGGTGGCTGTGATGTGTCTATCAAGATCACCCATATACATATCTATTTACAAATAACTTTTAATTTTACCTTCTTTTTATTCTTGATGATATAGGACACAGAGGTCTGTGCATTGTATAATTGCTACTGGGTGTGCAAGAGTGGAGCATGATGCAAGTTTGCCATCTTGTACCTCGATCCAGCCAGTTTCAGTTGCTGAATCAAAAGAACCTCAGCATCCCGATGCCCTGACAACCAGAGAGAGATCTAGCGGGGTCAGAGGGGTCCATGCCCCCCCCCCCTAAAATTGGAATATATACCATATAGTATGCATCCATTACACAATGTGTTTTTAGGTCAGCTGGCAAAAAGTATGTGTTTTCTTCCTGGAAGACCAGGGATCAGGACTTTCTGCATTAAAAAAAAGTATCTAAACTTGTCTTTTCAATTAAGAATCATTACGACATGTTTAAATAATGTAATGCCTGTTTTGGCAAGGTTTGTGCATCATGCATAGGATGCATACATTGAGTCCTATCATATGAACATGGAAGTATACACCTAAATAGATATGTCTGAGATGAAATGATATCATGGAGGCAGTTTTGAGAACTAGTTAAATAACAATTTTGGAATTATTTGCATTGCTTGTCCTGCCGTGTTGTGTTTATTTAGCTAAATTATCAATCGTTTATATCATAAATTATGGGTTTATTTTAGTTTGTGCGCTTTGTTCATTGACAAATTTCGTGGTAAGCGAGTATCGAACCTAGAACCTTTGGATCGACTAGAGGTAAGTTCAACCAACTCAGCTACCTCAACTTGCTTGATTTTCAGCTTTTTAAGTCGTATACATGGAGTTTTACAAAATATCATCAGGCGAAAGGTTGGAAAAAGTGGTAATGAAAATTATCCTAAAAAATACTTTAAAAAAGATTATCACATATTTTTCCTCTGCCTAGATTCTAAATACTTACAGTGTGTTCCCAAATTTAAATTTGGATCGAAAGAAAAGGATTTGTACTTATTTATTTTCTCTAACGTGTCCAAGATTTCTCTCCAAAATTTCCAAGATTTTTTTAGGAAAAGAAAAAAATCAAAAGGGAGGATTAATATCGGTCAATTTTTTTCAAAATGAGATGATAGAGAGAGAGAAAAATGAATTGCAGGTAATATATTGAATATTTTAAATATCTCTACTTTCTTTTATTTCCTTAAAAAATTCAAGAACATGAGAAAGAAAATTGCGTATCAAATCTTTTCTTAATTTTCTCCCAAATTTAATTTCTTTCTATTCTTTTTTTTTCATGTTAAAAAATCGGGAACATAGAGTTTATAATGAAAAATTGCTCAAAATACCCACTTTTTTACTACCCACTTACCAAAATACCCGTTTTTCAAAACGTCGCCCAGAATATCTACGAGATACCCCCTCCCAGGGGCGTATCCCAACTGTTCATCTCCCTCATTCATCTGTGAACTCTCTCGACTCTCTCATCTCTCCTTTCTCAATCCTCTTGTCCACTCTCTTCGTCTCTCTCTTGTCTCCCTTCCTCCACTCTCCCATTTGTATCTCTCTTCCCTATCTCTCTTCTATTTTCTGGCCCCGCAAGGGCAGTTTCAAGCTCCATCGAAAATTAGATTCGAAATTGGGGGTTTGAAATTTAGCATTAGAGATGAAATAAAGCTGGTATAGTGTTGTAGAGGATGACAAATGGAGTCGATTGGTATGTTAAACAGGAGGGGAAAATGAAGGGGAACGGAGAGAGATTGACTTGTCGGAAAAAACGACGGGAGAGGTTTTATTTCAACGTCGTTGATGTTCAATCCGGCATTATAAATGGTATAAGTTTAGTATAGCACTACAAGGATTTTTGCTTTAGACGACACTCAAAACGTGTTGTCTGAATGTACCAAAAACTGTTGACTATTGAGAAGTCGTCTGATACACACCTCAGACAATACACAGCAAGCTGTTGTGTGAAAGTTGAAAGACAAGTAAAAGCCACCTGAAAAGAGTTGTCTGATACCCAAAAACAACAACACTTTCTTTGGAAACTGTTGTCAAAGCTCCAATAATGCAACACGTTTTAACGAATATATTGTTGTTTTAAGTAGTAAAGACAATGGTTTTTAAAAGAAAGCCTATTGTTGAAGTGCAAAAGATACAATCCTTTACTTGATCAGGGCTGTTGTTGTATGTCATTACAGACAATGGTTTCTTAGCAAAAACGAGTTGTTTTATGGTAAGATGTACAACATGTTATCTCATATGGCATGTTGTTGTAGAGTAGGAAGGATAACACTTTCTTAGTATATAACATGTTGTTATTTGTTAAAAGAGACAACAGTTTTGCAGAGTATAACATGTTGTTATTTGTTAAAAGAGACAACAGTTTTGTAGAGTATAACATGTTGTTATTTGTTAAAAGAGACAACAGTTTTGTGGGTTTTAACCTGCCGTGTGTACTCTTCTCCCACATTACTTTGTTAAATGGTACAAGTTGTTTGATTGCATTTTTTACAACTGTTAACATTAAGTAGTTTTTATTTTCCTGTTGTGTGAGTCATTCTCACAAGGGATTTTAATAAAAGCATTGCTTGATATATAATACAACAAGTATTAATCATTGGTGGGCATTGGCTAAAAGTATCTTAAACAATGGTTCTAGACATGTAAAGAAAACCAAACTACACTATAAAATGAAAATGCCAAGAAACAAACAATAGAAACCAATTCAATCCATCCCTCCATTACGACCAATATTCACCATACCATCAACCAAAACCACACAAGCAATTTTTCACCTTATAACACCAACACCACCAACGGAAGTACACAACCAACCAACAAAGTACATAATTAAAGTCTATCCATATCCAAAACAACTAATACATAAGTCATATTTTTAGGTGAACACATCCACAAAAGAGACGGACTAAAAGTTTAATTTACGCTACTACCAAGTTCAATAAAACACGACAGAGTTCAACGAGCCTGGTGCTTCAACATATACTTCGCCAAGTCAGTCCTTATATCATTAAGCTCAGCCATGCCATAGTTCAAGTTGCTTCTACGTCGCCACTGCAAAATGGAACATGTATTGGAAGTCATATATCTTCACCACAAAACACAAGGATATCAGAAAAAAAAATACATTGTTACCTTCATAGCAAATTTCAATTCCTTATCAAGACATATCTCCTTCATATAACGCATCACAAACACGCCACAGTCCTTGGACCCAGGTTGAAGAGGAATTCCCTGAAGAACATGTAGAATTAATTATATGTCTACACTGTCCTTGTGGAATTCAGAGATACAAAAAAATTACTTAAGAAAAGGATAATACCGCCAGGTTCTCCCATGTAATTTTGTTTTTGGTAAACTTCTTCGCATCGTCATTATAGAGATTGATGGCACTACGAAATATAATGTAAATCAAATTTATGAAATTTAACTTAATAAGTGGTCTCAAATGAAATTAAGTTAATATAAAATACTCACTTGTCGACCACTTCCGTCCATTCTTCACATGTAATTCGGCGCTTCAAAGGATCCATCTGGTAAACGATTTGAGCATCTAGATATACAGCGGTGAACGTCCAATGGTTCCTAATAATTCATGAAATTAAACTATATTAAAGTGTGCATTTAAAAAACATTAACACTAGCACCACACATTAAATTAAATCAGATCACATGGTCACTCCTATAAAATTAATAGACTTGATAGCATATAATTGTTAAAAAAAAAAAAGAACTGACCCGGAGTTATATGGTAAGAGAAAATACTGGCCAGGCTGAGCATTCTTGAACCTGAGAGATAGGGATCGCGACCTCTCTGCTGGATTACCACAACCGAGGGCACCAATCGTATCAGGATCAACAAACGCTATCATATCAGTCATCTTGTGTTTTTTCAAATATACCTGCAGAAAACTGTATAAAAAAAGTCATTACACAAGCAATCCATTTTCATTGCAGAACTATTTACAAAGTCAAATAAATTTTTGAACGTCGATACTTACTTAATGTATAAGCAAATGACGCCCCCTGACATCTCACCCCCACAACACAAAGCATGAATATCCGACAAAAAAAGGGGCTTCTTAGCAGTTGATCCGAAAGCTTCTTTGGATATCACAAAAGTAGATGCTCGGCCGTCCACCAAAGTATCCTTTGCCCAAAGCCACAAACGCTTCAAGGCAGAGGGAAATTCAGGACCGAAGTCCAACACATACTCTGGGACTAATTCCAGATCTTTCACCTTCTTCCACTTCTTTTGTCCATTTTTCTTGCTTCCCTGAAATATGACATTAAAAAACAATTGTGAATGAAAACTGCCTAATATAGTAGGTTTGTTAAAGTAAACTGCCTAATATGTTTATTTTAATTATGATTTAATAGATTACAACGAATTTAACCTTTGTACTTCCATTCTGTCTGGCAGTGGTTGTCTTCAATTTCGTTATGAGATCTTTTGGCCATGCAATATAAGTCCCGATAGCTTGCTCCACAGTTATGATCTCATCTTGGATTGGAAAAGGAATCTTTTCAGATCCTTGAATTACACGAGTGATAGAGACTCGGGCATTCTCTTTTGTCAAAGGTTTCCCATGAAGAATCTGACTCTTTGTATCAACAGTAGCATGTGCAACAATATTATTTGGGGAGTTAATTGCCAGTCCCCACTCTGTATCATTGTCATCTTCCACTTCCACACACAAATTTACAACCAGCTCCTGATCATCCTCCAAATGAACCCCCTCAACAGCCTCCTCCATTTTTTCTACCACGTCAACAATCTTCTCAGTCCTTTCTCCACCCTCCACAACCTTCTCATTATTTTCTTCCACATCAACCTTCCCATTCTCTTGATCCCCTTCAGGAAGAATATAATCACCTTCGAGGAGATTGAGTCTCTTCTTTGCACCTGGCAACTCCAACTCCTTGATACCCTTGGAACAACTTGCTTGCTGAGATCCAATATTTGGACTACCTTCAGAATCATTTTTCTTTTCACATAAAGCACTTTTCAGCTTCTCAATCTCAGCAGACCAAAAGGAATCTCGCTCTCGAACTATCCTCTCTGATTCCTCTTTCATATACTTCTTAATGCCCTCCTGAATCCTCTCATCCATTGACTTGCCGGTCTTCTTCTTCCGTGGAAGATTAAAGTATGTAGACTTCTTGACATAAGTACCTTGTCCACGTACCCTTCCTCGGTTCTCAGGTTACCGAGAACCTTGGTCAAGACATCGTCTGTGCCTTCCACAGAAACTTCTCCATCCCTAACCCTCTTCTTCATTATCTCCTACAAAAAGTGACATGAAAAATATAAGTACATGAAAAATATAAGTATGTTAACTAAAAAAATAGATATCACAGTGAAAGAACTCAAAATATAAAATAAATGAAAAACTTACAATCTCTTTTGCAATTTTTGCAACTTTTGCAGACTTATAATTCCCATTTTCATCCTGCCGCGCACGGAGCCACGTATCCGTTCGATCTATGTCAAATTCCTCAGGATCACCAAGAGCGAGAAACTGTAAAACAAAGTATTATTGTATTGTTTAACATACAAGTCATCGTAAAATTAAACACAATTATCATGCATGTTTGAAAGGGATATATGTATGATTAATAACCATTTCATGTTCTAGGTTAGCATAACCTTTTCTTGACATGTTATGAGGATATTCGCTCAACTTCCTCCTCTTTGCGAGTTTTTCGTGGATCACCTTAAGGAACAATGATCAAAATGTTAGTAATAAAGCTGTTTAACTATATATTTTTGTAATCTCAGAAATTCAAAAACAAATATGGTAAGAAAACTTACACCAAATTTTTTTGACAGACGGTCAACAACAAACATGTCCCAATTATCCTTCTCAATAAAGGTGTAGTCAGCAGGAGGAACCTGTAGCAAATCAGGCTGATCATAGTGTGGCAGGACGTATTTGGTTGACAAGCGGCTCTTGAACTCTCGCCATTTTTTGCCCGCAGATTTCAAAACCATCTTCTTGGCGGTTGGTGGTACATCAAATGCCATCTACGTAGATAAGTATTTTAATTAGCATACATGTATTAACTAAATAGGTGGTCATGAAAGAAAAGTTATTCCATAAGATGTAATTTGTTTTACCTCCACACATTTCCAAATCTTGTTTTTACTTTCAGTCGGAACAATTATCCAGGAATCATAGCAGATTGGGACTTTACTTCTCGCAAGAACACCAATATAAGATTCCATTTCCGTGCCTGCTTTACCGTAAGGCTGACCCTTTTCATTGAAACTCACCAACGGCTTTTCTCCCAACATCTTACGCCTAATAATCTTGTGCATCGTTACAGGTCCACGCTTTAAAAGCTTCAGTCCAGTTGTTTCCTTTTTCGTAGCCAGCGGTTGCTCCATTCGTTTCCTCTTCTTAGATAAAGTGGTTTTTAGGTTCTTAGAAATATACTTCTTCACAGATACAGGGGATGATATAATAGCCCGTGTCACCGGTCGATTAGGGGATGATGAAATAGCCTGTGTCACCGGTCGATTAGGGGATGATGAAATAGCCCGTGTCACCGGTCGATTAGGGGAAAACTGCACCACCTTATTCTTCAGGTCAGGGCATGACTCCGCCGGCTTTTTCTTTATTTCCTTCACTGCAGGGCTAGACTGAACCATAGTCTTCTTCACTGCAGGGGTAGACTGAACCGTTGAGTTCTTTTTTAGTGCCTTCATAATGGTTGTCGTACTTGCTTTGGGAACGGATTTTCTCTTCGGCTTCATGATCAATCTACAACACCACATGTTGGGTGAATTATTTAGGTAAATGTAAACACACACACACATAACTTGACATAAATCTTCAACACCATATCCCTATGCCTAATTACCAAGGCAGAAAACACTCAGTAAATCAATCCCAACAATACATTAAAACAAAATCTACTAAAATCCATAGAGATACACTAAAATCAACCAAAATTCAAATAAATCTATAGAGATACATCAAAATCCATAGAGAGAGAGGGAGAGAGAGAGAGAGAGAGAGAGAGAGAGAGAGAGAGGGGGGGGTAGAGAACATAAAGATAGAGAGTAGCAGAAATGTTCGATTTAAGAGCATGCATAACCATATATCATAGATCCATATGCATAACCATATATCATAGTATCCATAAGCATATAACAGGGAGAGAGAGAGAGCGTGAGAGAGGAGAGAGAGAGAGAGAGAGAGAGAGAGAGAGAGAGAGAGAGAGAGAGAGAGAGAGAGAGAGAGAGAGAGAGAGAGAGAGAGAGAGAGAGAGAGAGAGCGCGACGATCTCGGGAGGGAGAGGGGGATGAGTTGTGGAATACCTGAGAGAGAGGGACGAAAAGTGAGCTCTCGATTTTGGGGTAGGGATTTAAGGGGGAGTGATTCTGGGAGATGGATTTAATTAGGTCAATTTTGGGGGGAAACTGAGATTTCGCAAAGGGGGAAAGTGAGCTCTCGATTTCGGGGGGAGTGATTTAGGGGGGAGTGATTTGGGGGGAGGGATTTAGGTCAATTTGGGGGGATATTTTGGGGAAAAGATGGGGAATGAAAATTTGATAAGGGACGTAAGAGGGGGAATGAAATTTGATAACGAGATATCTCGACTATGTACGTATCGTAACGTATAGTATTAAGATATAATATTTATTATTTTTAATTTGTAAATTTTAGAAATAAATATTTATGTGTAATATTTTATGTGGGCTGATATAAAATATTAGTATAAAATATTAAAATATTCTAAAATATTAATATAAAATATGAAAATATTAATGTAAAATAGCCGTAACCATATTCTCGAACCGGTATTTCGAAGCCCGGGCCATACGGTCTCAAAGATCCATAGTCCGGTATGTTAATATAAAATATTTAAAAAAATAACAGGTACGGTTGACCAGGTGAATGTATGGTCAAACGCAGGTTTGACCGTTAACCCCTAAACAGGACTACGCCCCTCTTAATTGTATCCATATTCTCGAACCACTACTGGAAAAACCCCCTACAACATCGGTTTTTGGCCGATGTTAAAAGTGTGTCAGAACCGATGTCTTTGTCGGTGTAGATAAAGGGGGGGTTCTTTAACATCGGTTCCTGACCGATGTCAAAGATGGTTATAGACATCGGTTCCCGAGAAGAAACTGATGTCTTTCTTACTGTTTAACATCGGTTTTTGTAGGAGAACTGATGTTTAATACAAGATTAGACATCAGCATATTAACTAAACGATGTTTAATACTACCGGTAACATTAGTTTTCTTAAATTTTCTAATGTTAAATGTCCTTGTAGACATCGATTTGTTGTTAAATTATGATGTTCAATTTATAATAGATATCAATTTATTATTAAAATGTGATTTATTTTTCCCTTTTAGATATGAGTTTTTAGTAATAATGTGATGTCTATTTAGACTATTTAACATCACTTTTAAATTTCACGTGATGTTAAATTTTCTTGTTTTTATCAGTACACTTGCCCATTGGTACATAGCCCAAAGATTAAAAACAGAGCAAAATCTCCAAACCAAGATCAAAAAATATACCAAAAAAAACTTAGAAACTTAGAACCAAAATAGCTTAGCTATATTTCAGCCATTTCAATAATCCAAGAACATATAAAAACATCCACATTAACTCAAAACAAACTTCCCCCATCCACTACAACTTATCTACCAACCAAAAACACTAAGCAAACACATACTTTCAATGATAAAAGTTTAGGAGGAAATGAAACTAATAAAAGTTTTGATTATGTAAGCTAGGTTTATAATGATCATCCATGGGCAAGTCAATATCCGAACCAATTACCCTTGATAGCTAGTGATCTGGACTATTGCTTGCAGCTGCACTATCATGATAAACACCAGGAAATTGAGGTCAGAGCATGGTGCCTCTTAACAAAGGATTCTTCTTTGTCGAGAGCACCTTCACTTAATACATAACATTTTACAAGAATGCTACTAACAGCAACTCCACCTTTTAATGCCTGCAGACATTAAATAAAAAATTTAGTATCAAACACTCATCAGGTATGCTAAAAATAGTAGACATCAGGGATAGGGTAATTCATATAAGAGGAGATGATGGTGAAGCAGCATGAGGAAGTTGATGATCTGAAGCCAGAGTTACGACTACACCTGAACCAAGTATTGTATTGTGGTTCTTAAGAGAAGCTATAATGTATTAAGACACCAGTGTGTAATTCTGAACAAGGCAGTGAACAAAACATATCAGTGTCTTTTCTTCTATCCGCAAACATTTAAGCATTAAACCTCTTTTAATTGTAGATTTTAAGCTATTATAAAAATGATCATTATCAGAATATTTGGCTTCGCCAATCAGTGTGCTGGAAAACACACTCCGGAATCCAGTGGTTTGGAAATATTATAACTTATATAAACTGAATAGACTTTGTAAGTTGCATAAAAGACTATAGGTAAATATGGAACAAAAATGAGTCTTTCATATGCCGAAATTGTGCCAGCAGGTTATTCTTATGTAACAGATAGAGTATTTCAAGTGCAGTAAAGGATCCCTTGCATCAATATTGCAGTCTCGTATATATAAATATCATGCATAAGCAACATGTACTCTGAATTGATCATATCTATCTTAGGTAAATAACTAGGTGAACAACATAGTCTCACTTCATTCTACAGCTATTGACAAGAAACAGAACATAGAAGTATAATTAATGTTTACTTACCTTCTCAACAAACGATCGAACCATGTTTTCGATATCTTCAACTATACTTTCAGATTGTCCCTCTGCAAGAAAACACCACTATGTCATGTAAAGCATAGGTAACTAATTTTCAGAATACTTCGAAATTAAATACACAAACTTACAAACAGCAACCTTCGTCAAACCAGGCAAATCAATTAATGTTAAATTGACAACTGCGAACACAAACAAATCAGATATCTGTGAGTATCTTTTAAGCACATATTTAAATAGAGGCAAAATACTAAGGTTTCACATAATTATGACTGAGGTTTATCATACCGAATATATCAATTTATTTTAATAAAAACCCAACCATCTGGAATTCACTGTTCCACAGTTGGGGTTTGGAACAAGTAAAAATCAACACATGCTAAAGTACAAATCCACTGCCACTACCACTCTCACCATGGGGTACTGATGCCTCTACTTTTAGTAATCCTGAATCTACATATCACAAATTAAACTTACATTTACTTCTTATCCTATAGTACACTAACATCGTATCTCTTTTTTCTTGTTATTCCTTTGTAATATAGGATGGTAGTCCGATTAAATGTCAAAAGTCTATCATGAAGGCAGTGAATAACATATCTATACAATTGTAATTTCATAACCATTTTTTTAATTAAGCATATCAAATTATCTAGATGCAAATTCCACTTATATATACTCTGTTTTAAATGTAGCAATACTGAACGAAACAAATGAATCCTATAAAGCACTACCTGACTCTGGAGAAGTGCTTTGTGAGGCTGGTAAAACATGACTGCCATTCACTGCAACAAATTTCTTCTTTGCTTTGTGAAACTGCAATGCCGAATTAATATCTATCATAATTGCTCTCCCAATTGAACCACATATCACCTCGTACTAAAACAATCCTTGCAGTTGCAACTACATTTTTGCCCTCCAGAAGAAGCAGAAGACATTTAGCTTGTACCTGCAATCACACACAATCATACATTGACTACACAGCTCACACATATATACACAAAACATAACCAAAACAATCCACACATATATACCTGAGTAGTGTGAGTAAACTCCATATCATTAATAGCTTTCAAAGAAGGTTGAGATAAATTCAAAGACTCAAAACTCAATACACTCATAACACCACTCTCTTTCTTCTTGTTATCATTTGTATTAATTTCCAATGCTTCTTGTTAGAAAAAAGGCTCAAGAACAGTACTAATTAGGGTTTATAATTGTGTAAATTAGGGTTTCAGATGTCTTACCGTGAAGAAAGCTCCGGGTCTATGAAGAAAAGTCCTAAATCGAACTAATTAGGGTTCAAGCTCCAACCTCCAACCTCCAACCTCCGGTTCGTGCTTAATTAAGTTGGATTTGTACTAATTAGGGTAAAAGAGAGAAGAAAGAGGGAGAGAGTGAGAGAGAGGGTTGAGAGTGAGAGAGGCGGCGGAGGAGAGAAAAGAGAGACTAAGTTCAGTGGGCTGAGAGTAGAGAGGAAATAATGGGGGGAAGTGAAATTTTGTTTAAGGGGGGAAATAAAATTTTGCTAAAGGGGGGAATTGTTTGTAATAAAGGGGAAAGTAATAGTACGCGTCGGTTTTTAATTTTTTGAAAAGGAGATTAGACAACGGTTACTATAATAAGCGATGTCTGAAACGTGGTTTAACATCAGTAAAATAACAATCGATGTCAAAATTATTTTTAACATCAATGACATTTCTAACCGATGTTAAAGGGCTGATGTTATAGCTACCTTTTCTAGTAGTGAACCGGGATTTCGAAGCCCGGGCCGTATGGTCTCAAAGATCCATAGTCCGGTATGTTAATATAAAATATTAAAAAAATAACAGGTACGGTTGACCAGGTGAATGTATGGTCAAACGCAAGTTTGACCGTTAACCCCTAAACAAGACTACGCCCCTCTTAATTGTATCCATATTCTCGAACCGGGATTTCGAAGCCCGGGCCGTACGGTCTCAAAGATCCATAGTCCGGTATGTTAATATAAAATATTAAAAAAAATAACAGGTACGGTTGACCAGGTGAATGTATGGTCAAACGCAGGTTTGACCGTTAACCCCTAAACAGGACTACGCCCCTCTTAACTGTATCCATATTCTCGAACCGGGATTTCGAAGCCCGGGCCGTATGGTCTCAAAGATCCATAGTCCGGTATGTTAATATAAAATATTAAAAAAATAACAGGTACGATTGACCAGGTGAATGTATGGTCAAACGCAGGTTTGACCGTTAACCCCTAAACAGGACTACGCCCCTCTTAACTGCACCCATATTCTCGAACCGGGATTTCAAAGCCCGGGCCGTACGGTCTCAAAGATCCATAGTCCGGTATGTTAATATAAAATATTAAAAAAATAACAGGTACGGTTGACCAGGTGAATGTATGGTCAAACGCAGGTTTGACCGTTAACCCCTAAACAGGACTACGCCCCTCTTAATTGTATCCATATTCTCGAACCGGGATTTCGAAGCCCGGGCCGTACGGTCTCAAAGATCCATAGTCCGGTATGTTAATATAAAATATTAAAAAAATAACAGGTACGGTTGACCAGGTGAATGTATGGTCAAACGCAGGTTTGACCGTTAACCCCTAAACAGGACTACGCCCCTCTTAACTGTATCCATATTCTCGAACCAGGATTTCGAAGCCCGGGCCGTACGGTCTCAAAGATCCATAGTCCGGTATGTTAATATAAAATATTAAAAAAATAACAGGTACGATTGACCAGGTGAATGTATGGTCAAACGCAGGTTTGACCGTTAACCCCTAAACAGGACTACGCCCCTCTTAACTGCACCCATATTCTCGAACCGGGATTTCAAAGCCCGGGCCGTACGGTCTCAAAGATCCATAGTCCGGTATGTTAATATAAAATATTAAAAAAATAACAGGTACGGTTGACCAGGTGAATGTATGGTCAAACGCAGGTTTGACCGTTAACCCCTAAACAGGACTACGCCCCTCTTAATTGTATCCATATTCTCGAACCGGGATTTCGAAGCCCGGGCCGTACGGTCTCAAAGATCCATAGTCCGGTATGTTAATATAAAATATTAAAAAAATAACAGGTACGGTTGACCAGGTGAATGTATGGTCAAACGCAGGTTTGACCGTTAACCCCTAAACAGGACTACGCCCCTCTTAATTGTATCCATATTCTCGAACCGGGATTTCAAAGCCCGGGCCGTACGGTCTCAAAGATCCATAGTCCGGTATGTTGATATAAAATATTAAAAAAATAACAGGTACGGTTGACCAGGTGAATGTATGGTCAAACGCAGGTTTGATCGTTAACCCCTAAACAGGACTACGCCCCTCTTAACTATATCCATATTCTCGAACCGGGATTTCGAAGCCCGGGCCGTACGGTCTCAAAGATCCATAGTCCGGTATGTTAATATAAAATATTAAAAAAATAACAGGTACGGTTGACCAGGTGAACCCTAAACCCTAAACCGTCGAATCTAATATTTTTAAAATAGACGATGAAGATTATATCATATTAGAAAGAAAATTATAATATAAAAAAGATATAATGAAAAATAAAATTATAATATGAAAAGTATATAATTAAAAAAAGATACAATTGAATTTTACTTAATTTTTATATTAATATTAAAAAAAGGTTTATATTTACTATTTAGATCCTATCCCCAAGATCTAAAAATCAGATTTTGGATGATTTGAATATGTAAATTAATGATATATAAATTTTAAGAAAAATAAATTATATAATTATAGATATAATTATAATCTAGTAAAATAGTAAGTTATTAAAAATAATTTAGCTGGACAAAATGACACATTAATGTCATCGAGATCTTTGTCTGAACATCTTAACTTCAGTTTTATACCCACTTTTCAATTCACCTCCACCTCTGTCCTTCTTCGTCCTCCTCCGTCAATTCACCTCCACCTTCGTCCTCCTCCGTCAATTCACCTCCACCTCCGTCCTCCTCCGTCCACCTCCACCTCCGTCCACCTGTGCTCTGTGCTCCACCTCTGTACCATCTTCACTCCACTACCCTGCGACACCTCCGTCCTTGCATCTCATCTTCGTAGTTTTGAAGCAGCTCCATCTTCGTAGTTTCAACGAGCTCCATCGACATCTCCATTAAGGTATTTTTGATGAAATTTGTTTCTAAAAATTGAAATTAGGGTTCATACTTGTATTTGGGGATCTGAGAAGAGTTTATCACATTATGAAAATACTAACTTATAATGTGTCTCGGTCACTCGATCTAAATCAGCAGATGAGACACTTTTGCCATGAGAATGAGCTCCCATGTACACCACATAATCATTTTAGATTTGATAATCATTAAAAAATTGGACAAATCTCGTAATCATTTTAGATTTGATACCTTTTTTCTGGAAAAGGTGGGGGTATGCAGTAGTGATAAGAGAATAAGTGATAGAAAGATGCAAAGGGGAGTGGCAGTAGAGGAGGTGCTTCAAAGAGTACGGTCCCTAACCGGAGAGGAGGTGCTTCAAAGAGTGCAACATTTGAAGGGCCATGTCTATGGTAAGACACAATGCCAACCTCGATTAAAGAAAGGTGATGTTCGACCTATTTGGAAAAAGGTATCTATATTCTTTGAGCTTGAGTACTGGAAGTTTCTACCGGTTAGACATGTTCTCGATGTGATGCACATTGAGAAAAATATATGCGAAGCTTTACTTGGCACCATGCTTAATATACCAAAGAAAACAAAAGACAAAGAATCTGTTCGTATTGACATGGCTGAAATGGGAATAAAAACCGAGTTGAGGCCAAAAACTCCAGGGAAAAAGGAGAAGTTACCATTATCATCTTGGAATTTGACTCATTCCGAAAAAAAGGTTGTCTGCTCTTCCTTTCTTAACATGAAGTTGCCTGATGGTTTTTGTTCTAATGTTAGGAGTCTAGTTTCAATGGAAACTCTTAGACTTACTGGAATGAAATCTCATGACTGCCATATGATATTGCATCATTTGCTCCCAATTGCAATTCGGTCGTCATTGCAAAAAAGAGTCAGGAACACAATTATCAGGTTCTGCCTCTTCTTTAAGGCAATTTGTAGTAAAGTTATTGAGCCTGATAAGTTGGAGAAAATGCAATCGGAATTGGTAATTACTTTATGCCAGCTTGAAAAATACTTCCCCCTTCCTTGTTTGATCTAATGTTTCATATATCGGTGCATCTTGTACGAGAAGTTGAGCTCTGTGGACCAATTTTCCTTAGGTGGATGTATCCTTTTGAGAGATACATGAAGACATTCAAGGGATATATAAAGAATCGGGCTCGTGCAGAAGGTTGTATTGCGGAGGCCTATATAGCAGAAGAGGCGGTGGAATGTTTGGTGGACCATGACGAAGGAACAACTATCGGGGTACCGAAAACTGGTAGACATACTAAGGATGCCATTTGCAGGCCATTATCGGGTGCAACCGTAATAACCACGAGTAGGACTGATTTGCACGTAGCACATTTGTGTGTTCTCCAGAATACTAATGCAGTTATACCGTTTTTCAAGTAAGCCATGAATTTAATTTCTTTATTTTCTTTATTTGCATGCATTTCTTATGTCATTTTTAATGACTCCAGTGAACACATGGCATTTTTAATGACCAAATATCCGGAACATGTAAATGATGAAATGTGGCTAAAGAACAAGCAAAATGAGACATTCCCTAAATGGTTTAAACCAAAGGTATTATGTGATTTTAATAATAGTTTTGTGATTTTTTTACAACTCCCTAGCTCAGATGAATCATTTTACAACTTGTTTATTTTTTTCAGATTGCTTCAGATTTGGAAGACAAAAAATAGTTATCAAACGAGATAATATGGATCGCAGACAAACCCATCAAAGATGTTCCTACATTCAGCGGATACAGAATGGATGGGGTTACCTTTAGTACCAGGGAACGTGATGACATGCATCAGGTTCAGTGCAGTGGTGTGTGTGTAGAAGCCGATACAGTGGTTGTGCACGGTAAGGATAAAAACATTGAGCACACATCACATACATATTACGGAGTTATAACAAGTATATGGGAGTTGGACTATAATTACCTTAGGGTCCCTATTTTTCATTGTAAGTGGGTAGATATGAACATAGGCACGAAGGTAGACGACTTGGGATATACATTAGTAAATTTGAATACGTTGGGCTTTTTAGATGATCCATTTGTATTGGAAAAACATGTTAAACAAGTTTGTTACATTGATGATCCTCTTGATAAATCATGGTCCGTTGTCTTGAAGTTACCGGAGAAAAATTACTATGAAGACAATGAGGCATCTGTAGAAGTAGAACTTGAGAATGACTTCTTTATGCCCAATTTTCCGGATGTTGATGAAGACATGCCTACTAGTTACATTCGAGATGATGCTGATGAACTAATACAACTTTCGTAATGTAATAAATTAATTTGTGACTATAACTCTTGATAGATTGTTGGTTGGTTTGTTCTCTTCTGTTTGGACTTTGTTGTTTGTTTGGTTTGTTGGATGCCAATTTGGTAGGTTAGTCATCTTTTAAATATATTTTTTTTCATGTACAGTTCATTAGACAACAGTTTTAAACAGAAGACACTTGTATGAGTTGAAACACACAATAGGCCAGAACCTGTTGTGTGTTGGATTAAGTTCATACAACACTATGTAAAGCACTTGTGTTAAATATCATTACACAATACCACATTGGAAACCACTTGTCTCATTCTAACAATACTTTTTACGAAGTATTGTCTATGCTTCATTCACATAATATTTCGAAAAAATGTTGTGTGTTGGTTCACTTTCACACAACACTATGGATAACATATTGTATGACTTCTAATTAGACAACAGACCTAAAAACACTTGTCTGAATGCAACAACGGTTTTCCTGTATATTGTGTTGCAGGCATTCACACAACACTTATTTGCTAAGGCTTGTCTAATCTTAAAAATGCTTATGCATTTACACAACACCCCTGGTCAAGAAATGCTTGTCTGGTAAGATTTATCACACAACGGTTTTGGCCCATTGTGTGAATGTAGGATTACACAATACTTTTTCGATTTTGAAAATAACAGTTGTCTGATCATTTCGGGCAACACTTTTTTCCATGGGTGTTGTCTGATACGTGTCGTCTATAGCCAGATTTGTTGTAGTGTAGAATTGTAGATCGTCGAATGACAAATCTAATGATATACATAACGTTATGGGAAAATGTCAAGAGAGGTTCGAACTGTAGATCGTCGGAAATTTTTGAGAAATCGCCGGCCAATCGCATGGGTTGCGATTTCTGGAGCCGGAGAGTATGGCAGATACGCCTCTTAGTGATGTGTGTTTCATATTTTAAGATCCAAAAGTTTAACCAAGGACATATTTAATAGAGACAAGAATTTATATATAAATAAGTTAAATAATATCTCGAATCCACATCATTTCGAGTTTAAAAAATAAATTTAAATTTAAAATTCACTCTCTTTCGAGTTCAAAGAATAAATTCAAACTTAAATCCAAATCAAAAATTTTGAATACAAACATTGAAACTTTCATCTATAATCTAATTTGTACAGAAGAATAACGATGGTTAGATTTTAAGTGAACTAATGAGATTGAGAATCATTAGATATAATATTTAAAAAATTAATATATACATTTTGTATAAAATTCGAATATTATTAACAACATATCTGTTGTGGAATAAAAACGAGGGTTTGTAAATTGCGGCTAGGGTTTGTATGTATTAAATACAAGGGATGGTGAGCTTCAAGCTTTAATGGCTGTTCTTGCGTTCGAGACTGATCGGTCCTCACAAGATGCCTACGTATCTCTGTATTGCTAGAGAATCAAGCCAACGTAGTTCTGAGAATGAGGGGTCAGGCCCTTTATATAGGCTGTAGGAGCCTTAGAATTATGGTAGGAGTCAAAGACTTGGTAGACAAGTCTTCCTTGAGGAAGGTTCCAGATCTATTCCTTGTAGGAATCAGTTTCCATATCGAATTGGATGCCTTGGTGGCTAAGTCTGATGGAGATAATATCCTTATCCAACTCTTATTGCTGAGCTGTTTGTTTCCCTCAATATTAATTACGAAATTAATGTCAAAATAGGGATTCTGACCTCATTAATGGGCCCCACGTTTGGACCATGCTGGGTCTAATTAATGCCATATTAAATGTGTCTTTAGGGCATATTTTTAGCCCATATCAATATCATAATTAAATATTTATATTATTAATTTAAAGAATGCAAAGAAAGAGATAGGGTTTTTTTCCTTAAAATAAATATTATTATATGCTACTTTAATATTGATATTATGGAAAATTGCATACTAAAATATAAATAATAAAATATTAAAAAATTATCCGTGCACTCCAAAATATATTAAATAATAAAATATAATTTATTTAATCACTAGAATGTACTAATCAATAAAATTTTAATTATTTAAGACTTAATGGTTTATGAAAAAAGTGAACTAAATGAAATGAGTTTTTTGTATATATAAGTTGAACGAGTACTGCTCAAGCTCAAGCCTAACAAATTTAAAGTTTAACCCGGGCTCGTTTGCTAAGCGAAATGAGGCTCAGCATCGTCCATTTTTCCACATGCAGGAAACCCACTCATGGCCTTGTGTTTCGCTTTCTGGCCCAAAACAAAAACATAGCAGGAGTCTTCAAATTGATGAAAAAAATGTAAGAGCGCCAAGTGTCGCATAACTCACAACCTAAATTCCTCCGTCAGATACATTTGTAGATTAGGATCGCATTTACTATATATCTTTGTAGATATGATGATGATCTTGCAGCTGCTCGTTGCCAAATCTAAACGGTGCTAAACGGCACTAGCGGGGGTCCGGGGGCAGCAGCCCCCGGGCGGGGTCCAAGGGGCGGCAGCCCCTGGCTGGGGTCGAGCTGGAAATTTTTTATTTCCAAGGGCTAGTACTATTCAGAAATTATCATTTCGATTCAAATTTCTGAATTTTGATCACAAATTTCGATCAGGAAACTTCACATTTTTCGACCAGGATTCTGGTCGAAATAAGGTCTCATTTTTCTCCTGGTCGAACGGATTTTCGACCAGGATTCCTGGTCGTTTCGACCAGAATTCTGGTCGAAATAAGGTCTCATTTTTCTCCTGGTCGAACGGATTTTCGACAAGGATTCCTGGTCGTTTCGACCAGGATTCTGGTCGAATTAAGGGTCCAATTTTCTCCTGGTCGAACGGATTTTCGACCAGAATTCCTAGTCATTTCGACCAGGATTCTGGTCGAATTAAGGGTCCAAAATTTCTTCTGGTCGAATGAATTTTCGATCAGAATTCCTAGTCATTTCGACCAGGATTCTGGTCGAATTAAGGGCCAAATTCGTGGCCTCGTCGAAGAGTTTTTCGACCAGGATTCTTGGTCATTTCGACCAGGATTCTGGTCGAATTAATGGCCTTTTTCGTGGCTCAGTCGAACAATTTTTCGACCAGGATTCTTGGTCATTTCGACCAGGATTCTGGTCGAATTAATGGCCTTTTAATGGCTTGGTCTGTCAAGACCTCGATTTTACGTGACTAAAAAGTAAGGTCTCAATTTTCTTGAACCCATGACCATGCCTAAAGCAAACTTCTCTATAGCGGAGTGATTCAGGTCAGCTTCATGAAGCACCTTGGTGTCATAGTAAATGGGTTTCCAAACCTTCCACGAGAAAGCTTCAAAGGTTGATGTTGGTGTTCTGGATCACCAACACGAGGTTTCAGGTCAATATGAGGTGTTTGTTATGCCTTAAATGGTTTCGTGAACCTTGACTTGTGACCTTCCGGGCCTTAACTTATTTGCTGAGACCTTGGTTTTAAGGTTATTATCAACCCTTGATTCCCTTGATTCTCATTCTAAGATGTAGGAATGATGAAGTCCCTTAGTTCTTGCCCCCCTTGCTTCATACGGAGGAGGTCTTACTTTTCAGTTGATCGTTCTGAGAGTTCACTTGCTCCTCAGCGTTTGAGTTCAAGTCCGGTGTGTCTTGGCTGGTTGTTAACCTTCTTTTCTTGATTCTAGGTTTCCAACCTTCTTCTTATGCTCACAGGACCTTGCTTTGGTTTATATTCGATTGAAGGCTCTTGATTCAAGTCCTTAAACTTCAAATGACAAATTTGATTGGAGGCAGACAGCCTTTTTGGCCATCAAGGCTAAAATTTTGTGTCGGGATTTGAGATTCAAGATTTTAAGTAAGGAATGACAAAAGGACCTCTCATCTCAACACTCTCACTAACTGTTTCTGTGCCTTCAAGGCATTATCAGGGAGCCAACTAGTCTCGAGATGAGCTCGAAGAGGGTCTATCCTTCAGCTTACATCAACTGGTGCTACCAATTTTGATTCGATGGTGGGGTCTTCAGGACCTGGAAGCAAAAGCTCTCTGCATAATTCTTTATCTCAGAAGAGCCATACTTAGACTGGGTTTCGGCCTTAATGTTCTTTTCTCTCTTGGGATATACTCAACATGGCATTTATCGAGCGGGGCTATCACGGCTTTCACAATCCTCAAGTGTTTGGCCATATTCTTTTCTCTAGCTTCAAACTCTCCATTGACTTGTGAGACTACCAGATTTGAGTCTCCACAAACTTTCAGGTTCTTCACCCTCAGGGCTCTCGTCAATCCAAGGCTGGCCATCAGAGCTTCATACTCCGCCTCGTTGCAGGTTGTTTGGAAGTCCAATCTTCAAGGCATACTCGAGTGTGAACCCATCGGGGCTTTGCAGAACTTAACCTGCACCACTGGTTTTTGTTTTAGATGCCCCATGAAAATAGAGCTTTTTGTTTTTGATGCCCCATCAAAATAGAGCATCCAATATTCCTTCTTCTCTTCCAGGGGTTTCTCACCTTGCTGACCTTCCTGGTCATCAAAATAGAGCATCCAATATTCCTTCTTCTCTTCCAGGGGTTTCTCACCTTGCTGACCTTCCTGGTCTATTACCTCCTGCCCCCCGACTTCTTGGTTGTCAATGGTATATTCAACCACGAAGTCAGCTAGAGCCTGAGCTTTGATGGCCGTACTAGGCTTAACATCGAATTCTTTTAGTTAGATTGCCCACTTGATGAGCCTTCCATTGGCTTTCATGCTATGCAATATGTTTCTTCAGCGGGTGTTCCATCAGGACTTCAACGTTTGTCTTTATCCAGGATCCTTCAAGGACTTAAACTCTTATCTGCTGTAACCTAACTCTACCATTCGAGGTATGCATTCGTTTGTTTTCATTCGTGTATTCTTTTATTTTCGGTACTTGGTCTTCTTTGACTCACACATCAGGTGCTTGGCACATAAATAAAATCACAATCAATGAATGGAAAACAATCTTGCATTAATAACTTGAAATGGGTTCAACCCTTACATAGAGTACTACTGTCCTACTCGGAGCAACATGCTCTGCAATGGTTTTAATGAACCTTATTTCTACTTCTACTATATAAATATGAAGCTAAGTCCTACTAGAATAACTTAAGCCCAATCGGGGTTTTGCAAGACTAGGCCTGCACCACTTGATTTTGTTTTTGATGCTCCATCAAAATAGAGCACCCACCACTCCTTCTGGTCTCCTCATTCTTATTCTGAAGTTCACTTCCTGCTTGGGGTACTACCTCTTGCCCCCCGACTTCTTGGTTGCCAATGGTACACTCAACCACAAAGTCAGTTAACGCCTTAGCCTCAATTGCTGTCCGAGGCTTCTGTGTGATGTCCCCTGCTGACCTTTCTTTGTGTTCCTTACCACTGTGGACATCTATGTCTTCAATCGGAAGGACCTGCCCCCCGACTCCATCAGGCCTTAAAGAGGCTACATAACAACTTCGTGCCATCTTCTGATCACCTTTATGTTCTCCAACACCATTCCTGGTAGGGAACTTGATCTTCACATGATAGGTTGAGGCAACAGCCTTGAATGCATGAAGTCCAGTCCTTCCAAGGATAGCGTTGTACGTTGAAGCCGCCTTGATTACCAGGAAGTTCAACATCTGAGTGGCCTCCTTGGGCTCTTGCCCAATAGTTACAGGCAGCTGAATAGTCCCTTCAACTTTGGATTTTACTCCATTAAATCCGTATATAGGCATGTTATTGGGGGTCAACTGAGAATCAGTGTATCCCATCTTCACAAACGCATCATGAAACAGAATGTCAACGGAAGCTCCATTGTCTATCAAGACTCGCTTCACCTCCGAGTTTCCAATCACAGGAGTTATGACCAACGGGTCATCATGGAGGAACTTCACCCCTTCCAAGTCTGAGTCATCAAAGCTAATCGCTACCTCAGTTTTTGCACGCTTCGGGGCCTCTCCCACGATGTGCAACACCTCTCGGGCATAAGCCTTTCTAGAGTTCATAGTTGTCCCGGCCGCAGTTGGGCCTCCTGAGATCATGTTGATTACTGGCCCTCGGGGCTGTGGGTTGCGATCTTGATCGTCATCCCTTCTATTATAGTCTCTTCTCTGATTAGCACGGTCTTCACCCTTAGTGAAGTGCCTCAGCTTCCCTCTACGGATCAAAAACTCAATCTCATCTTTGAGTTGCTTACAATCGTCAGTGTCATGCCCCACGTCTCTATGGAATCTGCAATACTGATTCTGGTTTCTCTTTGCGGGATCACCCCTGAGTGGCTTCGGCCATCTGAAATCCTTATCATTCTCAATGTCCAACAAGATTCGACTCCTAGG
This sequence comes from Saposhnikovia divaricata, assembly GCA_036435485.1. Classification (NCBI taxonomy): domain Eukaryota; kingdom Viridiplantae; phylum Streptophyta; class Magnoliopsida; order Apiales; family Apiaceae; genus Saposhnikovia; species Saposhnikovia divaricata. The sequence continues at coordinate 248,550,983 of CM071594.1, read as the reverse complement.
AGTATTCAACCTTGCATACTCAGAGAACCTTGACCCTTGGTTCTTCTTAGGGGCAGAGTCGGAGTCCTCGCTAGTTCGGGGATACTTGTCCCTAGCATCATACTCTTGATCATCATAGTCCTGGTCTTGCTTTCGCTTCTTGGAGTCATTGTTACCTCCTCCTCCACCTACGGTGGTTTCTTTCTTCAAGCTATCCTCAGCTTTAATATACTTATCAGCCCTTTGTTGGAGCTCAGCCATATTTTTTGGGGGATGCTTCGCTAATGACCTTTTAAAGAAGAGGTCAGTGGTTCCGTGCTCCAGGGCTACCATTGCCACCTTATTTTCCAAATCAGTGATATTCAGGGTCTCCTTAGTGAATCTCTTGAGGTAGTCCCTCAGATTTTCATTCTTTCCTTGCACCACATACATAAGAGATGCGGAGCTCTTCTCATGCACCCTTCCGCTAATGAATTGGCTAACGAAGGCGGCACTCAACTCCTTAAAAGAGCCAATAGAGTTCGCAGGCAATCGGCTATACCATCTCTGAGCCACGCCCGACAGGGTTTGGGGGAACGCTCTGCACTTTAGGGCATCACTTGCAGGCTGCAGCAGCAGTGCGTTCGAGAACGTCCTGACGTGATTTGCGGGATCACCCGTTCCATCATAAGCCTTAATTGTCGGCATCTTAAACTTCCTAGAAATATGAGCATTCATCACCTCCTCAGTAAACGGGGGTGTTGGATCATCAGGATCTCCTAGAGGCATCAGATCTTTGGGGTTTCCCTTGGGAATTTCCATCCTTGTGGTTGTTCTTCCGAATGAGGCATCAGCCCTTCTTTGTCTCCTTGAAGACCTCTCCAAATCAATGACGGGAATCGTTCCTGAGGTTGGAGGAGGTCGAGTTTGATTCTGTCTTGCTTGCTCCATTGCTATGTCATCCTTCAGCCTTTGGATCTCAGCCTCGTGAGCCTTAATCCTCTCCTCAGCCGTTGGTGGAGGTCCATCATGGATCCCTTGAGTCCTTCCTTGAGGCTCTCTTCTAGAACGTTGCCTCCTCGGGGCTTCATCACGATCATCATCCTCAGACGATGAATCATCAGTATAAGGGCCAGAGTAGTCATCATAATCTCGGTCCCGGATTTGTAAGGCATGACCACTTGGTCCTGAACCTTGAGTCATCGGGGGGTAGTTGGGCAGACCGTGCCTGGGATTAGTGTTCAAGGGGAGATCCGTAGTATGGATCTGTACCCCTGGTGGCGGGTTGTTCGGATCAACAATCTGGAGAGAGTTAGTCGCTTGTCCTGCCTGATTGGTCAGAGGCAGCGTACTCTCAGCATGGGGGATCACCCCTGGTTGCTGAGAAACTTGAGAGTGGATGATGACAGCTGATGCTGGGGGAGCCTGTTGAATGATCGTCCCTGATGTTTGGGGAGTCTGTTGGATGATCGCCCCTGATACTGGGGGAGCCTGTTCGGTCAGGGGTGGAGCAGAGCTGAGTGGCACGGCCTCAGTTACAACTGGTGTTGTTCTTCGTGTTTGAACCATGGTTGATGTTGTCTTCCCACAGACGGCGCCAAATGTTGTGGAATAAAAACGAGGGTTTGTAAATTGCGGCTAGGGTTTGTATGTATTAAATACAAGGGATGGTGAGCTTCAAGCTTTAATGGTTGTTCTTGTGTTCGAGACTGATCGGTCCTCACAAGATGCCTACGTATCTCTGTATTGCTAGAGAATCAAGCCAACGTAGTTCTGAGAATGAGGGGTCAGGCCCTTTATATAGGCTGTAGGAGCCTTAGAATTATGGTAGGAGTCAAAGACTTGGTAGACAAGTCTTCCTTGAGGAAGGTTCCAGATCTATTCCTTGTAGGAATCAGTTTCCATATCGAATTGGATGCCTTGGTGGCTAAGTCTGATGGAGATAATATCCTTATCCAACTCTTATTGCTAAGCTGTTTGTTTCCCTCAATATTAATTACGAAATTAATGTTAAAATAGGGATTCTGACCTCATTAATGGGCCCCACGTTTGGACCATGCTGGGTCTAATTAATGCCATATTAAATGTGTCTTTAGGGCTTATTTTTTGCCCATATCAATATCATAATTAAATATTTATATTATTAATTTAAAGAATGCAAAGAAAGAGATAGGGTTTTTTTCCTTAAAATAAATATTATTATATGCTACTTTAATATTGATATTATGGAAAATTGCATACTAAAATATAAATAATAAAATATTAAAAAATTATCCGTGCACTCCAAAATATATTAAATAATAAAATATAATTTATTTAATCACTAGAATGTACTAATCAATAAAATTTTAATTATTTAAGACTTAATGGTTTATGAAAAAAGTGAACTAAATGAAATGAGTTTTTTGTATATATAAGTTGAACGAGTACTGCTCAAGCTCAAGCCTAACAAATTTAAAGTTTAACCCGGGCTCGTTTGCTAAGCGAAATGAGGCTCAGCATCGTCCATTTTTCCACATGCAGAAAACCCACTCATGGCCTTGTGTTTCGCTTTCTGGCCCAAAACAAAAACATAGCAGGAGTCTTCAAATTGATGAAAAAAATGTAAGAGCGCCAAGTGTCGCATAACTCACAACCTAAATTCCTCCGTCAGATACATTTGTAGATTAGGATCGCATTTACTATATATCTTTGTAGATATGATGATGATCTTGCAGCTGCTCGTTGCCAAATCTAAATTTCAATCTCTAAAAATTAATGCTATCATCTACGCTCTTCTTTCTTTTTTCTTTAAATTGGACTCATTCTTGATTTATTTCTCAATCGAGCCTGTGTTTGCTTATACATTCAGAGGGTTGTAATTGAGTGAGCTGAGCTAATTTGGGTTTCAAATCTACACACTAGAGGTACAATGGAGGGAGTTAAAAGTACTAGTCAGTATCTTCAGAATCAACACAAGGGCTTGGCGTTTGGATCACTAAATTTTAGTGATCATCTTGGTCTTGATGTATCTAGTAACAAGAATGCTGATGTCTTGAGCCAGGAGGTTCAGAATATAGCTCCGAAAGATTCGATCAAGGCAAGTGATGGGAATGTCGAGGGAAACCGTAGACACTTCTACCCATTGAGGCCCGAGGCTGAGAATTGCCTCTTTTATGTGGAAAATGGCTGGTGCAAGTTTGGGAGGAATTGCAGATATAACCATCCTTTCAATAGGAGAAGCCAGGTATACTAATTTAACTTAATTGGTTGTCTTTAAAGAGGTTTATATTATTCTTTTTTAAATTAATTATGTGAAATGACCAGGTTGTGAATCAGGGTACACATATTTATACAAACTCTGACAGTGTAGAGTTGGGCAGAAATCATATTTGCATGAATATTTATCCTTTTTCTTGGTACATTAAGAATATTCGTGTAGATTCATTAAACCCTAGGATTCTTATTGGATTTCTTGGTAGAAAGTAAAATATCTTGGTAGGATTGGATGACGCCCTTTTTAGTGCGACTGTGGATCTGTTTGTTTTGATGTCATAAATGTAGGCGGTGGGGTATAGAAGAATCAATGTAAAATAAGGAAGATTGGTATCCGATCGTGTAGGTTACGTGAAAAACCTTGTCGTGACTAGACTTGTCGCTACTTGTCGTGACAAAGACTTGTCACTTCTGGTCGTGATAAGTCTACTTGTTATGTCTAATTAATAGAGGTGAATGGGGTTATGCTTGTCCTCTATACGTGCATAAGAGGGCACAAGCATATTCTTGACATGTCCTGAAAGTCACATACGTGAATTCACAAGAATCAGCCAGATCTGCCTAGTTCTTGTCTGTACCGAAGAAACGAGATGAGCTTCAGAATTAATGCTACCTTAGAAGATAAGAAAATTTTAATGATGCCATTTTCTGCGACATAACCATATAAGCTTTCTTGAATTTTCATGACAGTTCCCCTAAGTAATGTCACAGAAGAAGTGTACTAGATCAGAGTAACGAAAAGCCTTTTTAATGGTTTTTTATATGTACATTAAGCTAAATAAGTTACTTTAACACCTAAAAAAGTAATTAATCAGAATTAAAGAGTCATGTTACATGTTTTATATTATACGTTTTTATATATATATGGAGCTTTGGAATCATGTTGTTTTCATGTATGCTGTTTTGATTTCACCTTTTTGCAGGCTGAGTATAAGGAGATAGCAAAGCTGAATGAAGAGAACTTAAATAGGATGGCGCAAGTCGAGTGCAAGGTTATCAGTATTTCAGTATCTATATATGAATATTTGCTTCCATATTTAATAATCTGTGTATCTGATCTTTGTTGGTTTCATATATACAATCTTGTTTTTGTCATGTCAAACAATCATTAATCACCTCTAAGTTCAATCTGTGACTAACCTTTGATCTATCACATCTCTAAGTTCGGTTCATAAACACCGCTTCAGGACAATATGCACGTTGTTGGACTTTTAGTCCATATACTGCATTCATATCTTTGTACTCTTTGTGCATTGATTTATTCTCCGAATAAGTTAGTTGCACCTATAATTTTAGAACATACATTTCCGATCCCGTTGTCTTTACATGCATACAATATATTTATTCTGATTGCAGGTGATCACAAAGAGAGAACAAGTTTAATATCTATTTGGCTGTAAGATATTTTTGTGCGCTAACCTTCAAGCATTTTAAACAAGTTAGAACCTTAAATGATATTCAATTTTTCTTCATTCTCTCCGAGGTGTTTAATTACCTTTGGAAGCCACTTCATTGCTCTTCTGAACAATGATAATGGATTATGTTTGTATGAGGTTAAAATCCAGTAAGTTAAGAAAATGTGATCTAGTTAGTATCTGCTAAAAGATAAGTCTTTCTCTAATATTTGCTAAATGTGATATGTAATAGATATAGAGTGTATATATATCATAACTTGTTTACTTTCTCTTTACAGTCTTCATATTTTTGCTTGCTTTGTCGTGTAGTACTATTTAACACCTGAAGGCTGCAAGCATGGAAAAGCTTGTAGATACAATCACAGTGGGCGGAAAACTGAGGAGGGTCCAGTTTTACAGTTTAATTTCCTTGGGCTGCCAATTCGACCAGTACTATCCTGTTATTTCTTTTACCTTTTAGAATTCAGATGTTACTTACACCTTGAAGGACACGATAGTTATCTTAATCCGTCTTTCTTCACAACTCGAGTATGATATTTTAGAATTAGATATGAAACTAGAATTGAAACTTCTCAAGTTATCCAAATCAACCCTAACATATTTTATATATTGTACGGGTATTTAATGTCAGCCTAAAGGATTTTATACAAATTTGTTAATGTATGTTCCTTACAACACAATCATAACTCAAACCTGGTTTGAAAGAGAGAAATGTACCTACATTTTTGAAAGAAAAGACTTGACATCTCAATTTGTAGTACTTTTGATTTAAGTAATTAATCTTACTGTGAAATTCTCTGACATTGTTTACAATTCATCATATCAGGGAGAGAAAGAATGCCCACAATACAACAGAAACAGTTCATGCAATTATGGTTTAAACTGTAGGTTTGATCATCCAGATCCTTCATTAAAGGGAGAAGGATATACTGGCTGGGAAGATGCTATGCCGTTCTGGCCATCAGCAGTAAATGGATTTGGTCCGTTTGAGACAAATATATATCAGCCAGCACAATATGCTCTATACTCTGATTGGAATGGATATCAGGTATTTAGTAGTACATGGAAAACATTTCATTGCATAATACAAGTTATAGTTGTGGATTCAGACAGACAAAGTTTTATTCTGATGTTATCTTAATTTGAGTTTCTATGCTATTTCTCCTTTATTGAAGGTTCCTTTAGAGAACCATGGGTCCCCTACTTACACAGCATCAGGAGGGATCCCGTTTACGCCTCCACCAGTATCCAGTAAGCCTGAAACATCTGATGTTAATTCCTCTCAGCAGCAGCAGCAGAATCCTAAACCAAAAAAGCAGCTTGCACGCAATTTTAAATCTGGCTTTGGGGTTCACCACCCCAAAACTTCCTCCTGTCCTGTTAATGACAAAGGCCTGCCTTTAAGGCCTGTAAGTTTTCTTCCCCTAATAATGTACTGAAACATTAATAAATGTCTTTGTATATTTTCCTAAATGACTTGTACATATACGTATTTGCATACAAATAACTTCAAATATTACCATTTTTTTCATTCATAATAAATTTAGGACACAGAGGTCTGCACATTTTATAATCGTCATGGAATGTGCAAGCGTGGAGCAGGTTGCAAGTTTGACCATCCTGTACCTCAAGACAAGTCGGTCCCTGCTTCTGAATCAGCAGAAGCTCAGCTTCCCAACCCCACGACTGAAGATAAAAAGTAATGAAGCCATGCAATAAGGGAGTACTGTTGGGACTCATAAAATTTGGAGATGCACTAAAAAATATATAAAGTTGTTATTTAGCTGAAAGGGATAACAGTGTAAGGCTGTAAGCAGAAAGTCTTTGGTCAAGATAGAAAAGTTGTTATTTTGGACATAGGATTCTAGACTTCTAGTGCCTAGGTTGATAATTCTTTTTGGTGTATCTTCTGTTTCTCATCTGTAATTGCTATGTTTGTTTGTCAACAAGCAGTAGTCGGCATCTTATTGACGGTAGTTCATAAAATATGAAATTTAGTCAGTTGGGTCACTAGGTCAGCATTCACAAAATTGTATGTTGCCATGTGCTGAAAGTTGAAAAATATGGTAACATTGTGATTCCATGATTGCGAAAGTAGAAGAATTCTAACATGAGCTTACTGTATTTCTTCATATATAAAATATGCAGTCGTGAGTTCACACACCGTGTGAAATCTGTGTTGTGTCTATGTGGAAGCCAACTTCCAGGAAGTTGAAGCTCTTCAAAAAGGAAGCAATCAGGTAAATGCATCCATACTTTTGTTATCAGATAAGAAGGTTTGCTTCTTCAGCGTGCAAGGGAAACATTTTTGAATGATTGGGACCCAATGAGGCACAGATTTCCTAATGGCAGGTGGAAGATGCTAAAATGTGTTCTAATTTGTACAAAAGATGCTAAAATTATTTGCACTGAATATGGCATTTCAGTAATGTTTTTTCTGTTTTTTTGCAGCAACAACAGAAAACTTATACATACATGATTCATAACCCATTAAAATCATATCCAACCCTCAAAAACATTTAGTTTAAAGTGAACATAGCATGGTATAAATAAAAAATTTAAAACAAATGTAAAAAAATTCCACTCTTATGAAACATTCCTCTTAGATAAAATTTTGACCAACTCCATTAAGTTGATTATATCTATTAAACTCATAACGACCATTCCACATTATTTATTATCATATTAAAGTAATTTATTCAATATATGATAATTTGCTATTTTTTAAAATATTACAAATTATTATAACCAACTACATTGGAATACATTACTTTACCGGTTCAACAAAATTTACATAATTTTTATTTTACATTATTTTAACCAACACCTTTCAACATATTCTAAAAGGTAAATATTTGCTGATATTATTAGGCACCGTTACAGATTTATAGGCTGGGATTCTGAATTTCGAATAGCATTATACACAATTCGGTCAGTTTTTCTTACTTCGAATTCATTAAATACATAGAATCAATAGTCATAATCAAGTTGCTCAAGTTAACCAGGTCATTTGATGCTACCAAACCTTTTTCCACAATGATCGGTTGTCAAGTGAAATGATGAAATCTAACATATCATTCAACAAAAAACAAGTGAAAATTGAAATGCTGAAATCCACTAGTACTACTTCACTAGTACTACCTGCTCGTTTGGGGAATAACATTGTTAAATGGTTCATCCTTTCTGAAATTCCCCTAGAAAAGTAAAAAATTTCTCTGAACAGCTTTTGTATTACAAATCCTAGGACCACATTGTGTTTTGGGTAGTGTCAAACATCTGCCACCACTGAATTTCTTTTAGTGGAACATATCTGAATTTTTCACTAAAGTTTGTTTGGATTTTATTTTATCAAATTGTTCAAATGACACATTTAGACTTGCAAAATAATACGAATTTGGTACAAATTCTAGCATTCAAATATAAGGTCGACTTGAAAGGCCCAGAAGATGGATGCAAATCCAAATGGAAACCAAAAATATTAAAACTTCCGCTACATCTACCATTCATTTACACAAATTCTGTACATACAAAGTGTACATTTAGCTCAAAAAGGATCATTACAAGCACACATCTGAAGCAGAACGACAATAATAAATTGCGACAGAAGTTGGCCATATCTAGTGGATGGGAAGACTACTAAACTCCCTGCAACTCGAAGAAAAAATGAATGTAATTAGGGTTCAACATTTGCTTTGTTCCCAGCAAGGATGATGGAAATTTCGAGACCACGGCTAAATGCTTGATTAAAGAGCAGACGTGACTGAAACGTAGAAACAAACGGAAACCAAGATAACACGGCTATGGGTGCAAAGATTATCAATCCCATCCCAGCATCATACATTCTGGCAAATTCACGCACAGAGTCCCATAAACCCAAGCTCCACACTATTCTTCTCCAAGTGATTGCCAGCTGCAATAAAAAAGGCGTGAGAGGATGAGAAAGGGCATGGAAAGTGAAACAGAGGAAAGCAAACATTACTTAAAAGTAGACCCATTGTTATCCTCTTTTCTTTCAATCCATAAGCTTGCCTCTTCACGAGACAAGGTTTAACTTTAAAGAAACTCTATCGTTCTTTAAGCATCCCTTTTTAAGGCTTCGTATTTAGTAAACAAAGTAACAAACACAATCATGCATCAATCATGCATCAAAGTTATCCATCTCAAAATCATGATTATTTCCATCTCCCTCTCCTCCTTGGGTATTCTCTTCGTGTGGTACACCATAATCATCTTCCACCTCATCATCGAAAGGGAATCTCCCTCACCCTCTCCTCCTTTGAGTATTGCTGTTGCAGCAATGTCTGCAGTGTGTGCAGCAGCGGAGGAGTGAAGTGTGTGCAGAAGTGAAGTGCAGTGAAGCAGTGCAGGGAAGAGGAACAGATTTTAAAACAGCAGTGAAGACTACAGAGTTGCAGACTGCAAGAACACAGAGTCACAGATTGTATAAACAAAATTTTGTAACATGATTACTCAATTTGTATACATTTGTAAATTTTAATAAAATTGTTAACTGGGATTCAAAAAAAAAAACTTGAAAAATTAAAAGGAACAAAAAGAAATTTACAGTTTAGAAATTAATAAATTATTAACTTGGATTTAAATAAAAACAATTGATTAAAAAAAGGAACGAAAATAGAATTTTCAGTTTAGAATTTATGAAATTAAGTTGAAGTTGGAAAGAAAAAAATCAGTTTCTGTGCAAAAAGAATAATTTAAAAAGTCTAAAAATAAAAATTAGTAAAAAATGAGTGTAAAAGAAGTTTTGTTCCATATATAAAAAGAAGAAACGGAAAAGAAATAAAATAAAGTATAATTTTTTGAATAAAAAGTAAAAAAAAAATGTGTATATATATAATATATACATACAGACCGGGTATATATATATATGCGGTCATGTTCGTGTGAAGAATAAGATGAAAGAAAAGAAGAATGCGAAGATGAGATGAAAGGAAAGAATAAGAAGAGATGAGATGAAGAAGAAGATTAGAGATGAGAAAAGGGAAGAGACTTACCGGAGACGAGTCGCTGGAGCTGATCGGAGGAGAGGGCTTGGGAAGATGGTCGGCGCAGCAGCAGCTCTTAGACTTTTAATTTTAAGTTTCAATCAAAAACGAGTAAGTTTCACTAAAGAAAACCCTTTTTTCAGTTTGGATCAGATTTCGGGCCAGGTTCCGGGTCGGGTCCGGGTAAAACCCATGGATGCCAAACTCAAAAAGTTGTGCTTCGACTTGTTCTTCTTTGTCGACTAGTCGCGGTACCATGGTTAACTTCATAGTTTTAATTCATTTTCCCACTTATATTCACTTATATATTTAAAAAAATTAACTGCATATTCTACCTTTAAATATTTTATCAGACTCTTGTTCCAGGTCTGGCATTTCTCCTTTAAGAGGCAATCATGATAAACAAAAAACCAACCCCCCCATCTATAAAATAAATATCCCATGTGAACTTGCTTTTAAGACTTCAAACTAAATAGTTCTGCTTCATACACAATATAATATATATTTCAGAAGGTAGAAAAGGCTTCAGTTTGATGGACTTACAGATAATATGGCCCATCCAGTAGGTATAAATGCAAGGATGCTAGCAAATAAATCAGCAACTGATAAATCGGTAAAAGCAACAACTAGGCAAAGCGCTAGAACCAGAGATATAGCTGTAACTCCTTGCAGAAATCTGAACAAAAGCTGAAAATTTGTGGACTTTTTCGAGCTGACAGTGAAGATCTGCAGCAATAAACAAATATATTATAAAAATGAATTTGAGTGTGACAACAAACTGGGTTGAGTTGGATAACAACTGATAGAATACAGCAGAAGGAAAGGAGCTTTGTAACTGCTTAGATATACCTTAGATATCATGACAATTCCGACCAGTACGACCCAGGAAAAGCCATAAATCTGGAGAGAGAATAGTAATATTTATAAACACATATAGCAAAAGTAACCCATACTTCATCCTGTAAGTAGAGAAGCAAATAAACAACAGTTGACACTACACTATACCCCTGGCAGTATATAACTATGGATCACTTTATTTGTCACTCCTAGGGTTTAATTAGCACTTAACAGTCCTGCATCATAATCAATCAAGACGTGCTGCCAAACACTACTAACTATTTAAATTGTACCCAAATAAGCTCAATGTTAGGTGTTTGGCTATTGCAGAGGACATATAAACTAGAGATAGCCGAATGCTATAGAATATAAACATGCAACACTTCTGTTATTTAACATTCAATCATTCATAACTAGTCTGAAATGGACGTTAAAGTGCAAAAGACTGAGCCCAAATATTCATAAAAAGAGTCATATAGAAGACAAATAATTCATTTGGTAAAAAGAAAATGCCCTCTATACATTCATTTGAAATTGCACACATATTACACAAAGAACGGAGATTAAGCACGCTTTTTGTGTTCAAAGCACACTTTTTGCCAATTTAAAACTCGTGTCGAAGTGCAAGTTGTTGACTTACAAATTCTCACGCTTCGAGGTGTACCTTTCACAACACTGATCCTAATAATCTAAAATGAAACTTAACAATAAAATAAATTGAGAGCGTCAGTCATTTTGAAGTTGGAAATGAGCAAACACTCGTGTATTTCACTGTGTAAATTACAAACGCGACTTATATCCATTCATATATCTTTCACACAAAAAGATGCATAAAATTTTTAAATTCCAAAAATGGAACTCTTGCACTATTGTATGGCCAAGGGAGTATTCCATGTGCAGAGTACAGAGGACAGGTGTTCATGATTAATATTTTTCCCCGTATGACACCTGTAGTACCTTAGCTAGATTGAACTTGTGAGAAGATCTACAGTACATGACTAGTTCTAACAGAGTACCAAAGCATTGCAACACTTGATAAAAACTTGGGTGGGCATGAAAGTAATCAAAACAAAACAGACAGAAAACATACTGCAAAAGACGTATCCTTTCCGGTAAGATGGAGCTTGTACACAATCCCATATTGAAAAATAAAAAACCGCAAGCTTAGAATTGTTTCAAGTACACGACCCCTTAAGGTTTGAATATGTGCCTGCAAATCAAAGAGCATAGGCAAACATTAATGGAGAAGAAAATAAAGATATATGCACACACACAAATATCCAGTAGCATACAGATAATGATACTCTGTAGTCTGTACAACACCAAGTCACGCTCGCCAGGCTTTGAGAGAAATAACACAAAGGTGATAACAACATGAATTTAAAAAAAAACACAAATACCAAAGAAGATTCACCAGAAAAGGATTTCAATAACATTTTTAATAAGCAGAAGAAGCCTTCAATTTGAAGCTCTAGAGCTCAGGAAGCAGAATGGTGCCAAATGCAAACCAATTAAAAACAAACTAAACAGTCCAGGAAAGCAATAATTAGAAACCTGCTCTTCATCCCACCACGATTCCCAGCTATTATCTCCCTTGACTCCAACTCCACCTTTATATAGAAGCCAATTAATCCAATCATCAAAATCTTCTACAGTCCTGTTCGTAAAAAGTAGATATATGACACCTACAAGACTGGCATTCCTTTTTCTTTTTGCAAAGTAAAAAGCCAAACGATAGTCTCTTGTTTGATACATCAAATATTAACTTACTTCTGCCACTCAAACCCAGATGGGTTGAAGATGTAAGGGGCAAATAACCACGAGATAACAAGAAACCAACTGCTAACTGTTAGCAGAACAAAGGAGAGAGCACCTCCATCAGTGTACCCATATGCGATGTAAACTGTGAGTAGCAAAGCAACTTCCAGCCTGCAGAAAAATAATAGAAATTTTTACGGAGGCAATTCATCACACCTACATCAAAAAAGACCATTTGAATCACTTACGCCTTGATAAAATGACTTCTCGAGTATAGCCTGTAATTCTCAGCAAACTTGATATGACGGACAACAAAGCCTCTACCAGTTGCTCGGTACTGCAGTTTGTATGTTACAGTAAATATACAATTCAATCCCAAGTTATAATGATCATAGATCAAACATTCTTGATAAATATATGACAGAAACGGATACATACTTTTGCACCTCCATGCAGAATGGTACGTCCAAAATAATGGGTTCTAGTACCCAAGGAGAAAGTGAAAAAGACCGAACAGAGTTGAAGCTGCATTGTTATAAAGCTAAATACAGCCTGCAAAAAAAAATAAGTGAGCATACTTGAAGCTGCATTGTGACTACATATCTTACAATCGCAGGAATCATGCTTGTTTAATTTATATTGTTCAATATAATATGATCCAATCAAGGCCTCCTACCAGCACCTTAAGGTTTTGGGAAGAGTTGGTCACTTAACATGGTATCAGAACTCTGTTTGGGTAGAGGTCCCGAGTTTTGAACCCTCCCGCGTCCGTTTGGTGTTTTCTGTTGTCTATGTGTCCACTCGTTCGACTGAGGGGACGGGGAGTTTGAACATACCATTATTCAATTAAGGCCTAAGCTTAACACTTAAAAGGTTTTGAAAGAGTTGGTTACTTAACACACACTAAATAAAAGCATGGACAAACTATGTTAGATACTAAAGCCATGCATAAATCAAACGAAATAAATTGATAACACAAATACAGAAGAAATATACAAATTCTTTCAATATTAATTTACATAAGCTCTAAGTGCCCTAAAAAATGCACATATAGAGACTACAACGTGGAATTAAAGAAAACTGTGCTTTATTATATGTAATAGTTAAGAATACAAAAAACTCGTTCATATCATAATACAATATTTCCGTAAATTTTTCTCTCATAATTGTTTTTCAATCAACCTTTTGAGTTCTCAAATGAAGGATAAACAATTAAATGGAATTAGATTCCCAGTGGCACGGACATCTCTAAACCAACAAACCATTAGAAATGAGTACTAATGTTGTGTTTGCTTGGAGTGATTGGAATGGAATGGAATGAGATTTGTAGTATAAAATGAATAGAAATTCAAAATTTTCATTCATTGATCCATTCCATTCCAAGCCACCTACATTATAATTTAAACATCCCAATTTGAGAGAGAATGCTTCATTACTTAACTCTTCCATTTTCTTCACAATTCTTGTCATAGCAATTTTACATTATCATTTTTTTTTCAAATCTTACCTCCAACTTCCATTATTTTCCTTTCATTTTATCCACTCCATTCACCCCAACCGAACACAACATAAGTATTAGATCTATGATGGAAAGAGTCTCTAAATCAGCAAGCCATTACTAATGATTCCTACGTGCTTATTCTATGTGAGAGAGAATCAAAAGTATTGTATGACTTGACATTAATCAAACCAAAAAAGTAGAATAACGGTGTTTCCATTGAATCACATCTTACCTTCAACAATCCTAATTCTAGAATAAAACCCATTATCATGGGAACAGCAGTGAAAACTCCAATCTGGACCAAGAATTGTGCATTTAAAGCTGCATCCAGTGCAGTGTTTCCCAGCAATTTGGCTCGCCGGGAAATACCTCTGTCAAGCCCTGAAAAAGCCTGTAAATAAATGGATAGCATATTTAAAAGCTTTCTATATTGCACTTTACAACAAGCCACTGCAACATTGTAACCATTACTAAAAAATTACGACCATGTCCTACATAAAAGAGCAGAGAAAGAAGCCTCTAATTTATTTTTAAAATTTTCTTTTTTTGTATAAAATTTTATACAGAAAAAGAAAATTTTAAAAATAAGTTATGGAACTATCCTTAAAATGCACCTTAAAATGCGTTCCAGAAACCTCATTCTGAAAGGTAAAGAACCTATTGGGACCGAGGGAGTAATATTATAGAAAAAGACTCGCAAGTTATTGTCTAGTACTGGCAGACTGATAGACAACAAAGACAGATAGGGGAAGTTCTCTTACACTACCATATCCAGTAGGTAATATTTAAACGGAATAAAGTTCAACTAAACTCAGACAGAAAGTGTCAAAACATAATAAAATAATAAACTACACAGCTTTAGTATATTGTCTCATCATAACATAATTGTATAAATGATTCAGAAAAAATGATAAAGATAATAAGTGGAAGCAGAGCAAACCACTTTACTTATCCAGAAGAAACAGAGCACTTCATTCAAACCTCTACGACCATAGAAATAATACCACAAGGTTCAACTTAGTTGTCAAGATTAAAGCAGAGTACCCAAACCACAAGCACCAACTGATCCAAACCAGAACTTTTAAATAGAAAACACCCATCTAAAGCAGTCTGTTAGCTATAGCTTTCTAATAACTAAGAAGACACCAATGTCAAGAAAAGTATAAACTAGTGAAGCATACCAGGTAGACCCTTCCATATAAGAATATATACACAGTAAGAACCGTCATCTGCATCCAAAAAAAAACATAATTATTCAGAAATAAGAATGCATGAACTTTGAACAATGAAGTGATAAATTTTTCTATACTTAAAGAAAAAGAACTATTGTATGGATAACATACCATCGTGCATACATAGAAACCAACGGTTGTGTGGTAAAAAGAAAGCATCCTGAAAAAGTCGAAAAGCTGTCCAACTCTATATACATCCCTGCTAAGAACTTGCTCCCCGTTTCCGCCAGCAACTTTTCCTTCGAAAAGGGCAATTTGGTTCAACCCGACATCTCTTCCCTTTCCAACCTGCACGAGGAAAAACACAATTAAGGCTTTAGGAAAAGAATGTGTGAAATCAAGAGCAACAAAATTCAAACCATAACTAACCTGGAAGTATTCATGGTGTGTAATATTACCCTGGCGCAAAGTGGAATTAAATCCTGAAAAAATATGATACGTCAACAGAAACTCAATTAATCTTATAAATCAATAGCTATCCTGAGGAATCAAGAATCAAAAATTTTAATTAACAACGCAGGCAAAAAAGATTCCGTTCGAATTGCCAAATGGCCACTGTATCTTCACTCAAATTTAGTGTATAACTTCAACTCATACATTCTACCACATTTTTTGCCAGGCCCGCACAGAAAGTAATCATGTTTCTCTTGAAGCATAGAGACACAAATTGGCAGCCAGTGTTCTACCAACGGAAAACCATCATACTGAAGTTCAGAGAATACTATCTGTCATTTGAACTATTCAATACTGTAGCTATATTTACGCTACCACCAAGTATTTCAAAGTGATCATGACTATTCCAAACAATATCTGGAAAAATATTAACTGTCAACATCATATATATCCGATCTGCTAATAATATAAATTATTTCAAGTTTACCTGCATAAATATCTTCGCTAATATTTATGACACGGGATGCCTTACTTATGCCACCACGAGTGATATGAAATATACGGTCAAAAACATCTGGATGGCCATAATGCATACGGACTCTGCAAAAATCAATGCTTAAGTTAATCTCGCCTATATTCCACAACTTTCTCGGAATCAAAACAGTTCCAAAATCAAAAGCAATGCGCAATCAAGAGATCTATTCGGTAAATTACAAAACATAATCACGAGAAAAAAGTCTGTTTTTTTCTAGTATGACAAAGGGAATCAGGTTATAGAATACACAGCACAAAGACATGCAATTTTTGAATTACAAATATCACCATTGTAGAATAGATGAAATTTAAACAAAAGCTTTAAAAGGGCAGCCTGCAATAAGCATTTAAGTTGAATTTATTTGTGTGACAGAAACCTAATAGTCTATTCTCTTAAAGACCAACACTCATTATTTATTTTACTAAACTGATCAAATTTATCATTTATGCATTACATCTACATTTTCATCTCAACATGCCCAACATGTGTAAAAGTGTGTACCGGAGTAAAGAGTCAAAAAATTACCATAAATATATGAGGTAGTGGGAGAAGAGTTCATTCACCTTTTAAAAAGGACATCAAATTCAAACGGATGTTATGATAATAATTAAGAATGAGCAGTTCTTTACAGTGTCACTTGGACATGTATAAAGGGTCAGACACGACCCACCCGAGTATGGGACCCAGAATTACTGAAAATTGGAGACACAAATACTTCTTCGTATTTTTCAACACGGGTACAGGGACATAACTAGTTTGTTAATAAACAAGCACACTACACTAGATTGTGTAGCCAAAAATAATAATAGAACTTAAATTAAACAAAAAATATCAAAGATTTGCATGTTAGGGGTCCTCTTCTCCTCGCATTTGATCTCAGTTCTCCTTTATTCATTTCTTCTTATCTTTTTCTGCATCCTAAATTCATCAACATGTGGTCTTTCAGTTGGTCAAATTGTCTACATTCACTCAAGGTGCTGACACAAAATTATTATTTATTAAGTGTCCAAAATAAATTGTTTCAAACCAGATCGATTGAGAAGTATGTCTACAATAAATTGTTCCCACCAGAAACAGGAGGAGAAAGAGGAGAATTAATGACATTTTTAGTCGAAGTCACCCCACTTGCCAAGTTGTTTAGACAAAGTTTAGCTGACAGTTCACACCAGATAAAGCATAAAACTCAATATATTTCTACAGTGTAATGATATGCAAGTTAAGTGAATTGAATTCATAGGCTCAAACCCTTATATGCCTGTGTTTGTTGGATTAAAATTAATATCAGCACTTACATAGTTACATAAGTAGCCTTGAGACACTGGTCCAAACAAATTTTAGGAAAAAAAATTAGCTTGTAGACAATTTTACCCCTTCATAAACAAACTACCAAGCAGGCAAGCAGAATACATTAAAAGCCTTCGGACTGGCAAATTTATTTGAAAGAGTAACTATATTATTCATAAAAAAGCTTATAACTATAGAATTTAATAGAAAGCATACTCCGTTGCTAGACTGACTAACATTACCCACTATAAAAGATAACTAAACCTTATAAGGAAACTACATATAGATCATGAACTGTTAATCAGCATAAATCTTCACTCAGAATGCTGATCAAATTATAATCAGATACCGCAAAAATACAAAATGTTTTACATCAATTTTTTAAGGATAAAGAGAAATGACCACCTAAAGAGAAAACAATGGTTGAAGCATAATGAGTATTATTGAAATGAGTGTATATATAACAGACACGAATGCACGAATAATATACATATAAAAGATTAGATACAGAATGAGCATAACTTACTTCAGAGGATAGGCCAGAACACGTTGTCCCAATGTCACGAAACTGGTCTCTTGGTTGGACATAAACCAGGCCAAGGAGGAAACACTGCATTCAGATAAAATACACATATATACCAACATAGTAAAGATAAAAGACATGTCACTACAAGGAGTCAAAGGACCCTTGGCAAGAGGAAAAATATACAAGGATGCCAGACCTTCCTGTAAAAACATGCTCTCTCACGCCAAGAATGGTTGGAGGGCGAATGCCATGCTTTCCTCGAAATTCTTCAAGAAGATTTCTTAATTTCATAGCCTCTTCAAGGTAATTGTCCTGTGTATAGCAGGGGCAAAAAGGCGATGGATACAAAAAGACCAGCAGAACATATTTAAACAACTAAATCACAGATCAAAAATCAATTTCAAATACAACCAATTTCTCAAATAATCTTTACACATGATCCGCAGAAAATTAAATATGCTCAAACATCGGCTTAAAAATTAAACAGGGAAGCATTTAAATTTTTTATTATAAAACCACTGAAGCATATACCTTGTGAAGTCAATTTCATCTACTGACAGACCCTTGTATCATAGTGACATAAATAGAATAGCTATAGCCATATAAGCCGAATGGCAGACATAGCAGTAGCAATGTCCTTACTCTCACCACGACTTGAGTCTGTGTATATAATACACATCCTAAAGTCAATTATTGCTCACCTAGCCACAACAAATTATCATACTGACCACCATATCTGTCAGCACTCAGCATGCATTGCAGTTGAGACAAAATTGAAGACAACAAAGCTTCTTCTTTGTGGTATAGATGTAGGCAGGTTTAGAGAATATAAAATAATGTAAAATACACTGTTAACCGGACTCTTCAAATTTCTACGAGTACCAGATACCAAACACTTGACACTTGAACATGGGTATGGACTCCATAGTATGGACACTTGGGCACTTATTTTCAGGCCCAAAAATATGTAAACTTTTCAATATGTTGCTGAGCCCGACTCTTGGACATGCATCCATGTTGGAAAGTTTCAGCCAAGCCCAAGTAACAAAGGAAAAATAAGAGGGATTTCAGAGGAACGAATAAATATCATATAGCTACTAGTTAATAATTTATGAACTTTCTTTAGCATACTGGTACTTTTTTTTATTGGAAAAGAAAACAGGTACCTGATTCATGTCAATGGTTTGAAGAGCTTCCCCACGAGTAAAAACTATAGCATGATTTTGGTTTTCCGGCTTCCCCTCTCCAAGTTTTGGATCTCCCGGAAGTTTAATGGAATATATTTCCTGCATATGGATCAAAATTTGAAACCAGAACAGCAAAAACCAGAGAGTACATTACAAAAGTTATAAAGGTACCAAAAGGATTTTAAAAAAGATGGAAAAAATGAAGAAACAAGTCAATTACAGCAGCTTCTATATTCTTTCAAAAGATAACTCTCACAGAGCGCAATTTACAACTAATGACCAGAGGCTTTTTTAAAAGGATACTACGAATCCCATTATTTCAAAGCTGTTACTTTTAAACATGAAATAACATAACATCCATATGCCCTTACGAAAGCGATGGTGCACAGGTCTAAGATTTTACATAGCAGTACTCTCACACCCAAGTCCTAAAGAAAATTCAATAGGCACACCAGTAGAGCTTTCGAAAGCGATAATGCAGAGGTTTAATATAATTTAAATTGATCATTTGTAAGCTAGGAAGCACCGACTCGGGTGCGGCGACACGGGACACGCCAATTACCAAAGTGTCCTGGATACGGGACACGGCAAAAAAAAAAAACAAAATATATATAATTTGTATATGTCATAAACTGAACATCTTCATTCCCACCCTTCTTCCCCCCTTTCTCTAGAATAGTTCCATACTTCCACAATGGAAAATTCACATCAATTTCTTCTGAACTAGCCTCAGTATTACTGTTCGCACTTGAACTCATTGACCCACTCATATGCAGAGAAAGAAGAAGAAGATGAGAAACAAAAAATATATACGCGGTGTATGTATATGCGTGTATATAGGCGGTGGATATAAAGTGAAGCACGATTGTGATTTAGGTTTTTATCAACTGACATTGGGCTTCTTTTAAAAAAAAAAAAACTGGAATTGGGCTTTTTTTAAGTGGGCTGGGCTGGCGGGATTCCAGTGTCCTTCGCGTGTCGGCCGCGTGTCGACTGCGTTTTCGTTTCGACACGCCACATGGCGTGTGGGATACGTATCCACGCGTGTCGGTGCCGTGTCGGCGTGTCGGACAGCCGACACGCGTACGGCAGCTGTTTAGGCGTGTCCGTGCTTCCTAGTTTGTAAGGCATACAAGCCTATTTATTCAAAAAACAATAATTCACGCAGCAGTACTCTTAGACCCAAGTAATGGAGAAAATTTAATGAGTACATCAGTAGAGCTTTATTAGGTCCTTCCTACCAATAGCAGAGAATCACATAAGCAAAAACTCAACCAAAAGGACAAACTACAGACTTTAGATGCCCAAAAAACAAAGAACAAACAGTTCTGCAGCACAAAATTCAGTGTCGCACAGTTCTTCTGACAACATGCCACAAGACGACAAACCAAATGCAAGTAGCATTCATCCAATCAGAAAATCAACTCAAAGTCTCCAAATACAAGGTTGTCAAGAAAAAAAAACTAAACGCAAGGGATTGAGTACCAAATTTGAATCCATGTCAAATTTCTAACACTGAAGTGGGTATTGAGTTTTTAACAAGTGCAGATACTAGGAATCTAAAAATACATTGAAAACAAAATAAGAGAAGGTAGAAGATCTAGACAAGAACACTAGGCTTTTGAAGGGCTAGAAGACCGTCAAAAGTATAGTTAATAGATATAATAACGAATTACATAATAAAGCGATTAAGTTTAGGAAACTTGTAAAATCAAGAAATCAATAAGTTGAGCTAAATTAAACTTAAAAATATAAAATATTAATTTTTCAAATAGTACTAAACTCGTAAAAAAACGTAGACAAATTTTCAACTATGTAACTGAATTCCCAAATCCGGATGGAGCCGAGATTTTGTGAAGACACATGAAATAAATAGCCACCAATCTCATGCTTTTTCAAGAATATGCGTAACTTATATAAGAAAAACAATGGCTCCATTGACACAGAAACAAGAAGTACAACCCATGTATACCTGATCCTTTCCATGCACATCAGCTTTGACTAGCTTTGAATAAAATTCCTTCACAACACTCCCATCAGTTGACCCACTCTCTTCCGCATGTATAAAAGCAACTCGCAATGCTTCATTCCTGATACCAACATTATTAATTGTACTTTCACTTACATTGCATAGAGAAATAATTCATAGATTTACAATACTGCTTTCATTTCTACAATAAACTGGATTTCTTCATTATAAAATAATCCTAATGTGGAAAAAAGAAGATAGATTAAGGTGTTAGTTTTTCAACAAGAACTTTTACTGATCCGCGAGTCACCTTGATGGGCAATCCTTAGCTCAGACTTTGGAAGACTGATTGTTAGTTAAAAATATATAGCTTAAATCTTGGCTACATATATTCTGGCTAAATATATTGGCTACATGTTTGTATCTACTAAACGAGTTTGGCTGGCCACCATACTAGGATGAAAAAATATACTGCTTGATCATATCTTACAATAAAAAATTGCACACTTCACTCTTGCCTATGTTATATGAAGCTTAATTTATTAATCTGCTAGATTGTAAGTAAAACAGGCAACATGTAGCTACCAGTCTGGACTTCACCAGCTGTATGCATAAAAGACACGTCTAGTCAATAAGTTGCTAATGTAAAATTTACGGTATTCCACGAGAAGAGGTACACCTTCTGACACGTAAAAAGAATGAGATAATATGCATATACCACTGACCACACAATAATCTCTGTCACACCCCCTCCCTCTTACTTAAATAGATATGCTGCCAGAAAGGGCACTTTATCACAGTTCAAATTTAGCACTTCTATAAAGTTTCTAAGATGAACCTTTGAAGCAAAAGAGAAATATCAGCAGCCTCTGGAGCCTTCCTTTGTTTCTGTTGCCCATATATTTGGCAAGATACAACATAAGTAAATTTCAAATCAGCCTGTGCACGAGCCTCACGTGACAGTTCAAAGCCTTCAGTTGTTGGGAAGGTGCTTTGAGAATACTCTCCCTCTGACATAGGGATAGGACAGATTTTATCTCTCACAAGTTTAGTTTTCAATAAGAATAAATATCAGAAGAACCACAAAAATACCTCCAAATGATCTCCCTTCCAGAAAGCTCTGTAGCATTAGTGCCCGTCTATAGTACATCATACCACGTACTGAAGATATAGCCATGACCAAAGAACATAAACAAAAGTTAAACATGGACACTGTTTACCATGGCATTAAGAAATCACTGTCTTCACAGCATATAGCTAGTGGCAACTATGCACAGAGGTATTAATCTCTTTGAATAACCATAACGACATAGACATAACAAGGTATTAATCTCTTTGCATAACCATAACGACATAGACATAAGAAGGTAAGGCACTCAATGCAAGACTAGTCTACCTGTCCTGGCTAAAGTCTGGCCTCGATAAGATGCCCAAAAACGAAGCTCCAACGCATCGCTAGTGCTATCCTGTAGTTCCGTATCACCAGTATCACCGCGTCCGATGCGTTCCAGGAAGTTCTCCCATTCATCTATACGCAAAAGAAATATGTCCTCAGTAACATTGTTTGCAAGGCAACTTCAAAAAAATTCATCAACATATGGATATTATATCCTGATATATAATAAGCGTAAGAGGGATCTTATCAATAATTTTGGTCCATGTACCGTCAAAACGATAATGACCGTCAGATTTAACATAAATAAAGAACCACTGGATCCATAATATTGTATTTTAAAAATTTAAACAAAACATAAGTAGATTTCCCAAATTGAATATAATTCTTAATGTGAAATTTCCTACCTTCCTTTTCTCTTCAGTTTCAGGACAATCATAGTTGGAAAATAATTGTTAAACCATCACTAAATTAAAGATTATTTGGAAGTTTTGCGTGGACTATAAAATTGTACAAATCTGATTTTTAGAACTCAAGATAGAGCCCAAAGAGTAAAGTCAGCATCTAAAACCTAATTAACATCATTTTTTTATTTTAGCTCCAACTTGATTGTTTTTAAATTTAAAAAGAATACTATATTTTTTAAGAGGTAAATTTATTTTTGAAAGTTTAAAACCCTATGCCCAACATATTAAAAATAAAAAATTACATTATTAGAATAAAAAATAATAATACTCCCTCCGTTTCAATATAAGTTTCCCATTCCAGATGTCGGGATTGTTCATGACACTAGACAAATTACTAATTTACGTCTAATCTATAAGACAAAATATAGTCATGAGTGATCTTGTTGGATTCGTATTTATTAGTACTTTAATACAGTGAAGTTTTTATATTTAATACTAATACGAAATTCAAGATATTAACGATTAAAAATGTGTGTTGGCAAACGTGTCAGAAGGAAATAGGAAACTTATTTTGAAACGGAGGGAGTAATAATTAAAAATTAATAATATTGGGAATATTAAGAAAAATCGGTAAATTAATATAAATGAAAATATTAAAAAGAATCCGTGCATTGCGGGTTATAAGCTAGTATATATAAATTATGTGAGGATACACGATAAATTACAGTTGCTAAGCTACTAAACAACATGGCCAGCACAATAAAGAAACAATGGCAAAAGTTATAAGTCCATATCATCCTAACTATTGTATAGTACAAACAAAACACATGTGCGGCCATAAATGTACTTGGCACCTCCTTCGAAAAAACAGTATTGGCTGTAACATATACAAGCAATTGTAACTGGTTTTGAAATGATCATCAAACAATGGGAAAAATTAAAATTGAGTTACAGTCTCACCTACCATCGCAATACTGATACGATAAATGAATAAATTTATCCCACTTCTTTTTTTTGCAGGAAACTAGTGTTTTAATTTGAAGTAATTCACTGTTTTATTGTAGGAAACAAAAAATTCCAATAATGGAAGGAGTAAGCACTGGAGTGTGGAGTGTAAAAACAGGAGTTAAATTTAATTGATTACAAAATTCAGATTTTTAGCAGCTTGCCAAGTGTCCATTGTTTGTGCCATAACATAATATCTATAACTCTAATTCAGGTGTGCGCAGATCGGAAAATGGAGAACTTAAGAAAGCTTATGAAAAAGACCTTCTATTTTATTACAGGCTCAGCATTAATTATTATCTCAAGTACCAAGAAACAGACCAGCATGGAGTCCATCTATCCAGTTTAGGATTCTTTCTTCTTGTACTAGAATACTAACACATGTTAAAAAAGAAATTTTGACCTAGTAATAAGTGCATAATTTTACATACATTACTACCTATTTGTTATTTGTTGCTGCTCTTTATTTTTATTTTTTTGGAGAAAAAAAAACAATGAGGAAATATGGAGAGAGAAAACCCTTAACTCACCTGTAAATAGACACCACCCTCATCCCCTTGTAAAACTAATTTTTCACTTCATTAGCCAGCTAGTAGCTGGTAGGATATAAAGAGAGTAAATTAATAAACTCTCCGATTGTAATAGTTTAATTTGTAGTTTGGTTTTTAGAGAAAAGAAACACTTTTACTTAGTCTTTATTGTTCTTATCATTCAAGCATTAACTACTATCGTTTCCAGTATCAACTCTTTATTTTCCTCCAACTACTTACTTCTCCAGCGATAACTTTCTTTGGCACCAACTTGTTCTCTAGAACAGGTTCTCCTTCGGCCTCTTGATTAATTAAATAAGTAATTAGTTCTATAAGAATTTCTGGCAACAATTCTGATTCCTAAAAATTTCTGTCCATTTCTCTTTTTCCTGGACCCACCGCAGTTGGCACTCAGCAGTCAGCAGCGGATCGATTTCCTTGTTTTTAGTGATTTCCTTGTTTTTAGTTTTTAGTCTTGTTAGTATACAACAGCTTTTGTCTCATTCATTACATTAACTCAAACTCCTATTTCATTTCATCTTTATAATAGCATACCTTCTAATTAGTTAGCCTAGTTATTAATTATTTATTCAAAACTACCAACTGAGTTTTATTTTATATTAAATATTAATTCATGCTTTTAAATATATAATTGTTTAATATCAATGTGTGGCATAATTACATGCCTAGGAAGAAGATGAAATTAATTTAATTAAAAATATTATTTTCTCGTTCCGTTCAACGGTTAAAATTATTATCTAGTTCCCTTAAATTATTTATTAAGGAATTCCGAAAAATTAGTGTCATTGTGGTTCGACAACTCAAAACTGTGAGCTTGAAATCCTTACTACTTCTTACTTCTATCACATCACCTAGATATTGAGACGCACAAATTAAAGGAAAGCATTTAGCAAAAAAAAAAAAGTGAAGAAAAGTCTAAGTAGCATTGTAGTCATTGACAACTGACAAGGACTAGAAAGGATAAAAATTATAATGAAAAAAAAAATGTACAACAAAAAATTACCTGGGAAAATTTTTTGGAGATAGAAAAGAATAGATATTCCATCCTCATTTTCAGTCCGCAACTCAGAGGAACTATATAGAACTGTCTCACTATAGTAAGGAGTAAAGACACTGTTCGAATGGTACAAGATAGTCATTCTCCATGTATTTCAAGAATAAAAAGTATGTTAATCTCCTCAATCAATTAAAGGTAAATTTTACCAAAAAGGCATCATCTCTGAAACTGGTTTCGCTGAAGGCATGTCCATAAATAATGAATTAGTAAAGAACTCTAATCTTCTTCTTGCTTCAAGATTCTTGGGAATGTTCGCTGCTGAATCCTTTACTGTGAGAAGTAAGTGCAACCTCTTCACAAGCTCCTTCTACACCACTCAACACAAAATAATTCAATAATAAGAATAACTTCGCAGTGTAAAGGGGTTGAAACCAAATATCAAATGAAGGAAAAGGTGAAAGGAAAATGTATAAAGAACTCAACAATTTCAGGGTCTTTAGGCCACTCTATCCGAGAAAATAGTCTGCCTTCGCTCCGTGCCTTCTGCAATATGTTCCAGGTATCAATCTGTTCCCTGAGGACAGATCAGAATACATAATATATTCTGCAGCTAACTTACGACTTGTAATAATTAAAAACCAAGAGAAAAGAGTAACTAGTTACCTTAAATCACGAGATAACAATTCATGTGTAACAACCTCATATACATCATAAACAGCTTTGGCGGCCCCTTTGGCTAGTTCTGGGGTCTCATTCCGTATCTAATAAAAAATTTAAAGTGTATTTAATGCAGGTAAACAGCAAAACAAAAAGGAAACAAGAAAACTGAAATTTAAACACAAAAAATAAAAAAAATAAAAAAGCAGATGCAATTAGAAACACACAAAGAATATCATGTTATCGAAATAATAACTATCTAGTACAATGCATTAAGCTAAAACACTGTATAAGTATATATACCGACAGATTTAGTATGGATGTTTACTTAGAGTTAGACTAAAGGGTGGTACAGTTCGGTTGCTTTAGAGAAGTATGAATGATATTAACATGATCATAAGTGCATGTAAACTGAATGTAAGTTACGGATGCCATTCGAATGTGATATAGTGTTGCATCAAATATATCCTGCAATCAAAGACACTTCCATGATCGCCTAAAAACCAGGGAGATGTAATCTTACATCCAAGAAACATATTATACTAGTTGTTCCATTAATGAGTTAAAGTAAGCCATCTACTAGAACAATTTAACGCAGCTTGACTGTCAGTCATTTATTTAAGAAGAATAAGTTACACTTAGAATCCCTTAACTTTGGCCTCATCTCACTTAAGTACCAGAAGTCATAAGAAATGCACTACACATCCCCCAACTTTTAAACTCACGTCTATTTTATCTCAGACATATTTTTATCTATTTCAACCGCTCACAACCATTTAAAATTGGGTAAAGTTCAAATTATTAATTTTCAATAGCTAGGTGGGTGTAGGTGTGGGTGTAGGTGTGGGTGTGGGTGTGGGTGTGGGTGTGGGTGTGGGTGTGAGCGTGTGTGTGTCCGTGTCACATTTCTCTCTATGGTTGCGATAAATTAATCTCTAGATTTCATTTTGCCTTGAAAAGAAAGCATCAAACTTTGTTAAATCTATTGCAAGTTTCAAGTGCTTCAGGCCTTCAGCTAACATCAGTGGTTTTCTACAGAAATTAATGGTTGGTTCTTGAAAATACAGGAAAAAGAAAAAAAAATGTCAAGAAACCAATTGGGTGTCTTGAGAAATGAAATTTAGTGCTGCAAAATAATGAAGCGGGAAATTTGAGGAAGAACAGAAAACACTCACCAGAAGCCCGGTCAATGCTGTAAATCTAGATAGAACCACTGGAAGCTTTTTAAATAGTAAAGTAATTACAAGAGCATTCCCTGATATACTTGTGTTAATCTCGCGAAAGATTCTCTCAACCCTGCCACGAAGTAGCACGTGCATGAAGCCAACGGTTAGCACAGATACGCTTTAATTTGTAAGATAATGTTCACAGTGGATATGACTGCAGAGACTCATACCATAGTCTTCCTTCTCCATCAACCAGAGAATACAAAATTTTTTCAATACTGTAGTAACACTCTTGTACAGCATATGCCATGTATTCATCCCTGCATATTCTATACCAAAGATCTGCTTGAGTATCCTTGCAGTCCAAGGCTAAATCAATTGCCAACAAGATCTGTAGAGAAAATGAATACTTAAAAAAAAGAGTAACCCGACAGTAGAAGTTACTAAAAAGAAAACTGAAGGCAACATATAGAAAGTTTTACCTTACTGCTCAGAAGAAACAAAGGCCACTGAACTAATCTTAAGCTACCAGCATTACTAGGCATAGACAGTAAGTCCATCTCTCTGAATAAAAGCAATTGCTTGCAGAAATCAATACCTTTGATATAACAAATGCACAAAAGGGCAGACCAAAGGCTACCCCAAAATATGAAGGTCTAGGATCCGTAACACAAAGAACTGCTATCTTCTTCAGCGAGTACTAAAATTAATATTAAACATGCATCATTGATTTACCTATTACTTATGTAATCTTCTTCGCGCAGACTTTTGATTATCTCATTCCAAAATGGAGAAAATAGTGCTGCATGAGACTTGTTGGTATCTTCAGAAGCCTAAATAACCATGAAATGATAAATCAGTAGGAATAAAATTTCAAATGTGTTAGAAAACAAAAAACTGGACCCCGACTAAACAAAAATAGCATGAACTTATGAGGTAAGAAACATCCGCAGATAACTAATGGTAGATCTTTAGATACCACAATTAATTATGATAAACGTGTTTACACCACAAGACCTAAGAAGGCATTAGATAACAAAAAACGGAAGGAAAAAAAAAAGCAGGAACAGGCAACGGAGATGCCCCATTATCCAAAAATTTCCGTACCAGACCGATAATTAAATGAACTGCCATGTTCTAATATCACTTCATACTTTAGCCATGATTTTTGGCAGATCCTTTAACAATGAACATCAGGACTGAAGCACCAGTTGATTGTTAGAAACTTAAAAAGGTTATCATGATAATAGTATCCTATTGACATCCAAAGTAGCACCAGAATATTCAAATATATAGTAACATGTACAACTGAATGTAAAGAGATTGTCAGGTCACTACAGAAACTCTTAAAAGTGTCACTACAGAAACTCTTAAAAGTGGAACCACCATGCCAAAGATCTAAACTTAACATTCCGTAGGTCTTGTGACAGTATTATTGGATAGTTCCTCATTGTATTTATTTCCTTCTTCGAAAGATACCGTAATAGCCCCTTTACTAGCCGGTAGGTATAGCTATATAATACACTCTGGTATTGCAATTCAGTAGACACAAATTTATTATATTTTTTTCACTAATCTACTAGAAAAAAAACAGATAGTAACGTTACTAACCTGAGATGTTTGTCTGCTGAAAGGCATCCTGTTAAGATCACATTACAAAAATGGCCTCAGTAAAGTAGAAACTCAATGTATCTTACTACATATATGTGGTGTGTGTATAATTACAGGGCATTTTCAAATAAGCTCCACATTTTACCAAATAAGCTCCAATGTACACACAAAAAGGGGCTTTGTTTTTTCTCTCTTAATTTTGTGAGTGCAAAATATAATAGCATTTCAGCATGAAATAAAATAGTATGAATAACATTAGGTTTCTAAAGAGTGAAGATACCTTGGGAGCTTATCTAGAGCCTTCATAAACTAGCCAGGCCTTATAAAAATACTAAAAAAAAAAAAATGTGACATTTAAAGGACAATGACTTTCATTTTAAATAAGTAGGTAATCAGTTAAGTGGGCATCCTAGTTTTTAACTAACTTGCAAAGCTTCTGATAAAGAAAAGAGGTTGGATACTATCAGCATGTCAACAAAATTCAACAGGTAAGGGCATCTTGTAAGCTACAGTGATTTAGCAACAACTCGTGAACTACTTATAATGGTAAAGAATAGATATATGAAAGAGTAGCCTAATGCCCTAAGGTACTGATTACGGTCACTATGAATGAAGAGTACACCCTGCACCTTCTTGAAGAAATCGTTCAACCAAGGTTATCATACCACTTGTTAGGTGTTACTGGGCTTATTCAACCCACACAGACTGAGCTACAAGGTCTACCCAGCCCCCTTCCACAACCCAAAGGGGACTACTCAATAGAATATAACAGATATAGTAAAGGAAAAGAAACATAATTGGTCCTGAGACATTAATGCTCACCCACATGTGAAAGAAGATAAGAAAAATAATATTACATCAAGCATATGATCACCTCTTTGTGTTTGGTGACACAAGGTTCTTGACAAAGGCTTCTGGAAAGCTCTCAAAGCGTTTATGAACCATTTCAATCGAACGAATCTGCGAAACCCAGCTTGAGTTAAATATACTGATAAACTAGGTATATAAAAATTACATGTGAAGTATTATAATGTGAGGTTGATAATAATCACAAACAAATAATGCTTACCTCGCCTAGTCGAGCCCGTGCACCCATTACACCACCGACAATTGCAGACAGAAGAGTGTACCATATATATATATCCATGAGATAAATCTGAAAATTGAAGATAAATGCCAGCACAAGTTACTCTGTGCAGATCTCTTAGCTTTATCGGTTCAGATAGATTTAGGTGTGTATTCAAGCACATTTTCTACTATGTAAAAACCAATGGCTTTAGTGATTTCCGGTATAACGAGGTGATTTTTACGGAAATGTGTACCATTATGGCTCGTGCTTTGCAATGGTGTATAGAGTCAGTAGGCTATAATAGTTTCATATAGAGATCAAAAGAAGAAAAAGAAGACTAGTAAACTTAAGTTTTGAGAAGGAATATGGTAGGTGCAAATTAATTAAATAGAAAACTTAAGTTTGAACCTTATATTGTTATTAAAAACTCGCCTCTACTTAACTTTGGGAATATATTAACAAATCAGAATTACAAGTGATGAGGTTCTGGAACTGAACAACTCAAAAATCAACAGCTTGTTTGGGTAATAGACTAAAGGCAGCAATGACACCCTCTATCTAGCTTCTCTTTCTCCATGAACTACATCAGTATATCACACTCTTTTTATCCTATATAATTTTAAAGAATGGATAAGAATACTCACTGCTAAAACAGGAGCCCACAGGCACACGACTGTTAGCACGTTATTATTATCTGCCAGAGAAACAAAAAATTTCAAGTTAGAAGTTGAGCTATAATCTTACTACAATGAAAATATGGAATACCATAACAATGAATTATCTTCTTCTTACATTAGATCTTCCCAAGTGTTATAAAACTCAACTCCCTCAATCCCCTCAATCAACACTCAACTGCCTACCAACAATAACCGTGTACAACCAACCAATGTCCGATTTAGGATCACAGCATGATACAATTTAGGCACAACTAATAGTCCCCACAGGAAAAGAAAAATGTCCAACGACTACATTGGTTTAGGGAAAATCTGATACTAAGGCGCGGCATCACAATCAATTACCTATATAAGCATGCAACAAAGTATAGGATCATATCCTCTGATAGTAAAATCATTAACAAATAGTTTCCGCTTCCTAATAAGAAATCTTCCATCCCTTCTAATTTATTGTGTACCTAAATCAAAATCCTTCACAACCCAGAGTATTACCAATGTTCTTTACATATCACATTAAAAAAAAACCTTGCTCTTGGTAAAATAAATTCAAATCCCAGTCACTACAAGAAGCATCTTATTCGGTAAAAACATTTCAATACTCAATATTACTAAATAATAAATGCATAAACACAAGTGACCACCAACATACCAAATATTACAGATTTAACTTACTCTTGGAGATTAAGTCGTGCCATGAGTACTCCAACGAGGGAAGGTGCACGATAATATTGGTAGGGTTGACTAGTGGTCTAATCTGCAAAAGTAAATACAAATACATAATATGTCATGCACTGGCTTCAATTTCAACAAATTGTTGAATTTGCTGATACGGAATGTATTGCCTTTATTAGGACTTGTGACTTGCCTGAAGAAAGTAAGCAAAGGTGAACTTGCAACCGAAGATCACCAACCAAAAAATAACATACCTACAACAAATTAAAACACCAAGAACTTCTTACATATCGATGCCTATAACAACATGAAGGCGCATCCTTAAAAAACACTGCTACTGTAATATAATTCTTCGATAGATATACAGAGGCAAGTCATATCTTACTAATTATCCAACTCGACATTAAACAAAAATAAGTTATGGCTCCATGCTCCAAGTAATATTTGTATTCTAGCCCGCTTGGCGCTTGTACTACACCTACTCAGTTGAGGTTTAAATTATCCACTTTTAAGTGTTTAGAGAAAATTCCTCGAGGCACAAAAAACTTATGTAAACCCCCTTCCTTCCTGATATAGTATACTAACTTGTTTACAAACCTCATCATATAAAAATGTACCACGTAAATTCAGACATACGATAGATAAATGTCATAAATACCAAATACCTCCAGAGCAGACAATTCAAATAATCACACCACAATAATAATTAAAAAAATCACACCAACTGTACTGTTAGGTATAATCATATAATTTGTGCCACGATTTTAGTTGATCGTCTTACTTTGACATCCTTCACTAAGTTATGTTTTTCGACTTCTATACATCCACAGAATATAGACAATCTTTCGTAAAATATTTACAGGGAATTCTAGTGTTGCTTATAACAAATTAAAGCTCCATATATCTTCTGGAAGGGGGGGTGTCCACTAATCCTTTCTGTTACCGTAAATCCTTCGCACTCCTAAAGAGAACTAGATACATTTGAAACAAATTTAATACTGAGATGTAAATAACTTAAAAAGGCATCCATACTGGCACTCACAAGTGCTGATGTTTTCCACGCATTTCCACGATAAACGTCCTCAGTTTTTAAAGCTTTTTCATGCATTTCCACACGTATAAAAAGCATACTTGTAGACATCATTTCGTGTTTTTTGTTTTGCATAAAATAGAGAATTTAAATTTTTATACATAACAAAAAAACAAGAAAAAATAATGTCTACATGTTTCTTATACACTTTAAAATGCATGAAAGAAACTCCAAGAAAATCAGGACATTAAATATCGGACGGAGGGAGTACACAATTTTCAGTTAACTACCTAACTCTCAACAACTAATAATAATAAAAAGAGTAAAGTGCATTTTGTGTACTCGCTTTTTATTCAAGACACCACTTGCAATATTATAGTTTAAAATCGAGCACTTGAAATATCAATAATTGTATTTCATTACACTTTGTTGCATTCCGTTAATTTGGGTTAACTCCGTTAGTAATTTAGGGAGTAAAGTGCATTTTATGTACCCGTACTTTACTCAAGACACCACTTGCAATATTTTAGTTCAAAATTTAGATTAAAGTGCGAGTACACAAAATGCACTTTAGACAAAGTGCAAGTACACAAAGTGTACTTTATTCCCTAAATTACTAACGGAGTTAACTCAAATTAACGGAATGCAACAAAGTGTAATAAAATACAATTATTGATATTTCAAGTGCTCGATTTTGAATTAGAATATTGTAAATGGTGTCTTGGGTAAAGTACGAGTACACAAAATGCACTTTACTTTAATATAAATTTCAACCACCGTCATTCTACAAACATGTTTTCAACAAATTGAGTATTTCCATTAATATAGAAAACTACAAACATGTAGGGAAAGAAAATTATAGCTCAAGTACCACATACAAATAAATTAGTATTATGGTAGTGAAAATGCAAGTACCAGAAGCAAAGAAGCAAAAACAAGAGTAACTGCAGACCAGAAAACAAACAGTATGGATAATATTAGAAGGTCATCAAAGTGGAAAAGAATTGACCTAATATAGTCACTAGTCCTTTCATAAAGACCACGACCAACAAAATATCGCTCCTGAAAATGTCAAAAGATTTGTTAATCATAAAATGTCAAAAGATTTGTTAATCATTATGGATTTTACATACAAGAAATTGAGCTGAACTTTCCCTCAAAGTACAAAAAACAGTAACTACCTGATACATCCACTTGAAAAATTGAAAGAACGATTGATCAGACATCGCAGACAGAGCATGGCAGCAAGGAAGTTTAAGCAGCATTGCAAATACCACGCGGACACCTGCGTAAACACCCAATACTAGTAAATAGATTCGGAACCAGTACGAGTCTGAGCCCGTCCTATTCCTCTCATTCAAAACTTTCCTGAAATGACAATAAGAATAATCTAATCAATATCTTCAGCCAGAAAAAGAATATAGAATAAAAGGAATGATAGATAGACGCAACACCAAAAAAGTTGACAACAAAAATAAGGATAATAAGAAACAATCCAACAGATTATAGCAGATCATACACTTACACATATAAGTATGTCACAATTCCAGAGCTCGAGGCACCCCAACAAAATCTAAAAAACAACCTTGAAATAGCCATTAATCTTGCAGTACTGTAGGCCCCAAACATAAGGATGACATCTAAACAACCTACAAGCGACAAAAAAAAAAAAAAATTAAACTATAGTGAATAGATTCATAAAATAGAAGGCAAAACAAAAGATGAACTTACTTTCAGCAAAGTTCATGATGGAAAAAGTTGGACCAATGCTAAGCAAAGTTATAAATGTATTACGGTTTATCTTTCCTTTATTAAAGGCTATTATTGTCAACGCCTGAAGTAAGAGAAAACAGCAAAAACAGAATTATATCAAGCATCAAACAGTTTAAAAGGATTGATACAACATCTATTACTGGGAACATAAGATATTACCTGGAACATCACAGCCAAAAATATCCACAAACGATGGAAACTACGATATAAATGCAAGAACGTTCGATGCTCAACGAATGAGCTTTTTCCAGTCTGCCAAATTGGATGATATTTTGTAAGAATCAAAAAATAAAATCAGAATTGCTTCATCTTCAGCAGTAAGTGCTAAAGGAGCTTGGACTCCATTTATGTACTTGCCAATTTAGGATGATTTTACAATTTATTACCAATCTCGTGATAATTTTACTCAACTGTCCGAGAAAGTGTATATGCATGCAAAAGTAAGCAACATATATGCATACAATATCAATTACATAATAATTAAGAACTAACCCTTTTTCTCTTTTTAGGCTCAAAAAGAAAAGCTGAATCCTTCTTCATAGGCCAACCTAGCTTAAAGCAAGAAGGTGACCTGCAGACACACATAGCTACAATAATAAATAGAACTGTACATACAACTAAAAAAATCATTAAAATGAGACAAGGAATTAACACAAATACCAGAAGTATTCGTTGAAGTCGTCATAATTTCTCCATTCTGAATGTGCAGCTTTTCCATTATTGTTTCTTTCAGCTTCCTGTTCATTTTATTAATAATACAATTAGATACATTAGGATTTAATAGCCTACCCAACAATATAATACATGTCAACATGCACAAACGGTCTAGAGAAAAACACAAAGAAGTTCCTTTTAACATCACAACTGTAAACTCGATGCAACTAAACCTTAATCCTACACCAGTTCAGCAAACTGAAAACACAAGGGAACTTTTTTAACATCATAACTGAAAACATAATGCAACTAAACCTTAATCCTACACCAGTTCAGCAAACTGTACCAGAAAGTTAGACACAACCACCTAATTCAGCTATCAATTATCTTTACTGAAAGCCGAAAGGGCCTTGGATGGTACGTCTTGAAGCAAGTTACTATATCCTCATTGTTTAAATCAGAAGTATTATAATTTATTTACTATGTTAACTTTCTTGTTCATAGAAAACATTTCGTAGCTGTTGTCTACCAATCCATCTTGAGGCTGGGCGCTTAAAATAAACATTCTACGATTAACTGAAACTAAGCTGATAGCTTAGCAATAATATTCTATAATTAGGCTAAAAATATTAATTTAACTATATCACATTCACAATCTCATAACTATTATCTCCTACTTTTTCTGTTGCTCTGGTTATTTCTAGTATTTAATGACAAGTAAAGTTTAATCAATTTCACATAAAACTCCCAAATATTTCAAATGTCAGGTAAATATGACATCCTAATTTTATTACCATTTTCTACATGTAATTTCTTCCTGATGAGTGTGTGCCTGTAAGTATCAGTCAGTAGTAAATCTTGACGCAAACGGATAAAAGTGGGAGGGGGACATGGCTAATTGAATGAGAACATACATAGGACAATAATACTTTGTGGAATTTGTGGTGTACGGTGAGAAATCAAAAAAAGTAAACTGTTCTGAGTAATACACGACAATATCCTATCCTAAAGTTAGAAATAAATATAGTAGACTGAGTAGAATAACGGGAAGGCGAGCAATCAAGAATAAATATGAAAGAGCCTAGGCTAGTAACACAAGCCTTACAATACAATTGGGCAGTCAGCCATGTGAATGGCTTCCGGTTTATGTGACTGCCAGAAAATGATCAACAGCTAATGATGCCCTCAAAAGTAGGCTAAATTACCAGAATCATTGCACTCTAAATTATCACAAAAAAATCATATCAATCACCAACGAAACCTAGTCTACTTCCCAGTGCAGAATCTACAAAAACTGACAGAGCAATATCATTTTGGTGCTATTCCACTCCCCCAATACAGAATCTACAAAACCCAACAGAGCAGGATCATTTTGTTGATGTTAGGATGGTGGTGGCATTGGTGGCAAGCTATCACTATAATATTATGAATCTTGGGATTTAAATGTTTCTGGGTAAACAAATGTTAAAGCATTAATCCATTAGATTGGAATAATGTGAAAGGGAAATAAAGAAACTACAGTAACAAGGGCAATATAGCTATGAAGAGATCCCTTACCTTTGATATTGTTTTGTATACTGGAGAGATGACATGCTGAAGATAGGAGACTGAATTGTTTTCACCAATACAGCTGGCAGCAGGATTAGCTTCTCCATGATCTAAGATTGCATCCAGCTCCTTTGCCATCTGTACAAGCCAATTTTGCAAGCATATTTTAATCAGATGTTGTATTTTACAAACAGTTTAATCAGAAGCCACATGTAAATATCCTTGACACGTCTTCTATGTAAGCAGCAACGCACATGCTCTTCGTTCGAATACCATAATTCAATTTTAAGGATGCATCGTTGAAAGAAGTTCTAATAAAGACATCTTCTAATTTAAATATATTCATAAGAATAAGAAAAGGGTCTGAGACTTTAAAGTGGCTGAGGCCACAGAAGCTACATAGCTCATGACCAAGAACTTCAAGGGTAGTAGCTTCATGTAATACATCTTATTAGCATAAACAATCGCAGCAATACTTTGTTCCCAATACAGTATACTACAGGAGAAAACATTCCTTGGCCATGGATCCCTTCCATACTACAGGAGAAAACATTCCTAGGCGATAGCAAACCGCCTAGATTCAATTGGTTTTAGATATTATGTAGATATATTTTAACTGGTTTTAATAATAATTACAATAATGTGAAGATTAGTTTATTTGATAGAATCAAATAAATTTCATATACTTTTACTTGTTTAATTTCGAGACTTTTGTCACGTGTTCAATGGTTCAATAGTACAAGTTTATGAATTTTACCACTAAAAGGAGAAATAAGCAAAGTCGAATCATATATTAGAAAAAATGTTTTATATATAGTTGAACACCTAACTCGCCTAGGCGCCGCCTAGGCACCTTCTAACTCTCCTAGGCGCTAGGCACCGTCTACCTCGATTAGGCAATTAAAATCTAGGCGGTTCGGACGCCTTTTCATTTTTTACCGCCTTTCTGCCTAGACGACGCCAAGGCGACGCCTTGATAACTATTCCCTTCCCCAAACATACAACTGTTGTGTCAATATAATTTATAAGATATTGAGTACAGAATCTGCACTCGCATATTCAAAGCATATTAGAAGCTGAAATCTAAAAGAGGACATACACGTGATTCTACATTAAGCACATACATTCCGTTTCTTCAAACTAAGAAGAGGAAGGCAGGTAATAAACTTATTTTATTAACTCGAGTTCGCACTGACGTGTCATACTCAAATGATCACCGTAAGGATTTCATCATCGGTGTAATGGAAAGTAAAATTAGAAATGGGCAATGATAGCAAACAAATTGAGTAAGTATACCAAAATCTCAGAGGAAAAAACATGAGGAAAAAAAAAACAGCCCTAGTTAGAAGGGCTTACATGGTGGAATATATAGCAAATGCATTCAGGCAGAAAACGGACATTGGCAGCCTCCCCCCATATGAGAAAGTAAAGGGAGACAAGAAAAAGCTTTCTGTCCCTGTTGATTGCTTCCAAACTGTTGGAAACAATATATGTTAGTAAGGGATCCGTGTGTTTATCGAGCAACAGAATGCAGAGACTACCTATTCCATACAAGCCGGATCCGCAAATATTTGCACCATTTAATGTAGTTATCCAGGACTTTCAAGAAAACCTCTGTAACAGCATTTTCGTCTATTTTCTGCCAGTGAAAAATATTGTCAGGCAAAAACCAGAACCGACATAGACTAAAACTCTAAGAGTACAACACTCATATAATTACAAAACAAGTCAAGACAGAAATGCCAGACTCATCATTAAATTTAAAGTCTGAACAAACATATCACTTACAGGATCAGATTCAGTGGGTATGCCAAGTCTTGATTGTGCATTTGCAATCATCAGTATAACATTCTCACGTTGATTCCTTATGTTGTCTTTCTGCAAATAAATATAATTTACACCAAGTAGACAAAAAAAGTAAGTAGGATGTTAATTTGCATTAAACTTTTTCCCGACTCATAGCAGCTACATTAACGGATAATCATACAATGGATGTGAAGTAACCAAGTCCGTATATAATAAGTTGACATAATAGATGAGAATATTAAATTTTATGACTTGTAAGAGCATATTCAATAAGAGTATTAGGGGTGAGGGAAAAAATGGGAGGAGTCAGAAATGATTTTAGATATAGATATAGATGAATAGATGGCAGTTATCAGTCCCTCTCTAACTGCACTGAAGATATACATATGAGCATATGCAACCTGAATACGAATGTGAAGAAAATGGCATACTAGAGAATAAATGAGATGTATCTAGAGAGTTTTTTTTGACAGACCATCAATCTAAAGTAATAGCAATTAAAAGCACGAGAACAGGTGAAAATGTTTTGGAAACCCCAACCTGAAAACCAAACACATATTCCAAGAGATCGAACATGTCTAATTCCCGTCGTCCAGAACTCTGAACATCTTTTGGAAGCCGAGGGAATTGATTGGTGTATCTGATTGCAGATATTGCACCCTTAACCTGCATATAACAACAGAGGGGGTAAAAAGAAAAGAAATTGTAGATGCATAGATAAGCATCAAAAATTCTATTGAACAAATAAACGGTCGTAGAGCTACAAGAAGAAAGCAAGTGAGACTAAGCCCATAAGTCATAACCACAGAATTTAACGACAGACAGAGAAACACAACTAAAGAAAATATAAAAAACTTGAACACTTTTAACTAAATCAAATACGTACTTCTGGAAAAAATCCAATGGCATTCGTTATTAATGATGTTCCCAGAGGAACAATATTGTAAGGTATCAACTCCGCCGATAATGTTGCATCTGTTTTTTTCAGCCTTCTTAACTGTATAGAACAAACAAAGTTAGTGGTAGAGAGGGCATGAAGAAGCACACAGAATGAAGAATCAGGTTACCGGAGATATATTCTGAATCGTTGAGCATGCCAGATTAACAACCCAAGCTATATACACATTGGCATAAAATCGGTAGTTTAAATTGTTTTCTCAAGCATGGGGATGGAAAACTAACTACAAGAATTCTGAGCCCTAAAACTAGAATTTGAAAAACTATTAACTTCCTACAGGTTGATATAGAATGTACAAGCACACAGAGGAAACACCAGATACTAGAAAGAAAAACGATACCTCTTCTGTTATAAGCTGTCCCACTCCATCAGGACCTGTATCTGTGCTAAG
The DNA here is from genome assembly GCA_036435485.1 of Saposhnikovia divaricata. NCBI lineage: Eukaryota > Viridiplantae > Streptophyta > Magnoliopsida > Apiales > Apiaceae > Saposhnikovia > Saposhnikovia divaricata. The sequence continues at coordinate 248,511,768 of CM071594.1, read as the reverse complement.
TGACTCCATAACCTCCACAAGGGCCCGCAAGGTGGAAAACGCCTTTTTAGTTTCATTAGATCTTAGTCCCAAGCTGAAGCAAGAATCATTGACATGATCAAATGAGAATGGAAGAAATATATGTGTACATATATACATATATATAGAAAATGAATCTTCTTTTCGCCTAGGCCATTGCCACTCCCTATTATATCACAAGACATGCAACAAAAAGATGAATGTGCAATGGTCTAATATAAAATATGAAGACTTAGTAAGCATAGGAGGAACCTAGAGCTAAGCCACCTTGTTTAGGGAAGAGAACGGGAACTAATAAACAAGTAAATCTATTAGTTGTGCGTATGATATCATAGTAGCCAGTATGAAAGTAAGAAAAGAACACATAGGATTCAATGGCTGAACAAATCCAACCTAGAAGGAACAGGTGGAAGTGGAAGGATGAGCAAAAAATGTTTCACGAACAGAACCTGACAAACACCGCAATAGCTACACCAATTAAGCTATGCAGATTGCGAATTAGAAATGGTTGTAGCTCTATAGTCAAAAAGGCACCAAAAACCAATTGCGTAAGGTAATTTATGCATCGCATTTGAATTGTGTATAATACTAAAGTTCCATCTGTGAGAATTACGTAATATCTGTATGTGCGAATTAATTACCAGTTTTCAGGTTTGTTTCTATCAATTTGCTATCATATACGTAAAACATGTAACATCTAGGACCATTTGATTCACTATCATTGATGTTTCCTACCTTAAATTGCAACTAAATGCTTTTTCTTCATGTATATATCTTAATAAGATATTGCAGATCTAATCAGTCCCATTGTTTTAGTTAAAAAATTTTACTTGGAGACTAAAATTTGATTAGCTGCAGAGCAAAAACTGCATCTGTCAAAACCGAATCGCACATTAAAGTTACTGTTGCAGTAGTGGCTCATGACAATTTAGAACACACCTGACTGGTTACAGCTGAGATTTAGGGTTAAAACATCAAACCGCACCATCATTTCTCTTGGAACAAAGAAACGAGCCATTCATAAGGGATTTTTCAGTATTTGTACGTTCAAATGAACAATTATTTCCATTGTGCAACTATCAACAATGAAACTTTATAATACCTTTCCCTCTTGCTCTACTATTACCATTAATGATTCCCGACCAAATTTACAAATAATTAATAATCCCACTGAGAACTGATTTTAGAAAATTCAATACTACTTATTACTAGAAGTCAATTTTCATGTTCCAATTATGGATGCAACTGTGCACAGCTACCCAATACATATGGGATATAAATACACGATTACGAGTTCAACTACACTCCACCAAATCTTCATAAAATTTGAGTTAAATAAATTTAATCCATTACCATTCAAGTTTATTATATTGAATTCATCATACAAATATGTTGTAGAGACATACTCTCCCAGGTTGGCACTGAAAGTTCCTGATTCACGATATCTTTGTTCCTCTCTTTGAATATCATCCACCCGGTGTCGTCTCTTGTATTTTTGATAAAAATCCCATAAGCGCTCAGCATCACGATTTCGATCAATTCGAGCCCCATCTTTTTTAGCAAGTTTTTGCTGCAATTAAGAATTTCAGATAAAACATAAGGAAACAGTACAGATAGAAAAAACATATGTGCCACTAATAAGAATATATGAGGCCAAAATTTCTTGTACTTTAAATGACAGGTATTAGTATTACAGTACCTTGATTACAGACATTAGGCCAGTCTTAAATTGTAAAACACCTCTGCCATCACTGTTAGGGTCTAAATTTTGCGCCATGGAGTATGCCTGCTCACACACTGAATTCAAGCACCATCGGCAAAAAAGAAAAAAAAATTAATCTGCAAATAACCAAAGCATATATCCTCTACCACTTATCTGATGCCACCTCTATCTATTGTATAACATTATAATTTTTTTTTTAAAAACTATGTATCCAGTGCAAATAATGTAATACTATCGGCAACTCTTTTACTTTTATGTCTTAACAACTCTTCAAATTTTACACATATGGATGCTATACTGCTAGCAGCTACCAATTGGATTTGCTAACTTATACAAACCAAAATTTGTACCAAATTTAAGTTTTCTCACCATGTGATTTCCCTGTTTATGATCACATACAGCGTATAGATAGATGATTCATACTATGCAAACACACAGTCAGAAAGAAACACATACGCACATATAATCAAGGATCAATACGAAACTTTAGCAAATTTGGGCCAACTTAGTCCTTAAAACAATCTAAGTGAAACGAATAACAAGCTAAATAACATTACGCTAAAACACATAGTCAAACAGAAAAACATAACAAATTAATTACAAATAACTAGCTAATTAAGATAACGCTAACACAAATAGTCAAACAGAAACACATAACGAATCAATTACAATATTATTAAGTAACGCCTTACAACTTGCTGCATAATTACACTTTCTACAATCAACTACATCAAATAACTAGCTAATTAACATTATGCTGAACACAGTCGAAAAGAATGTCAGAAACACATATACTATAAATCTAACCTACAATAATGTAGTGAGTAAACAACTTAGGACTCGACGCATAATTATACTTTTTACAATCAACTACGTCAAATAACTAGGTAATTAACATAACGCTAACACGCAAAGTCAAACAGAAAAACATAACAATCAATTACAATATTATGTAATAGCGCCTTACAACTTGCCACATGATCTCACTTTATACAATAAACTAGAGCAAATAACTAGCAAACTAACATTACGCTAACACGCATAGTCAAACAGAAACACACAACAAATTATTTATGATATCGTAGAGTAAAGCCTTGCAACTCATCTCATAACTTCATTTTCTACAATCAACTGCAGCAAATAACTACCAAATTAAAATTAGGCTAACACACATAGTCAAACAGAACAAGTAACAAATTAATTATGATATTGTAGAGTATCGCCTTACAACTTGCCGCATAATTTCACTTTCTACAATCAACTACATCACGTAAGTAGTTAATTAACATTAAGCTAACACGCAGAGTCAAACAAAAACACATAACGAGTTAATTACAATATCGTAGAGTAACGCCTTACGACTTGCCGCATAATTTCACTTTCTACAATCAACTACATTAAATAACAAACTAACTAACATTACGAACACGCATGGTCAAACAGAATGTCAAAAACACATACACACTTGCACCAAAAAACTAATCAATTACCATATCGTTTTTCGACTTACGAATTCTAGCAACATTAGGATCCTCATTCTGAATTTCATCAGCAGCTTGTAAAATAGCATTGATATTCGTAGTTTTCTGAAGCGAATCAGGGACAGCACCAGCGATTCCACTAGAAACTCGATCAGGACCTTGTCCAGTAGGCCTGAGTTGCTCTTGTCGTAACGTAGCTCGTACTAATCTCTCCCAGTTATCATAAACCCTAGACATCTCTCTCTAAAACCCTAACTAACAATTTTCACTGATTTGTTGATTTTTCAAAACCCTAGATTTGGCTCCGCTCGCATTATAAATTAACAGATCTCGAAATTCGAATTAATTCAAAGAGTTGAAATGAATTTGAATTTGCTCCGCTGTTAATTTAGATCAAATTGAATTTAAACCCAATCTGAAGTTTTTGTGTGTGTGACTGTGTGTGTTTTTCGAAAGGCTTGAAAAGTGAACTGAGATTATAGACTTTGTAGATGGGTATTAAAAAATTACTGTGTGTGTTTTAGTGTGTGTTTTGGGCAGAGATTGGGTGTGATGAAGGCTAGGATTAATAATTACTTTGATTTGTGATCGTTGGATGAGATTTGAGATTGTTTTCTTGTAGTTTAAGGGGTTAATATGGGCCGTTTAATGGTTGTTGAACGTGTGTGGGGTGAGAAGTGCACATGTGCCCCGCATTTTCCTTTTGAAATACTTACGCGGTTTTCTTGTTGTCCCGAAAATTTTATTTTTATTCAAATTTAGTTTTTTTTTTTAACACATCGTACTTGCATTACTTAAAAATTATCACTTTCGAGTACTTGATTAATAAAATAGGAGGAGTGACAGACCACTCTCCATAACCTGACATAGAATTTATGCAGCATTTGCAAGCAAAAGAACCACACGATTCGCAGACCAATAATCGAACAATTAGCACGTGATAATTGTGCTTTAAAATTTTTGTCCAAGAAATGGCTTCTTGACAACAGCTCGCTCCAATCTGATATTCCCTCCAACCCTCAAGCAAATTCCGAACCCAGTGTTCAGACATCTCAGTTGCATAAACTATGGTTAGAGGAACGACACTCCAGCTATCTACATGCCGGATACCAGCTATAGACATGCCGAAAAAAGAAACCTCCAAAGGACGAGCAATACCCCAGCTATCTACATGCCGAATACTAGCTATAGACATGCCGAAAGTGAAGACCCCCCACAGGTAAAGAACAATCGATTGTGAGTTGTGAGCTCTTGCAATAATCGTCTGCATCCCAGCTTCGATGCAGACTTTCCACATCTCGTGGACCTTCATCAAACCAAAACACAACCAAAACATAAACATAAACCCCAAAAAAATGGGGACAAACATAAAACCCCAAACAATTGGGGACAACAACCCAAAAAATGGGTAGAGAAAATCACTTCGAAAAGTCAAAGATCTCGGATTGCAACTAAATCTTGATATGATGGTAAGCCTGAGATTTTGAGTCTAAGAAATGTGTTTATTTGATATTTCGAGTTTTAAATCAAAACAGATCTGAAAAGAACTCGAATGGGTTTTTCAAAATTTTTTGGAAAAAATTTCGATTTATGGATGGAATGAAGGGGGATTGTGAAGGTGGGTGAATGCTTGGTTGGAGAAGTAGGAAGGAGGAGGATCAGATGGTAGTCCGGCCGACTCTCATGAGGAAGAAAGGAGAGAGCAGAGCAACAGATAGGGCGTTAAAAAGTTCCCAGTCCTATCTATTTTATTCAAATTTAGTTAAACTAACAATTTCCTTGACTTTGAGAGTAGTGCTAAGAGCATCTCCAATGTACAAGACCCCTTAGCTAAAATCAAAAATATAATACCATAAATAAAATTTATAGAGATTTTGTAAAAAAAAATACTCACTCCAATGGGACATTACTCTTAGCAAAAATTTAGATAATATGTTTTCGTTGGCTATATTTGGCCAACCTCTAGAGGTCTGTAAGGAAGATTTTATATGATCTATTACCTTACATAAATATATTCTATTTATAATAACCTGAAATAATAATAACATACTATATTTACAATAAAATCAACATTATAGCTAATATACCTGTTATGCCCAAATCTGGCATAATGGCTAAATTGATTTAATTAGCTAAATTGATGGTTCATAATTTATGATGGGCCTAGAAGATGAAGATTGGGTCATTAAAGCCCACTATTGGAATCAGCCCAACATGCCTTGGCAATAATATCTCTATTATAGGAGCGCCTCGCTCGCTACATGTTTTCACCTCGCAGGAAGTGGCGCCTCGCTGTGCGATGCCTCGCTTTTGCATCATATCTGTCAATTACAGCGAGGTCATCATCTCTCTTCTAGAAGGCTCATGGCCAGACCCAAGGTCGCATGAGTAGCTAGTCACAGGGATCGCTTCGCATGGCCAGGCCTCTCATGGTCGCATGCAAGGGCCCTGATGGATCTTTCATTCCAAACCTATCCGTTCGAGGCCATGGGCTTCTACAGCTAGATCATGGATCATGGATAGGATTGATGACTCACTGCCACGTCAGCCCTAGCTACATGGGCTTGGACTTTGGCTTATCTCTTAAAACCCTAGCCCGCCTAGGTAACTTGTGGCCCAAGAACTACGTCAGGCTTGATCCCTATAAATAGGGTACGTAGGCACCTTGATACGGATGAGAAACAGTTTACCTGAAAAACACCTATCAAGCTCAGCCACATTCATACACACAAACCCTAATCTTTGTTCTTCTTTTGTTAAGCAAAATATTCCTATTTTGCTCCGATAATCCAGCAAACCTCCAAAATATTGTTATACAATATTCTCCCTATAACATTTGGCGCTAGAAGGAGGGGCTAGTCATTGAATTGGGAGAACGATGACTAAATCACACAAAAAGAGGAACGATGGTGAGACCCCGGGGTCGCATAAGGTGAACAAGGACGATCCCCTGACGAGAGGCCCCTCAGAGGACGAAGCGTCCAAAGACAACTCTAAGACTGGGAACAGGGAGGAGCACACCCCCCCAGCACAGAGGGTGACATTGAACAACGAGGTCATGTCTTTTCTAAAAGGCCTCGGTGAGCAGGTGACCGCGGTACATGAAAGGGTCGCAAAGGTGGAGAAGCGCTATAGTTCTAGAGGATCGAAGAGGAATGCAAGGACAGGCGGTAGAGCGCCAGTGGAAGGAAGCAAACTCCCCCCTAAGAAACTCGTTGATGACTTCGATGATGTCCTAACAGATCAAACCAACCCTGACTGGAATGAGGGGGAGGACTCGCTCGGACAGAAAGGGGGATCGCATGACAAGGTCGCCTCATCTGAAGGGAGATCGGTCAGTGTTTTTGACCGTCTCAGAAAGAAGCTGACTGAGCACGACCTTCGTCTAAAGTTGGAAAAGGTTAATGCGCCTCGTCATGAAGGATCTAAGAACAGAAGTAAGGGCACACATCGACAATTGTCTCCTCGAGATCGCGAGCGGTCATATCGTCGCGATGACAGACCCCCCCTCTCCCCGTAGAGAGCGTGAGCGGTCCCATCGTCGCGATGACAGACCCCCGTCTCATCGAGACCAGGAACGATCTCAATATCTTGAAGAGGATCGTAAAAAGAAGGATCGCAGGAATGACCAGGAGGAGTCCAGTGTCCTAAAAAAGACCCAGTCTCATCATGGAAGTACTGGAGGTAAAAAGAAGGCTGAGAAGGAGGTCAAGGTAGGAGACTATAAGCTGGAGGAGTTGAAGAAGTCCCTGGACGCGATGAACAGTGAGAAAGGGATCTTTAGCACTATGGGCTTGTCATTGCCCTTTACTCACGAAATTCGAACCGCTCCGCTTCCTGTAGTGTTTCGAGGCCATCAGCATGATATGACCTATAATGGCAACACTGATCCAGCGGAGTTCGTGATTCGGTTTAATAATGAGATGGATGTTTATCAGGTCTCATTACTAGCGAGGTGTAGACTATTTGCGGCCTCGCTGAGGGGAAGTGCTCAGCAGTGGTTTTCGAAGCTAGGGGCATTGATTGTCATCGATTCTTGGGAGCAACTCGTGGACATCTTTATCAAACAGTTCCAGTCCTCGATGCTTTATGCACCCCCTGTATCCACCTTAGCAAACATAAAACAGAAGGAAGGCGAAACCCTTCATGATTACTTCAAGAGGTTCAATGCTGAGGTGCCTCGCGTGCGAGGTGCAAATGACGAAGCTGTGAAAAATTTCCTCATCGCTGGAGTAAGGGAAGGTACGGAATTTTGGAAGAAGCTACAAGAACAGACCCCTAGTACTCTCTCTGAATTGCACAAGATCGCTGAGCCTTTCAAACGTGTTGAGAAGTCACTCGCAGATTTGAAGAAGAATAATGAAAGGAGTGGCAGTTGGAATAGGCATCGGGGGGTAAAAAGAAAGGACTCCAGGAGTCCAGGGCGAAGACGGGATCGAAGTCGAAGCCCCAGCCCAAAAAGGAGAGACCGCGATCCTTTGAGGCGATCCCCACCGAGATCTCGCCCCGCGAGGGATGGAGACAAGTATATCCCACTGGTCGCCCCAATTGATCACATTTATGCAGTCAATGAAAACAAGGGGATATTCAGGAAGCCTACACCGATGGGTCTGAAAGGGACCGCAAACACTAGCAGGTATTGTGCCTTTCATGAACAAACAGGGCATGATACATCAACCTGTTGAGAGCTGAAGCAGCAAGTGGATTAGTTAATTCGTGAAGGAAAGTTAACTGAGTGGGCGGTTCGCGAGGTGAAGAAGCATAATCCCAAGTCTGGCCTTGGGTATAATCAAGCCCCCCACCTGAACAGAACCCAGTCATTAAAGAAAGGGAAGCGCGAGGCGGAAGTATTCATGTGATAATTGGGGAGACAGCAATAAAGCCAGAGAGAGGTATGCTCGCGAGGCCAGGGAGCGACCCCTCACTAATGTACATCACTTGCAAGAGCGACCCCCAAAGCTCTTTAAGGGGGAAGATACGAACATCATGTTCACTGAGGAGGACGCGAAGTGGGTTCATCACCCTCACTCTAATGCCCTTGTTGTTCGAATTCGTATTGGATCGCAGAATGTCTACAGGGTTCTGGTTGATAATGGGAGTGCTGTGAATCTCCTGACATACGAGGTCTACCAAAAGATGGGCTACGTGGACAAAGATCTTATCCCAACTGTGGGACACTTGTATGGTTTTACTGGAGCATCAGTGAGTGTCAAGGGTCTCATACGACTTCCTGTTACTTTAGGAGACGAGCCCTGCATCGCTACCCAGATCGCAGACTTCATGGTGCTGGATCAACCTTCAGCATCAATGCTATTGTTGGGAGGCCAATACTTAAGGAAATGAGGGTGGTTACTTCTATATATCATCTTTCCATGAAGTTTCCTACCCCAAATGGAGTGGGATGTGTCAAGGGGGCGCAGCATGAATCACGAGAATGTTACAACAAGTCCCTTAAGTCCGCTGAAAAGGGTGGCATATCTATGGTAGACAGGATGGAAAGCGAGGAGGAAGATAGGGCTCACAAATCGGCCTCACGACCCTCAAATGAATGCAACATTATATCAATTGAGGAACTCCCAGCTGGTTATTTTGATAATTTGGGAATTCAGGTAGAACCAGTACCAGGTGCTTTGATGATGGGAACCTCGCAGCCAGTAATGGTTCTCCAGGAAGGGATCGTTGAAGAGGCTACAGATAGTGACAGCGAGGAGAGCCCAGAGCAGGCCGCTGTGCGAGCCCGAAAGGGAAAATGGGTTCGCAAAGAAACATCTACACTGACAGAACTGCCAAATGGTATCACACAGATAACAACTGTTGTTAAGGAGTATGGGCACGCAGGTGTCAACCCCTGCGAGGCAGAATCTAGTCAGGCTCGTGAATATGATCTAGACCTGGATCCTCGCATCCCAGAGCATGTGGAGCGAGCTGGGGTAGCTGAAGACACGATCCCTATTCTTGTTGATGTGCAGGACCCTTCAAAGGTGTTGAAAATAGGGTCGCAACTCAACCTTGATCTGAGGGAAAGATTGGTCACTTTTCTGAAGGCCAACCTTGACGTGTTCGCCTGGTCGCATGAAGACATGATTGGGATCGATCCTAATGTGATGTGTCATAAGCTCAACTTGGATCCAAGCAAAAAAGGTGTTAGACAGAAAAGGCGACCAATAAGTGGAGAGCGAGCCGAGGCTCTCAAAGAAGAGGTGGATAGACTACTTAAGGTCGGGCTCGTTAGGGAATCATTCTACCCTGACTGGCTCGCGAACCCTGTCCTCGTGAAGAAGCCAAACGGAAAATGGAGAACATGTGTGGATTTCACTGATCTCAATAAGCATTGCCCAAAGGATAATTTCCCATTGCCAAGGATTGATCAGCTAGTGGATGCAACAGCAGGGCATGCACTTCTCTCCTTCATGGATGCTTATTCTGGGTACAATCAGATACCCATGTACGGTCCTGATCAAGAGCACACCTCGTTTATCACGGATAGAGGTCTCTATTGCTACATAGGGATGCCCTTCGGTCTCCTTAATGCTGGGGCTACCTATCAACGGCTCGTTAATATGATGTTTGAGAAGCAGATTGGGAAGACAATGGAAGTTTATGTAGATGACATGCTGGTAAAATCCAAAGAAGCTGGGGATCACATCACCCACCTCGCTGAAATGTTTGATATACTAAGGAAGTACAGAATGAAGCTCAATCCACAGAAGTGTGTCTTTGGAGTTGAGTCTGGAAAGTTCTTGGGGTTCATTGTCAATCATAGGGGAATTGAAGCGAACCCTGCAAAAATAAAGGCCTTGGTGGAAATGCGATCCCCAAGAAGTGTGAAGGAAGTTCAGAGTTTAACGGGACGGATCGCAGCCCTTAACCGGTTCGTCTCTAAGTCATCAGATAAATGCCATGAGTTCTTCAAGGCGATTAAGAAGGTTGGAAAAAACTTTGAGTGGACCCCTCAATGCGAGGAGGCCTTTCAGAACATCAAGGAGCAACTTGGCTCGCCACCAGTATTATCTAAGCCCAAGAACGGGGAGACGCTCATTGTCTACCTCGCGGTGTCAGAACATGCGGTCAGTGCAGTGCTAGTTCGCGAGGAGGGGAAAGTTCAGTATCCTGTGTACTATGTTAGAAAAAGGATGTTAGATGTTGAGACTCGCTACACCAACATGGAGAAGCTAGCCTATGCCCTGGTGCTGGCCTCGCGGAAATTGAGGCCCTACTTTCAGGCCCATAGCATTGAGGTTCGCACAGCCTATCCATTGAGGCAGGTAATGCATAAGCCAGAATCCTCAGGAAGATTGTTGAAGTGGACAGTGGAACTCAGCCAATTTGATATTGAGTTCAAGCCTCGTGGTCCCATTAAAGGTCAGGCACTTGCAGACTTCATTCTGGAATCCCTCCTCAGTCTGAGGAAGACAAGTTGGCTATCATAGCGATCCCAGAGACCGCATCTAGCGAGGCCAAGAAAGAAAATTCCGCCTCGTGGTGGGAACTATATGTTGATGGAGCATCAAATAAAGAAGGAGCCGGGGCTGGCATCGAGTTGGTAACACCAGAGGGTCGAAAAATAAAAAGTGCAGTGCATTTTGCTTTTGAAGCCTCTAATAATGCAGCAGAGTACGAGGCCCTCATCATTGGTCTTAAACTTGCATTGGAGATGAAGGTGGAGAATCTGACTGCATACAGCGATTCTATGTTGGTAGCATATCATCTATGGTGTGGATGGCAAGCTAGGGGCGAGCAGATTGAGCTGTATTTGCGATGTGCACAAAGATTGGTTAAAAAATTCAACAATATCAAAGTGGTTCACATCAGGAGAGAAAAGAATCAGGGGGCTGATGCACTAGCAAAGTTGGGATCGCGTCGCGAGGCCACCTTACTTGGAATTATTCCACTGGAAATTCAAACAAAGCCCAGTGTGCCAGAGGAGTTTGTTATGGAGATAGCGACCCCAGGGTCAACCTGGATGACCCCTATATGGGAGTATGTGAAAAGTGGAGCCCTGCCTCAAGACAAAAAAGAGGCAAGAAAAATCAAATATCAGGCGGCTCGCTATGTCATCTGTGACGAGGTCCTGTATAGAAGAGGGTTCAACACCCCGCTCCTAAGATGTGTGGATGGAGAAGAATGCAATTACATTCTCAGAGAAGTTCATGAAGGAATATGTGGCAATCACTCGGGGGGTAGTTCTCTAGCCCAAAAGATTCTTCGCCAAGGGTACTACTGGCCTACTTTGAAGAGAGATGCTTTTGAGTTCGCAAGGAAGTGTGATAATTGCCAAAGGATCGCTAACTACAGCAACGCTCCTGTCTCCCACCTCACCTCGCTAACGAGCCCATGACCCTTTGCTATGTGGGGCATTGACTTAATTGGGGAGCTACCCAAAGCTAAAGGAGGTGTCAAGTACGCAGTTGTGGCTGTTGATTACTTCACCAAGTGGGCCGAGGCTGAGCCACTTGCCACTATTACTGCAAAGAAACTCAAGGACTTCGTATACAGGGCAATTGTGTGTCGCTATGGGATTCCTTATCAACTCATATCAGATAATGGAAAACAATTTGATAGCAAGGACATGAAAGAATTCTGTGAGAACTTGGGGATCAAGAAGAGTTTTTCAGCTATGAGTCACCCCCAGACAAATGGTCAAACTGAGGCCATCAACAAAATCATCAAACATACTTTGAAGGCCAAGTTAGAGGAGAGCAAAGGTAATTGGCCTGAAGAATTACCAAGGGTCTTGTGGTCATACAACACGACCCCAAGGACCACCACTGGAGAGACTCTCTTTTCCCTAACATATGGCTGCGAGGCCATGGTCCCTGTTGAAGTGGGCTCCGGGTCGTTTAGAAGGGAACACTACGATCCCGATGCAAACGAGGTGAATCATAGATTGTACCTAGACATGATAGAAGAAACAAGAAGCGAGGCTCAGCTTCGCCTCGTGGCTTACCAACAGAGGACAACGAGGTATTATAATGGAAAGGTCAAAGCAAGTTCTTTAAAGACAGGGGACCTCGTGCTTCGGAGAGTCATGCCTAACACTAAGGTCCAGGGCCATGGTGTCTTTGGTGCTAATTGGGAAGGGCCTTACAAAATCTATGCTACTCTCTAAGAGGGAACTTATTACCTCACAGACATGAAGGATAAGGTCATTCCGCGAGCTTGGAATGCGGAACATTTGCGCAAATACTATCAGTGAAGGCATCGCTCCTGGTAGTTTCTATCTATTTCGCATGAATAAATTCATACAAAATACTGGGGGGTAGTGGTCGTATTGACACCCTCCCTTTATGATGTAATGACTTTGGGCCTCGCCCCACTTATCATTTATCGGGCCTCGCCCCATGTATCAACTATTGGGCCTCGCCCCATATTATCATTTATCGGGCCTCGCCCCATGTATCAACTATTGGGCCTCGCCCCATTTTATTATTTATCGGGCCTCGCCCCGCTTATCAACTTGTTTGGGCTTCGCCCCGTTTATCAATATAAAAGTTCAATTTCTTTACGAATTACTTTTTATTGTGCATTTAAAATATACTTGTCTGTTTGTTAACATTAACATACTAAGGTCCGAGCCATCTCAACGATGCAAGGATCGCATTTGAAGTTACTGCTACAACAATCTAAGGAATCTAAGCCAAGGCATGCTAATCTAGCACTATTCAAGACAACCTAACATGCAAAGATGGAATAAAGAGATGATCTCGAAGTCAAAGTATTAAGGAAGCGAAGCTAAATTACTCAGGCAAACATGTTATGTGCAAAAATAAACAACACAGGATGGAAAAGTAAAAAGCGATTTCAATCCATAAATTAGAGGGTCGCTACGCGATCCCAATGCAGTTGGCAGAGTTAAGGTGTTATCAAAGTTAAACAAAATAATATTACATGTTGCGAGACATTCAAAGGGTGTCCGCATCCCCAGTTCGATATTCAGAAACAAAGAAATAATTCAAGGCTTGGCGGCTTCAGCTGCTTTGGCTTGTGTGGCTTCGTTAGCGAGCCTGGCTGCCTCCTTCGCATCCTCTTCTTCGATTTCCTTGCGAAGAGACTCTGCGAACTCAGCATTTCTAGGCCCGAGCTTCTCCCAGTCGAAGTCTGGAACTCTTTGGATAAAGGTCTTCATAAATTCAACCTGGGCGGCCTCCACTACAGCATCATGGTCAAGCTTGGCAGCCTCGAGCTCCTTCTTCAGCTTGCCAATCTCTTCCCCATGCTCTTTCCTAAGAGTCTCTTCGAGCTCCTCTGCCTCCTTCAAGGATTTGCTGAACATATTCCTCTCATCAGTGATTTTCTTGAGCTCGGATCGCAGAGACGCGGTTTCTGTCTCGAGGGCGAGTCTATGAGTCTTCATCAGCGATCTCTTGTCCTCTTCCTTCTGGAACTTAAGGACTGAGACCTCCTTCTCAAGCTTGGCTTTGACGGATGCAAGGGTCTTCAACTCCTTGAGATGAGAAGTTTGGCGGATGAACGCTTCAGACAGACATTTGGAGAGAGACTCGGCATTATCAATCAGCTCGGCCCCTACCCAACTCGTACACTCCTCTTCGGTAGCATGGTTATACCCATGCTTCGCGAAGAGGTGATGAACAGGGGTAGCAGTGGCTGGGTGCTTAGGAGCAGGAAGCACAGATTCATCCTTCCTGGCCTTCTTGGAGATGTGATCCTCAGGGGTACCCTGGGTTCGCTGAACGATCTCGGTGTTCTGCGACAAAGGTGGAGGAGGTGGCAGTTCAGCAGTTTTTGGTTTAGGAGGGATTGGAGCAGTCTTCGCGACGGGGATGGCCCCGCTTTTTTGGAGAAAAGGGGGTCTGCGGCCGCTCTTACCCGACATGCCTGAAAAATGGAAGTAAAATAACATTAGAAGCATAATAATACAAGTTATACAAATTCGAGAACAGTAAGGATGAATGCAGTGTTAAAGTTAACGAGGACGGAGTAATGATCGTGTTATGACGAGGAGAATACCCTCGCTTGTGGTAACGAAAACTCGGGAGGACGAGGCCTCCTCGCGAGCCTTTCTTTTCAAGGAGGTCTTCTTCGCTCCTGAGGGCCTCCTTTTCGAAGGAAGACCAACCCCTTCTTTCAAAAAACCGCACTCAATTAGGTCCTCTAGGGAAAGAAGAGTTCTAATGTTGCGGGCCTCTCGCGGGGTCTTCAGCACGTCGTCGGCACGTTGCTTCTCTTCGCCCTTCAGGACGGTTCGCACTTGACCAACTGCGATCTCAGGAAGGACGAGTTAGCGCATGGATCGAATGAAAGGAGGATGGAGTTAAAAGGTTAAGTTTCATACCTGGAAGATAGTTAAAAGAAGTCTTGACTCTAGGCACGTCGTGGACATAGAAATAAGGACCTTTCCACGAGCCGACATTACTTGGGGCACTGTGATATAGTTCTTTTTTGTTGAACTCTGGCCACATGGAGAAATAAACGTAGCCAAAGTCTGATGCCCGCATCGCTTCAATTGCAAAAAATAGCCCATGGTCCTCACATCCAACTCAGGATAGCCGAGCTTATGGTAAAGGATGTAAAGGGCAATCATAGCTCTGTAGCCATTGGGATTTATTTGAATTGGGGCAAGATGGTACGTTTCACAAACATCCCTAATAAAAGGGTGAAGGGGAGAAGATACGCCTATCTTCATCATTGCAGAGGTCAGAACCATACGAGGCACTCTGCCACCATTCTCTTGATGATCGAAGCGGTAGCATCGCATCGCAGATTTAGGGAGAATAAGTTTGCCTTCTGGCCTGAAAATGTCGACCGCCTTAGATAAAGATTCTGTATCTAGGGTCGTTGACAGATCCCTACAGCCTAAGACGCGAGGTTGGCCAGGTTTCACTTTCGAGCCTGGCTCGATGTCTTCAGGACGAGGACCGCCAACATATATGGTCCCTTCTAGCTCAGGCTGGGGAGTGGGTTCGTAAGGCTCTGGAGAAGCTTCTGGAATGTAATTGTAATAAGTGAAATTGACGACCTTGGCTACTTCATCGAGGCCGCCATCATCAGAGGAAGGCTCTTCGTAGTCAGAGTCATCAGAGTTGGCTTCGTTATCAGCACCTCCCTCGATGTCATAATAGGCATCGCCTAATGAATCTGTTGGAGAATCACTTATGTGAATGGGCGACACGGTTTGTGACGGAGGCATGGTTCGTGGTGGAGGCACTTTGGAGAGAATTTCTGCTGCCCTAGCGTTGAGTTCATCTCCTTTCCTTGTCAAAGTTTCGATGTCATGTTCGATGTCAGTCATGGTGTGAGGCTCGTTCTCAGCTGGGAGTACATCCAGAGATTGATCCCGCGAGCTTGAAGGGTGCTTCGTTCTCCACGAAATCAGAGGCACTTCACGGGTATATTCTTCGTTGGACCATAAAGGGTCGAAGTATAACTTAAACGAACTTTCGCTGGTGCTCGTAGCTTTTGCGATGTTGGCTGCTGCAGCATCGCTGATTTGTATATGAGGCATGGGGGAAGCTGTCCTTGAACTATCGTCTTGAGACATCTGAAAAGGGTGAAATGATTAAGTGTGTGCCCTTACAGAAAACAAATGAAGGAGGAAAGAAACAAGCGGACAGAAAGGCTCTATGTGTTCCCGCATCGTTCACAGAGAATATGGGGGGTCACAATCCTAAGGGGAAGGCTAACGTTCTTAACCTATGTTTCTATCTAAGTAATTACGGATCGCACTTCTACAATAGCGAGGACGGGTCGCATCATAAAATTGGCATTTTGGGATCGCATCGCATGCAATTTAAGCTATTTAATCATGCAATTACAATGAAGAACAGTAATTTAAATGCAAGAAGAGAAGGAAGACTTACTTTTTTCTTGAAGAAGGTTGAAGAAATTGAAAGAAACTCGGGATCGCTGGTGAAAGAGCCTGGAAATTCTTTGCGTTTGATCTGGGAGCAAACTGACAGCACTTCAACAATGTGTTTGTGAGAATAAAAAAGGAAATGATAGTGACAGGGGTATATATAGTCATCAGGAGAGAGAAAGACATGGGACACGTGTTGAAATCTCGTCCGTTGGACACACATCTCGAGACACAACAGCTGTCAAAACCTTTCAAATTCTTGGGGTCGCGACTACTCCAATGGTTATATCTATACTTGGGCTCGCTTCGCGGTCACAACTCGTAATTTTTGAGTCCACATCGCATCTCCAATGGCAATATGGACTCGGGGGGTAGTTGTTATGCCCAAATCTGGCATAATGGCTAAATTGATTTAATTAGCTAAATTGATGGTTCATAATTTATGATGGGCCTAGAAGATGAAGATTGGGTCATTAAAGCCCACTATTGGATCAGCCCAACATGCCTTGGCAATAATATCTCTATTACAGGAGCGCCTCGCTCGCTACATGTTTTCGCCTCGCAGGAAGTGGCGCCTCGCTGTGCGATGCCTCGCTTTTGCATCATATCTGTTACTTACAGCGAGGTCATCATCTCTCTTCTAGAAGGCTCATGGCCAGACCCAAGGTCGCATGAGTAGCTAGTCATAGGGATCGCTTCGCATGGCCAGGCCTCTCATGGTCGCATGCAAGGGCCCTGATGGATCTTTCATTCCAAACCTATCCGTTCGAGGCCATGGGCTTCTACAGCTAGATCATGGATAGGATTGATGACTCACTGCCACGTCAGCCCTAGCTACATGGGCTTGGACTTTGGCTTATCTCTTAAAACCCTAGCCCGCCTAGGTAACTTGTGGCCCAAGAACTACGTCAGGCTTGATCCTTATAAATAGGGTACGTAGGCACCTTGATACGGATGAGAAACAGTTTACCTGAAAAACACATATCAAGCTCAGCCACATTCATACACACAAACCCTAATCTTTGTTCTTCTTTTGTTAAGCAAAATATTCGTATTTTGCTCCGATAATCCAGCAAACCTCCAAAATATTGTTATACAATATTCTCCCTATAACAATACCATTGGAGCACAACATCTTACAGGTTCAGCAAATTTTACATAATCAATATTTTATTCGATTTAGCCAACCATTTTTAGACAATACCATTGGAGATGCTCTAAAGCAAGAGTTAGAAAATGGATAAAAAAAATAGTTTTCAAATGTGCCAGTATTGATAATTTTTATTTATGTTTTTTTGAAATAAAGTTGTTAATTCAATAATAAAAAACCATACGGCATCTACACCAATGATCAAGTCGAACAAACAGTAATTTGCAATTGCTTGTTCTCATGAAAAGACAGTTAAGCGATATTTTGAAGATAAAGTATATACAAATACAAGTACCCACTTCGTACATCCTCGTTGGATTACTGGTACCCCCTTCATTATGCCCCGATGGAGCTATTAATTGATTCTGTTAGGGTGAATACAGTAAGAATTATTTGTTTAATATTATTACATTAAATTAAAATTTGTTACGTGATGTTTAAGAATTATTTTAGATACAAATTTTGTATTCCTAATATTATTCTAATAATATTTAGAATTATCTTCAAAACATCGTTTAACTGTATTTTCATGAGAACATGGGATTGCAATTTACTGTTTATTCGACTCGATCATTAGTGTAGATGTTGTATGGCATTTTATTATTGAATTAAATTCTTTGTTTTTCAAAAAAAATATTGTTCATTATTTAGAACAATCACTCACGAATTAGTTTGATTCCATATTCAATTTGTCACGGTTTTTGGACATGCCATTTTGACAAAGATAATTGGAAGTGTGTATTCAGGGGGTAAGAAAAATGTATGAAAATTGATCATGAATATAGTAAAAATATAATTTAACATATAACATTTTAAATTAATTATAAATATTTACAATAAAATAATAAATATGTTGCTTATTTAATAAGCATTTCAGGTGTAAAAACATAGGAATACACTAAGAAACATTTTGGTATAATTTTTTTAAAAAAACCTCATATATTTGTACGTGAAAATCTCATGTAAAAAAAATTAGATCAATCTTGAAAACACTTTTCTCTAAATTAATCATTTTATTTAAGATTGATCGAGAAATTACAATATTACATAAAAAAGGGAATGAAGGAATATTCTATTTTAATATTCTTTTTCACTTAAAATTGTAAATTCAATAATTAGTTTGTTATTAATATATCTTAAAAATATTAAAAGAACTAATTAAGAAAACTAATGCAAATTTATGATGGCTCAAATAAAAGAAAGAAATGAATTTTTAATTGTTAAGATATGAAATGTTGATGTCTAACGATGATAATTACCTTATAATTTGTAAAAGTTAACTATGAATTATCAAATATAAAATCAAAAAAATATTTTACAAAATCAAAAAGATTTTACTTAGTTAATTCGGATTCGATTTATCCGAATTAAATGAATATCCGAATTTCGAATATCCGGTTAAATCGAAATATATTTTTCATAATCTAAAAAATCGGATATCCGATCCAATTTTTACAAACTAGACTGGATTCTGGTCTTGCATACCCCTTTTGTACCTATTATGATAAAATAATGAGGTTTTCGCACTTTGCACCCCTTATTTTTGGGTGTTTTTTCGTTTTGCTCTCATAATTTAATTCGTTACACTTTACACTTAAAACTTTAATTATCCTCACACTTTGCACCCTTTTGACTATCTACCATCAAGTCAAGCCGTTAAAGTTAAATAAGGAGGGTAAATTAGTCTTTTTAGTACAATTACACAGCTTGCACACCTTATCTTTGAGTATTTTTTCGTTTTAGTCTCGTACTTTAATTCGTTACACTTTACACTGAAAACTTTAATTATCCTAACACTTTCCACCTTTTTGACAGACTTCTGTCAAATAAAGCAGTGAACGTTAAGTGGCAGGGATAGGAGGAGCTCTGGAATGGTCAAAAATTGATTTCTACCCTTATATACCCTCACCTATACATACTAATGTGTGTCTTTATCTAAATCATGTATATTCATGGCTTATCTTTGTAGATGCAGGAAGTATTATGTAGTCCAGACTGCGTGGACCTCTACAAACGCAGGTAGGCAATTTGTGACATGCCCTGATCGAGTCTGTAACTTTATTGTGTGGTTGGAACCAACACTTTATGATAGAGCTCGAGTAATAATACCAGGCTTGATAAGGAGGATAAATATGCTTAAATTTTAACAAGGTATTGAACGTGATGGAAGTGTCACAACAGCAACAACAGATGTGCATTTTACTACTGGAAGAGTACTTGAGAAGAAGTATTGTAGCAAAGCTTTGTTTTTCTTAGTTGTGACATAGATGTTGTGAGTTACCATCTTTCTATTAGTTATCACATTAATAGTGGCAAATACCAAAACCTATAGAAAAAATATGGTATTTGTAGGAATTAGGAAGTAATTATATTAATAGGAATTAAGAAGTATTTTTTTATTATATTTAATAAAAACTAACATTTTTGAAAATAATAATCTTCTATGGATAGCACATTCATTAATTAGAAATTCCATTAAAACAATAATCTAGGAAAATGATAGGAGGTTCTTATCAATTCTTAAAAAAGCCAATATGATTGCCAAATTCATAAGAAGATCATATTTTTTGGGAAAATAAATTCTTTAGTCCCTAAACTATACCGGTTTTATTGTTTTAGTTCCTGAACTAAAGATTCCGTATTTTACGTCATTAAACTTTTGATTTTTTCTGATTTAAGTCCTTCCGTTAAAAAGATTCTAACGGACGTTAGAATCTTACTTAATGGAATCTTAGTTCTTCACCAAATACAAAATCAAATTGACTTTTCATAATGATTTTGGTGTCCAAAACGAGCGTGTGAATATCCAAAACAACCGTCTCTCCGCCCTCTATCCACCCCATTCATCAAAACCAAGTTTCGCTAATCTTTAATTTTCGACATTACCGGAGTTCTTATTTTTGATCGAAATTTATTTTATTTAATAGTTTGACGGTTTTGCTTGTATATACATATAGATCCATTTAGTTGGAAGGTTATTTAATTTTTTCAGAATTTTCGGGCTTGTTTTCGATTCGCCGGAAAATTGATGTGTCACCAAATTTTGTTGTTATTGTGAATGGATTTTGATGTAAATACGGGTCGTAGTTGTTTATAAGGGTGTTTGGATTGTAAGATATTCAATTTCTTAAGTTTTGAGACTATTTTCCAGATTTCCGGTGGCCGCATTTTCTAGATTCCGGTCAGTTTAATGTCCGTTAGAATCTTTTAGATAGAAGGACCAAAACCAGAAAAATTCAAAAGTTTAATTACGTAAAATACGGAATCTTTAGTTCAGGGACTAAAACAATAAAACTGGTATAGTTCAGGGATTAAAGAATTTATTTTCCCTATTTTTTTGTTGCAGTATGTTTCGGCTGATTTAATATTAAGTATAATTTTTTTTTGTATTTGCGATTAGTTTCAAAATTGAAATTTATATTTCTAATGCATAAGAATGAGATTTGATTTCTTAGAAGAGTAAGGTGGTTTTAAATTAAATTTTGCTATTTCATTTTTGTTTACAAAATTACATATAATTTTAAAACACGTATCTAGATTAGTATAATTCTAAATGAATAATAAACAAGCAAATAATTAATTGTGTGAAATAAGAATTTGTTAACTCGAATAACTTGTAGAGGGGGGGGGTTGAATACAAGTTATATAATCGTGTCTGATTTTTGCTTGATTATATGTACAAGAACAAACGAATGAATCAAACTTTGTTTGTATTAAATAAATCAAATACAAACTCTACCAAATGTGTACAATACCTTTAGCAGCTACTGATAATACAAATCTCTCTCTCTGTTTGTTTCAAACTCTCGAATACAAACCTTATACAGAGCTTCACACAATATGCACTCTACAATTCTCAATTCGCTCTTTTTACAATGATATTGAGAGAGTATTTATAATGCTACCTATCAACTAATAACAGAATTATAATCTATCTATGACAATGTTCTGCTGTCCAGTTGATAGTTTCCATCAATAGAGAATTCGTTTCCTTCACAATATCTTCTTGCTTGTTCTCCAAACAAAGATCCTGTTTTATAGCACTTGCCAGTTTCTGTAGCATCCATAATGACATCATCAGTTACACGACTAATATCAGGATTTCCCATTGCATCAGGATCTGATCATCCCATCAGTATTTGATCAGGATCTGACTTGCTGTATCAGGATCTGCTCTTAGTTCCTGAAATGTAGTCTCTGACGCACTGTTCCTGACTAAACTCTACAGATTACTGTCTAACACATATATCCTATACAAAGTGCTAAATCCTTTATAAGATCAGGATTTACAAGAAGTATAAGCAAAATTCTATTCTCAACATCACAACTTATGAATTATTCCTAACAGAATTATTTGCAGTTCATTAGCAAATAAGTTTTAAGAAATATATATATATATATATATTTAGATGAATATATTCCACACAAAAAAGTTGCAGACTCGATCAGGGCATGTCACAAATCGCCTACCTGCGTTTGTAGAGGTCCACGCAGTCTGGACTACATAATACTTCCTGCATCTACAAAGATAAGCCATGAATATACAAGATTTAGATGAAGACACACATTAGTATGTATAGGTGAGGGTATATAAGGGTAGAAATCAATTTTTGACCATTCCAGAGCTCCACCTATCCCTGCCACTTAACGTTCACTGCTTGATTTGAAAGAAGTCTGTCAAAAGGGTGCAAAGTGTTAGGATAATTAAAGTTTTAAGTGTAAAGTGTAATGAATTAAAGTACGAGACCAAAACAAAAAAAAATACTCAAAGATAAGGGGTGCAAAGTGTTGTGTAATTGTACGTAAAAAGAATAATTTACCCTCCTTATTTAACTTTAACGACTTGACTTGACGGTAGACAGTCAAAAAGGTGCAGAGTGTGAGGATAATTAAAGTTTTAAGTGTAAAGTGTAACGAATTAAAGTATGAGACCAAAACGAAAAAACACCCAAAGATAAGGGGTGCAAAGTGCGAAAACCTATAAAATAATAATAGAATAAGTGCTTA
Source organism: Saposhnikovia divaricata (assembly GCA_036435485.1). Lineage (NCBI taxonomy): Eukaryota > Viridiplantae > Streptophyta > Magnoliopsida > Apiales > Apiaceae > Saposhnikovia > Saposhnikovia divaricata. The sequence goes on along the minus strand of CM071594.1, from coordinate 248,489,575 downwards.
TTATGATAGTTGTTTTTTACTGAGTTCGGCGGACTGATTTTTAAAAAATCGGGAGCCACCCCGATTTTTTAAAAATCAGGATAAGTTAGGGTTTAAGGTTGTTTTACAACTCTAAACCCTACATTCGTATAAGGTTTATTCGTGGTTCTGAATATTTCTAAATCCAAAATGGAACTGTTGAACCTTAAAGGTTGAACTCCTAAGAGAATACAAATAAAATTTAAAAATTTTAATTAAGAAATTTAATATTTTTAATGAGCAAGGCGGCCTAATTTTTAAAAAATCGGGGGCCAACCCCAATTTTTTAAAAATCAGGATAAGCTAGGGTTTAGTGAGTTCGTATACGATTTATTCGTCATTCTGAATATTTCTAAAACCTAAATGGGAATGTTGAACCCTAAAAAATAATTGTTGAACCCCTAAGATTAATTAAATTTATATCTTTTTAATTTAAAATATATCATTTAAATTGACCATTTGATTATAATTATTAAATATTATTTGAAAATTCATATTTAGAAGAAGAAAAAAAAACACCCAAACGCCACATGAAGTGGCGTTCCCAACCTTCCTAAACGCCAGTTCATGTGGCGTCCTCCCCCAACGCCAATCAAAGTAGCGTTCCACCTCCCTCCCTCCCTCCCTCCCTCGCTCGAAACGCTGGACGCTTTAGCAATTTTTAAAAAAAATTGAAAAATCAAAACGCTAAACGATAGTGTGTTTTAGAGTGATATTTGTGACCAATGCTTTGAGTTGTGATATTTTGGACCAATTGCTCTAGAATTGTGATATTGGAGAGTGGAGACTGTTAGGAATATGTTGTACTTGATGATAACTTCACAATCAATCAAATTGTATAAGTATTGTAGCTGTCAACGGATGAGGATTTATAACTCTATCCGTTGACAGGTAGCTCATCAACGGATGAGGTTTTGTAGCATACTACAGTATCTCTATGTTATCAATTGATAGTGTTTTTATCCACAGTCATGTTGACCATCAATGGATAAGCAGAATAGGGTAGCCAACTGTAAATAAGCTATGCTATGTAATTCTGTTTAAGTGAAAGTGTATCAACGGATGAAGACAGAACTCTATCAACGGATACAGCTCAAATCTACAATATCAACGGATACAGCTCAATCTATTATCAACGGATGATAGTGTACAATGTCAACGGATAATCATTAACACTTTCTTCTATGCTAAGCTGGGGATTAGCAGTTGATAAATACAGGCTTGACTGATAGATCACATGGGTTGATAGTAGATACAAAAAGCAGTATGGCAACTATACTTTGGAAACACAAAAAAAAGAAGCATTCCGTTTACACTATGAACATAAGAAAGGTGCAGGGGACATGTCTTTTCACAAGGACAACCTCGGCTACATGTGTATTTGGAGTGAAGTAGCAAGTCAACTTGAATTAGATTAGTATTATCTTATTCCTGTAGTACTTGTTAACTTGGGATATATAACCAAGTGTAGCAACTGTTAACACTAAATCACACAAGCGTACGTGGTCACAAGTAATACAGATAGAAGTCAAGTTCGTTCCCACAGAGATCTTAGGTTTCAATTCAGTTTTGTACCTATGCAACAATGTATGGTTATTATGCACTGCTAAGACAATTAACAATATTAAGTTTTTACTAACTATAATTAACTAGGATACAAATTAACAAACTACAAATTACTAACTACTTATATGCGAGAAAAACATGGAATCCTAACTTCATTAAATACTTCGCTTAGATCTGACGCCTTTAATCACTATGTGCAATGGTTATGATATCTGATCGGACAACACGAAACAAGTACACGCTACCTCTCAGTATACGTATACCAAACTAAACATACATCCACAAAAGAGATAGAAGATGAATAGACACCAATTATGCTTAGACCCTATATGTCTATAGAATTTGAAAACATGACGGTTGAAGAACAAGTTATCCATAAAGATCACACAGGGCAATATAAGTATTCTCATCTCATACCACGAATCATGTTGATAACAATCATGAACCTATGCTAGCATGGCAAGTTCTAAATCTCAAGATCCACTTTCACTTCACAAGAGATTAACAAATTAGATGTTAGCTACGCATCTAGCAATTAAGCACAACCATACGAGGATATCAGATATACATCACACACAGAACTTTAAAGCATCAAGATACTAAAGCTCCATAAATAAATCCGTTAGAATCCCATGACAACGATTAGTTCATAATCGAACCTCTCGTCATCATGGGATCTGATGAAACCATGATAACAAACAAGATATGGAAGAAAGTAATAATATTAATAAAATAAGAGTTGAGAAAACAAATCTACGATACAAAAGATGAAGTAGATCTAGATCCGTTGCTTGTCACGAGCGTTGAATCTTTCTCCCCTTTTCTCCCTTGCAGATCTAAGCTATATTATGTACAAGATATCTAATTGTCTAATTGTCTAATTCTAATTGTCCAATTTACAAGGGGTTGGATGTGTTTATATAGGCACTCCAAGTCTTGCCCAGCAAGAAATTGCCTTCTATTACAATTAGAATTCGATTTAGGTACCAAAAACTGCCCAAAATACAATTAGAACTTGAAAAGGGCAAAACAGTAAATTCTCTGCTCCCATCAGTCTGCTTGTCGCGCAGATTGCGCCCACCACACGCATCTTGCGCGCGCGGCTCCAGTCGTAAGTTGTAGAAAATCTTCCAAGCTTCTCGTGGACATCTTACGGGCCTCAAACGGACTTATAGAACTCCAGATATGGCCAAAACAGTGTAGACTGCGCAACATTCCCGGAAAATCCGAATTTTAATCAATTAATTCTCCAAACACGATAGAAGCATCACCCATAATCGACATTCTTATAAATCTGCACAACTAATCAAAACACATCAAAACTACAATAAACATGAGTCCAAGACAATCAATTTAAGCCGAATTGAAGTGATCCAACTGGATATAAAATCCACTTATCAGCAACTCTTTAGAAGCTAAGAAAACAGATACATTTGCTTAAGGTTTTCTTGAATATCCTTAGAAAGCAAAGAGTTGTAAAACAGCAACTGTGTACATTTGTATCACAGAGTTTTCTTCAAATAAAAGCTTCAGGTGGTGCATTTAACCACTTGATTTTATATGTGTTTGTGCATTAATCTTTATATATTAATTATCCTCATATAGATTTCTGAAGTTCTTATCAGGAATTTATAAATATCAAGAATTGTATTCAACCCCCCTTCTACAATTATACAAGTGTGTAATCTGGGAATAAAAATTGGTATCAGAGCAAGCTTCTAACATATTTGAAGTCTAAAGATAAACACACTTCCAACAAGTCTAAGAAGGATTATGGAGTAAAAATACCAGTTCTTGATAGAGAGAATTACTTTCACTGGAAAGTAAAAATGCGTCTACATCTCTTGTCCATTGATGAGGGTTTTGTGGATTGCATTGACAAGGGTCCACATGTTCCGATGAAGACTGCAACAAGAGTTGGCCTTGCCGAAGATGCGCCTGACACTCTCATTCCCAAATGTTAACTCGAATAGCTTGTAGAAGGGGGGTTGAATACAAGTTATATAATCGTGTCTGATTTTTGCTTGATTAGATGAACAAGAATAAACGAAAATCAAACTTTGTTTGTATTAAATAAATCAAATACAAACTCTACCAAAGGTGTACAATACCTTTAGCAGCTGCTGACAATACAAATCTCTCTCTGTTTGTTTCGAACTCTCGAATAGAAACCTTATACAGAGCTTCACACGATATGCACTCTATAATTCTCAATTCCGTTCATTTTACAATAATATAGAGAGAGTATTTATAATACTACCTATCAACTAATAACAGAAATATAATCTATCTATGACAATGTTCTGCCGTCCAGTTGATAGTTTCCATCAATAGAGAATTCGTTTTCTTCACGATATCTTCTTACTTGTTTTTCAAAACAACGATCCTGTTTGACTGACAGATCACATGGGTTGATAGTAGATACAAAAAGCAGTATGGCAGCCATACTTTGGAAACACAAAAGAAAGAAGCATTCCGTTTACACTATGAATATAAGAAAGGTGCAGGGGACATGTCTGTTCACAAGGACAACCTTTCGGCTACATGTGTATTTGGAGTGAAGTAGCAAGTCAACTTGAATTAGATTAGTATTATCTTATTCCTGTAGTACTTGTTAACTTGGGATATATAACCAAGTGTAGCAACTCTTTAGAAGCTAAGAAAACAGATACATTTGCTTAAGGTTTTCTTGAATATCCTTAGAAAGCAAAGAGTTGTAAAACAGCAGCTGTGTACATTTGTATCACAGAGTCTTGTTCAAATAAAAGCTTCAGGTGGTGCATTTAACCACCTGATTTTATATGTGTTTGTGCATTAATCTTTATACAGCAATTATCCTCTTATAGATTTCAGAAGTTCTTATCCGGAATTTATAAATATCAAGAATTGTATTCAACCCCCTTCTACAATTATACAAGTGTGTAATCTGGGAATAACAATTGGTATCAGAGCAAGCTTCTAACATATTTGAAGTCTAAAGATCAACACACTTCCAACATGTCCAAGAAGGATTATGGAGTAAAAATACCAGTTCTTGATAGAGAGAATTACTTTCACTGGAAAGTAAAAATGCGTCTACATCTCTTGTCCATTGATGAGGGTTTTGTGGATTGCATTGATAAGGGTCCACATGTTCCGATGAAGACTGCAACAAGAGTTGGCCTTGCCGAAGATGCGCCTGACACTCTTATTCCCAAATGTTAACTCGAATAACTTAGTTCCTGAAATGTAGTCTCTGACGCACTGTTCCTGACTAACCTCCACAGATTACTGTCTAACACTTATATCCTATACAAAGTGCTAAATCCTTTATAAGATCAGGATATACAAGAACTATTAGCAAAATTCTATTCTCAACATCACAACTTATGAATTATTCCTAACAATCTCCCCTTATTTATGCTTTAGAATCTGAAGCATAAATCTAAGTTATAGATGTCAAAACATATAACAATACAACCAGAATAGAATTTATGAATTTAAGATCATGAAGTTAAGTACCTCCTTCTTCAGATGTAGACATGCATCTAGTACTTAGAAGAAAGAATTCAACTATTTGATGCTTCTTTTCCTTTACCACTTCCATGATAAAATTTACCAATTCTATCACCCTTGGTTCTGTTCCCAGTCTATTTATCTCCCCCAGTCTGTTGTTGCTGTTGTTGTTGTTGTTGTTGTTGTTTCTGAATTGTCTTTATCTCCCCCTTTTTGACATCAGCAACATTAATTCCAAGAGATTCAGTAACAGAACAAATGAGATTCATCAGAACTGCTTGATTGTCTATATCACTTTGAGATTTCTGAATGTTTCGTAAAATTTCAGAATTGACTTCAATGTTGGAAATGCTTGTTGTATCTTCAGATTCAGATGCAGAAAGAACTTTATCTTCAAGTATTGTAGAAGAAGTTGCCTGTTTAGAATGATATTCAAGTAATAATACTTGAGTAGAAGTACAAACATCTTCGTCTCTCTGATCTGGAGCTGAAGTATGATCATCCTGTCCTTCACCAGAATTCTGTGAACTAACATCTACAAATCCTGACTCCTCCTTAGATTGATCAGATACTGTTGATGTCTCAATTCTAGCTGAAATTGGAAGTACAAACAAAGGAATACTAGGATCATTAGGAATATCTAATGGTACTGGTTGAGTAGAAGTTTGTCTTAGCCTTTCACCTCTTTTGTTAATGATCCCTGCAAGCCTTTCTTTCTGTTTCTGAGCTTTAACTTCTGGCTTTGCATTGTGATGTGCTAAGTCATGCTTCTCATACATCTTGATAAAAGAATAAGTACCAGCATCCATACCAAGATTTTCAGACCAAGATTCAGGAAAAACCTGATCCCAGAAATCAAACGATGGCGGTTTCCTAATTTTCTCTCCCTCACTATGGAGTTGATCATCCATACCCTCATTCTCACTTTGACTATCTAAAGTCAACACTCTTTCTACCTCTCCTTTTGCCTGGTCAGGAGCCAGCCTCTCTGTGTGTGGATCTGTATCCATCTTTTCAAGTGTATCACACAAATTTGGATAAGTGCTCTCATGACCTACAGAAAAATAGGGGTTAGAAGAAGTTTTTATACCTGAACTCACATGGAGAGAGGGTTCCTCATATGGCATGGGGCTTGAGGTTTTCTCCAAGGAGTGAGCTGCTATAGTCTCTGAACCCTTACAAACATCTACTTTCTTTCCAGAAACTACAGGCTCTAGTATACCACTTTCAGGTTTTACACTAGACTCTGATGTCTTCAGTAATACTTCATTAGACATCTTAGCTAGTATGTCACCGTCTTTAAGTGTTGGTTGCTGAGACACACCCTCAAGATGGATAGACTCTGAAAGAACAATATTGGTTTGATCTTCAGGAAAATCAATCAAAGTCATTCCTCCCATATCATAGGGTCTCTCACTTGCAATTTCAGTCATCACAGAAGACCTTCCAGCATCAGCCATCACAGTTCCTGAGTCATCCAACCTCTGACTAGATGGTTCTTGTGTTGCAGTGACTGTGATCTGATCTATTCCACTATTCACAACTGGTGCAATAGTATCTTATGTTGACTGCTTCCCTCTATCAACTACCTCCTCTTGTTCACCTTGAGCTGAAGCATCTTCAACAATAACATCCTTGTCAAATAGATATGCATGAAGTGATTGAAGTGCAACATGCTTAGGAAGTCCAAATTTATTGTGCAGTTCCTTTCTGACTGATACATAGAAGTACATCTTCATTAAATCAAGCCTTTGATGTAACAGTCTATATTCTCCAGGAAATGAAAGTTTAGGAACTCTTTCAATCAGAAAATCTAAAATAGGCCTGGAAAGCTTCACTTGTAGAGAAATAAGTTCCATAGCTAGTCTGTATGTTAATGTTGTTTCCCATGAAGAATCAAGATCCAGATCTCTCTTGTCAGATACTGACTTGGATATAGCCTTATTTGTAGAGACCTGCATAATGTTAGTTGGACTTGACATTGTGTGTGTAGGTGACAAATGAATCTTTCTCCTTGTTCTCCTAGTATAGTAAGCAACAGATTTGTCTTGAGAAGACTCAAGAGGTGTAGACACAGAAGTGATATTGGGATGAGATTTTTTTTCAATAGACACAGTCTTTTGAGAGACAGTATCCAGTAACTGTTTTCCCTTTTTAAGAACTACAGCCTTTTGGGAGACTACAGCCTGGCTATGACTAGGTGTTCCATCTCTTTGTCCTAGCTTAGAAAGTTGAATTGCAGCCTTCAATTCTGCTCTCTCAGCAAGAGATATATTATCATCATCTTCACTAGAACTACTACTTGAAATGACAAATCTTCTCTTCCTTACAACTGATGTCTTTTGAGAAACACCAGAGGTTGGCTTCTTTGAAACAATAGGCTGTGGATCAAAATTTTGTTCTAGAATTGTTTCAGAGACCACAATGTTTTTGGTTACTTGGGTAGACACAGGGGGGTTATCCTCCAACTGAGATTCCTGAGTCATTTCACTACCAAAGAAAGAAGAATTATAGATAGTAGGAAGATGAGTTCTTAGAAGTACCTGAACATGATTTGGATAGTGTAATGCAGGTATTTCATCTAGATTCTTTTCACTATCCTTCTTTGTAATGTCAGAGAAAATTCTCTTTTGCTGTACATAAGAAGAAACACAATATTCTCTACCAAATCTAGCTTCAACATCAGGAATGAAATGGTTAATAAACAGTTGCATGAATCTATGATAATAAACCATATTCCTGTCATGATCTCTTGACCCAAGTTTAATACACATCTGATTTAAAATAATGTGACCAAAATTAATTACTCTGTTATAAAGCAAGCCATATGCAATATGTGATGTAACAGCAGTAATTTGTTGAAAAGAACTACATTTACCAGTAAAACATTTAACAATTTGATTAAAGAAGAAAGACCATTCCTTCCTAAGAAAAGATCTATTTAAATGGCTCATATTATCTAGAGGTCCATCATAACCTAATTTAAATAACATAGTTCTCACATCATCATCATTAGATGGTACATTCTCAAAAGTCGTACTAACAGGTAAGTGAAGTACTGAATTAACAACAGATTCAGTAATATCAAATGAGTCTTGTCCTAAGTGTAGAACAATCTTACCTGATTGACTCTGAGTAGAATCAATTACCTCAGCATTCTCCCAAGCTTGTGAAACAGCTACTTGATTAATTTGTGGAGATGCTGTCAAGGCATAGCTTAATGGTCCTTTCGCCATAAAGTCCATTATCGGGTGAAAATCTGTTGACACCCCTTCCTTGTTGGTGATAGCTGCAACATGATTGTTCATCATAAAATCAAAGTCACCAAACTTGAAAGCTACTGATTTGGGTAGTCTTCTTTGAGTTGCCATTTTGATCTGAAAAGAACTTAAGAAATCTTTGAAATTGATTAGTGATTTTGAGAACTCGAGAGTGTTTTTGCTTAAAGCAATTACACGATTAGAATGTCAAAATAATTATATTTCAAAAAATCCTTCAGACCCATTATCCCACGTTGACACGTAGGTTGACAGGTGTCAGTCCCTGAAAAATGCAGTTACCCACGACTTTTGGAAAATAAAATCCAAAAATAATTTCAAGAAAATAAATCAAGGTAAAATCAAGATAAAAATCAATATTGATCAGCTTCCTTTTCCTGATGTGATCTTCTCATCAAGATAATCACACAATTCAATGTGATTTCTGAATAAAAAGAATCACTAATCCTGATGTGAACACACTTGTATTCCTGATCAATATCATCCTGATTTCATAGACTAAATGGAGTTTCCACATGGCATTTTCTTTTACCTGAAAAAGAAAATAAATAAAATCTGAACAAAATCAATTGGTTAAATTCGTTCAATATTTCTTGAAAATACAAGAAATACAGTCACACATATTATAACTGACTGCATTGATATCTCCCAAATGACTGTTCAGCTTCTCATGTCTTTCTATAAAAGAAACCGACGTCTTATGCCATTCTCCAAAACCTTTTCATTCTTTTCTCTTTCCATCATGACTTCCAACCCAAATCTTCATATGAACCCTAGCTTTTGGTTCATTACCACTGAGAAGTTCTTTACTATTGATGATCAGGAGCAAGTAAACTATCTTTTAGAAAAGATGACTTTTCTCATTGAGTCAGATATGGTTGGTCTTAACCCAAATAATTTCCACGAATCTCCTCTAAAACATGTACCAGTTGGATACAATCCTCCTCTAATCTCTTCACACCTTGAGGATGAAGAATTTGGTGAAGTGTCTGAGGTTGATCTTGATGGAGATGCTATTCATCTTCTTCAATAAACATGAAGATGAGTCAGCTGCTTTCATTCAAGTCGCCCAGACAAGGAATCCAATCTTGAGATGCTCCTTGTCATGAAGTCGATCATTGAGAATTGAAGCAGTAACAACTTTAGACAAGAATAGAATTATTAGTAGTAGTTAGACAAAAAGAAGAATTGTATTTCATTTCCATGTATGTAATGCTTTTGATTAATGAAAATACAAGTTTTCTTATTATCTACTTGTCTATCGTTGTTTATTGACTGACATGAATAATGATATAAATTATCAGTATGCATGTAATAAAACTTGCTAACATAGACTTTATCAAAACTCAGAATTGAACCACTAAATAACATGAACTTCAGAATTTGAAACAGTAAGACACACAAATTTCACAATCTTGATACTGACGATACAATCCTGATGTCAATACTGATGACGTCAGCATACTGATAGCAATCCTGATGTTTTATTAATAAGTCTATCATACTGAAATTTATCAAGATAAAATGTTACAGCTTAAGCATTTAACAATCAAGTATAGATCCTGACAAAGATATCAAGTCTATAAGCTGAAACAACAAACCTTGCTACTTATTCAGATGTTAAAGATCTAAAAATTTAACATTCCTAACTCACTAACCAATCTAATGAATGTAGCCTCATCAAGTGGTTTAGTTAGAATATCTGCAAGCTGTTTGTCAGTAGGAACAAAATGAAGTTCCACAGTACCATTTTCAATATATTCTCTAATAAAATGATACCTGACATCAATGTGCTTAGTCCTTGAGTGTTGAACTGGATTTTCTGCAATTTTGATAGCACTAGTATTATCACAAAACATAGGAATATTACTAAGTGTCAAACCATAATCCATCAACTGATTTCTTATCCAAAGGAGTTGAGCACAACAACTGCCTGCTGCAATGTATTCAGCTTCTGCAGTTGAGGTTGAAACTGATTGCTGCTTCTTGCTTGCCCAAGAAATCAATCTGTTTCCCAAGAATTGACATGTACCTGTAGTGCTTTTCTTGTCTATTTTACACCCTGCATAATCAGAGTCTGAATAGCCAATTAGGGAGAAATCAGATTCTCTTGGATACCACAAACCAATATTTGGAGTTCCCTTGAGATATCTAAAAATTCTCTTCACAGCAATTAAATGAGATTCCTTAGGATCACTTTGGAATCTAGCACATAAACAGGTAGAGAATATTATATCAGGTCTACTTGCAGTTAGATATAACAGTGAACCTATCATGCCTCTATAGCTAGTGTTATCAACACTCTTTCCCTTAGGATCAGAGTCTAGCTTGGTGGCTGTTGCCATGGGTGTCTTTGCAATTGCACAATTTTGAAAGTCAAACCTTTTTAAAAGATCTTTGATATACTTTGACTGATTAATGAAAATACCAGTCTCAGTCTGTTTGACTTGCAAGCCTAAAAAGTAATTTAGTTCACCCATCATGCTCATCTGATACTTAGACTGCATAAGCTTGCTAAACTTAGCACATAACTTTTCATTAGTAGAACCAAATATAATATCATCAACATAAAATTGAACTAAAAGCAAATCACCTTTTATCTTTCTAAAGAATAGAGCTTTGTCAATTGTACCTCTTGTGAAGCCATTTTCAAAAAGAAATTTAGACAAAGTCTCATACCATGCTCTGGTGCCTGCTTTAGTCCATAGAGTGCCTTGTCAAGTTTGTAGACATGATTTGGAAACTTTGGATCAACAAAACCAGGTGGTTGTTCCACATACACTTCCTCATCAAGTTTGCCATTTAGAAAAGCACTCTTTACGTCCATCTAGTATACCTTGAATTTTGAATGAGCTGCAAATGCAAGAAACATTCTGATTGCCTCCAATCTTGCTACAGGTGCAAAGGTTTCATCATAGTCAATTCCTTCTTCCTGAGAATAACCCTTGGCCACCAGTCTTACTTTGTTTCTTAAAATCATACCAGATTCATCTAGCTTGTTTCTGAAAACCCATTTAGCACCAACAATAGATCTATCTTTAGGTCTTGGTACCAGTTTCCAAACTTTGTTCCTCTCAAACTCATTCAATTCTTCCTGCATTGCTATTACCCAATCAGGATCCTGTAAGGCTTCTTCAACCTTCTTAGGTTCATTCTTTGAGAGAAAACAACTGTACAAACATTCATTTTGAATTGATCTTCTAGTTCGGACACCACTATTTGGATCACCAATTATCAAATCCTCAGTATGATCCCTTGTCCATTTTCTAACAGGTGGTAGATTGCTCCTGCTAGACTCCCCCCCTAAGTTAGTGGTATCTCTTGTAGAAGAGTGTTCATTTCCTTCAAAAGCTCCCCCTTGATCAGTAGAATCAGTGGATTCAATACTGCTGCTAGTTTCTGATCTTCCTTCATTAAACTCTGAAGGATCAGTATGAAGTAGACTCTGAAAGACTAGTCTGATCCTGACCAGTACTGTGTTCTCCTTGATTGAATTGATCCCCATCAACAGTAGCATTCCTTTGAGAAGCAATAGAGATTTCCTCTGGAGAACCTTCATCATCGCTGGAGAGAATCTCAGAATACTTAAGATTTTCAAATTCTAGATTGTCATGGCTTTCATCAGTTTGAAAAATTCCGAATTTCTTATCATCAAATGCAACATGAATTGATTCCATAACAATGTGAGTTCTGGGATTGTGTACTTTGAAGGCCTTTGATGCTGAATATCCTAGAAAGATTGCTTCATCCGATTTGGCTTCAAATTTCCCAAGTTGTTCTGGATGAACTTTCAAGACATAGCATTTGCATCCAAAGATGTGAAAGTATTTCACACTTGGTTTCTTTCCTTTGATCATCTCAGAGGGAGTCTTACCATGAGCATTTACCAAGGTACAGTTTTGAGTGAAACATGCAGTGTTGATAGCTTCTGCCCAGAAATAGGTTGGAATCTTTGCATCTGCAAGCATGGTTCTTGCTGCCTCTATGAGAGTTCTGTTCTTTTTTTTTTCTACTACACCATTCTGCTGAGGTGTTCCAGGTGCAGAAAACTGTTGAGTAATTCCATTGTCTGCACAATACTCCTCCATTGTAGAATTCTTAAATTCTGTACCATTGTCACTTCTGAGCACTTTGACCTTGTACTCAGAGCTATTTTGAATATTCTTGACAAGTTCAATGATTTGCTGAGGAGCTTCATCCTTGTTGTGTAGAAAGAATACCCATATGAACCTTGTGTAATCATCCACTATAACTAGAGCATATCTTTTCTTGTTGATAGACATAATGTTTACTGGACCAAATAAATCAAGATACAGCATGTGAAATGGTTCAGTAATTGAATTTTCTGTCTTGCTCTTGAAAGTGGTTCTTCTTTGTTTTCCAAGCTGACAAGCATCAGAAAGTCCATCTTGCACATAATTTACCTGAGGTAGGCCTCTCACCAGATGGTGCTTAACAAGTTGATTAATCTTTTTAAAGTTGAGATGTGAGAGCTTTTTGTGCCAGTTCCAGCTTTCATCATTTGATGCCTTGCTGTAAAGACATCTGACAATTCCTTTAGATGTGTCACTCAAGCTGGCTTCATATATGTTACCATGTCTCTGACCAGTCAGAACAATGTCTCCATTCTTCATATTCAAGATTTTGCATCCTTTACTGTCAAAGATTGATTGGTAACCCTTATCACCCAGTTGACTTATGCTTAAAAGTGTGTGTTTCAAGCCTTCAACCAGTGCTACATTTACTTATGATGACATTCTCCAAAATAATTGAGCGATATCCCAGAGTTTCTCCTTTGTTGCCATCTCCAAAGGATATTACTGGGCCAGCTTTCCTCTCAAACTTTGTAAGCAGGGACTTCTTTCCAGTCATATGTCCAGAGCATCCACTATCCAAGATAATTGAATGCTTCTTTCCAGTGCCCTGCAAACAAAAAGTAGCTAGTTAGAATTTTTTAGGTCCCAACTTTGATTGGATCCTTTCTTACTAACTTTTGAACCAACAGGTTTTGAAGATTTTGCTTTTGATTTACCTGTTGCAGAGTAAACCTTAGACTTAGATTTCACAAACTGTTTGTGACTAAGAGTTTCAGATTTCAGAGAATAATAGTCATAATACAGTTCATGATATTCCTTACACATATAAATGGAATGAAGTAAACTACCACAATGATAACAGGGTTCTTGTGGTTGGTATTGAATTCTCTGAGTCTTGCGAAATCTGGACTCAGTTTTTCAAGAAGGTTTTTGATTGCAGTCTAGGGCCAAATGATTATGATTTCCACATTTATAGCATTTCTTCCTAGGTGCATCAGGTACATTCTTGTAATTATTCTCTTTGTTAATACATTCTTTTCCATTCCTATTTCTTCTGATCTTGCCAGACTCTGAAATACTTTCTAGTCTCTGTTTCAACTGAGACTTAGACAGAAAACCTGTGTTGACATTCTTAGGTTTTTCTAACACTCTCTTATCTGAATTGCTATTGTTAATTCTTTTGTGCACAACTGGGGTACCTTTAGAATCAACAAATTTAACATGTTTAGGTTCAGACACTATCTTCTTACCTTCAGACTTAGATGTGCTAGCTTCAATTTTACTATCATCATTGACAATAGCTACTGTATCTTCTTGCCTAGCCTTATCAAAACCTAAACCATTAACTTTACCAAGAATTTGATTTTCAATGATTTCTTGAGTCTTTTTACCAGAATTGTTAATGGTTTTAATCACATCTCTCTCTTCCTCTAGTTCTTTTCTGACATAGTCATAAGCCTCAAGAATAACACTATAATCATGCTTAGCTTTATCAGAACTTAACCTATATTCTTCCATTTTAATTAACTCAGATTCAAGAAAATTATTTCTACTAACTAATTCATCATTCTTAGCCTTAAGTTCATCTTTTTCACTAGCAAGAATTTTGAAATTAGTCATAAGATTCTTAAACTCAACATGAATAGATCTAATATCATCAGAATCTAAGCTATCAAATGAATCAAGAGAGTGAAGTGATACCTTAACAGAAGATGAAGAAGTTTTCTTTGGAGATCCAGGCTTGTCTGAAGCACTTGCCATCAATGCAATGTTGTCATAATCTAATTCATCTTCAGGATCACTTCTGTGTGACCATGAGTGCATTACCCTTCCCTGAATTCCCAGGCTTCTTGCACTCACTAGCAAAGTGTCCAAGCTCACTGCAGTTAAAGCACTTGATCTTGGCTTTATCAAGCTTGATAATTGTACTCTTGCCCTTGTCACTCTTCTTCTCCTCTTTCTTCTGAAAAGAGCCTTTGCTAAATCTTTTCCTGTTGAATCTTCCTTTCTTGAAAGCTTTAGCAAACATAGCAAAGAGTTCTTGCATCTCTGATTCAGAATCATTATCTTCAGAGTCTACATCTATAGTCTCTGACTCAGAACTTTCTTTGCTCTTCTTCTTCCTCAAGTCTCTTTTAGTAGATTCAGACTTTTCTTCTGGAAGCTTCTTTGATTCAGATTGAGCAGTTAGTGCAACGGTTTTCATCTTTCCTTCACTCATGCTCTTTTTCTACTGCCTGTCAAGTTCATAAGCTCTCAATTTTCCATAAACTGCTTCTAATGATATTTCATCCAGATCATTAGCTTCCTCAATTGCAGATATCTTCTCATTGTAGAAATCAGGAAGAGCTTTCATGAACTTCGTATTCATATCCTCCAAGTCATAATATTTACCATGCATGGCCATCTCATTGATGAGTTTAGTAAATCTATCAAAGGTGTCAGTAAGTGACTCACCAGACTTGGATTCAAAGTACTCATACTGTTGTATGAGAAGTGTCCTCATATTCTTCCTGACAGGTTTTGTTCCTTCACAGTGAACCTTTAGATTGTCCCATATCTCCTTAGTAGTCTTACAAGAGAGAACATAGTTAGTGAGAACAGAATCAAGATTGTTGAATAGTATGTTTCTCACTTTAGCATCATTAAGAACGTTCTCCTTTTCCTATCTGTCCATTCAGATTTATGCTTCTCTGCTGTATGTTCTGGACCAACTTTTCCTTCGATAGTTGCTTGAGGAACAAGCCTTGTTGGAACAAAAGGCACATCTCTGATTTTGTCAAGATAATCAGGATCTGTTGCTTCCAGGTGATGCAACATCTTCACTTCCTATAGAGTATATTCGTTTCTCTTGAGCATAGGGATCTTAGTATTACCATACTTGTAACCATACATGATTGCAGATCTTTATGATTATTCAAAATCAACCTGCTCTGATACCAATTGTTAACTCGAATAACTTGTAGAAGGGGAGTTGAATACAAGTTATATAATCGTGTCTGATTTTTGCTTGATTAGATGAACAAGAATAAACGAATGAATCAAACTTTGTTTGTATTAAATAAATCAAATACAAACTCTACCAAAGGTGTACAATACCTTTAGCAGCTGCTGAGAATACAAATCTCTCTCTCTGTTTGTTTCAAACTCTCGAATACAAACCTTATACAGAGCTTCACACGATATGCACTCTATAATTCTCAATTCTGCTCTTTTTACAATAATATAGAGAGAGTATTTATAATGCTACCTATCAACTAATAACAGAATTATAATCTATCACTGACAATGTTCTGCCATCCAGTTGATAGTTTCCATCAATAGAGAATTCGTTTCCTTCACGATATCTTCTTGCTTGTTTTTCAAAACAACGATCCTGTTTTATAGCATTTGCCAGTTTCTGTAGCATCCATAATGACATTATCAGTAACACGACTGATATCAGGATTTCCCATTGCATCAGGATCTGATCATCCCATCAGTATTTGATCAGGATTTGACTTGCTGTATCAGCATCTGCTCTTAGTTCCTGAAATATAGTCTCTGATGCACTGTTCCTGACTAACCTCCACAGATTACTGTCTAACACATATATCCTATACAAAGTACTAAATCCTTTATAAGATCAGGATATACAAGAAGTATTAGCAAAATTCTATTCTCAACATCACAACTTATGAATTATTCCTAACACCAAACCTATTTCTGAATGGAGTCTTGAAGATATGGCAGAAGTCCACAAAGACAAAAAGACCATGAATATACTGTTCAATGGTCTAGAAACAGACATGGTTGACAATGTTATCAGCTGTACTACCTCCAAGGAAGTATGGGACACTATTCAAACCCTTTGTGAAGGAACAAAACAGGTGAGGGAAAACAAGATGCAACTACTAATCCAACAGTATGAACACTTCCATTTCAAGAGTGGAGAAACATTGAATGATACATTTAGTAGATTTCAAAAGCTACTAAATGGCTTGAAACTGTATGGAAGAATCTATCAAGTTAAAGATTCTAATCTCAAATTTCTGAGATCATTGCCCAAAGAGTGGAAGCTAATGACTGTTTCTCTAAGAAACACTCAAGAGTACAAGACATTTACTCTTGAAAGGCTCTATGGAACTTTAAAGACATATGAGCTGGAAATGGAGCAGGATGAAGAGATTGAGAAGTCCCAAAAGAAAAGTGGGTCAGTTACACTTATTGCCAACTTGGAGTAGAAGGAGGAGAAAAAATAGAAGCTGCTTGTTCTACACCAAACATGGAGGTTTGTAAAGGTAGAGCAGAATCAAGCATGAGCAAGGAAAAAGTGTCTGAAGAATTGAATGTCCTTCAGTAGGATGAATTGGATGAGATAGATGAGCACTTAGCCTTTCTGTCTAGGAGATTCTCTAAGCTGAAATTCAAGAGAAACTCTGGGGTGGCCAAGCCATTTAACAAGGATTATTCCACAAGCAACTTTGTGGATAAATCCAAAATTAAATGCTACAATTGTGGAATTGCTGGTCACATGATAAGTGAATGCAGGAAGCCCATATCTGAGAACAAGAGAAAGCCAACTGAAGTTGTTGACTACAAGAAGAAATATTTTGATCTTCTCAGGCAGAAAGGAAAGGCATTCATGACCCAAGAGTATGACTGGGCTGCTGATGGAAATCATTCTAATGATGATGTTGAGTATGTCAACCTTGCATTGATGGTTGATTCTGGAGAGCAGGAAGCAAGTTCAGCTAGCAATAAGGTATTTTCTACTAAGCTCTCTAAGCTCACCAAAGAGGAATGCAATAGTTATAGATGAAATGTCTACTGAACTATATCACTTGAGTGTTACTCTTAAATCACTTACTAAAGAGAACAATAGGATTAAAGAGACTAATCTATTTTTAAGTGATAGAAACGCTGCTCTAGAAGTTCAATTTCTAGAATTTGAGAAAATGAGAGTTGATTGCAATAATGCTAAAAGTGAACTTGAAGCTGTGTTAAAAAGAGAACTGATTTTAAGAGACCAGCTTGAAAAAGAACAAGGGATAATTGCTAAATTTCAAAGCTGTAGGAATATTTCACAAAACATAATAGAAGTCCAGGGAATAGAATCATTTGTGAAGGAGACTTGGACTCAAAAGAAAAAGGAGCTAGAACCTTGCCTTGAGGATCTAGAGACTATTTGTGAATCAACGGATAGTGATCATCCGTTGACAGATGAACCTTCAACGGATGAGAGGTATCCGTCGACTAACAAAAAGTTTATTAGTAAGAAGGAACTCAAGAAACTGGATATTAAGTATGTCCAGTCAACAAGAACTTTGTTACTGGTGAGAGTAGCCAAACCAAATCTAGTGGGAAGGCTAAGGCAGGTGATTTACACAACAAAAAGGCTGTTGGTAAATCAGATTATGAAAAGGTAGAAATTCAGGGTAAATAGAAAAAGAACAAAAATGGTAAGATAGGCATCAACAAGAAAAACAATTATTCTCCTGACAAGTTTACCCCTAGGAAAACTTGTAGTAATTGTAATAGTGTTAATCATCTATCTTCTAATTGCAAGATTGTTAACAAGGCTCCTGTTTATGTACCTCAAACTATACCATGGATGCCTGCAATGCCTGGTTTGTATCAAAATGCTAGTTTTTCAAATCCATATGTGAACATGCCATATGTGTCTAATCCTTATTTTCAATCTGTGAATATGCCACAAATGTCATGGAACATTCCTAGCATGAATAATATGTATGCCAATTTTCCACAAATGCGTGCATCAAATATTCATGCAAATAAGCATTTGTCAAACCCTATCAATCAGGCATCTACATCTAAGGTGAAGAATGCCAAGATTGTAAAGTCAAAGGCTAACAAGAAAGGACCCAAGGAAGCTTGATTTGCTTTTGGATGTGTGCAGGGAAACAGGAGGAATCTATGGTACCTAGACAGTGGATGCTCTAGGCACATGACAAGAGATTCAACCCTGCTCACAGAGTTCAAGGAAGGAGCTGGCCCTAGAATTACCTTTGGAGATGACAGCAAAGGATATACTAAGGGATATTGCTTGATTTCAAAAGACAATGTCATCATTGAAGAAGTGGCCTTAGTTGAAAGTTTGAAGCACAATTTGCTGGGTATCAGTCAGATTTGTGACAAAGACTATGAAGTAAGGTTCACAAAAGAAGCATGTGTTATTTCTGCCAAGGAAGACAACAATGTGGTATTGACAGGTTTTAGAAAAGGAAATGTTTACATAGCTGACTTCAATTCAGCAAGCTCAGAATCCATTACATGTCTCTTCAGCAAAGCAAGTAAGGATGAGAGTTGGCTATGGCATGAGAAACTGTCAAATTTGAATTTTAAAGTTATGAATAACTTGGTGAGAAATGATCTTGCTAGAGGAATCCCTCAATTGGAATTTATCAAAGATGGACTGTATGATGCCTGCCAATTAGGGAAACAGAAGAAATCATCCTTCAAGAGCAAGACAGAGTCATCCATTGTTAAGCCACTTCAATTGCTGCATATGGACTTATTTGGTCCAGTAAATGTCATGTCTATTTCAAAGAAGAAATATTGTCTGGTGATTGTAGATGATTTTTCTAAGTTTACATGGGTCTTCTTCCTGCACTCCAAGGATTGTGCAAGTGAAATCATCATCAATCACCTCAGAATACTAAACAATGGTTCTGAAGACAAAGTAAAAAGAATCAGGAGTGACAATGACACTGAATTCAAAAATTCCACAATGAAGATCTTCTGTGAAGAGAATGGAATTGTCCATGAGTTTTCTGCTGCCAGAACACCTCAACAAAATGGGGTTGTTGAAAGGAAAAACAGAACTCTCATTGAAGCATCTAGAACAATGTTAAGTGAATCAAGATTACCAACATATTTTTGGGCTGAAGCTGTCAACACTGCATGCCTCACTCAGAATATTTCCTTGGTTAATCAAGCTAGAGGAATGACTCCTTATCAGTTGTTAACTAACAAGAAGCCAACTTTAGCTTTTCTTCATGTCTTTGGATGTAAGTGTTTTGTGCTAACGAATCATGGAGATAACTTAGGCAAATTTGAAGCAAAGGCAGATGAAGCTATATTTGTTGGATATGCAGCAGGGAAAGCCTATAGAGTCTATAATCTAAGAACCAACATTGTTATGGAATCTGTACATGTTGTGTTTGATGATTAAAAGATTCTAGGTCTAAATGATGAAGGCTTCCATGAAAAGTTGGAATTTAAGAATGAGGTAGAAGGAAGAATGTACAATGATGATGATGAGGAAAATGAAGATCATGACCATGAAAATTCACCAAGAGTTGTTGGCCCAACTAGAAGTGATGCTCACACTGGAAATGAAGCATCCGTTGACAGTCATATTGAAGCATCCTTTGACAGTCATTCTGGAGCATCCGTTGACAATATTAGAGATGCATCCGTTGACAGAAATTCTCAAGCATCCGTCGACAGGCAAAATGATGCATCAGTTGGCAGTCAACTTCATAATTCTGCAAGGACAACAAACTCAGGGGGAGTTTCTCAGGGTCAAAATTCAATGCTAAATCAACATGATCATGCTCATGAAAATGAAACAACCTCATCAAGATCAAACCTTCCACCTGCAAGAAAATGGACTAGAGATCATCCATTTGAGTTAATCATTGGTGAATCAAATTCAAGAGTCCAAACTAGGAGGGCCACTCAAGCAGAATGCCTATACAGTAGCTTCCTGTCTTAAGAGGAACCTAAGAAAGTGGAAGATGCCCTTCTAGATCCAAATTGGGTCTTAGCAATGCAAGAAGAGCTAAACCAATTTGAAAGAAATAAAGTATGGAAGCTTGTGCCCAAACCTGATGATAGAAGTGTCATAGGTACTAAATAGGTTCTCAAGAATAAGACAGATGAAAATGGCATAATTGTGAGGAATAAAGCTAGATTAGTGGCAAAGGGCTATTCTCAAGAAGAAGGGATAGATTTTGATGAAACTTTTGCTCCAGTGGCAAGACTTGAGGCAATCAGAATCTTCCTAGCCTATGCAGCACATGCCAATTTCAAGGTCTATCAGATGGATGTCAAAAGTGCCTTTCTAAATGGGGAACTGGAAGAAGATGTCTATGTCCATCAACCTCCTGGCTTTGAAGATCCAGAATTTCCAGAATATGTATATCTTCTCATGAAAGCACTTTATGGTTTGAAGCAAGCACCAAGAGCCTGGTATGACACTTTATCTCAATTTCTTTTGGAGAATCACTTCACTAGAGGTACAGTAGATAAAACCTTATTTCATAGGAATATCAATGGCCCTTCAATACTTATTCAAATCTATGTAGATGATATTATTTTTGGGTCTACAGATGAGAAGCTTTGCAAAAGGTTTGCCAAACTTATGCAAAGTAGGTATGAAATGAGCATGATGGGTGAATTAACTTACTTTCTTGGCTTACAAGTAAAGCAAGTTAATGAGGGAATTTTCATAAGTCAAACAAAATATATTTATGATCTTTTAAAGAAATTTGACTTAATGGAGTGTACCTCTGCAAAAACACCTATGGCCACTGCAACTAAGCTTGAGTTGAATACTAAGGAAAAGTCTGTGGACATCTCAAGCTACAGAGGCATGGTAGGTTCACTTCTCTACCTAACAGCTAGTAGACCTGATATAATGTTTTCTACTTGTCTTTGTGCTAGATTTCAAGCTGACCCTAGAGAGTCTCACTTGATAGCTATTAAGAGAATTTTCAGGTATCTCAAGGGAACACCAAACCTTGGCATTTGGTACCCAAGAGAATATGGTTTTGATCTAACTGGCTACTCAGATGCAGATTATGCAGGTTGCAGAATTGATAGGAAAAGTACTACAGGTTCCTGTCAATTTCTAGGAAACAGGCTTGTTTCATGGTTCAGTAAGAAACAGAACTCAGTCTTCACTTCTACAGCTGAAGCTGAGTACATTTCTGCTGGAAGTTGTTGTGCACAGATTCTATGGATGAAAAATCAACTGATTGACTATGGTCTAAAAGTTGAGAAGATTCCAATTTTCTGTGACAACACAAGTGCTATTGCCATCACAGGGAATCCAGTGCAACATTCGAGAACCAAGCATATTGACATCAAATACCACTTCATTAGGGAACATGTGATGAATGGTACAGTAGAAATGCACTTTGTGCCAAGTGAAATGCAGCTTGCAGATATCTTCACCAAGCCTCTTGATGAATCCACATTCACAAGATTGGTAGGTGAACTAGGTATGCTTAATTTATCATAATTCCTATTGATATTTGATCTTACTACATTGCAACTAGAAATGTGTTTTGATTTACTTGAGAATTAAAAACTCTCAGAAAAATTTTCTGCAGAAATTTTGTCCAAGGCAAAATTATCTTATCAACGGATATCCTTTTACCCGTTGGTAGTATAAACACATTCCTAGATTTTCGTATATCAACGGATAACAGGTTATCCACATCATTGACAGATAAACTGTTTCTCAACCGTTCATTTTATATCCGTTGATATACATATTTTCTTTATATATAGCCGTTGGTAAACGTATGTATATAGGTATGACTGTATTTATTTATTTTCTTTTATTAACTGACAGTTACTTTTGACCAATGGGTAATTACTTTTAGTTATTTCATTTTCAACTCTTGAAAAATATAAAAGGTTGTCTTGTGCTCTCACATCTCACTTTTATCCACTTTTAAGATTCTCATAAGTAAACCGCATCCTCTTCACTAAAACTCTCTACAACAAAAGTTCAAACACTTCAATGGCGCCTATTGTTAAGATGATGTCTTCCACTGGGTTCACCTATGAGAAGAACAACTTCGCGGCCTATGTTGATACTGTGAATGCTCCAGAAGTTTATCACACAATGATGAGTTTCATGAAGAACTGTAGGCTTTCGTATGCTATGACTACCACCACACCCCTCATCCATGAAGTAATTGAGGAGATGTGGACATCGGCTGAATTCAATGGTACTGATGAAACTCTATCTTTTTCTCTTAAGGGTAACAACTATGTGGTTAATTCTGATGTCCTAACTGCATGTTTGAAATTACCTGAGAATAATTGTTCATCTGCACCAACTGATGCTGAAATTGTTACCATGCTTAATTCAATTAATTATGCTTTTAGTACTGATAATTTAGGCAAAATTGTTAGGAAGGGCATGGTTAAAGAATGGAGTTATCTTTATGATGCCTTCATTAAAACTTATTCTGGTAAAACTAGCAATTTTGATGTTGTTACTAAATCCATGCTTGTGATGCTATGTATGCTCTTAACTAATAGATATTATAATTTTAGCACATTAGTGATGTATGAAATAGCAACTAAATTAGGTAATAAAGAAGCTACGGGCAAGAATATCTACTTTGCCAGATTTTTGATGCTCTTAGCCCTGCATATTTCTGAGAATGAGCTATCCATCTCTAACCCGGATAACAAGTTCAATTGTTTTGTACAGGAGAAGAGAGTCCTTAGTGACTTGATTCGAATGAATCTAAATGCAGGTGTACAATTGGTTTATCTTCCAATTGTTCAGGTAGCTTCTAACCTTAATACTCCTATCTCTACCCCCCAAATTTCTTTGCCTTCTACTGTCACAATGGGGTCTGCAGTAGTGACCAAACAGGCTCCTACCCAAGTGACTAAAACAAAAGTTTCCAAACCACAATCTAAAAAGCAAACCTCAAGTGTCTCTCGAAAGACACCTGTTGTAAAACCTGCCAAACCTCTTGAGGGGAGTGTGAAGGTGGTAGTGAGTGGTGAGGGATAGGGTGCAAGCCCTAAGAATAAGGTAGGTGAGGAGAGTGCACCAAATAGCCAAGCCTTAGTTACATCCTCTCAACAGGGTGTGACTACTGAATCAAGTTCCCCACAAGGAACACTGCACAAAAGGGTCAGAGACACAACTAGCCCTCTCTCAAAAACCTATGAAAGAAGTGTAAAATCTAAAACCATAGGGGAATCACAGGGTGCACACATAGTACAGCAAACTGTACCTTCTCAAAGTCAGTTTGATGTGGCTCCAGCAAATGTGGAGTCACAGCCCCCTATTCATAACCTTCAAATCGATACACATTACAATCCACCATCACCAACTCCATCTCTGGATGTGGATATGATATCTGCATCAATTCCTGATTCTCCATCTTTAAGATTCTTGGAGAAGCCCCACTCTGCAATTGGTGGTCATCATCTTTTAGATGATTTGTTGGACCATCAATCTTCTTTCCTGAATTCACAACAAAATCTGTGGCCTCATCTTTAAAATCAATCTCCACAGATTCAGTGTTGGTTTTCACTTCAACGGATACTATCTTTCCTTCATCAACGGATATCCTTCATCCGTTGACAAGTGTTTCTCCATCAATGGATGCGCCTATGTCTAGCCATCCATTGACAGCTATAACTACTCCATCAACGGATATCCCTTATCCATTGATAACTCACTCTACCACTGCTATATCTGACATTCCTGGTCAAGTGTGGAGGAGTTCTCAGTAGTTGAAACACTTTTAGGATTGAGGGAAGGGAGTGAGAGGCTGCCTTGTGAGCAGGTAAAAGGAGAGGTAAATAATGAGAGGCTGACCATTTCTTCAGGTCAGGCAAAAGGAGAGCAAGAGAGTTCCACCTTAGTAGGTGAAGGTGAGGGTGTGAGAGGTGTGAGCCAGGGGGAGCCCCTGATGCAACAAAAGAGAGATGAGGGGAGAGAAGGGACTATAGGAGAAATAAGGCAGGAAGATCCAGCCATTGCAAGTGAGTTAATGGAGGTTAATGAAGCTTCTAAAGAGATGGAATTTCAATAAGAATATCAGTCAATCATTGACTCCATCTCTTTGGATCCTGAAACCTTTACTCATCCTGTTTCTGCCTATCAAGTCATGGCACAACAGGGCAATATGGAGGCAGAGGAGGCAATGCACCTAGTGCACACCTCACAATCTCTACAAAGAGCAAAAGAAGCTTTAACAGCTCTGCCTTCAGAAGCTGAAAGTGAAGAGTTTGGCAATGATGACAGTGCTAGCACAGAAAATGATGAAGAAGTCAATATGGAGGATACTCCAGAATGGCTATTTTCCACTGCCACTGTGGTTGGTGACTTCAATGTGGAAATTATGAAGCAATATCAAACTGCTACGGCTGAGCACCAAAATGCAGATCCACAGAGGAAGGCTGTCCTTCAGCATATAATGGCCTCCCTGAAACTTCACAAGATGCAAATGGTTGTTCAAAGAACACAACAAGAGGAGGTTCAAACTGCCATCAGAGAAATGAAAGTACAACTAGATGCCAGGATTGAGGCACTAGCCCCTACTACCACTCAGAAGGTGCTGACTAGCAAACTGTTAAAAGAAGATAGCCTGGCCAAGTCTGTTCAGCATCTTTCCTCCAGAGTGGATAGTATGGAATCTCAAATGAAGACAATCATTGCCAACCAAGCAAAACAGACTGAGCTATTGGAAAGGCTACTTGCAGCCTCACCTCCAGCCCTTGATGCTAACAAAAAGGGGGAGAAGAAGGAAACAAGAATAGAAGAGGTTGCAACTACTACTAGTCAATTTCAAGCTGCCAGTAGCAAGATAGCACAGACTGAGGGGGAGCAACAGCCAACTATAGTGGTCAATCCAATAGAATTTTCTATAGAGGCTTCCCCTGTGAAGAAACAAAAGGCTTTGCCTGTGATTCCTGACTTATCAGAAATCTCAGATAGTGAGAGGCAATCCAGAATTGAAGAATTAGAGAAGATCAACAAGGAGGCAAATGAAATAATAATGAGGACAGAGAGGATGATCAATGAATCAATTGCATCAGCTTTGTTCTCTACTCAAGCTTCTACTCCAACAATCTCAACCACAATTCTGAAGGTGCTTACTTCAGAAATTGTGGCTCCTACATTCTATGATGCTGAACCATCTTATGTCAAAGAATTTGAACCATACATAAAAACCAGAGCCTACTCTTCACCAAAAGCAAATGGAAAGAACAAGTTACAATTGGACTTTCCATTTCCCAAGGAGGATGATGAGAAGCTAATGGGAGATACAATCAAAGAGTTCAAGGAAAAGATAAATAAAAGTGTAAGAGATTGGATGGCTGTGATTATAAGGAATGGAAAAGTGTTAAATATATCCAACAGCCATCCTAGATTTGTTGAAGCAAAAGGAGAGGAGACCTCCAGACTTCTAAGGGAAGCTCATCCAAGTGAAGAAAATCAATATGAAAACTCATATGTGAAGCAAGCAAGGCTGGCTCAGGAGTTATTGGATGAGGTAGAGGATGAAATGAGGGAACCTGAGGAAGTCCCCAAATCCAAACCCAAAAGGAGAGTGAAAACAAAGGCAAAGAGGTCTGTCTCTCCAGAAAATGTAAGTAAGGAAACTACTGGCTTATCAATATCTATTTCTACACAAGTAATCAACCCAGCTGTGAATTTCCATGGTGACCCTATAATACCTAAAGAGGAACCAATGATTCTTGACTCCATTGAAGTTCCTTCATTCTTGCTGAATCCTCAACAGAAGCCTAAACAGAAGAAAAGGATACCAAGGAAGCAACCTTCAAAGGAACCAATTCAAGTTGCTAGGGTGCCTGCTATTGTCAAGCAGCCAATCTTGGAAAACAAGGATGATTTTATCTATCAGGTAGATATTAAGAATACTCTGGCATGAATCTGTATCTGGATGAATTGTCAGAAGTAAGAGGAATTGACAAATACAAGCATTTGCCTGAGAGATTGGTCTTTGTATACAAGGGAGGAAATGAAAGGACATGGCCACTACATAGGGTTCTTGGAGAAAATTATCTAACTTTAACCAAGGTGTTCTCTGTAATTAAGAGATACATAGGGTTATCCAAGATAGCAAAATGGGAGATACTGGAAAGAATAGAACAGATAAGGAGAAAATGGAACTCACCATCAAGACTACCAAAAAAGATGAAGATCCCATACAATGGACAGAAAATCCACATTCAACCCTTCTGGATGTTGGAGTTCAGGGATGAAGATGGAAACATGAGATTCTTCAGGTTAGAAGACCAACTATCAAAGGCCAGTTCTCAATACCTGAGATGGTTACAACAAAAGCTAAATCCAAAAGTTGTTGAAGAAGATGCCTTCTATAGGCAACTCCAAAAGCAGATTGAGTCCAACTCTACCAAAGAAGGAAAATCAAGGGTGATACCAACCAGAGAGAAGAAACAGTTTTAATCTGCTCAGTCTAGAGGAGCACTTCTCTGTAAATTCCTCAAACTTTCTGTTTTTAATTTTTGTAGCTTAATATAATTTTTGCATTGTTCTATATATATCTTTAGGAATGTTTTGTTATCATCAAGGTCCTGAATTTATGCTTTATTGCCATCAAGTATAAATTGGGGGAGATTGTTAAGAATATGTTGTACTTGATGATAACTTCACAATCAATCAAATTGTATAAGTATTGTAGCTGTCAACGGATGAGGATTTATAACTCTATCCGTTGACAGGTAGCTCATCAACGGATGAGGTTTTGTAGCATACTGCAGTATCTCTATGTTATCAATTGATAGTGTTTTTATCCACAGTCATGTTGACCATCAATGGATAGGCAGAATAGGGTAGCCAACTGTAAATAAGCTATGCTATGTAATTCTGTTTAAGTGAAAGTGTATCAACGGATGAAGACAGAACTCTATCAACGGATACAGCTCAAATCTACAATATCAACGGATACAACTCAATCTATTATCAACGGATGACAGTGTACAATGTCAACGGATAATCCTTAACACTTTCTTCTATGCTAAGCTGGGGATTAGCAGTTGATAAAGACGGGTTTGACTGATAGATCACATGGGTTGATAGTAGATACAAAAAGCAGTATGACAACCATACTTTGGAAACACAGAAGAAAGAAGCATTCCGTTTACACTATGAATACAAGAAAGGTGCAGGGGACATGTCTGTTCGCAAGGACAACCTTTCAGCTACATGTGTATTTGGAGTGAAGTAGCAAGTCAACTTGAATTAGATTAGTATTATCTTATTCCTGTAGTACTTGTTAACTTGGGATATATAACCAAGTGTAGCAACTCTTTAGAAGCTAAGAAAACAGATACATTTGCTTAAGGTTTTCTTGAATATCCTTATAAAGCAAAGAGTTGTAAAACAGCAGCTGTGTACATTTGTATCACAGAGTTTTCTTCAAATAAAAGCTTCAGGTGGTTCATTTAACCACCTGATTTTATATGTGTTTGTGCATTAATCTTTATACAACAATTATCCTCTTATAGATTTCTGAAGTTCTTATCAGGAATTTATAAATATCAAGAATTGTATTCAACCCTCCTTCTACAATTATACAAGTGTGTAATCTGGGAATAACAGAGACCTTTTTTCACAATTTTATTTTTATTCAAATTTAATTAAACTAACAATTTGTTTTACTCGAGAGTAGTGCCAGGCCCGTCTAGGATGGTGTGCAAGGAGCCCAATAGCACAGGGCCCCAAAATTCTTAGGGCCCCCAAATCAGAAAAATCCATATACATATGTTATATATGTCCATTTAATTGTCAGCAAAATTACACCAAACCTTGACATATTCAGACTTCAACTTCAATTACACACATCTAAAATCAAAACCTCCTCTAATGTCTCTTCAAATATCACGCCTATTTCTTAGGAAATTGCATCAGCTATGTATATACGTGTATATTTACATCTTTTGTGCCATACATACGTGTATATCTACATCTGTTGTGCCAATCAATTTTAATGCTTTATTTTAATAAAATAATTCTCTTGTAAAGGTGTTGGAAAATATAATTATTTTATAAAACTTGTTTAAATTTTAAATAAATTAAGGGCCCAATTTATAATTAGTACAGGGCCCCCGTAAAGTTTAAGACGTGCCTGAGTAGTGCTAAGGCCTAAGGTTAGAAAAATGGATTAAAAAATTTTAATTTCAAATGATGTGGTATGGGTAATGTGATAATATTAATTATTTTAATTAATATTATTATTGTGAATGCAGGAGGGGTTCTTTTTTATTTAATATTATTACAATAAATCAACATTTATAGCATCTATAATGACAATATGTATAATGATTGGTTCAAAATATTTAAATTAGGAAATAATTAAATTTTTACATAAGGGTGGTAAGTAGAACTCCAATGATTATAACTATAATGAAAGTTTGTATATTTTTGCTAAGGGGTTAAGTTGGTTCAACAAATATAGTCAATAAAGTATGATTATTTATAATTTTTGTCAAGGGCAATTATGCATTGGAGTATATTTTTTTTAAATAATTTCTATTTCGTGTCATCTAGGATAATATTGTTAAGGACTCTTTACCATTGAAGATGTGTTTTTATCACGTGGCATTTGAGAATTATTTTAGGTACAAATTTTGTACCCTTAATATTATTCACTAATCACGAATTAGTTGATTCCAGATTCCACTTGTCACGGTTTTTGCACATGCCAATTTGACAAAGGTAGTTGAAAGTTGTGTACCAAGGGATGAGAAAATTATACGAAAAAGGATTACCTTAATTTTTGATTAGATATTTAATTTTAAAATTTTGATTATTTGAATATTTGATCAAAGAAATCCAGATCAGATTACTGATCCAAATTTTTTAATCCATAAATTTGAATTTGGATTATAACTTATTACAAAATCGAATATCCAGATTTTTTACAAAAAATTTAGATCAATCTTGGAAATTTTTTTCTCTAAATTAATCATTTTATCTAAAAGATTTATCAAGAAGTTACAATATTACAAAAAAGAAAACAAAGCGAATGAAGGAATATTCTCTTTTAATATTATTTTTCACTTAAATTTGTAAATTCGAGAGTTAGTTTGTTATTAATATATTATATCTTAACAAATATTAGAAAAAAACTAATTAAGAAAATGAATGCTAATTTATGGTGGCTCAAAAGAAGGAAATGAATTTTTAATTGTTAAGATATGAAATGTTGATGTCTAACGATAATAATTACCTTACAATTGGTAAAGTTAACGATAAATTATCAAATATAAAATAAAATTACT
This sequence comes from Saposhnikovia divaricata, assembly GCA_036435485.1. Lineage (NCBI taxonomy): Eukaryota > Viridiplantae > Streptophyta > Magnoliopsida > Apiales > Apiaceae > Saposhnikovia > Saposhnikovia divaricata. Next base: position 248,459,859 of record CM071594.1, on the reverse strand, counting down.
TTTTTGCAAAATCAAATAGATTTTACTTAGTCAATTTGGATCTGGTGTCCGATTAAAATGAATATCCGAACTTTGAATATTCGATTTAACCCGAACTAGAATAGATTTTTCTTAATCAAAAAAATTCGATATTCGATCCAAATTTTACAAACCATGACACATATTCTGTTTTACTTTCCCCTTTTTGTACGAGAAAATGCACAAACTACCTCATATTTTTATGGAACAAGCCCGAAATGCCTATATTCAAAAGACTCCGTATTTTTTACCCACGGAGTACGCATCTGTCAGCTGCATAGTCCGGGATACGCATTTTCATGATGCGTATTGCGGGTTACGCATTCAGCTGATGCGTATTGACATCATCTGACGTCATTCTCAGCCTATCTCTTTTCTCTCGTTCCCGGAGCTCCTCGCCGGCGATTCCTTCTCTCTCTCGTCTCTCTCTTGTTTCTCATCGACCACCCTCCCTGAGTACATCAAAATTATCGTCACATCCTCCTCTCCATTTCCCCTAATCTCTTTGTCTCGATCTGGCCCCGCAGGGGCGTGTAAAATCAATTGAAAAAATAGATCGGACATGAAAATCAATTTTACGTTTGGTTTGGGGCTTTCAAAATCCGGCAAAAGAACTTAAAAATCGTTTGTATAGGATTGTAGAGGATTTCATTATGAGTCGATTGGTGTATATTATGTTATCGGAAAATGGCTCTATAGTTGTGAACGAAGCCTGGCCGGAATTCGAGTTTTTCGCCTCAAAATCGCTCAGATTTCGTCGTCCCTCTTTCGTCTGTGTAGACAATGAACAGTAGCATATACGCATGTCCAACATGCGTATCCCATACCACACATGTTGAACATGCGTATCCAAAAACCGTTCAAACAACACACCAGCTCTATTTTACAAAGACCACGCTTGTACGTAATGCGTGGTCAAGCTCCACGCAATTTCAAAATGCGTATACCTATAATGCGTGGCCCGTGGGTAAAAAGGGCGGACGATTCCAGGGATGGGTATTTTGGGCAGTGGGAATTAAATGGTGGGTAGTTTGGTTTTTCACCCTTTTTGTACCTATTATGACAAAATAAAAATATACTAGTTTAAAACCCGTGTGATGCACAAATGTTCTAATATTATATGATATTTTTAATTTGAATCGAATTTTTTAGGACATGAATTTTGTTGGCTTAAATTTTGAAATGATCTGATTTGATATTGACATGTTACCCGTGATATTCTTAGAAAATGATGGATTTTAGTTTGAAAATATAGAAAAGATATTACGGATAATTTGCTAGGTATTATAATTACAAGATTATTATTTAATTTTATTAAATAAAATTACCCATAATGTTTTTAAAAAAGATGAAATTTTAGTTAGATAAACTATAAAAGGCAACGTGTTTTACCTGAAAAAAGAAAATTGGTAAGTTATTAAAAAAATAGAAAAGGTAACATGTTTTACATGGAAAAAAATGATTAGTTATTGATAACCATAATATATCATATACCTTATCTGGTGCCACCTCTATCTATTGTATAACATTATAGTAATTTTTTTTAAAAAAAACTGTGTATCCAGTGCAAATAATGTAATACTATCGGCAACTCTTTTACTTTTATGTCTTAACGACTCTTCAAATTTTACACTTATATGGATGCTATACTGCAAGCAGCTACCAACTGGATCTGTTAACTTATACAAACCAAAATTTGTAACAAATTTAAGTTTTCTCACCATGTGATTTCCCTGTTTATGATCACATACAGCGTATAGATAGCTGATTCATACTACGCAAACACAGTCAGAAAGAAACACATACGCACATATAATCAATGATCAATACGAAACTTTAGCAAATTGGGCCAATTTAGTCCTTAAAACACTCTAGTGAAACGAATAACAAGCTAAATAACATTACCCTAAAACATATAGTCAAACAGAAAAACATAACAAATTAATTACAAATTAATTACAAATAACTAGCTAATTAAGATAACGCTAACACAAATAGTCAAACAGAAACACTTAACGAATCAATCTTTTTCTATATATAATAGAGTAACACAAGGTTAAATTGAGCCAATAAACCACCTGTGAAAGTACAATTTTGCCCTTAAATATTATAAAATTACATGAAGTTGCTACTGCTCTCTTATCCAAACAAAAAATTTGAGCAAATTATGTTCATGTGGGGAATTGAACTCATGTCCTCTTCAAAGATACTCATCCTTATAACCATTGAGCTAAATATGTTTTTGAGTTTGAACTAAAAAACATATTACTTAAACCTCTGGTCTCACCCTTTTTCTATTTTTGCTATCAATTTAACTTTTGGATTAAAAATAAGATTGGATTAAAATCCAAAGTCAATTTAATAAAGGTCAATATATTAGAATATGAGATTTTGCATAATATCCAAGTAGACAAAATATTACGATTGAACAATTACATTATACACTCCGAGTCTTTCAAATTGTATGTCAAAAAAGATAAAAGTTTAGAATATGTAAATTTTTTCGCAAATTGATTATACATTACCTCAATCTCTTTCATCATTGCGTAGATAATTTCTTGTGGTACCGAAAATTTCAAAATATAACTAATATACGAATAATATGTCATCCTTATATAATTGACACTTAAACTTGATTCTCGAGTAACATTACATAAATTCGGTCTCTCCATTTTCCTATTTTTACTATTAATTTAACTTTTGAGTAAATATGTTAATAATAACTTATATTGTTTATAAAACTTTGTATTTTATTATCAAAAATTAATTTCATATATGATTATCTATACAACCAATTTTACAGATTTTTAATATCAATTTTTGATAACGGTATCATGTGTGATGTATTAGTTTAAACTTATTTTTGAATCAAATCAGGTGATTACTTCTACATTTTTCATACAAAATTAACTGTGATGAAGTCTGCTTTCGGAAAGAAAAAACTTTTAGGTGAGTTTATTAGTAATTTTTCAATGAAATTGAAAATATTTTCCAAAAATCGTGAAGCTATGGCAATTGTTGTAATCCTCCAATTTGTTAGATTTTTGAATTTAACAAATGTTGTTTTGAAAGGTGACTCCTTTTAGATTATTGAAAAATCTGAATACTATAAGTGAAGATCTTGCCATGTTGACAATATTATCGAAGAAAATAAGTTAATTAAGAAGTTTACTCGAAAAGAAGGAAAGAGAGTGACTTATATCTTGATGAGATATTAAAATAAATAAATATTAAGGAGCGTACTAATTCTATCTGGAAAGTATTGTATGATGAGAATTATTCACATTGATGATATGTCCTTTTATCATTGTTCTAAAAGAAATTGTGTTATAACCTATACAATATATTTATATGCTACAAAACATCCTCTTTTTAATGCTCATATGATCTATACATAAATAAAATAATACATAAATTAAAATAGTGATATTATAATATGTATGAACATTAAAGGTGTAATTGCATTTAAAAATATCCTTAAATCGTAAAATTACACAGAATTTATATCAATTGCTAGAAGATGACCCGTGCCTCGCACGGGTTATTATGCTAGTTACAATATTATTAAGTAATGCCTTACAACTTGCTTCATAATTACACTTTCTACAATGAACTACATCAAATAACTAGCTAATTAACATTATGTTGAACACAGTCGAAAAGAAATTCAGAAACACACATACCATAAATCTAACCTACAATTATGTAGTGAGTAAACAACTTAGGACTCGCCACATAATTAAACTTTTTACAATCAACTATGTCAAATAACTAGGTCGTCTGTAACATAACGCTAACATATGTCCTTCGATGAAAATGGAACTGGTTCGAATGGATAATATTCTTCCCTTACCACAACTAAGAAAAAGGTTTCTTCTTCATTTTAATTTTTTCTTTTGATCGTGTCTATAATTTTAAAGTTAGGTCTGACCATGTTTAATTTAATAAACCATGTCAAGGTGGTGGATGTGTCCGTCGATGTTCTTTCAAAGATTCTGGGACTCATCGAACGTTGTATGTGTCTTAACTTGGATATTTATGTCAGCTTTGAACAAAGTCAATCTTCACCAATTACCACTCCAAGAATACGTGTTCGTTCTTTTGTGGTCAGTTAATCCTGACAGCTTACCCCATATATGAAGTGTCACCATCTAAACCAGTATGCCTCCACTTTCGCCAACATCTCAGGCACTGCCTCCATCACCTTTACATCTAGAAACCGCTAGAACTGCAAATACGATTGACTCGAGCAGAAGTAGACAAAAGAGACACTGTTCCTCAGTTGGTGGTGGCGAAAGATCCAAAAGACCAAAACTTGGTGAAAGATGGTTGAATGACATAATCATGTAATGTTTTTTGTTTAATTTTAAAATCCATCTATTTGCTAGTTGCAATATAAATCTAGCGTTTCCTATACCCTGTCTATGCTACAAGGGGTTACTATACAAAAGATTGACTTGACTAAGTAGTCTATGATTCACATAACTTTATTGTTGTAATAAATAATAAGTATACTTAATTTTTGCACATCAAGTATTGGAAATATGGAATACCTAAGTAATTGTATATCTCTAAATTTAAAAGTGATACTTATGAATGTTGATACGTGTTTTAGCTGCCTTTGTGTCACCGTTTTGTTGTTATGCTAAAAGCAATGCCTCTGTATATTGTAGCTGAAAACTTTGAGAAATTTTTCTGAAGAATTATAGGAAAAATTATGGATTTTGCACGAAAGACAATATTTCTACAAGTAGGATACGTTTTAGCTAAAAAATGGAATCGATTAATTATTGGTAATCATAATGTTATTATTTTATTAAATAGAACTGTCCGTGATATTATTAGAAAAGAAAAAGGTTTAGTTAAAGAAAATTAAAAAACTAACGTGTTTAGTTGAAAAAGTTAATTAGTCAGGTAGTAATTATTATATTATTATAATTTTATTTTATTAAATGTAATTGCCCGTAGCGTTTGTAGAAAAGGATAATTTTAGTTTGATAAATATAAAAGATAATATGTTTCATATGAAAAAGGAAATTGATTAGTCATTAAAAGTAGACAAAAGATAACATGTTTAACCTCAAAAGGAAAATGAGTAGTTATTGGTAACTATAAATTATCATTTAATTTTATTAAATAGAATGATGGAATCAAAATCGACAACCAAAATTTTCAATGTTTCGGCATTATTATAATTATATAGATAAAAAAGAAAATAATAATAATAATAATAATGAATAATTAAATATGGGTAACAAGTCCGTATCGACCTACCAAATTTTTAATGTTTTGCTATAAAGTATAAATTTAAGAAGAATCATAATTTTACTTTAAAAAAAAAATCTAAAGATTACATTGTTTATTAATTGGAATTTGTTGTGCATAAGGTGATACCCAGCTAATTTACATAAGATTGTAAAAATATAAAATTTTCCTTGTAATCTATTATCTTTCTATTATATATATTACACCACAACTTGTCACAGTTTATCATTTAATTTACAAAAATGCCCCTAAATATCAAGTTAGGTCAAAAAATATTATGATATAGATGAAGATCGATCGTTTGACATAACAAATCTACTAATTATGAATTCAAATTCACCACCATGACCATTCCGTTATTTGATTAAATTTTATGATTCATTAGATATATCCACCAGTGTGACAGTGTCTTATATTATTTTTATTATCAATCATATTTCTTTTGATAAATATTTGTTTCATAATTTTATATATTATTATTTACATATATACAAAAAATTCTATGTCTACTTCATTTTAGTAAAATTTGTGGTATTTTATTTCATGCGAAAGTTGAAAAATGAGTTTGGATCTATTTGTATTGTGAAAGAAATCCTCGTTATTTTAATTATTTATGAAAGCAGTTATAGAACATGTCCAATGCATGCACTTTGATTAAAAAAACTTTATAAATTCAACAAAAATTGTGATCAAGTCAAAAATTAATAAGATATAAATATATTTTTTTAATTTATGTGAAATGACTCAAATGCATGCACTCATTTTAAAAAAACATGTCTAATACATGCACTTGTCTTAGATAAATTTTATATACTTGGCAATTTTAAATAGTCGTCAAGTTAAAATTAAGATATATATATATATATATATTTGAACCACTAGTCAATCCAAATTTTATTTATTTTAAAACTCAAAATCCTAATAACAACAAAGAACTAGTCACATTTTGGAAAACATATATATATATATATATATATATATATATATATATATATATATATAATATAACTTATGAAAATTAATAGAATTGAGAATAAAAGCATTATGAAGGTGGGTTAAAAAGTATAATTAATATTGTATAATTATACAATTTATAATATCCGGATAAAAATGTGATAATATGATAGGGCAAATTATGATAGGCAACATGCCACATTTAATCTATCAAAATTTACTATTGTATTTCTCAATTTGTTGTGATTTATCGTGATGCTCCCTCTAAAATCAAAATCTAAAAAATATTAAAATTTCATCACATAAATGAGAACTAAACGAGATAATGTCCAAAATGGACCAAATCCAAGATGCATGGCCCTCACTAGGGCTGTAAACGAACCGAGCTGCTCGTTAGACTCGACTCGACTCGACTCGTTTAACTCGACTCGATAAGCTAACGAGCTCGAGCAAAAAAATGTGATCGTTAAGGTTATCGAGTCGATCCGAGTTTTTTGAGTGGTCGACTCGACTCGATATGGGCTCAAACTCGAATCGACTCGAACTCGGCTCGACTCGGCTCGATAATATATATACATTAAAAAAATTTACAAAATTTGAACATGAATACTGAATACATGATTCATGTTTTCATGTACATGCTCTACAAAACTAGTTAATTAGATAATAACAAATTCTAGCTGACAGTTATGAGTTAACTGAATACATGAGAATTAAACTAGTTGAAACTAGACAAAAACACCACTGGCAGTGGCAGTTCACAGTTGATAATAGTCTACTAGTACATTAAGTTAAAATATGGTGCAAGTCTCCAACAGCTACTCATCCCAGAAGATTAGAAGAAGCTTTAGTCTTCTGTAAAATCCAAATCAATCTCAACTTCTTTTAGTATGACATCATCCTGCATAAAGTAATTAAAAAATTAAAACAAAAAATCTGAACTGCTAAAATTAAAACAAAAAATCTGAACTGCTAAAATTACAAAACTCAACTGTATACATGAGAAAAACAGACCATATGTCAAATTAATCTTCATACAAGATTACACCAAAACCAAACCATAACAAAACTGAAAGTCCTAAAATTTACACATAGAAATGTAGAATATGTTACCTTGTTTGGTTTTTTAAAACCGTATAATTCACGTACCCAGTCAGCACCACACAACAGCATCTCCACTGTTTCAGGTTTCAAGCAAGAGCGATGCGGTTCAATAACTCTTCTACCGGCGCTGAAAGTTGATTCTGAAGCAACTGTACTCATCGGAATAGCCAAGATATCGCGAGCCATATTTGACAAGATTGGATACTTGGCGCTATTTCCTCTCCACCAACCTAATACATCAAAAGCTTTTGAACTATTGGGAGCAGGAATGACAATTTTTTCTGTCAAATAGTCATCTAATTATGATTTCATGGGTTCAAGAATTGCACCACTCTCGCGAACGAAATTTTCATATTCATCAATTCCTTGTGGTGCCTCTTTTTCATCCATATTGTCGTTATCTGATGAGACTTGACTGGATTCAAAAAAATCAGTGGATTTTGCTCTATCATCAAGATAATATTCTTGATAGAGTTCATTCAACACATTTGTTAAATCAGCAAGGTGTCGATCTGCCTCACCTTCAAGCGGATAAAGAGTAGGAAAACAGAACATAGGAAGTTTCATTTTAAAACGCGGATCCATAACAGCGCCAATTGACATTGCCAGATTGCTCTCTCCCCAATATTTGTCAAATTTGATTTTCATCTCACCTACCATCTTTCTAACATACAAATTCTGATCAAAAGCTTTCTTGTCAAGTATTTGTTTAACCTTCCTAATCTCTGCCAGAAACAGGTTTGACGTAGGATAATGTGTACCGGAAACAATATTAGTGACGACATTAAAGGCTTCTAAAACTGAACAGATTCCTTCAACCTTTTCCCAATCATCCGGACTTGGAACATAATCCTTAAACCCTTGATCACACGAGGGTATCGCTGGAAAACTTGTTTAAATCCGATTGCACAATTCAACATCTTAAAAATTGAATTCCAACGTGTAGGAACGTCTAAAATTAATCTTTTAGTCTTCAAATGTAAATGTTTAGCAATTTCAGAAAATTTTATCCTACGACCTTCTGAAGCAGCCACATATTTGACACCATCTCTTATCTTGTCTACAATTCCATCTATTGGATCTAATCCATCTTTCACACATAAATTTAGTATGTGTGCACAACATCGCACCTGAAAAAGTTTTCCCTGAATTGGCAACGGTGTTTTCCTTATAAAGTACATGTCCTTTAAAGTTCGTAAAGCAACATCATTTGCCCTTGCATTATCAACACTTACCGTTCCAATTTTATCTAAGATATCCCATTCAGTTAAACACTTGGATATAGACTCTGCTATTACATATCCACTGTGAGGAGGAGGGACATTACAAAAATTTATAACTCTCATATTTAGCTTCCACTCACAACTATCTATCCAATGTGCAGTAACCACCATATACCCTATTTTCTGAGTTGATGAGGTCCACATATCTGCGGTTATGTTGATTCTCTTGACAGACTTAAAAATTTCTTTTAACTTATTCTTCTCAATTTCATAAGTACTCATACAATCAGATTTTACGGTTGTCTTACTAATATTCTGCCAGTGGGGAGTAGCTTTCTGCATAAGCTCATTAAACATGAAACTCTCCACATGGATAAAAGGTAACTCACTTACCATTATATAATGGGAGACAGTTTTTCTCATAGCTACCTAATCATACTTAAAATTAGCAATTGTTACCTCTGATGAGCTATCTCCAGGTTGGAATTGAAGTTGTGTCTGTTTTTTTAGTCCAATTCCATGTTTAGCCTTGCATTTGTCCACATGTCTGTTCAAAGATGTTGTTGTTAGGTCCAAAATAGTTTGTAGAAGGGGGGGTTGAATACAAACTATACCGTTTTATCGAATTTGCTCTTTTCTTAAAAATATTAAAATATTGAATCAAGAAAAAATTGATGCGGAATAAAACGAATACCGATATTTCAAGTTGAATATAAAATTTATATTAACTTGATGGGGTGTGTCTAAATACACGGGTACAAATTACAAGGTTTGATGACCAAACTAATTATTACAAATTCTATAGAAAATTCGACATGAATTTTTCTATATTTGTAAATAAAAAGATCGAAATTAATTATTACAAATTCTATAGAAAATTCGACATGAACTTTTCTATATTTGTAATAAAAAGATCGAGAGATTCTAGGAAACTTAATTCGCTAGATAGTTCCACAAGTGCAAGTAAACAATTTCTGTCGGTTTAGATTTAATGATACAAGCCAGAAATAATTTACAAGATTTAATTTGAAGCACATGAACTTCTTTTCTCTTGGTCTCTGTCTCTTTCGGCTCTGTCTGTTTTTGGAGAGGAGTGAAAAATGTGAAGTGTTTTGTCTGTTGCTTTTATAGCAAAGTATTGATATTTTGCTACCACCATGACATAAACTGCTCCATGACATAATCTGTTGATTTCGGTATGACATAATCTGTGTCATGACATAATTCCTTAAGCTCGGTATTACATAATCTGTGTCATGACATAAATCTATAAGCTCGGTATGACATAATCTGGACCATGACATAATTCTTATTTGTCGGTATGACATAATAAAATTAAGTTCATAACACTGTTGTGTATTTGACTTTGAAACAAAAGTTTTGAATCGGCTGAAATTGAAACCGAGTCGCAGGAGGAAGTAGTGACCAGTACGCGCGCGGAGTTAAGCTGTGATTCCTGGCGCGTGCTTTACAAGCGCTCCAGAGGCGCGTAAGAAGATTCCCGACAGCATCTTTTCTTGCATGCATGTGATGTCTGTCTTGGTTGTTTTATCAATTCTGTTGCTGTCGACCTCTCTTATTCCTTCTTTTTTGTTTCTTTTTCTTTTCAGCCGTTTTCCCTTTTTTTAATTTTTTTTTTCTTTTGTTTTTGTTTTTGTTTTGAATCTAATTTAAATTTAATTTAATTAAATACTTAATCAATTAATCATTAAAATAAATAATGATTAATTAATTAATTAATTAAATCAATTCAGATTAATACATTAATTCAAAATTAATTAACATGATAATTAATTTAATAAATAAATTAATTCGATATGAATTAATTTATTAAATTAAACCAATTACATAATTATATTAATTAAGTGAGAATTAATATATAAATCTTTTTACAACCGAAATCTTTTTCTTGAACCACTGAAAGTAATAAAGAATTACCACCGAATTTTCGTTGACGCTCGATGCACGGTCTGGTTCATGAGCGACTAACTCCAACGGCTTTTCTTTATTTTTGACTCTATGATTTGGTTCATGTCTTCCTTTTTCTTCACTCTTTTTCAAACCTTTATAATCTGTATTCTGCCACTGTAGGAACCTCTTATCACTATAAATAGAATCCACTGTCTTGATTACTCCACTGATGCTTGATCAACTGAATGAACTTCTTCAAGTGTAGTATACCTCAAAACGGTAGATTGACTTTGTCTTCTTTCTCTTGACAGTTATACATTTGAGATCCCTGTGACAGTACATATACTATTTACTATTACATTCTTGTTTGAGTTGAGTTGTATCCTCGAAATACAAATAGGCTACATCATTTTCCTTTCAATCTCCCCCTATTTGTTTGTTAGACAATAACAAGCAAATACCTAGAGGATAACTCAACTACAAACAAAGAAGATAAAACATTAAAGAACTCTAGTAAATAATACAAAAAAAATTTCTGGTTTAGATATAACATTTCCAGAATCTCAGTAGGTGAAATGATAGATGATTGTTCCTCTGACAATGAACTGATCTTTATTAAGTAACTCATCTTCATTTCTTGACATATCTGCCTGATAACCCTTTACATCTAACATTAAACATTATCAGCAGATACTTGGGAATTCTTCAGTGGTAAAGAATATGACTTGTCAACCACATACTAAAGAATTCTTCTTTGTCGTTTCATACTTCTCTCATTCCTTATGTCTCCCCACCTAAGGTGATATGTCTCTTCCTTATAACGGTGAATACTCTTTATCTCCCCTGACAAGGCGAATAAATCTATCTCCCCCTGACAAGGTGAATACTCCCCCATTCTAAGGTATGTCCCTTTTTCATATCTCTCCCCCTTAGATAGAAAATCTCCCCCTCACTAAGGTAAGCTTATAATCTCCCCCTTAGTTGAGTATCTCTTACTAAGGCAATCTTTGAGTATATCTTCTTCAGTATATCTCTCCCCCTTAGTTGAGTAATCCTCCAAGCATTTAATTATAGCAAACATCCAATTAAATTAGATGATACCATACTTTCAATTATAACTCACCTCTTACCTTTAGTACAACAGATTCTTCATACATCTAACATTGACTGCTGCAATAAAGAAAAGAAGCTTTTCTTGTGTTGAAGGATTTTCATGAAGACTTCCAGAATAGAAGTATGTAGACTGATCAACTTTGCCCTTTAGATATTTTAAAATGGCCTCACTATTGATCATCATGACAACCAAATCTTCCGACAATTTCCTTGTATCTCCCAAATCTTGTAAGTAAACTTTGTTTGGTAATATGGAATGAGATTTGGTGTTTATATTTCTTCCTCACTGTGAGTGTGTGATTCTGTTTCGTGTACCTCACAAGTGTTTAGCTCATCTCTCCACTCATATCACTTAAATTGAGTGGTCTCATCTCTCAACTCTCAAGTGTTTACACTCATGCTCACTAGTGTATCACTCTTATCTCTCATAACTCCAACATCCATGTGTACCTGCAAGGAAAATTCACCATAGCCCCTTCTAGAGAGGTCACTGGTGGTGCAATGGGGTTTCGCAAATCCCCGATCCTCGTTAGACTCGTCAGACGAACCTGAGTCATAATCTACAAGTTGATAAAATTTTTCCCTTTTTGTGGGTTTCAGATTTGAATTCTGAGAAGGTAAACAATGAAATCAAAACTTAGAATTAAAATCATGTTTCCATCTAATGTCTATGAAGACATCACCTTGTTAAACTCATCAGGTAAATCTGAATCATAGTTAACAAGTTGCCGATCCGCACCTATGTCGGATCCAATACCCGCAGGATCCAGAGATGTTCCCTTTGGGGAGTTAGATAATGATCTTGTTGAATTTTGCATTGAGATCAATATCTTCTCTCGAGGTCTGTGAAGACTCTTGGTTCTTTGAGGAACCTTCAACTTATAATCCTAACCGTAAAATGGTCGGAGTATGAGTTGTTTCCGTCAATTCATCCTTAGTGTGTGCAATCTCACTTTGTGCATAAGAAGTATTTTATTATTGTGTATGAGGTAGTAACTTACCAACAGATGCCCTGGCTGACAGGCAAATTTCAATAGACTCATCCTGTTGAGAGAATGAATCCAGAGACTGTTTTAGTGCCATTTTCAGCTCTGCATCCTTTTGGGAGAATTCAGGCGAGCTTACAGATACCTCAAATTATATACATCTATTCTCCTTGAGAGGTAGAGCTGTGGGTTTACTATCCCTCACATCCTTATTTGCTGCATCAAGTGGAGTTACTCCCTTAATGACCTCTAGTCAAATAAGTTACTTCCACTTCAGGGGTAAGTTAGGATGTGTTTAGATTTGGATTTATAGTCTGGGATAGAAGTTGTTGGGTTTACAACCTCATGACTTACAATGTGAGAAAACTTCCACTAGGAGTTGAACCTGCATCACATAGCAATAGAGCAATATAGAGATAGAATGCATATACATCATACCATAACATTGTGTGAAAACATATGCATTAAATCATGTGAGAAATGATGTACAATTGTGACTTCAAAAAGTTTTACAATATAAGCAATCATAATTGTAGAAAAAATTGAGTTTTTCTTTTAAAAACTATTAATGTGCAGGAGTTTGTATTTATGCATAAAACAATGTATTATAATGTCTTTTAATGAAAAATAGGTCGTTTTATTTTTAAAAGACACAAACTCTTGACTTCGCAGTAATTTAGAAAGAAAGATTTTCTTTAAGTGCTTATTATGTATAGAGAACTTTAACACAAAAGTTAGTGAAAAGACTCATACAAGCACTAAATGTCGTTTAGGTAACAAAGATTACCAAGTACATAAGTACAGATAACCAATGTCTCTCCCTTGGCGCTGCATTACTTAGCACAACATAAACTAAGTAATCGTCTGATGGATGTAAAAATATTCTAAGAACTATCATTTATATAAAGTGGTGTATAACCAGAATTAGAGAATTTAATTTTGAAAAATCTCACCACTTCAAAATATGATAGGAGACCGAATGTAACTTTAAGTCTCACTTACTTAGAAAGTTGAACACCTTAATTTATACTAACACTAATGATTTATAGATAAGACACATTTACTCAGAATAAATCCTAAGTAATATCATCAGAGATAATATATACATCATAATTAGTTTGCAATAAAGTATCAGAACAACTAGCAATTGTCAGTAAACAAATATTTTACTATTTGATACCAACTGCTAGTATTTATCAAATACTTTAAAATGCAAGTAATTGTGTTTATTATTACTTTACCAAAATTAAATTATGAGCAAATAAACCATTGAATTGCTTCACCTCATAATTTAACTAGGATATAAATAATCACGGCTAAATACTAAATATTCAATGATACCAATTGTTTGATAAATTCAATCTATTGTAAGATAAATTCAATTTAGTGAAGATTGAATTGTTACATTGAGTACCAATTGACAGAATGAATATTAGTTTCTAACTACTTAAGAACATCATTCACTGATATTCATAAGTACGAGGAACTAGTTGACAAGAAATACACAAGCTCTTAAGATATAACATTTCAAACTTATGACTTCAAGGCAACTCCTCGATAATAACAATTATTAACTCCTAACAACTGTTTACTGGTTGACAACCTTGGTTCTATAAATAAGACTCGATTACCAAAGCTGTCTTGTCTGCAATCTTAGAAATGATATTCTAAGTCCTATACACCTTGATCCATAGTATATAACATTTATTATCAAAGTGATTAGAAGCTTGCAAATAAGCATAAAAATTATTCCAAGTAACTGAACAATGGTCACTTTAGATATTTCAATATCCATAGTTCTACTTAGATAATTTTCATACCATGTATAATAATATGAGTGAATTGTAAAATATATAACAATGATTACTTAGAGGAGTTCTAAGTAATTTCACACATACCAATACATCTCACAATTAGTTAGTAAATAGAATTCTAACTAAATATCATTAACTGATATAAGTCAAAACTTCAATACAACCAATTGTTAGAACCATGATATTAATAATAGTGAATTCCTGAAAATTGGATATTAAAGTTCACTAGAATTAACATCTCATAACTGATTGAAGACCAATACAGATTAGGTCCAAATTAGTTATGTTGTTTATTTATTTTAATAGATATGAGGTACAGAGAAAATACTAAATTGAATTGCTTCAAGTCCATAACCCATATAAATAAAAAAAAATAATCATATAATTAAATACTAAATCTCTATGAGTTAGATTTTAGCATTTAAGTATTTAAATTATCCTTAAATAATCACCACTGAAATATATTACAATTATACACATGGCAATCATTCAACAGATAATTCTTAGTGTGAGGTTTGGATGTAAATAAGTTCACAAGTCCTTTCGATACAGACAATTGAAAACTTGTGAGCTTACTTAAGAATTACTTAACATATGGGATTTACAATCATATAGCATTAATAAAATCCCAAGTTTACAAGCCAATCTTGAAAATTTTTTTCATCAAGTGATTTAGCAAACGTGTCTGCAAGTTATTCTTAACTAAAGACATGCTCTCTCAAAAGAATTGATACCTTATGCAAGTTGCTTAGTCCTTGAGTGTTCCACAGAGTTGTTGGAGATGAATTTGATTCCTTGTATTCTCCTACTTTCGTACAACTCATTTGATCTGTCTCTATGCAGCAAAACATGTCAGAACTGATGTCTCTAGGGTACCAAATCTGCAAATTTGGGTCCAACTTAAGACATCTGAAAATCAAGTGTAATAACTACAAGAATAGATTCTCTAGGATCCACTTGGGGCCTTGCACATTTGCATATTAAGAATAAAATATGTGTAAGTGATCTATTATCAATTGAATAAGATAATGAGCTGATGATTTCTCTATAGCCTGATTAGGTCCTAATTAGTAGATTCTGAACTTATTGGGTCAAATATCTCTAGGGTACCATTTCCTCAGATCCGGGTCCATCTTAAGATTTTTGATTACCAACTTGTTAGGTCCAAACTAATAGGTCAAAAGCCAGCTATAGTGATGTGTTGGTATGTAGTCTTGACAGGTCTAGAATCTTCCGAATAGAAACAAAAGATCCTTGACTTACTTTTATTGTCATCATTCTTTTGGCTTACTTGTGCTCCAAATAGAATTATTCTTTTGGCTTGCCTGAGCTCCTAAAAGGATTCTTCTATTGGCTTGCATGAAGTAATTCAAAAGAATTGCAACTTTACCAATATCAAAACAGCAAATATCTTGATCTCAATTTATAGTTAGTAGACCAACATATAATATAATCAAGATATCATTGCACATATATATCATTTATGTTTGTGCCTAAAGATGTAGAGAGTTCTATAAATGTGACACCAATTGTTAAAAGATACCAACTGTTAAAGATTGATACCAAATATTAAATTATAGTTAGGGTGTCATACCATGTCTTTCATGCTTGCTTGAGTGATGATACCAGTTCATACTAACCTGTAGAGATCTTCAATTATCTCACCAACCAGGAGTGCACTTGTTCACATTCCTCTAACATCCAGATTTAGTAGTTCCAGATGTCCATTATAATCTCGAATGTGCAGCAGGTGCCTGATATCCTCAAGTCTTGTCACTGGTGCTTCTTGTCAAATATACTGTTTGATCAAATTGTAACCTAGCATCCAGTTTGGCTTTGTCCCTCATAACAATGCCTTGACATCCAGTTAAACTTCTGGTTATCCTTATACCAATTACAACCTTGTTGTTTGGTCTGGATACCAGCTTCCCTTCAATCTGCCTTTTGTAGTGATTGAGATCATCTTGCATTGCAATCACTCAATCTGAATCTTTCAGAGCTTTTGTAGCCTTCTTAGTTTCTTCTAAAAGAAAACTAAAGAAATAATCATTCGTACTTGAAGCTCTGCTAGTCTTTTACTTCCACTATTAGAAACACTAAGAACTAGGACAAAGAATTAATTGAGTCAACATTCTTTGTCTTGGCAGACATGTTCTCATAGTATCCTTTGACTTTCAGTGTGGCGTTGAGTTGACTAGTTGATCCTTCTGTTGCTCCCCCTAAGTTGCTGCTGGGTTTACATGAAGATTCTCCATGTTTGACATTGCTTGGATTTGAATCACCATCACCAATGACAGCTGGGAGCTTGAAGTTGTTGAATATCACTAAGACTTTCAATCACCTTCTGTTGATCAATAACAATCACCCTATAGGCTGTAGACTCCATTGAGTAACCAAGGAAATTATCCTATTGAGCATTAGCAGATTGCTAGGATGCTCACTTTCATTTATCATTGCAAAACAATTTTCTTCATAACTTGTGGGGTCTTCCTATATTTCTTACTGATCAGGGTTTAATCATGTCAGTAGCAAACTATCGACTGCTTCAGCATTAATACTCTTGAAGGTGCAGAAATCATCCAGAACACTAATTGATAGGTCCTGTAATCTGGTCTCCAAGTTGTCACAGTCAATTTTGCTTCCTGACACTCTTCTAGATATGATCAATAACCATCAGTGGTGTCTTGTCTTCAGATTGTTTGAACAACAACTTGTTTGTGGAGAGAAGTCATCAGTCATCACCACTTAAGTATATTTTTATTTGATGTAGAACTTCTGTGTGATTCGTTTTGACTTCCCTTTATGACATGCCTCATAATTTTATTTTACTTTAATTCCAGATGAGGCAGTCTCCTTTACTGATTCGATTTCCAGGAAAGAATCTCTTGATATGACATTCAGGTGAGAGAGCTCCTTATGTCATAGCTGAACTCCTGTCTGATGAAGCTTTAGATTTAACCTTATTGACTTCACCTTTGACTGAGATTCCATGTCAGCTACAGATAAGTTCTCTTTCCTTAATCCTCGAACAGTAGGCTCTTCATCTTGTAAAAGATGCTTTATTACTGACAACATTCCTTAGCTATTGAACAGCCTTGACCCTAGGTCATACCCTTGCTGTTGTCTCCAAGGGATAAACCACTTGGTCTGTCTTCACATTCACATTTGATAGCAGGGTTCCTTCTTCGATGATATGCTTTGAATAAATCAATAATAATGCATAATCGATTAACCTGTTAAGCCCTACATTCACAAATGGATAAAAGTTTTTGGTATCCAAATTGTTTAATTGGGTCCAGATGGATTAGTGATTTCTCTTTTATTAGAGTTAACAACAGTTTTAACCTTAACATGCTCATTCTTATCTTTGACTGGCCATTTCTCCTTTTTAATGTCATTGACAAAATATTCACTGAGCAAGGAGAATAATGGTTCCTTCCTAACATAAGGAGGACTAACAGTCTGTACCTTATTGTTATTCTTAAACATGCTTTTTCTATGATCAATGCAAATACTAGGAAATGCATTTATGACATTTGAAATAAGCAGGCATGATAATAAGAATACATTGCATACATTCAGCATTAAAACATTGCAGATAAGAATTATGCAAATTAGGCATATTATGCATTTTAGAAAATTCAGTACTATCTACTTTAACCTATGTACACTTGTGTAACAGGTAGCAAGTAGATTTACAGATATTCAATAATTTTCTAAACATGCATGGAATAGAAGAATTAACAATTAATCACTAATTCTATCTAATCCATTCCTATTGTTATATTATATTATATAATCTCTATTACCTAAGTCAGTTTTATAATGACTTGATGTTCTACTGACACCCTAGGTAATTATTCCATCTTTTAATCTTTTTAAACCTTAACAAACAATTCAGAATGAATAAGCAAATCTTGTTCTACTGGGGATCCTGAAACTAGCTTAAGCAGAGGTCATATATGCTTGACATATATCATTTAAGAATTGAGAGATATTGTCTAAGGAACATTTCTAACTCACTATTGCAATTAATTAAATTCAACAAATATTCATACACATAATAAGATCTTCTAACCAAAGATATAATAATTAAAAACTAAGATCTTAACATGCTTTGAATTTCTGAGAATTACATATTACACTAGTTCGAAGAATTGATACCTGAGACATGTGAGGTGAATCATCTTCAGAGATTGCTATGAAGGCAAGATATTAATTATGCTCTTCTCATCATCATCTGATCCATCCCAACTCTTTTCTTCAGCAAGATAAGTTCTGCACTGATGCTTCTGTTTCATCTCATTTAATGAATCCCTATTCATCCATGTCTGTCAGAATTCTGTACCATGTTGCACACCTTGATAGTTACTTATCAAATAAAACTTTTCATAACTACAACTATCATGTTTTGTTCTTTCCACCAACTCAGTCTTGTAGCCACCTCTTGAACTGTATCCTGAAGAGTTTCTGCTTCGGAATAGATAGGCCTAATTCCTGGATTAAACATTTGTACTCTTTCTAAATTAGTAACTCTTCATGTATGTTCTGAGGTTCCATCATTAATTCCTGACTGAGATGTCTAACTGTCTAGTTCATTCTCAAACCTCCTTGATTCCACTTTTCTAAAATCTCTGTTGATTCCTTGAAAGATATTTCTTGGTACAATCCACTAAGTGTAGTAGATGTTACATTGGAGCAATCCACTTAGTGTTTGTATATCACAGAATCAATAGACTTAATTCAAATCTTCGAGAAAAATTCTATCCAATAAAACCTCTTCCATTCCTGCTTCTGAAAAACCAGTGAATTCTATGGATATAATTTTGAGGAGCTTCTACAAATTTTTCTTCAGTAGGTAGAAATTAATTTCATTGAAAAATGCATTTTCTTCAAATGATTCAAATCATCTTTGACAATTCGGAGGAATCTTCAACTAACAACCTTCTTAGAACTATTGGCTTAGAATAAATTCAAAATATTTAAAATTCAAAAACTTCAAGGACTTGAAAATTTTTGAGAAATAAAAAAATCTGAAAGTAAGTTCAAATTAATTAAAATTCGAAATTACAGTCAAATTAATTAAGAATAAAAAAATCTCAAGAAATGATAATTTTTGAGAGTTAAAGAATCCGAAAATAAATTCAAGTTAATTAAAATTCGAAATTATCAAGAATTAAAAATTTTGAAAATTAAACAATTTGAAAATAAACTCAAGTTGTTTAAAAATCAAAATTTCCAAGAATTAATCATTTCAAGAATTAAAAAATTCGAATATAAGTTAAGATTACTTAACAATCAAAAATATCATAAAATGAAATTTTTGAAGATTAAACAATTTGAGAATAAATTCAATTTAATTAACAATTGAAAATAAACTCATATTGTTTAAAAATAAAAAATATCATAAATTGAGAATTTTTAAAGGTTAAAGAATCCGAAAATAAATTTAGATTATTTAAAATTCAAAAATCTCAAAATTGAAAATTTTGAAAGTTAAAGAATCCAAAAATAAGTTCAAATTATTTAAAGTTAAAAAATCTCAAGTATTGAATTTTTTGAAGGTTAAAAAATCGAAAATAGAGGAGTTGACTTTTTGGTCTAATACCGGATTTAATTTTTGCATGGGTCAACAAACTCGAAATCCAATTGGAGGACCACAAAAATAAGGATCTTGATTTGTGCGTCAATCAAAAGGCTATGATGCCAATTGTTTGGTCCAAAATAGTTTGTAGAAGGGGGGGGGGTTGAATACAAACTATACCGTTTTATCGAATTTGCTCTTTTCTTAAAAATATTAAAATATTTAATCAAGAACAAATTGATGCGGAATAAAACGAATACCGATATTTCAAGTTGAATATAAAATTTATATTAACTTGATGGGGTGTGTCTAAATACACGGGTACAAATTACAAGGTTTGATGACCAAACTAATTATTACAAATTCTATAGAAAATTCGACATGAATTTTTCTATATTTGTAAATAAAAAGATCGAAATTAATTATTACAAATTCTATAGAAAATTCGACATGAACTTTTTTATATTTGTAATAAAAAGATCGAGAGATTCTAGGAAACTTAATTCGCTAGATAGTTCCACAAGTGCAAGTAAACAATTTCTGTCGGTTTAGATTTAATGATACAAGCCAGAAATAATTTACAAGATTTAATTTGAAGCACATGAACTTCTTTTCTCTTGGTCTCTGTCTCTCTCGGCTCTGTCTGTTTTTGGAGAGGAGTGAAAAATGTGAAGTGTTTTGTCTGTTGCTTTTATAGCAAAGTATTGATATTTTGCTACCACCATGACATAAACTGCTCCATGACATAATCTGTTGATCTCGGTATGACATAATCTGTGTCATGACATAATTCCTTAAGCTCGGTATGACATAATCTGTGTCATGACATAAATCTATAAGCTCGGTATGACATAATCTGGACGATGACATAATTCTTATTTGTCGGTATGACATAATAAAATTAAGTTCATAACACTGTTGTGTATTTGACTTTGAAACAAAAGTTTTGAATCGGCTGAAATTGAAACCGAGTCGCAGGAGGAAGCAGTGACCAGTACGCGCGCGGAGTTAAGCTGTGATTCCTGGCGCGTGCTTTACAAGCGCTCCAGAGGTGCGTAAGAAGCTTCCCGACAGCATCTTTTCCTGCATGCATGTGATGTCTGTCTTGGTTGTTTTATCAATTCTGTTGCTGTCGACCTCTCTTATTCTTTCTTTTTTGTTTCTTTTTCTTTTCAGCCGTTTTCTCTTTTTTTTAATTTTTCTTTTCTTTTGTTTTTGTTTTTGTTTTGAATTTAATTTAAATTTAATTTAATTAAATACTTAATCAATTAATCATTAAAATAAATAATGATTAATTAATTAATTAATTAAATCAATTCAGATTAATACATTAATTCAAAATTAATTAACATGATAATTAATTTAATAAATAAATTAATTCGATATGAATTAATTTATTAAATTAAACCAATTACATAATTATATTAATTAAGTGAGAATTAATATATAAATCTTTTTACAACCGAAATCTTTTTCTTGAACCACTGAAAGTAATAAAGAATTACCACCGAATTTTCGTTGACGCTCGATGCACGGTCTGGTTCATGAGCGACTAACTCCAACGGCTTTTCTTTATTTTTGACTCTATGATTTGGTTCATGTCTTCCTTTTTCTTCACTCTTTTTCAAACCTTTATAATCTGTATTCTGCCACTGTAGGAACCTCTTATCACTATAAATAGAATCCACTGTCTTGATTACTCCACTGATGCTTGATCAACTGAATGAACTTCTTCAAGTGTAGTATACCTCAAAACGGTAGATTGACTTTGTCTTCTTTCTCTTGACAGTTATACATTTGAGATCCCTGTGACAGTACATATACTATTTACTATTACATTCTTGTTTGAGTTGAGTTGTATCCTCGAAATACAAATAGGCTACATCATTTTCCTTTCAGTTGTTGAACCAGTTGGGCCACATTTTATTTCAGTTTTGCAAAATTTGCACCTTGCCCACTTCACACCATCTATCTTGAATTCGTCCACATATTTCCAAGACTCAGATGTTTTTCTTCTTATCTTTTTTGTGTAAGGAACCGGACTAGCAGCAACATGATTGGTCTGATAATATGAAACAAGAAAAAATACAATTTTGTTAGCATAACACTAAACAGCAGTCATTTATAATTTACTCAGCGGTTCAGGAAAGTAGAATATTCTACAGAAATGTACAACAGGTAATATAAATTGCACAACTGTTTTGTAAAACAGTTAGATAACGGAATGTGGAAACAGTTACAGTACCCCGTAAAATTAAAGGACACCAGGGTAAGTGTTACGATGTATATCTACCCCACTTCAATCCATTTAAAGATTCTAGACTACAATTGCTTTGATATCTCATATTAATCAATAATAAAGTGAAGATAAATAAAAAACAATGGAAAAAAGTTTAGAAGGATACAAGTAGATTGACACAATCAGTCACAAAAGGAGTAAGAAGAAAAACTTTAGAAACCTCGAAAGGTCATACGGTCATACAAGTCTAATATCAGCCTGGATGAAAAGTTGTTCGCTTGGAGTATAGACTAATATTAGTTTAAATAACATACAAGTCAAAATTATTTTGAATGATCTGTTTGTACTTAGGAGTTACAAATTTAAGTTGTGACATGTAACTTGGTAAGCCAAAAGGTCTATACTACTTTATCCAACTTTATGGGAATAACTAGTACTATCACGATTCACGAGCATCTATGACGGAAAATTCTTAATCAAATTGACAGTTTTTACCTTGTCCCCTTGTTCGCTTGTTACTCCACTCACTTTTTCTTTTGAAGAACCTGTTTCACTTCTCTTTCTTTTTCTATTACAGATCTCATTTTGTTCACTTGTGTCCTCGGATGGAGTTTCGTCTCCAAAACTTCTAACGTTCTCTTCAAATTCAGCATTCTCGGGGATAATTTCTATGTTCACTTTGGATTTTCTTGCTTTCATTTTAATTCTGAAATAATTGGAAGATTCCATAAATTAACACAATAAAACAAAGTAGGACATGAACTTCAAAATTCAGAATAAAGACAGGTGGACATTAAGTCCTAAATGATATGACATGAATTCAAATGTAGTTCATCTGCAGCTTTACTACACAGAACAAGTTTAGGCCCTAGTGAGATCCAGATAATCACAATGTTGACATAACATCACTGACTTGGCTCCAATTCAGTTTCACTGACTTGACAGAACAAGTTGCTAGTGTGCATCCATGACCATGCTTTCAAGTTTCAACCAATTTTTTGCCTCGGACACGCAGCATATAATGAGGATTATATATTTTCAGCAAATACATAAGAAGTAAGCTCCCAATGCGTTTAATCCTAATATTCCAACACCATACAAATTCAGAAGGGAAAGAAAAGCGACCACCATATTAACTTTTATATTAGCTCAAGGTGCAAAACCTAGAACATAATTATTAATTATTACAGTGATCATTAATTATTAAGGACATCGCATCACAAGAAAACAAAGCACTTAACCTAGAACATAATTTGAATCAAGAACCAAGGTCGTTGAACATGTCATTAAGTTTTCTATCCAGAAAATCGGAACATAGCTCTGGCCCCTGAGCTATTAAGCTAATTAAGTTAAATTAATACAAAGAAAAGGGGAGAGAGGGAGCGAGGGAGGGAGAGAGCGAGGGAGAGAGAGAGAGAGAGAGAGAGAGAGAGAGAGAGAGAGAGAGAGAGAGAGAGACTGATAGAGAGATTAGTACCTGAGAGGAGAGAAGTGAAGAAGTGAGAGGCGGCGGAAGAAGTGAAGAACAGAACCCTAGTCGTGGTCTCAATTAGTATCTGTGTAAAATGTAAATTGTCAATTAGAATTTAGACAAGCAGATATTTAGATGAATTATTGATTTCAATTATTTTGTTTTTACTTTTTAGTTTTATTCATTTTTGTTTAATTCATTTGGGCTGGACTTGCATTGCACATGGACTTAAGTTAATTGATTTTATTTTAGTATGGGCCTAATTTGGTCTATTATTAAAACAAGCCCAAAGAATGGAAAAAAAAACCGATCAAATTCGTACGGTTGGATCGTCGAGAAATATTTTTGAAAAAATAAATATAACTAAATTATATATATCTTTGACATCCGTACGGTTGGATCGTCGGGAAATATTTTTTAAAAAATAGAAACAACAATTCGTGACAAATCACTAGTTACTAGTACAAGTTAGAATAGTAGTGAACTAGTAAGATGTCGAACCAAATTAATTTTTATTTTTTGAAAATTTGAGAATATCACTAAATTAGATATATCTTGACATCTGTACGGTTGGATAATCGAAAAATATTTTTTTAAAATATAGAAACAACAATTCGTGACAAAGCACTAGTTACGAGTACTAGTTAGAATAGTAGTGATCTACTAAGATCTCGAACCAAATTAATTTTTTATTTTTTGAAAATTTGGGAATATCACTAAATTAGATATATCTTGACATCCGTATGGTTGGATCGTCAATAAATATTTTTTAAAATATAGAAACAACAATTCGTGACAAAGCACTAGTTACTAGTACTAGTTAGAATAGTAGTGATCTACTAAGATCTTGAACCAAATTAATTTTTTGTTTTTTGAAAATTTGGGAATATCACTAAATTAGATATATCTTGACATTCGTACGGTTGGATCGTCGATAAATATTTTTAAAAAAATAAAAACAACAATCCGTGACAAAGCACTAGTTACTAGTACTAGTTAGAATAGTAGTGATCTACTAAAATCTTGAACCAAATTAATTTTTTGTTTTTTGAAAATTTGAGAATATCACTAAATTAGATATATCTTGACATCCGTACGGTTGGATCGTCGATATATATTTTTTAAAAAATATAAACAATAATCCGTGACAAAGCACTAGTTACTAGTACTAGTCAAAATAATATTGATCTACTAAGATCTTGAACCAAATTAATTTTTTCTTTTTTGAAAATTTGGGAATATCACTAAATTAGATATATCTTGACATCCGTACGGTTGGATCGGCGATAAATATTTTTTAAAAAATAAAAACAACAATCGGTGACAAAGCACTAGGTACTATTACTAGTTAGAATAATATTGATCTACTAAGATCTCCAACAAAATTAATTGTTCGCGAACAGCTCGAGCTCGGATCGAGCTCGGCTCGGCTCGAGGCTGTTCGTGAACAACTCGAGTTCGGCTCGGTTCGTTAAGAAATCAACTCGGTTCGTTAAGATCAAAACTCGACTCGGTTCGTTAAGAATAAAGCTCGGCTCGATTCGGTCAAAACTCGGCTCGACTCGGTTCGTTTGCAGCCCTAGCCCTCACCTACCCCACTGTTTTGTAGTTTCGTCTTGCGTATCAGATTTATAAAAAAAAAAGACCTGTTGCGCATGTTCGTGTAGCGCAACAGACCAGAGAGACGAAGTAGCGTATTACAGACTAATACGCTGGCCGAAATAGCGCAACAGTGTGTTGTGCAACACGAATAGCGTGTCTATGGGGCATTTTGGGCCGTTTTTTTGAAATGGGTAGGGAGGACCATATAAATTGAAAATAGTCCATTTTGGGCACTCACCCGAACTAAACCTTTAACATCTATAACAGTAATCTTATTTTTATAAATTTGTTTTTTTATAAATCCATAAAATGAATTATTGAAGCTTCAATAATATTTAATAGTCCTGACAAATAATAATAATAATAATAATAGTAATAATAATAATAATAATACTTAATAGTAGTATTAAGAATAAATTCACATTCATACAATCTCATAATTTATGATTGTATATTAATATAACACTTCAATAAATTATGGGATGAACATCATAAAAAACTTATACAAAACGTGAAAAGTACATTCGTTAAGTATTTTTCTAACTCCAATCGCGAAAAAGGCATCAACATTATTAGAACAACGATTAAAAGATAGATAGATTAAATAACGATCTCTTTAGGTTCATATTTCTAATTTTTTATATATACCCAAAAGAATGTATATAGTCACAATAGAATCATCTAATATTAACATTAACGCGCAACGAAAAGAATAAAAAACATTAATCGTAAACTAGATTAATCTCGTGACTTGCATGGTATTGAAGCTAGTTACGTATAAATTTACAAATACTAGTTTATAGCTCGTGCAAAGCACATGTTACTTTTATTTATTTTTAATTTACTTATACTGTGATATATATGTATATATATTATAAATATTATTTTAATATGTTTTTGAAAGCATTTTAACCTTAAACCTTTGTATATAACAACGTTTAGTATTAAATCTAAATTAATATATTGTTGGCGAGACTCGAACATTCAACCTTTTTATATAATCTCTTTTAGTATTAATTTTAAATTAAAATGTTGTTGGTGAGATTCGAACTTAGACTTCTATATATAATAACTTTTAGTATTGCATCTAACGGTCATCATCTTTTTGCGTTGAAGATATAACGATTGTGAATGAAAGGAATAACCAAAATTGAGAGAATAACAAAAAATAAAAGAATTGACCAAATTACAAAATATACACCCTTTATATAGTATAATATAGATAGTACATATGATATTACAGATTTGTAAGTTACAACCTCATAACCTCGTATAAGTTTCATAAGATTAACTTCGTAAACAAATTTTTCATTAACTGATGATATCTGATTGATTATCTCCGTTGTATCAAAAACGTTATATTAAAATATGATTATTTTTTAAAGTGTTAGAAGATGAACATATGTATTTTAACTAAATAAATTATAAGATTATATACTAATAACTCCTAATATAAGATTATATACTAATAGATTATTTTGGAAAAAATATTATATTGTTTTCCTTCATTTCTTTTTGAACTTTGTTGTTTTTTATTATATTTAACATTACCTTTTTGGATTTTCTTTTGAAAACTTGATTGTATATCTTTTCCTGATTATAAAAGATATGGATTGTTGCACACAATTAGATCCAAAAAAATAATAAATATCATGTCTTGCTCTCTTCAAATCCATCTCATGTTCATCATCCTAACCATTCTTGCTTCATTTACGCACACTTTTTCAATCAATACTGTTACAAAACCACGTCCATTCACAAAGATATATGCATTTGGAGACTCTTTCACAGACACTGGCAACACAAAATCATTCACCACCACAGGCGCATTCCAATTTGCTTTGAATCCTCCTTATGGCACAACATTCTTTCACCATCCCACCGATAGATACTCCGATGGACGATTAGTAATCGATTTTTTGGCTGAAAAATTGTCTTTACCTTATTTGCCACCTTATCTTGACGAAGATGCTAACAAAACACATGGTATAAACTTTGCTGTGGCTGGTGCAACTGCTATAGAGCTGGATTTCTTTTTAAAGAATAATGTACCACTCTTGTTTACTCCGAAATCACTCAAGAACCAGTTAAATTGGTTTGTAAATTTTCTAGAAAGCCGAGGATGTAAAAACTCATCAACAACACCACAACAATGCAAGACGGTATTTGATGAAGCTTTGATATGGATTGGTGAAATCGGGGTTAATGATTATGCATATACTCTTGCAACTACAATTTCAGACAAAATTGTTCGAGATCTTGCCATTGAAAACGTTACTAAATTTTTGCAGGTAAAATTTCTACCACCTAAAAACTACATCTGTGTTGTGTTGACAATTTACAGTTTGCCTGCTTAATTTTTTATCTCCAATTTCATATATTTGTTGATGCAAAAAAAAACAAATTATCCAAGCATACAATATGCTCGATAAGAAGTAAACAAACATTCCACTAACTGTTTTCTAAATAACCGTTTATGTAATTTGGTCAACCTGCATAATGGCAGTTATTATTTATGAACTTAGTAAGTTTTTCTAAGTCAAATGTCTAAAAAGGAAAATTCTCAGTTCAGTAAATTTCTATTCATTTTTGGAACTAAACATAATTTTTTTTTTGTCATACTGATTCTATTATCTTAGTATATGTTCATGCGGTAGGGGACATAGTCCTCATTTACCACATGAGCTACACCATCACCTCTAACATAAATCTTTTTGTAATGTTGAGATAGAAAAATTTGTTTGTAACTAAAGTTAATTAGTTCTGTTGCTGATATTTTGCTCGTTTACTACTATTCTCATACGTTTTTTTTTTATCTTTATGAATTGTCAAGTAATAGGAAGATCATGATGATCCTTTTTTTTAAAAAATTTAGTGAAGGGGTGTGTGAGCGTGTCACATTTATAATGTACAATTCCTGCGTTTCATATTAATCTTCAAATTTAACTTGTAATAGTTTATTCTTTTATTTCTTTCGGAAAATCAAAACCCGAATCGATAAAAATTAAAAAACAAACCAATATTTTTAAAACCTATCATATTGTATTTATAAATGTACAACTCTTGTGTTTCAAAATTCAAATTAATCTTCGAATTTAACATGTAATAGATTTTTCATTTTTATTTTTAAAAATCAAACAGATATTTTCGGTTTTAAAATCGAAATCAAACCTATAAAAATCAAATCGATATTTTTAAAACCGAAACCGATCATAAGATTAAATTACGATTGCGGTTTTAAAATTTAAAATTTGGAAATATATAATTCCGGTTCCAAAATTAAATCGAAACATATAAACACGTGTTTTGTTTTTGTTGAAGTACAGGCATTGCTAAACATGGGTGCTAAGTATGTTATAGCTCAAGGTATGCCACCAATAGGGTGCCTTGCATTTTCCATGCAAACGTATAAAATTATTGATAGGGACGAAATCGGATGTGTTGGAAGCGTAAACGACTTGAGCAACATTCACAATAAAATCTTCCAACAAAAATTAAGAGGCTTAAGAAAACAGTTTCCAGATGCTGTTATTGCTTATGCAGATTACGACAATGCCTACCGCTACGTTATGAAGAATGGAGAAAACTATGGCATTAACCAGCTGTTTAAAGCCTGTTGTGGAGCAGGGCCTGGTGAATATAACTTCAACATCTTAGCACCATGTGGTTCATTATTTTCTACATCTTGCACAGACCCTTCTAAATACATTAATTGGGATGGATTCCATCTTACTGAAGCTATGTACAAGGCCATTTCTGAGGAGTTCTTCACAAAAACAGCCATTTACCCATCATTTAGGCACTTGTTAGAACATAAAAGGCAATCCGTTAACTGATTGCAATATAATTTTTTAGTTCTTCTAAAATAATTCAAATGTTCTTGTCAAAGTGATTCCTTTTGAATCTATATGAAGTTATTATTTTGTGTGATTGAGTAAACGTATGTTATTCATAGAATTGTTGGTTTGGTTATCACAAGCTTATGTAGCAAGAGTAATAATGCATACATCTAAATTTACAATACAGGATTGGAAAAAGCTTGGCAAGAACTTGAACATATGTTAGTAGTGGGAACTTAGTGAGTTACTTGTACCATCTGAGCAGGCCGAGTTAACTTTGTAATGCATTTTGTAAGATCTTTTTGATATATATATATATATATATATATATATATATATATATATATATATATATATATATATATATATATATATATGGGAATTTTTCCACAACCATAGCTGGTTGGGATACTTTTATATAGCCCACAAATCTGCACCGTTGAAAAAGGATTTAATGGTTGAAAAAAGACACCACCGCAATGTCTCACTGCTGGCTCAAATGCTGCCGCATTGTCTCATTGCTGGCTCAAATGCTGCCGCATTGTATCATTGCTGCCACCGCAATGAAGCAATGCGGTAGCCATTTCTGTAAAACTCACGACCCTTTGCTTCATTGCATCAGCAGAACACCGAAGACCGAACTCCGTCCAAGAGTTGCAAGCCTAGGGATAGGCCTAGGAAGGTTCAGACTGCGTTGGCCCAAAATGGTGTTGAAGCTAATTGATCGTTACCCGACTTGACTCAAACCAACCTGACTTGGTGTCTTGTTATCTAGTGTTGGTAGTTATTAGTTCTAATATCAATATGTGTCTACTTTATGTTTAAGTTATGTCGAGAATTTCTAGGGTTTGTTGTTGTTTGTTGAATCGATTATTAGTTCTAATCGATGCAGGATTAGTGATGTAGACACACTAGTATGGTTATTTGTTGGTTTTTGAATTTTGTGGTTGCAAGTATGTAACTTCATGATTGTGATGATTTGTAGGAGTAGCAATGTCTAAACACAAACTACAAACTTAATTTGATTTTATGGACGAGTTGAATTTGGTGCATGAGTTGAATTTGGTACATGTATCTTGCCAGTTTTAATGTTTAAATTGATAATTTTAATTTAAAATATTCAAAAAAAAACTCATACTTTGCATAATTGCATTGATTATAAGTTAGTCTTTCAATTTATAAGTTTAAAGTTTCGGTAATTATCAGATGTGGCATTCCTAGCCGAGTGGGTTGGTATGCATCGAAACTACAAAGTTAAACGTGCTTGAGCTGGAGCAATTTCAGGATGGGTGACCCCCTGGGAAGTCCCCTTTTTTCAATTTTTTTTATTTTGAAAATATTTTTTAAAATTGCAAACCACGGTAAAAATATGAATTTAAAGTAAATGGAGGAAGACAAATGATTTTAATATTTTTCAATTTTAAATTTAATTTAAAAATGCAAAAGGTGTTTAATTTTTGTAATATGTGATGTTTAATTTATTATGTAAAATTGATTTAATATTCGTTAAGAAAACATTGAAAAGGTGAATAATATTCATTTTATATTTACTACAATAATAACATTTAATTAAGATTAAAAGTATTACAATCAAATCTTTTGGACTCCAATATCTATTACAACTACTAGAAACTAGCATTGGGAAAGAACTCCTCATCTTATGCTAAAGAGGTCATCACCTTAACCATTACGCCAACTAAAATTATTTTATCATATATATCAAATTAATCTATATATATATTGAATTAATAATTAATTTTAAAAATAATCATTTATTAAATTTTAAAAATTATTCATAATGGACGAGTTAATGAATGAACCGGGACACGAATGTAAACACAGAATTTTATTTTAAACATCACATAATGTTTTTAAAAGCAAAATAAATACAAAATTGTATCTTTAAAAAAAATCAAAAATCGAAACCCTAAATCCTAGTTGACCACTAAACTTACAATTTGTAATTGTGTTCAAGAATAAATTTATTGAATCTCCTCATAATTGATAATATTTATAGGTTGATTAGTGGAAGTAAGGTAAAATTGGTTGGTACGAAGCCACTATCAAGATTCGTACTTCCCGAATAGAAATTTGAGATATTTTTAAAATGATTGTTTCACATATCTCCAACTATATTTAGATTAAATATTTTTAATTAAATACATAGGCTAGAAAAAATATTCTTAACTTAATATTGAAGATATTTCAAATTAAAAATTAATTTATTAATTTTAAAAATTATAATTTATTAAATTTTTAAAATTGTTCATAATGAACGAGTTAATGAATGAACCGGGACGCGAATGTAAACACACAATTTTATTTTAAACATCACATAATGATTTTACAAGCAAAATAAATACAAAACTATATTATATTTTACTCAACAGTCGTTCAAGATGTTTTTAGAATGAACGTTTCACATTTTTATTTGTGTTCAAGAATAGATTTATTGAATCACCTCATAATTGATAATATTTATAGGTTGATTAGTGGAAGTAAGGTAAAACTCATGAACGAATATTATTAAAATTAAAACAACTAAATAAGTGTATACAAATTTTACTAAATAGAAATTCGAGACATTTTTAAAATGATGGTTTCACATTTCTCCCACTATATTTAGATTAAATATTTTTAATTAAATACATAGGCTAGAAAAAAAATATCCATAACTTAACATTGAAGATATTTCAAATTTCATATTAATTTATTATGATTTCACATGCATATTTTAATAATAAATTAAAAAATAGAAAATAAAAATGGGCATTGTACCACCGCAATGCTTCATTGCTGTGGTCATGGAAAATATCATTTTTCCACCAGCTGTAAATGTGGTACTGGTAGTTGGTGGTTGACACAATAAATGCTCGATGTACTGCCGCAATGATACAATGCGGTGCTCTTTGATGCCGCATTGTTTCATTGCGGTGGCACATTGTTCCTGTCAAAAACCAAATTCTCATCCAGCTGCAAATGTCGTAGGTGTGTTATTGGTTGCAACTTGCAAGCAGAAAATAGAAATTCCAACTGTGTAAACTACTTTTTATCACTTTAAAGGTTTCTTTTTATCACTTTAAATGTTTCTTTTTATTACTTTAAATGAGGTGGTGTGGTCGTGGGGCCCATTTTTTATCAACAAAAATTTGTAAACAGCTGCCATTACAAAGTTTTATCAATAATACATTCTTCCCCATTTACATATACATACACTTCCAAAAGTTAAGAGTTTGAAGGTTCTTGAAGAGAAAAAATTCAACAAAAAAAGGTTAGCTCTCTAATTATTATGGAATATTTATTTAATTCTTCTAGTTCATCGAGTGACCATAATAATTTTGATTATGTTACACCCGTAAGAAAAAATCCGGCTTTTCGAAAGTTATTTGTTGATGATGAAATTATAGATGTTGATACTTATGATATGGATAAGGAAAAGATGAATGTGAATGATGTTGATGATGTTCATATGGGTAAAAAGAAGGTGCACATAAAAATTGAAAGTGATGATGAAGAAGAAAAAAATATTGGGATGGGAAAAAATGATGTCCATGATGAAGAAAATAATATTGGGATGGGAAAAAATGATGTCGATGATGATATTAATATCGAAAACGAAAATATTGGATTTACGTTTCAGAATATTAATGATGTCGTGCCTTGTGTTGGTATGAATTTTGATACTTTAGATGATGCGGAAAAATTTTATAGAGATTATGGTCGAAGTGTCGGGTTCCAAATAATAATCCGCGGTACTAATTGGTATCCGCGAAGTAGAGAACCATCATCTCGTGTGTATATTTGTATAAAAGGTGGAAGAACGACACCATTGAATTCGGAAGATCGTGGTAAAGGAAAACGTATTAGGGAGTCGATTCCACGAACGAATTGTCATGCTCGAATGTGTGTCACTCATAATAAGAAGACAAATAAATGGAGAGTTACAAAGGTTGATTTGGAACACAATCATGATATGGTGGCACGGGAGAAGGTACAATTTTTTCAAAGATCACGCAACATAGATCCGCTCACCCGATCATTGATTGAGTTGTTTAATAAATCGGGGATCGAGACGAGTAAAGTGATGAAATATCTTAGTGAGACGTGTGGTGGTGTAGAGAATCTAGGTTTTTCTCATCAAGATGTACATAATGTCATACGTGACATTCGGCGTCGAGTGTTTGATTCCGGTGACGCCGAGTGTGGATTGGTATTGCTACGAGAATTACAAGAGAATAATTTTGGTAATTTCTTCTATCGAGTGGATGTGGATGAAGAGAACCGTGTTAGGGGTTTGGTGTGGGTTGATCCTCGATGCTTGAACGCCTACAAGAATTTCGGCGATGTGGTTACGTTCGACTCAACTTATCGGACGAATAGATATTGCATGCCTTTCATACCTATTATGGGTGTAAACCACCACTACCAAAATATTTTGTTTGGATTTGCACTAATGAGGGATGAGGAAGAGACAACTTATAAATGGGTTTTGAAAACATGGTTGGATGCCGTTGATAACAAGGCACCAACTACAATCATTACCGATCAAGACATTGCTTTGGGAAATGCTATTGCGGATATTATGCCGGAAACAAAGCACATGTATTGTACATGGCATATAAGTAGTAAGTTCCCCGAGAAGTTATCTAGCTTGTACACCAATTATCCGGAATTCAAAACGGATTTTAATGCATGTGTGTACAAGTCGTTGACACCCACGGAATTCGAAGGTCGGTGGGAGGAATTGGTCGAGAAATACAATCTTGAGATTCATGATTGGCTAAATGAAATGTACGCTATTAGAGGTCAATGGATTGGTGCTTACACGAGGCAACACTTTTCTGCCGGTATGACCACAACCTCAAGAAGCGAGTCCATGAATGCTTTTTTTGATGAATATGTGCGAGCATCAACCGGTTTGAAAGAATTTATTGAGAACTCACAAAAAGCTTTGGAGTCACAATATCTTAGGGAAGTTAAAGGCGACTACGAGACCGAGGAATGGGATAGGAAACTAGTGTTGCATTCGCCCTTGGAAATTAATGCATCCAAAATTTACACGAAAGAAATGTTTAAGCGTTTCCAAAAGGAGCTTTTGAAAAGCACATCATACCAAGTGACGAGGGCTAGACAAGGTGAAACTTATTTGTTTAAATTGTATTTGGTTGAGAAGTGTACGGTTCCGGAGAATCGTAGAAGAAGTTACCTTTTAACGGCTCACTTTGACGGAAAGCTAGAATGTACTTGTAAGAATTTTGAACATTCCGGGATGATTTGTAAACACATGATCCGGTACCTAGACAAGAAGCAAAAAATCAAAATACCGGACCTCTACATCATGCCTAGGTGGACAATGGATGGCAATAAAATTGCCGGACCTCTA
Source organism: Saposhnikovia divaricata (assembly GCA_036435485.1). NCBI lineage: Eukaryota > Viridiplantae > Streptophyta > Magnoliopsida > Apiales > Apiaceae > Saposhnikovia > Saposhnikovia divaricata. Next base: position 248,425,353 of record CM071594.1, on the reverse strand, counting down.
CCGTATACCCCTCCCGTTCTTGCCAATGTTGGTGCATCACAATCGTCAAGGTATAGTGCATTGTGCAAATCTTTTCAAAACTTGGGTGCCATAGCTAGTTGTTCCGTTCCACGATTCAATTACTTGATGAACGTGATTGAGAGGGAGAAATATACCGTGAAAAACAAATTTCAAGAAGAGGAACGTAACGAGGAAAGGAATGAGTCATTTCACCAAGATGATTACCAACATGATCCGATATTCGATCCTCCAATGTCACAAACTAAGGGACGAAAGAAATCGGAAAGATATAAAAGTGGTGTTGAAACTTCGAGTTCAAAGGCAAAGCCACGAAAGTGCGGAAAGTGTGGGCAAGAGGGAGCAAAGCATGATAGAAGAAATTGTCCTAATCCTCCCCTTCAATGAATGTATTGATATTTGAATTAAATTTTCAATTTATTATGTGATATATTAAATCATGTGAAATTGAATTTATTATGCAATACATTGTGAAAAAAAAGTAAAAGATTATTAATATTCATTAAGAAAAAATTGAAAATGGTGATTAATATTCAATAAGGAATAAAATTGTGATTTTTTAAAAAAAATAGAAGTTTTAAAAAACAGAGGAAAAACAGGGGAAGGGGACAGGAGTTTCTGTCTAGTTTTCAGCCACCGCAATGATTCATTGCGGAGCAACATTGATTTAATGAACGGCAGCAATGAAACATTGCGGTTGGAGAAAATATCCAGAAGCTTTGTCTTGGCTTCTATCCATTTTCTTGACACCGCATTGTTTCAATGGGGCCCTTCATAAAAAAATGTTGCTTCCGCAATGAATCATTGCGGTGGCTGAAAACTAGACAGAAACTCCTGTCCCCTTCCTCTGTTTTTCCTCTGTTTTTTAAAACTTCTATTTTTTTTAAATCACAATTTTATTCCTTATTGAATATTAATCACCATTTTCAATTTTTTCTTAACGAATATTAATAATCTTTTACTTTTTTTTTTCACAATGTATTGCATAAATTAAACACCCTTTGCATTTTTAAAATATATTTGAAAAATATTAAAATCATTAGTCTTCCTCAATTTATTTTAAATTCATATTTTTACCGTGGTTTGCAATATTAAAAAATATTTTCAAAATAAAAAAAATTGAAAAAAAGGGGACTTCCCAGGGGGTCACCCATTCTGAAAATTGCTCCAGCTCAAGCACGCTTAACTTTGTAGTTTCGATGCATATCAACCCACCCGGCCAGGAATGCCACATCTGCTAATTAGCGAATCTTTAAACTTATAAATAGGAAAACACCCTTGTTTTTCCTCTCTTATATATGTACTTCCAATTTTCATTTTTTTTTCTTAAATCACCATTTTATTTCTTAACGAATATTATTCACGTTTTAAATGTTTTCTTAACGAATATTAAATCAATTTTACATATAATAAATTAAACATCACATATTGCATAAATTAAACACCCTTTGCATTTTTAAAATATATTTGAAAAATATTAAAATCATTTGTCTTCCTCCATTTATTTTAAATTCATATTTTTACCGTGGTTTGCAATATTAAAAAATATTTTCAAAATAAAAAAAATTGAAAAAAGGGGACTTCCCAGGGGGTCACCCATAGGGATGGGAAAATAATTCGATCCGACGGATACCCGATTCGAAATCCGATTTTTTATCCGATTCGAACCCGATTTTTTGGATTTGGATATGGATATGGATTTAAATTTTAAACCCGAAAGATTTTGGATATGGATATGGATTTCATGAAACCCGATCCGAAACCCGAAACCCGATCAAAACCCGAGCCGAACCCGAAACCCGAAAAATACCCGATTTTTATTTATTTTATTTTATAAATTATATATTATATATTATATATAAATGTATATTATAAATACATATTATACATATTGGGCTCTAATAAGACCACATTACCTTAGGCCCATTAGGATTTAAAACCATTTTTAAACTTAGTTACTATATATTAAAAGCTTGACGTGTTTGTTGAGTCGTGGTATATATTAAAAGCTTGATGTGTTTGTTGAGTCGTGATACCTGGATGATGATGTCGGTGGTGATAACAATAGAATACTACACTCTAATGGCTAGTTAGCACCCTGACTGAAGTGAATATTGATAAAATTAATATACATGTTGGATTACATATTTTAACTTACTTACACTATTTTTTTATTTTTTTGTTAAGCGACTTATTTACACTATTTTTTATTTTGAATACCCGAAAAAAACCCGATCCGATCCGAAACCCGACGGATTTGGATTTGGATATTGAGTTTTGGATCCGAAACCCGATACGATCCGAAATCCGAAACCCGAAAATATTTGGATTTGGATTTGGATTTTGCAAAACCCGAGCCGAACCCGACCCGTTCCCATCCCTAGTCACCCATTCTGAAAATTGCTCCACCTCAAGCACGCTTAACTTTGTAGTTTCGATGCATATCAACCCACACGGCCAGGAATGCCATATCTGCTAATTAGCGAATCTTTAAACTTATAAATAGGAAAACACCCTTGTTTTTCCTCTCTTATATATGCACTTCCAATTTTCATTTTTTTTCTTAAATCACTATTTTATTTCTTAACGAATATTATTCACGTTTTCAATGTTTTCTTAACGAATATTAAATCAATTTTACATATAATAAATTAAACATCACATATTGCATAAATTAAACACCCTTTGCATTTTTAAAATAAATTTAAAAAATATTAAAATCATTTTTCTTCCTCCATTTATTTTAAATTCATATTTTTACCGTGGTTTGCAATATTAAAAAATATTTTCAAAATAAAAAAAATTGAAAAAAAAGGGACTTCCCAGGGGGTCACCCATCCTGAAAATTGCTCCACCTCAAGCACGCTTAACTTTGTAGTTTCGATGCATATCAACCCACCCGGCCAGGAATGCCACATCTGCTAATTATCGAATCTTTAAACTTATAAATAGGAAAACACCCTTGTTTTTCCTCTCTTATATATGTACTTCCAATTTTCATTTTTTTTTCTTAAATCACCATTTTATTTCTTAACGAATATTATTCACGTTTTCAATGTTTTCTTAACGAATATTAAATCAATTTTACATATAATAAATTAAACATCACATATTGCATAAATTAAACACCCTTGGCATTTTTAAAATAAATTTAAAAAATATTAAAATCATTTTTCTTCCTCCATTTATTTTAAATTCATAATTTTACCGTGGTTTGCAATATTAAAAAATATTTTCAAAATAAAAAAAAATTGAAAAAATGGGGACTTCCCAGGGGGTCACCCATCCTGAAAATTGCTCCACCTCAAGCACGCTTAACTTTGTAGTTTCGATGCATATCAACCCACCCGGCCAGGAATGCCACATCTGTTAATTAGCGAATCTTTAAACTTATAAATAGGAAAACACCCTTGTTTTTCCTCTCTTATATATGTACTTCCAATTTTCATTTTTTTTTTCTTAAATCACCAATTTATTTCTTAACGAATATTATTCACGTTTTCAATGTTTTCTTAACGAATATTAAATCAATTTTACATATAATAAATTAAGCATCACATATTGCATAAATTAAACACCCTTGGCATTTTTAAAATAAATTTAAAAAATATTAAAATCATTTTTCTTCCTCCATTTATTTTAAATTCATATTTTTACCGTGGTTTGCAATATTAAAAAATATTTTCAAAATAAAAAAAAAATTGAAAAAAAGGTGACTTCCCAGGGGGTCACCCATCCTGAAAATTGCTCCACCTCAAGCACGCTTAACTTTGTAGTTTCGATGCATATCAACCCACCCGGCCAGGAATGCCACATCTGCTAATTAGCGAATCTTTAAACTTATAAATAGGAAAACACCCTTGTTTTTCCTCTCTTATATATGTACTTCCAATTTTCATTTTTTTTTCTTAAATCACCATTTTATTTCTTAACGAATATTATTCACGTTTTCAATGTTTTCTTAACGAATATTAAATCAATTTTACATATAATAAATTAAACATCACATATTGCATAAATTAAACACCCTTGGCATTTTTAAAATAAATTTAAAAAATATTAAAATCATTTTTCTTCCTCCATTTATTTTAAATTCATATTTTTACCGTGGTTTGCAATATTAAAAAATATTTTCAAAATAAAAAAAATTGAAAATTCCCAGGGGTCACCGCAATGACTCAATGCGGCGCCCGCATTGAAACAATGCTGCGCTTTGCGATGCCCGCAATGAAACATTGCGGTGCTAAATTTCTACTAAATCTTAACAAATCAAAACCTTCAAAACCTGTCAAAACCTTAACAAATCTGAAAACCTGTCAAAACCTTAACTACTTCAAATACACTAAATTTCTAAAACTCCAAAATTAAACTTCAAATCAAAATCAATAACCTAAACTATTGCAAATATCAAAAAGGCAATAAAATATTACAAAAAGTCACTTAATTTACAACTTCTAAAAATCCTACAAATGTTAACTATGCTAAAAAAACGAGACTAAAAGCCTAGATTCCTTTGTCGAATCCCCCAGTCACTAATAAGTCGTGCTTCCCCAATCCGAAGCTCATGTGCAATGCGATACCTAAAGGTCATGACATCTTTTTTGGGATCCCAATGTGCATCTTTCAACGATATTCCATTGCAAATGGCATCAATATATTTGCAAGCATACACGCCACAATCAATAGCACCTTCTTGTTTGGGTCGATACATAGCTTCCTTAATCCTCATATACCTTTCAGGATATCGCTCTGGGTTCAACTTGTGAAGCATGAATGGGAGAAATTTTTCCTGCAAGATATTCAAATAATTGGTAACCACACAACCATATATTCAGATATTAAAAGACATGAATAAAAGAGGTTACCATGAGATAATATTGAAAGGGGTAAATTTCTTTCCCTCTGACAGATGACTCATCCCGTAGAGGATCAATCAACACTACTTTCCCTTTGTTGATGTTTGCGACAAAGAGTATCCAATGGTGGTTATGGCACACGGGGAAAAAAGCAGCGTCACAATCTTGTAGATTTGGTCCACAAAATTGTTTCTGATAAGTGTTAATGAAATTTTCCATTGCTTTCTTTTGATCTTCGATAAGCTCTTTTGGTGGCGTCTGCAAAATTAAAGATTAAAAAAATGCATATACCATTTTAAGTTTTTTCACTTTTCGATTACTTATTTTTAAGTTTTTTTCCGATATTACAATGACTAGAAAATTGTTGATTTGTTCTTGATAACATACAAGCATGATAAATACTAAACAAATGCAAGAATATAAAATAATCCTATACATATACCATACTTCTATGTATGCATGTAAATACTAAGCAAATGCAAGAATATTAAGGTAAAAAATAAAACTATAATTAAACAGGTAAAAATGCATATACCATTTTTAGTTTTTCACTTTTTGATTACTTATTTTTAAGTTTTTTTGCGATATTACAATGACTAGAAAATTGTTGATTTGTTCTTGCTAACTTACAAGCATGATAAATACTAAACAAATGCAAGAATATTTAGGTAATGATTGATACCTTCAAATCAGTAATAAATCGTTCAGCAATAAGCATCCACCAAGTAGAAGCAAAGTAAAACCTTCTCGCCGGAGGCCTAATGGTTTCCGATTTCCAGAGATTCTCCTCTCTAATTTTCAGTAGCTCCACATAAGCGTCCACAACAGAATCCTCCAACCAGAACCCCGGTTTTAAGGTCAACAGTTTTTCCTTTATTAGGGACATGGTCACACCCTTTTGTGAGTGTGTCTGCCAAATGAACTCACCATCGTTAGTCCACCAATGACGAAATAGCCACCTAATTTTTCGATTTTTTAGTGGCCTCGTCAAGTCACCCTTGTTACTAGGACCACCCCGATCTCGTTCATCCTTCATCTTATCAATGGTTGTGTCCATCTAAAAAAAACGAGATACATATCACAACATAGATAAACAGATAGGTGTACATGAAATATAGGATGGTAGAGGATTCATACATCAAAAATATCCTTTAATTTGTTTGGTACAGAGCCACTACCAAAACCCACAAATGGATGTACGCCTCGTTCCGTTGAAGGAGTTTCTTCACTAGTAAAAGCCTGCAATTACATTAAATATTTACAAACTCAATACATCGAATGATAAATAATAATAATAATAATAATAATAATAATGCAGGGAAGCGTTACAAAGAACTGATTACAAGTCAATACCTTTAGTGGAATGGGTGTAAAAGTAAAAGATCGGGAAGTGGTACCCATAAAAGGTGAAGCGGTCTCATCCTACAATTAGGTGTCAATAAATAAATCAGACACTTGTTTAATACACCAAATTCAAAGATCGAAAGTGACAAAATTCAAAGATTGTTTAATACCTGACGTGGACGCTTAAGGGAATCCATGGCCGGAGTGTCCTGCAGTGCGTCAGGAGCACTAGTCTCAACCTATCAGTTACATTACAACAATCAGTAATATGTTCAATAGCAAGACATTAAATCGATAAAAGAAAAGATTACTACCTCAAGAGGACGTTTAAGGGAATCTTTGGCCGGAGTGTCCTGTAGTGCATCAGGAGCACTAGTCTCAACCTATCAGTTACATTACAACAATCAGTAATATGTTCAATAGCAAGACATTAAATCGATAGAAGAAAAGATTACTACCTCAAGAGGACTTTTCTGAGTAACACTAGGGGCAGATGGATCAACATCCATCTCACGTGCATGGGAATCTAGAATAGGAGGGTCTACAATAGGTGTATCCTCGTCTCCAAAGGTAGAGGGTCTATTTATATCCTCCTCTCCAAAAAAAGAGGGTCGACTAAAATCAGCACCCCTCCACTCTGTGTTGACTCGATCATACGAGTATAGAAAATCAGGAACAGACTCATAGAACCACTTAGCAGGTTTGTGCAAGTGGACCTGGTGTATCAACTTCATAGCACTCTCCAACTACAAATATCATTAATGCAATTATAAGGACAAGATGCATGCAATTAATGCAAGTGGACCTGCTAAAATGCTATTGTTATGACTAATAAAATTACTATTACCAAAGTGCTATTATTATTGTTAAACTGCTATTGTTATGACTAAAATGCAGTTATAAGGTCTAAAATGAAATTATTATAGCTAAAATGCAATTATTCAACAACTGTATTAAGAACATACTGCATCAATGGCGGACTGCTGCGGGAACCAATCTCGGGGCGTAATCTTATTGTCCGTACGAACCACACAAGGAGCAATCCTGAGTTTACTGACACGCCTATACCAATCCAAGTAATCCTGAATAGGTACATACTCGCCCTCCACGGTGATGGGCATCCCGCTCTCCACATAACTAGCCCACTCATCCAAATAGCTCCGGTAAGTAACCATATGTGCATCCCGTTGGTATTGAGTTTGCCTCTCAGTCCGTAAAAAAGTATGGTCAAGCGGATCCTGCGGTATATGCTGCAACATACCGAACTGCCTGAGTACCCTGTCCGGCATCTGGTACTCAATAAACTCAAATGACACCAAGGGTATACGCCCAAGAGCCATATGACGGGCCACCATCATGTCAGCATCCTCATCAGCATCCTCCATCTCGTAAAATATGTTTAAATATTACATTTAAAATTAGAATGCAATCAACGATACTAAAATTAAAATGAAAGTGGTAAATAAGTAAAGAATGGAATGCAAACACTGATAGTAAAATGCAAGTAGTAAGACTAAAATATCAAGTATTCACCTGGCGTATGGCTGCCATGTGACCCAGTGCGGCATAAAGCTGTCAAAATCTCCCCGATAACTACCAGTATGGTGGTGGGGGTTAACCCTCCTCCGTGTCATCGGCTCAGCCCAAGCTAGTGCTCTCGGCCACCAAAGCTGCAGGTGTGGTGCAATCTCTGGTGCTCCCGGATTCAACCTCTCCCACGCCCACAACTGAAGAAGCATTGCGCACCCGTTGAAATAGGTGCAAGACTTCTTCACAGATTTAGACAGGGCTCTATATAAATGTGCCAGAACTGCAGCGCCCCAAGCATAATCAATAATCTGATCCGGCTGCTGCAAAAACTGTATGTATCGGGGATGCACAACATTCCGGTTGGAAGTAGGAAATAGTATGGCCCCAATAATATACAATACATATCCCCTGGTATACACTACAGGATCCTGAGCAACCCATTCTGGACGCTTCGATCTCTTACTCCTCACCTTATATCTATCCCGCAATTCACATAATTTTACCCCGCCACTTTCATACATGTCCTTGCGCTTCTGAGCACAATGTAACCGAAGATCCTGCCATTCTTTCTTCCAGTAGCCAATCGGATCAGATAGCTCAGTATGGGTCAAAACTGAAGTGAAATGAATTAGTTTCCGATCTCCACCGCTCCATCAATGCTTTGATCAGGGTAATGTCATTCTGAGGTACTGAGCGGGGATTAGTAAACACCCCAAATCCCCAAGTACGCAAAAGGGCACGCTGGTCTGCCTGTAACTCCCACACACCCTGCTGTGTAGTATACTGCCTCACATCCAACTTCTCCCTGTCACCTCCCTCCCAGATCAAAGTGCTGATATGCTCATCCTGCTGAACTAGGAGAGATCGATCAAGAGGACCACATTGCATATCCATAATATCTGCAATGATTCAAAATCAAAAAGAAATTAGGCACATGATCATAAAATTTTTAAGAGACAATCATAATTCACATCGTAATTTTTATGAATAAATTACCAATCCAAAAAGTAAATCAAAATTAGGGAAATGAAGGCTAATTTGGATTAATAAATGATAAATTCGAATTAATAAATCATTTTTAATCTATTTATGAGAAATTTAGCCTAAATTAGGGAAATTAAATCAAAATTAGGGAAATGAAGCCTAATTTGGATTAATAAATGAGAAATTTGAATTAATAAATCATTTTTAATCTATTTATGAGAAATTTATCCTAAATTAGGAAAATTAAATCAAAATTAGGGAAATGAAGCCTAATTTGGATTAACAAATGATAAATTCGAATTAACATATCATTTGTAATCTATTTATGAGAGATTTAGCATAATTAGGGAAATTAAATCAAAATTAGGGAAATTAAGCCTAATTTGGATTGATAAATGATAAATTCGAATTAATAAATCATTTTTAATCTATTTATAGGAAATTTAGCCTAGATTAGGGAAATTAAATCAAAATTAGGGAAATGAAGCCTAATTTGGATTGATAAATGATAAATTCGAATTAATAAATCATTTTTAATCTATTTATAGGAAATTTAGCCTAAATTAGGGAAGTTAAATAAAAATTAGGGAAAGTAAGCCTAATTTGGATTAATAAATGATAAATTCGAATTAACATATCACTTTTAATCTATTTATCAGAGATTTAGCGTAAATTAGGGAAATTAAATCAAAATTAGGGAAAATAAGCCTAATTTGGATTAACAAATGATAAATTCGAATTAATAAATCATTTTTAATCTATTTATGAGAGATTTAGCCAAAATTAGGGAAATTAAATCAAAATTAGGGAAAATAAGCCTAATTTGGATTAACAAATGATAAATTCGAATTAATAAATCATTTTTAATCTATTTATGAGAGATTTAGCCTAATTAGGAAAATTAAATCAAAATTAGGGAATGTAAGCCTAATTTAGATTAATAAATGATAAATTCCAATTAATAAATCATTTTTAATCTATTTATGAGAGATATAGCATAACTAGAGAAATTAAATCAAAATTAGGGAAAGTAAGCCTAATTTGGATTGATAAATGATAAATTCGAATTAATAAATCATTTTTAATCTATTTATAGGAAAGTTAGCCTAAATTAGGGAAATTAAATAAAAATTAGGGAAAGTAAGCCTAATTTGGATGAATAAATGATAAATTCGAATTAATAAATCATGTTTAATCTATTTATGAGAAATTTAGCCTAAATTAGGGAAATTTGGCCTAAATGTAGGGCTGGAGTCAATGTATTATAAAATCCAAAAATAAGAACCAACAGAGAGCCAACGGTATTTATGTTTTTTTTCATTAATAATACTCTTCGGAAATGCCAGTAACAAATGAAGAGATTAGGTTTTTCCCTTTGTTAGTAGTTTCCAATAAAACATGCATGTATTCAGATACCAAAATATATGCATGTTTATATTGTGTAATTATTTTTTTGTCAGGTACATTGTGTAAATTTCAAATCACTGAAGTACTTAATCTGGGTATTCAGAGAGAATACATGTTGTACGGATACCAAAAGCAACATGCATTCTGCACAGACAATAATACCATCCATATGCAATACTTAAAAAATGAGACTTCCATTCTACATTCTCAACTTTCTGGAACACAATTTAACAAGCTTCTACAGATACAAGCAAAAGTACAATGTATGTTACTATGTTTAAGCACTTGAAACCATGATCACTCCCACACAACCAAGTACAATGTATGTTACTATGTTTGTAGCTCAAATAATCCAGACCTTCACAATGCTGATCAACAAACACATTATCCACACACATTTATATCAATACACATTTACAATAATAATTTTATTGTTTTCACAAACAAATCATAATCCTAACTTTCGACATCTGGAAACTCGAATTGATCAAATTAGCCTAAACTACGTTGATTAATCTATCTATACATTAGAATTTGGATGAGGCATTTCATCAAACACTTGTCACGCACTATTTGTCTAAAATATTAAAACCACAGGGAATAAAAACAACCAAATTCAAACCAATTGGGGACATGGTCCCTTAACTTCAAGCTAATTTCAATCCAATTGGTACAAAAATCCCAATTTCACGCATCAATTCGTGTCTATAATGGAGAGTGTGTGTGTGTGTGTTAGTGCAGCGTGTGTGTACATTTAGAGAGAGATTAAAAAGAATAAGGTTAAGAACAATACCTGAATAAGAGGAGTATATCAAACAAGATTAAGAAGATTAATCGAACAAGAATTGAAAATCGCCCAAATTTCCCCCTCTCTATATGTTTTTCTCTCGTCTATGCGTGTTTCTGTATAATTCGAAGAAGAGTTGTGTTTTCCGTGGGTTTGTGTAGCTGTTTGTTTGTAAAAAGAAGGGTATAAAAGTAATTGCGGCGCCCGCAATGTGTCATTGCGGCGCCCGCAATGTGTCATTGCGGTGCCCGCTATGTTTCATTGCGGGGCTGCTGCTTCCGCAATGTTTCATTGCAGGGGCAGTTAATCCCAGCCATACATTTTTCAATTTAACGGACAAGATTTGTTGGATAGTTTTCAAACCACAACCAGCTGTGGTTGTGGAAAGGGACCCTATATATATATATATATATATATATATATATATATATATATAGGCAAGTGCTCAAATACAAACCACTTTTAAAATACAAACCTATAAACCAACACTAAATTAATTATATTTCATCTATTCTAAGGTTCCCGCCAAGGGTACCTTCACAAAAAATGCTTAAAATAATTGTCTCTATCCAACAAAAAAAAAAAAAAAATCTTGCCGTGGAAATGCGAAGCATTTAAGACAGTAAACGGATGAGTTAGGTAGTCATGAGGGCCGAAGGCTCTCGACACACCCGTCAATCGTCTATTGCCTTTACCATTGATTGTCATTCCTTACAACTTTAGAATGATAAAGGTGCGAAGCGCCGTACAAGAAGGTGCGAAGCACCGTTAACCAGTGAAATCCACTGCCACGTCATCACGTGAACAGTGAATTTTTTTTTTGTTGGATAGAGCCAAGGATTTTAAACATTTTTTGTATTGGGATACCCCTAGTTTGGTCATTAGATTAGCTTGAAATATTAGATTATGCTTGGTTTGTAGGTTTGTATTGGAGTAGCCCCATATATATATATATATAAACATGCAAAAACAATTCCGGTGTTTTCACACTTTTATTGCATCTACCCTACACATTCATGATAATATATTGTTCTAAAGGATATAAAAACATTTTCTTTCTACCCTAATTCATTGAAACAATAATACATTCAATATTAAGCTAAACAGTGTAATACACTGATCTGACAACCAACATGTGCACGTTACTCAAAATGACATCGCAGTTCTGGAACAAAAACGAATCGGAAGGCTTTTTAAGGTACAACATTCAAGAAGTTTCAAAATTGGGGTAAAATCCCAAGTACAATGTTCAGTATTAATTATCAATGCAGCTAGCAGGTCTCCTCATTTACATCGGATGACAGCGGAATATGGAAGCAAACTACTTCTTTGTTGTTGCAGACTTATTTTTCTTGTTGCCTCTCTTTCTTGAACTAGTTTCAGGTCCTTCCGCCTCCTCAGCTTTTTGCTCAGCTTCCAAAACAGCCAACTACAGAATTCTCGCAGAAAAGGTATATGAACATGCAGATTACATACAGTACAACTTAATTTTAATATCTGAAACGGTTGACCTAGGGTTACCTCGTCAAGTATAGGCTTAAGTTCCTTGTACCGAGACTCGGCAAAATCAAAACCATCCTTTCGGAGCTCCTGTTGCGCAATACAAGAATTTAAATTATTTTGCGTGCCAATGCTTTGATTTGTATCAAGAGTTAGTATTGTGCAGATTGATAAATGCATCTAGAAGTAGTCCACTATTTTGACATATGCTTGCCTACATAACTTCTAAATTGCTTGATGTTGGTGGTCTTTAACATCATTTTCTGGTACGCCTATTGATTCTTAAAGGTTATCGGTGATCCTATCCCAACTTACCCAAACTGAGTTTCTCAATTTAATGTTTTATACTGACACCAAGTTGTGACACCAAGTTGATACCTGACACTATGTATATTCAGGGCTGGAAAGATATTCATTTGCAAGGTTTCTGCTCTTCTAGTTTAAACCCCTCTAAACAAAACATTTTTGGGAAGCTAAAATTTGGATGGTCACTGATATGGTCATTTTTGGTTCAGGTATTTCATACAAGTAATAACCAAATTAACTTTTGTCACAGTTTATTGTTTTTTCTAAAAAGAAATTAGAAACACGGTGACGAACAATATGTTGAAGCAGAAGATCAAAGAGTAAATAAAAACAAAAATAATCTTAATGTTGAAAAGAACAAGAGACCTTTCCCGTGTGTTCGGTATGTTCGTAAGCTGCCATTTGCCAGTACAGGTTTGTACGTCTATAAAAGTCCTTCAAGGATTCTCCAGGCTTCACCAAATACAATGCAATATATCAAATGAGTCAAAAATAAATATTAATTTTTGTAAAAACGACTCAACATGCATTTAAACTTGCATATACTTTAGATATGACATACTTATAATCAGCAGGTGCAAACAAATTAATCGTTTATGTAGGCAGGCTAATGGCACGAGAGCACGTTTAACAACCAGAATATCAGATACTCAACGTGTATTTAGAAAGAATATAAGTACCATTGGGGTCCTCTGTGCATCAGAAAGGCCAAGACTCGCTCTAATTTGCTCAATTCGAGCTCTCTTCTCCTTCCGACGAAGCTTCTTCCCTCCTTTAATAACAGAAACAGCCTCTCCCACGTCAATCGATGTTGAGCCACCTATGCTACCTTTTGCCTATAGAGGTCGAATAAAAGCGTGATAATTTAAAACTATAATGCCTTGTCTGATTTCAAGTTGGGAAAGGGAGATTATACAAGTATAAAACACAGTAACAATTGTAAATGGATTAAGCTTGAAAACTAGAGAAAATCAAGCTGCTGGGAAAAAGAGGGAGAGGATATCAATACGAACAACAATCATAATTAGACGAAGAATATAAACTAGGGAAGAACCTCAACATCATTATCGTCATCATCATCCTCCATGTCGTCGCTATCGGATTCACTGTTGTCTTCTTCATCTTCATCCTCCTCATCATCACCATCTTCATCATCATCTTCATCTTCATCTTCAGAGGCTTCAACCCACTCAGATTCAGACGCCTGTTAGAAGAAAGTGAGTGCATGATTGGGCTAGAATAAAAAGTATTATACACACACAATCACAAAATATCTATGTAGGACCCACATTGAGTCTAGATCTGCAGCAGTTGTCATTTTTTAGATAAGAAGAGAACACACTGAATAGCATAATTTATTATTTTACACTGTAAACATCATTCAGAACACCAAAGAGATCATTGACTCACAGTTGTCAAGTAAATATGAGTATGATTTAACATTAAAATTCATATATATATATATATATAATAATAATAAAAATGTGGAATTAGACTAGTTATAACAACAAGAATTTCAAAATATGCAAAAAAAAAAGTAAATTAAAGGAAGATTAAGAAGAAAGTGATCAAATCAGTGTAAGGAGACATTTAATCAGTAATAAATATTTAAGTTATTTAAAAAGGTATAGGCTTTATAACAAAACCTGACAACAAAAGGTTATTAGAGATAAAGTAAAAACCCTAATGATACGCTCATGTTGCAATTTCAATCTGGCAACTATTATTGTACAAAACACAATGTGTCCATTCAAAATAATTTGAAAACACATAAATGAGGCTTCAATGTGCCCTGACAGATTTGCCTTTGCGTGATCTGCTCTGCCTATTGGCACCTTGACCCTATTTTCAGAAGAAAATTAAAGTACAGACAAAAGAGGTGAACATACCGCTATGAGGCACTTCCACTCGTCAAGTTTACTGAGATTAAGAGCATATAGATCATCAAGTGTTATTTCACGATCCCTAACTTCCATCATACCTCCGTATATGTACAGCGTATCTCTTCCCACCACCATACAAGAATTAATACGTCCACAGGGTTTCACTATCTGATGTGTATATTAAAGTCAAATAATCATATGTAAAGAGAAAAAATAATGTGATGCAACAGTTTTGATATCTTTGCCAAACCTCTTGAACTGCAGAGTTTTGTTTTGAAACTTTAGCACATAATTCATTAGCCTTCCCATCAGATGCAACAGCCACTACATCACAATCATCGACACTCACATTTTTTTCTAGATCTAATGACATTTCACTAATGTTGCAATCTATGTCCATAGGTTCATCGTAATTTAATTTCTCCTCTTTATCATTCGCTGCACCATTTACAGGTTTGATCAGATTAGCCTTACTGTCAAGAGAACCACCACTAAGTTTCTCGTCTATATTCCTTTTATTCTGCAAACCAAATAAAAGAAACTAGGTCATATAAAAGAAGGTACAATTGTTTAATATATATTGTACACTTGCTTGATAGAATTAGAAGAAATATTACAGTTGCAAATGATATAATGACCAAGATCTTGCAGTTAAAAATCTAATCACCTAGCATTTGAGTGGATGAATTACAAAGTTCTGGAAGAGAAAATTAGTGACGGGCCTCTTTGTTAAGCAATTAGTTCAGAGCTTATAAGACTATGTAGTGCAAAACTTTAAACCATGCTGTGCGAACCCTTAAGCCAGCACATTGGGGGGCTATTTCTATACTAGATATGCAAAACAGCAAAAACAGCTGCAATTTCAAAGCTAATGTGTCCTACATCATTATGATAATGCAAAAACTAATGATAAATTACTAGATGGCTATAATGATGCAAATCATGAGACCAATTCTACTGACAAATATACCTTATCTTTCGTAGACTTCTCCTTTCGTAGCTCCAATGGATACCTATGTTTAAAAAAAGAAACATCCCATTTAGTATATGTGAAAGTTTATTCATGGGATTTGCCAGTGGAGATATGTATTGTATACGGAGTTTCATAACAACACATTTATGTGTACACTGGGTAAACCTTGGTACAAAATATAATAAAACATACCCAGTTTTAGAAAGCTAAAATAGTGAGCGGTTTTTGAAGAACTTAACTGTCCTATAACTACAACCCGTTCGCAAGTATTACAGTGATATAAAGTTGCAGTGTCAGCAAAGCACCAACATGTCTATATAGTAGAAGCCATGCAATGGAAGTTGCAGCTGGTGAAACTATACAAAAATGTTTTTTTTTTCCAAATATTGACAGGTAACCGCGAAACTTACCACCGATGGTTATCTAATTGGAAGCCATATAGCTCGTTTAGAAACAAGCTCATCATTACATCACCTGCATAACATAAAGCCACTTAGCCACAAACTATTAATATACTAATTAACCTGGCTAAATAGAAGTACCAATTATTCGAAGAATGAGCTATAAAGGTTCACTAAACTGATCCAGTTCTAGCCCTGTATAAAGTCAAATCGAAATGACATGAGAATACAAACAGAAAACTACCTTCCCCTTCTACATCCACCACACCCCCAAACAGCACAGCCCTCTTTTTATGGACACACATTGAGAAGCTGGCACGAGGCCCAGGAGGCATCCCGCTTTTCTTGACCTATCACATGGACAAATGTAATCATATGTTTGTTGCAGATACAGAAAACTTGAGCAAAGAAAATAGATGCTCTAAGAATAGGTCAACTTTGGAATAGGAGTATCTATCCCACACTATATCAAAGTACTTCTCGCAAAAATTTGAAAACAGTAGGTAAAAAAGGAATTAATAAACACCATTCATAATGTGTTTCATGAAAACAATTAAACAACATCTATTTCCGAAGCACTAGATACAATACGTAATAAAAATTTAATGCTAGGCATCAGGAATATACCATGTTACTCATATAAAGCAAAAGGTTTTGTATAGGAAGCAAACTGTATAAAATGCAAACAGTTACTTATATATATTCATTAGAAATATGTTACCATTTAGTGTTTCGGATAGCTTTTATAAGTGGTCGAAAAATTATAGTCACTTTTCAGAAGTAGGGTGTGTTTGATGATTACTAGAAGTCTATAACTAATTATA
Source organism: Saposhnikovia divaricata (assembly GCA_036435485.1). Lineage (NCBI taxonomy): Eukaryota > Viridiplantae > Streptophyta > Magnoliopsida > Apiales > Apiaceae > Saposhnikovia > Saposhnikovia divaricata. Next base: position 248,408,540 of record CM071594.1, on the reverse strand, counting down.
TAATCAGATTCTATGCAAACTGGAAGCAAAAAACCGATAGTCAGGTTTAAACAGTAAAAAAACCCTATTTATTTTTTCCATTTATTAAGAGCAAGTCCAATGCTAATGCTAAAATAGATGTAGCTATTGCTATAATATGAAATCAAAAAGTGATTTTTGATTTTAAATAGAACTTATAGTCCAATGCATGATTTTAAAATAGCATCAACTAGGTCTTAATTTTGCTATATTCCAACCACCTAAACTATAAATTCAAAGTTATATCTGGCACCATTACTTTAATTATTCATTTCCATCCATCTTACCACTTGCATGCCTATGTGGCAATTATAGATGCATCTATACTTGGTTCTATATTTAGAACCAACTATAACATTTTTCTATTTTAGAACCAAGTATAGCATTGCATTGGAGGGGTGTGTTCTATAATTGATGCTATATTATAGAAATAACACCTCTTTTAGCATTGCATTGGACTTGCTCTTACACTGCTAGAGTCTTATCAAAATTAAATCATCTTTTATACTAATTCTTTTGGCAATTTTCACGACAATAAGTGATATACAAATCTTTTAGTTCTAAAAGCCTTTTAAATATTCAACTCATCACATACTTAAAAATAAACGAATACCTGCTGCCTTTAATACTAATCAACATACTACTGTATTTATGTGATCTCAAACATGCTTTTAGTAATCAATGCAATTTTCTAACAGAGGCACAGTTTGACGAAACAGAAACACAGGGAGACAAGATAACTGGAAAACCAGAAATACACTCCTAAATTTATCCTTTCGGATACCTACAGAAGCATGCTAGAAAACCAAACTATGGTCAAAACTTTCAGCGTAAGTACTAGCATCATCTTTCTTTTCTACAATGGAAAGTCCATCATTGGATCTTCACTTTTTAAGAATTAACTAATTTGCAAAAATACCAAGGAAGAAAGATATTAACCTTATTCCATTCCCAGGTCCTAGGGTCAAGAGACCACATGTCTGAATGAACAATTCCCTTCTCAGACGAGCTGTTCTTATCAGAAGAAACCTCCTTAGAATAGCCACCGTATAAGTATATCTAAATCATCAAAAAGAATTAAAAAGACATTAGTGTTTTCTTTCTCATCAAGGTAGGAGTCTGATAAGGCATTTCACTACAGGGCGTAAATATTAGGCCTTTTTTGTAACCACAAAAAGTATCAATTACATTAGAAAGTAAAAAAAAAAAAAAAAAAAAAAAAAAACTACATCTGCAATACAAACTCAAAAATTTAAATTCCAGAAATTAGTTATTCATTGTATACAATTAGTTTGTTAGCAGAATACACAAAAAAGTTAAAAGACAACTTTCAAAAAGTTAAAATAAAATAAAATCCATGGACCAAAGCTCTGGATTTTCTGTAACTTTAAAAAATATATATAAGATTATATTAGTGCATGTGCAACATTTTTTACGCATGAAAGAGCAATATGATGCTTGAATTTGGTTGAGGTAACAAATATTTGGACATTCATCAACCAGTCCAATGCTTGAAAGCTTGATTAATTGAATTATAGATAAGGCCAAATAGCACCCTAGGTCCACTTCTCATGAGGTGCTGACTGTTAAGGTATGAGGTGTAACATTTATTTACCTACTCCATGACCAATATCTGAGATGATCAAGGGTACTGAATACAGACATGAAAATCCATAAACCACTGGGAATAGAGACTACTGTATCCTATTTCCCATTTCAGGTCATAAATTCGAATTAACATTGCTGCTACAGCCTAATTAACACTAAACAAATGTTAAAAAGAGCAGTTATCGTACCAAACTCAAACTAGTATAGAGTGAGACTCCAATGCATTAGTATAACGCAAACTTCTGAGACAACATAGCCGATTGACTAACCTCATCTTGATAAACCAAAAACTGAAATCCACTACGAGCGCTGGGCCACATGCATCCAGGTCGAGGTTTTATCTCTTGCCACTGTTTTTCAAAACATGTATCGTGTAACATAAAACTTCAAATATAATTTAATTAAGTACAATCACACATAAGAAGTTTAATTCTTTACCTTGAATTGATCCAGGTCAAATACATGCAAATCGTTGTGGTACCTGTACCATCGGAAGCTTTTAGATGACAAGGACAACGATGATCAACTTATATTGTACTAAGGCAAATTTAGAACTTCTAATAAACAAAAGTCTATGTAACTGGTATAAAAAGACAATCCAATTCATGCAAATGTGATCTAGATAATCTTAGAATTCATAAACCTAGGAAAAAATAAATTACACTAATAATATGAAGTAATAGTGGACAATATGATCAAAAATAAGACCCCAGGAACAACCTCACTTCTCTAAGAGTATCATAGAAGCCCCCAAAAAGAATGATCTTGTGTTTGTACAATACCTGAAAAAAGATTCAAAAAAGATTTAACATGACGCATTAGGGCCGCTTAAACACATAAAGTAAACCAAGAAAACTGAAGGTTTGAAGTGGAATGAAATTTTATTTGACACTGAAGTACCAAACATATTTGCTTACTTTATTTGTGGAGGGGTAGAGTCTAGTATAACGTTCATAATTACTTTATTTGTTGAAAGTGGTTACTATACCTTATCCTCTTATTATCTGTAGGAGTGGGGGTATCCTCTATGATATAAATCAAGAGATTAATGAAAGTTGACTCCCTCAACGCCACTACTTGTGGAGGAGTATATTGAAATAATGTGTATAACTGGCATTAGAAATTTTCCAACCAATGACTTTGCAAAATGTATAATCTAAAATTTTATTAAGAATTAATAAAAAAAAATCAAAGGAGAAGTAGTTTATGTAAAAGAAAATGATTCATTTCATCAAATATAGGCTCCATATTACACAAATATCTAAACTCCGTCTGCAACATATCCGTATCAACAACAAAAAGCAAAGATTGAATGTACCATCCGATGACCTGAGCGAGGACTAGGACATCCTTTATAATTTAGTTGTTCCCATTGATTGGTTTTTAAGTCCAACATCCAAAAGTCCTAAAAGAAAAAAACTTTAAAAGCGAAATTCTCAACTTAAAGCCGAAATATAAGTGCAAAAGAAAGTGATTTCTGTAATAAGTAATACAATTTCTACCTTGTAGTGGTGGAAACGCTCTTGATTTGGAGAGGTAAATTCACCACCTATGAACCAACAAATAAGAATCCTATATCAGTCAACAAGAAAGTACGAGAACAACTAGTTATAACTTGTGCAATTGCAAATTAGCCAAAGGCAATTAAATACAAGATTGTATACATGTTTTGTACCTACATAAGACTATAAATAGTTTATATACCGTATATATAAAGATAATTCTTCCAAGCAACAGCCTGATGAGCACTGCGAGGTGGTGGGCTGTTAGGACTAGATATTAATTTCCACTCGTTCTTGTCCACATCATATCGATAAAGATCACCGTACACATATGTCTGCAGGAACCCCATATCATATATTCCGTTCCAAACCGAACACAAACATCAACACTCCTACTTACATATAAATTGACAAATCACACTTGTAAAGAAACTTGTTTACCTTGTTGCCATTGTAAAATTCGCCTCCATATAATATCAATTCAGTCTCTTTTAAGGGATTAATACATAACTACAACAAAAACATTAATATGATTATTCACCCCACACACACAAAAAAATAGAAACTTTATAAGCACATCAAACAAAAACAATATGAACTCAATTTCAAGCTTAACACTACTAATTACCGAACAATTGGATCGAGGAGACGGTGCAGGCACATTATCTTCAACAAGTACTTCTTTCTTCTTTGATTCCTCTTTTTGTATATTCAACTGCTCATTCGACACAACACACAAACACATCAACTTCAAGCAAAAAAAGTAACACAGACATATATTGAAAAATTAACAAGACGCTAAAAAATGATAATTCATAACACACTTATCATGTCAGACTTCAAGCTAAAATGTATCTCCTCTCTCTCTCTCTCTCTCTAATTGATAATTCATCACACACTAAACATGTTGATGTCAAGCTAAAATGTATGTCCCCTCTCTCTCTCCCTCCCTCTCTCTCTTCTCTCTCTCTCTCTCTCTCTCTCTCTCTCTCTCTCTCTCTCTCTCTCTCTCATTGATAATTCATAGCACACTAAACATGTCAGACTTCAAACTAAATTGTAACTCTCTCCTTCTCTCTCTCTCTCTCTCTCTCTCTCTCTCTCTCTCTCTCTCTCGCACACACATAGTAAAGGTAATAATAAGGTAATCAATGATTGATAATTGAGAGAGAGGTAAAGAGAGTGAAGTGTGTGTACCAATATAGCATCGATATCGTCTTCAGGGGAGAGTTTTTTGGATTCTCTACGAGCTTTTTTTTCTTCAGCTTTGAGTGTTTTCTTCTCAGTCTTCTCTTTGCCTTTACCAGGCTTCTTCGTTTTCTTCCCCATTTTTCACCCGCCGAAATCAACCGTTTCGCCTGCCCACCGATACAAACGTTTTTTAGACCGGGACTGGGTCCGTGTAACGTAACGTTATATACTCTGTTTGAAACACAGCATTTTCTGTGGTTTTTTATTTTGTGGTCTTACGGTCCGGCCCAATAGGAATTCTGGGCCTTTGTTGTACACAGTATTTTCTCTTTTTTTTTTTCCTAAATAACTTTCACTTTTAAAAAAAAAAACATCAACTTAACAATGTTGTTATGATTTATGAGCCGCTGGGCTAGTCTTTAATTTTGGGATTAGAAGTTGAGTAGCTGGTAATTTTTTGATCGAACTTATAGTTTTATGTGATTTCTTTGAAATTATTTGTCGTTGTACTAAGCATGGTGAATATTCTTTTTAGTAGTGGATACAAACTAGTAAATGAAGTAAAAATAAATTGTTGAGGGGTCAAACACGATTTCAACACGTTAGTGATTGGTGAGATTTGTGGAAATTTCATCTTCCTAATAAAATTAAGTTGTTTTTATGAATGTTGAAATCCCCTTTTTAACATATGTACATTGTAAGTGTTTTTAATATTTCAAACAAAAAGATATGTTTGCGTTAGTCTTGTCTTTTGACATGTATTGAAATTCGTTGTCAGATTTCAGTTTTGATCGTTTTTTTTCTGTTTGTATTTTCTTAAGCATCTGAGGTGTAGCCATTCATTATGGATAGAATAACTCAAGCGATGAACAATATAATTTTGGAGGAAGAGGAGGGAGGATTAGATTTTGAGGATGATAACGTGGATGAACGGAGGAGATTGCGTTTGTTTGTGATGCAAAATTGTGTCTTGTTGGACGTTTTCTCACTGAAGGAGTAATGTTCATGCGATTCAACAGACCTTAGAGCATTCACATCCCATCCCCCATTTCCAACCCAAAAAACTTACTAAAAATAGTAAATTCCCAAATAAAAATAGTAAATCTCCAAAATTATCAAAAAGTTTCTACATCCCATTCCCCATTTTTCATGCCCCTATCCCTATATTCTTTTTTATATTACTTCTTTCTCTCTCTTTCACTTACAATTTTAACTACCAAAACTCACCCACTACAGTTAAATATATTTAAAAGAGGAGAGAGATGATTTGGGGTTCAAAATAGTAGTCCCCAAATATGGGGATTCAAAACTTGTCCCCAAAATAAATCCCTAAAATGGGGAATGGGATGGAAGCCATTTTTTACATAAAAGCTAAATATTTCCCTAAATATTTGGGGATAGGGTCTTGGATGTGGATGCTCTTAGCAGCCTAGTGGAGACCAGGAAAGGGAGTCTATATTAGATAGTTGGATGTCAATCTTTTTTTTTTTTTTTTTTACAAGACTTACTTTCATATAAATGAATTGTACGGAAATACAATGATCAGGATCGGAGTTCCGAAAATTTAGACAAATAAAATCTTAATGTCTAAAAAGAGAACACCCGATTAATCCACTTGTACTTGTAAAAACAAGAAAAATAATGAGTCGCAACAATGTTGATTAAAACTGATATACCTGATTCAAAAGATAAACCTAAACATTTAATTACAATATGATATATAAATAAATATGAAATAAACTATATTATATAAAAGTTATCTAACCAAAGGGTATCCCTTTGGTTAGATACACTAGTATCGAACTCTCTATAAATCATCATGAATAACAATTTTTTATTAAAATTACACATACAAATACTTTTAACATACCTCACTATGAACATATTCTTGTTAACCGAAACCGAAAATGTTGGAAGAAGGCTACCACAACTGAACCAAAAATAAATTTCGCTACCAAAACCTAACCGAAATTAAATTTCCGTTAATACTGAAAACCGAAATTAAACCCAAATTTTTTAAGAAAAAATTACTAGACTTGCATAATAATTCAGAAAAATAACCGTTTACCACAAAACTACTGACCAGCTAGTTTACTGCACCAATTTAAATCATTCGGAAATATAAAATTGAGAGCTTCATATGTTTACATTCAGTAACAGGATTAAAAACATGTGATTAATAAGAACTCCAGTTCTTCTGCTCCTTCTAATCTTCACTCCAGTAGTGTTTGGCTATTTTGTTTCTTCCATGCTCCTTCAATCTTCACATGTCCTACAAACCTGCACTCTTGCTCCTGGCCTAGGCCAATGGTTCTACATAATGATAAAAGCAAACGTTATTATTCATTTAATATACCGGCATGTGCCTCTCAGTACACATACTTGTTAACTTGTAATAGATTAGTTGCAAACCAAGAGTAATCAAATTGGGAATTCATTGTGCTAAAGGAATATTTTAAGTTCTGTCAGATACCTTCTATAGATATTACAAAATTTTCAGCAAGACAATATCAACATTTGGACCTAGTAACCATTAATGACAGCACAGATAGGCAGAGTTTTATAATAATTCCAATACCTGTAATGTGTAAATCTATTACCTATTAGCTTTCCCTTTAGGGTTAATCATGCAATGTCTGCGTCCTAGTTTGGGGAAATCTGCTGTGCTAACTAAATAATTTTCTGTATCAAACCCTTTTCAAGAGTGTCGGGTTTGGACAACATTTTTTAGCAACCACTTTTGTGATTCATGAAGTAAATCTTCATTTAAAGAATCACTGATTTATCTTTTATACTACCTTGTAGAACTTTCATAATCAGAACTAATTTCAGTCATTTGATAAAACCAATTAGATAGCAATTTGTTTAAGCTTACTACAGAGTAGAAACTATCTTTGATGCAGACTTCTCTTATTGAATTACAAAATTCTGAACAAAGAAATACACAGGAAAAGTTGGGAAAGAACAGTACCTCTTGTTTTATATATGACACTTAGTTAACTACATTAACCTTTGCATTATTAAATATATAGGTTCTCTTCTTTTATTTTCAATCTAAGAACATTTAACTGTGTATTGAAAGCAATCCGGGCCATTGACAATAATTCTCTATGTTTTAGGAATAGTTTCTTTAAATCCTACTTCACACATAGACAGACCATAGCAACTTATCTGATTGCTTTACTGTTTTTTCTTTCCCATCCCTAGATACACTTTCGTATTGGACCATAAACATTCTAATATAGTACAGAGTCCCAAAACTTCTCATTAGAAACATTAACAGAAACTATATCAACTCACTTTTCCTAAATAAAATGAAATTACCATTTATGTATCATTAATTATGCATATACTCACATATAGATATAAAATCTATATGATATAATGTCACTTAATACTTAATTTATAGGCCCCTAAAATTTCTTTTTTATATCGTATATATAGGTTTTATATCCTCTTGCCAAACTCTAGTTTTAACAGTAATAAAGTAGAGTTTGTGAAATCATAAAAATGCTAGAAGATACCTTCATGCGAGATATATAACTTATATCTATATATGTACCTAAATATGGTCCTCAGCCTGCTGAATTCCCACAAGTAGTGCTAGTGCTTCTGCGTGAAAAACTGATAAGCTTCCTTTCAATGGTTTTGAAAGTGCTGCTTTGACCTTCTTATCTGTTGTTAATATAGCAGCTCCTATTACTACCATTTTCGTAGACGCAGATAGTGCCGCATCCACAAATAGAGCTAGATCATTAATTTCTAGTTCAGATTGGCTCCCTTGAGCTAACTCATTTCCATGGGGTTTTGTACTTTCTGGGGCTTGTGCATTCTTTATATCATCATAGAACGAAGATAACCATATTTTTAACTGTTGTGGTGTCCTGGGTTGTTGACCATGAGTTTTATTGTTTCGTTCCATCCATAATCCCCACGCAGCAATTAAAATTTTAGCAAAGGATTCTTTCTCTAAGATTTCTGTAGCATATAGTAATACACCTTTAAAAGAGATTTCTTCTTTATTCCCCACCAAAAACGGGTATTCAAGAAGCGTCCACAACTCTTGTGAAAATGGGCACCAGAAAACTGCATGGCCATTTGAATCTTCACCAAATCCACACAATGGACAATTAAGATGTGCAGCTACATTTCTACGATATAATCCTTTAGTCGTTGGTAAAATATCATGAAAACCTCTCCACTCGAACATCAGGATTTTCCGCGGAATTTTGATTGCCCAAAAGGCTTTCCACCATTCTGAAAAATCATCAGATGATGAAGATGGGCCTGATCTATCAAAAACGTTGCTGGATTACTTCTTCATTCCACTTACCTGGTTCTTGAATGAGTTCGTAAACTTTCAAATCATCATTCAATCCTTGCGTTATTGGTAGAAAGGATGGTGGCCTCGGTATCCAAGGACCTTTATATGCCAGAGTATTCTGTCCATTACCTATCCGCCTTCTTAGTCCACTCTTTAAAAGACTTTTACCCCAACAAATACTTCTCTATGTCAGTGATGGATAACTTCCTTCTCTAGATTCCAAAAATCCAGAATTTGAAAAGTACCTAGCTTGTAAAACTTGTGAAATTAGAGAATTTGGATTAATTAATATTCTCCATGCTTGGTTAGCTAGCAGTGCTTGATTATATTGAGCAAATTTTCTGAACCCTAACCCCCCCTGACTTTTTGGAATACTTAACCTCTCCCATGCTTTCCAGTGAATTTTTCGTCTCAAGTGAAAAGATCCCCACAAAAAACGAGCCAACATTTTCTCAATTTCTTGGCATTGTCCTTCTGGTATCCTGAAACAGGACATATAATATGTTGGCATTGCTTGGATTACAGCTTTCAATAGAATTTCCTTTCCTGCTTGTGAAAAGAGATTGGGTTTCAATGAATGTAGCTTTACCCATATTCAATCCTTTATTGGTCTAAACAAAGCTTTCTTTTTTACCACCCGTCATTGGTAAACCTAAGTATGTTTCAATAGCATCGGTTGATTGCATATTTAAGGAAGTCATGAAAGCTTCACGAACCTCTTCCGTTGTATTCGGGGAGAATAACAAGAGAGATTTTGTAAAATTAATCCTCTGTCCCGAACATTCTGCATAGAGAGAAAAGATATGTTGGATAGACTGTAGTGATCTTGTTGATGCCTTTATAAAAAGTAAACTGTCATCTGCGAAGAATAGATGGTTTATTGAAGGCGCATTTCTTGCTATTTTCAATCCCACAATATCTTTTCTAGCTTCTGCTTGCCTTAATAAGGTAGAAAAACCTTCCGCACATATTAGAAATAAATACGGTGAGAGGGGATCCCCTTGACGCAGCCCTCTTGATGGAATCACTTCCCCATTTATCTGGAAAGAGTAGCGCACTGAACTGACACATCTCATTATCTTCTTTACCCACTGTTCCTTAAAGCCGATCTTCAAAAGCATTTTTTCAATAAAAATCCATTCCACCCAATCATAAGCTTTGCTCATGTCCAATTTCATTGAAGCATAACACCTTTTTCCCCCTTTCATAGATCTCAAATGATGTAGACACTCGTAGGCGATCAATGCATTATCTGTTATTAGTCGCCCGGGTACAAAAGCACTTTGTGTACCATTAATAATCAATGGTAAAATTGGTTTCAATCTATTAATTAACACTTTTGAAATTGCCTTGTATAGCACATTTCACAAACTTATTGGACGGAAATCACCACCAGACCTCGGTTCTTTTACCTTAGGAATCAGTGTAACAAGTGTAGAATTTATCTGGCCTAAATCTTCCTTTTCATTTAAGCAATCAAATATTGCTTTTGAAACCAGCGGGCCTACAATATCCCAATGTTTTTGATAAAACATCGCGTTTATTCCATCTGGTCCCGGACTTTTATCAGGAGATATAGAAAACACCGCTTTTTTAATTTCTTCTATTGCGAATCTTCTTTCTAATAATCTGCTCATCTCTTCTGTTACAAGTGGTTGGACCCCTATCAACAAGTCATCAATTTTCTCGATGGCAGGTAATGTTGATGTAAATAAATCCTCGTAATACCTTTGAATTATTGCACTAACTTCCTTCTCATCTGAACACCATTCATTCTCGTTCAACAATCCTGTACCAAGAAATAGTATGAATTCATTTAATCATCAACCTATACATAAAATATTAAAACAGTTTATCATACATACGTATCTCAATATAATAACATAGCAAAATCTCCTCAATCTACTAGCCGTCATGATCCAACTAAATCTTTCAATATCGGTCAAATACTAATCATCAGTTCAGACCAATCTACTCTCCTTAATGTATAATTAGACATGCTTTTAGTATAATAGAAGTTCATAGTAATTTAGTGAACCAGTTCCATACCTTTAATAGTATTAATCTTGTTCATTTTGTTTGCTCTCTGATGAAAAAACTTTGTATTCTGATCTCCTTCTTTTAACCATAAGATTTTAGATCTTTGCTTCCAGAAAATTTCTTCTTTTAGCAACAAATCATTTAACTTCTGTTCCATAGCCTTTAGTTCCCCGACATCATCTAGCTGGTCCTGGATATCATGAAGGTGTATAACTTGTTGATGGGTTTCTTTGATATCTTTAGCCATTGAACCAAATTTTGTTTGATTCCAAGAAGCTAATTTGGTGGAACAGTGTTTGATATTACTAATAGTTGAAAATAGTGCCGATTGATCTGTTGACATCCAGCTATTAGAAATGATCTCCCTACACTCAGGTTCACTCACCCACATGTTCTCAAACCTGAATCTTGCTCGTTTTTTGATATTCTTGACAGGCCCTCCTACAGAATCTTAAATCGACAAAAGTAAAGCTCTATGATCTGAGTGAAAGAAATCAAGATGTGCAAGGGAATTATTTGGAAACCATTCTAACCAGTCCTCATTTACCATTGCCCAATCCAACCTTTCTTTTATACATCCGTCAACCGTTTTCCTAATCCATGTGAAATGATTGCCTTTATAAACTAAAGGTTGTAACACACATACTTCCAATGCTGAACGAAATGCTTCAATTTGTGTATCATTCTTCTCTCCCCCTCCTTCTTTATCTTCTTGAGTCAATATTTCATTAAAATCTCCCATTACCAGCCATGGTCCACTAGTCACGGTCCTAAGTTTTTTTAGTAGATCCCAAGTATTCCAGTTCTACCATGAAATAGATATCAACATTGAAGGAAGTCCCTGGACGTTCAACAGGAAGGTACTTATCATTTCACGTATGCAAGAAGGAATTAATTCCAGGTGTGTACCCCTAAAACATTTTTAAAACTATCAAACTAAGCTTGCCTGCATGCATATTCATTTCTTTGCAAAAATTTCTAAGAACTCTATCTGTTTATCCATTATATCTATACGTAATCGGAACTCTTCTGTACATTAAGGGTTAACAGAGAGCTGACATCTATTTATAGTAGAGTGTACATGCTGTATAGTTCTAATATAGTATGGTGACAACTGACAAAACCATTTTTGTTCTTTACATTTTAATTTTAATGAAACCAAGTATAACGTTAAACTAAGCTTGCCTGCATGCATATTCATTTTATTAGAGAGTTGGATGTCATCGTTCCCTCTTGTCAATTCATCACTTGGGTTGGAGAAATATTCGAAAAATGACGTTGCGGATCCAAACACGCTCACAAAGCGCACCATGAAAATAAGACCAATGAATTTTACAAGGGACCAATGAAAATAAAACCTGGATATACAAATCCAGAAAGTAATTTGTTGGTGTTTCGGCCATGCTGTTAAATTTCATCTACCTTCTACAATATTTAATCGTGGTGTTTGAATCTCATTTCTTCTTAGTAATCCGGTGATCCTTAATTTTCTCCTACACAAAAAAAAAGCAAATCTTGATAAATCAAATAACAATTAAATTAGGAAACTACAAAAATCCAATCTACGTGGAGGTTAGGATTGAAGACCAGATCGTCCCGCAGACGGATAAATTCAAGTATTTGGGTTCGATCATCCAGAAGGAAGGTGAGATTGAAGCCGATGTCACGCATCGTATCAAGGCTGGGTGGCTAAGGTGGAGGGCAGCGTCAGGGGTAATGTGCGATAAGAAAGTCCCTTTAAAGTTGAAAGGGAAATTCTATAGAGCGGCTATCCGTCCTGCGATGTTGTATGGTTCTGAGTGTTGGGCGGAGAAGAAGGCTCTCGTAAGCTAGTTGGAAGGGGCTGAAATGAGGATGTTGCGGTGGTCTTGTGGGCGCACGATGTTGGACAGAATCCCGAACTCGGTGTTTAGGAGCGAGCTTGAAGTGGCGCCTTTTTCTGCGAAAGTTAGGGAAGGAAGGTTGAGATGGTTCGGCCACGTTCGAAGGAGGCCGGCTGAAGCCCCAGTTAGGAGGGTCGAGAGTCTGACGGTTGTTGGGGCAAGGAGGAGAGGCAGGCCAAGGAGGTCGTGGGAAGAGCAGCTCCGGATGGATTTGAAGGCTTTAGACTTAAATGAGACCATGCTCGCAGATAGGTGTTCTTGGAGGCGGCGTATCAGAGTGGTGGATTCCCTTTTAGGTTGTGGCTCTGTTATCGAGAGCCTCAGAGTTGCCTTGTCTCGGTTAGCGATTTTTTAGAAGTTCGGCTTTAGCGTGCTCACTTTTCGTTTTGAGTGTCTTCTGTTTTCTGGTTTTGCAGTTGCAGGGAGCTTGGCTCGGTGTTGTCTCTGTGCGGGACTTTCTTTGTGGTTGGAGCGCATCAAGCTAGGAGTATCATAAACCCTCGCAGATAGGTAGGCCCCATGTGGAGAACGCCATGGGTCTCAGGTATGTCATTGTCCATTTCCGTATCTTTTCCGGTGTATTTACCACACTCTATGTATGTTGTGCAGTCAGCCGAGGGTCTTCACGGAAACAGCCTCCCCGCTCTAAAAGTGGGGGTATGGTCTGCGTACATCCTACCCTCCCCAGACCCTGCTCTGAGCGGGATATACTGGGTATGTTTGGTTTGGTTTGGTTTTATCTCAAATGGAAAGTACTATACATGAGAATCGACAACAATATCCAGGGCTAATTGTCTTTCGGAATCTTAACTAGTAAAGAAAATGGCAAAAGTAAGAGACGAAAAAGGTGAAAAAACATAAGTCAATAGCCATGAATAAACTCAGAGCACTTGTTCTTGATCCAACGAAACCCACTCCAGTGTTAAATAAATAAATATATCATTTATAAAAATTTATATATTTATATGTATTTTTAAAATTAACAAATATATTACATCTTGAATTATAATTAAGCTTCAAAACCTTTAATATGAAACCTGTAGTTTTTCATGTAAATTAGCAATATCACTGCTGAAGAAAGACTAAATAAAACTATACAATTTTATTGTAAATTATGCAGAATGAATAGAATTTTATGAATGACTATGCTTCTGAACCATAAAGCTTTAGCAGAAGCAATGAGTTTGATTGTTAGCTTTTAATAACATTTCTACACCAAGACTGCTTCCTGATCTCTTGGTTCGTTTCGTATAATTTAGTTGATGTGTACAATTAATAGATGTGAATTACATATGAGGTGGCCATTTTTGGCATGCATTTCCTTGATATTAATTTAAAAATCGAGAACGTTATAATTTAAATTTTTAAAGTCTTCTAATAAATTTATGATTTTTTTCTTTCGGTTTTATAACCAATACCGAACTGTTAAAAATCGGACCGAGCTTTTTAAAATCGAAATCGATGGTTCGGTTGCGGTTGCAGTTTTCAATTTTTAAAATCGAAGACATGCGGTTTTGGGTTTGGTTTTAGGGCAAAATCGCCCCGAACCGAACCTCATGTGTGTTCGTGTCACAATGGACTTATCAAAACCTCTAAAATTCCATACGGAAATCTAGTAATGAAGGGTGTGGATCACTTTTAAGTATGAAAATGTACCAATTTTTGTTTTATTTATTGAATATTGGGTCCCTTGGAGAAATTCTGTAGTCAGTTGTTTGTGAAGCCAGAGAACGAGATTGTAAAGCCTTATGGCATGTGGATGAGGGCTCCTCTGAGAAGGCAGACTAAACTGATAGGAGCAGAATGGTTACATAATGGAGATGATGAATTTCCGGCGAAAGAGAATGCAGGGGATAGTTCCCAACAACAGTATCCTGGAGAATCAGCTGAGGGAGTGATTTCGGGAGCTAATAATTCAGATCTAAATGTGAGAAAAGACAAATTTGATGGAATTCCGGATAAAATGCAAGTAGTTGGAGATAACTCTGCCAATTTAAATTCGAACAGCTCAATGAGTGGAGAGAAAGGTGCAAATGCGGGAAAAAGAAACAATATTAGAAAGTAAAAAAAAGAACGGACACGGGTCATGTCATGGGCCTAAATATAGAATTAGATGTGGACTTTGAAGAGGAACATTGTGAGCATAATGATCAAGAAACTGATAATGGGCCAAAAAACGTAACTGTGGCGGGTTCCGAGAGTCGGGCCTGCCTAGCATTATGAGTGTGTTTAGCTGGAATTGCCATGGGCTTGGGTCCCCATGGCCTTTTCAATTCCTTAAGGATAGTGTCCAGAAGTATATAGGATTTGAAGGCATGGTGGTAGTAGATTGTCAAGGGCAAGGAGGGGGAGTGGCCATGTTGTGGAAATCTAAGAATGAAGTCTTGATTAGGTCTTATAGTATGAATCACATAGATGCAGTGGTGAATGTTCAGGGATGGAGATGTTTTTGCCTTACAAGTATTTATGGTGATCATAATAGAAAATGTAGACGAGTAACTTGGGACCTAATTAGACACTTAGCAATGGACAATAATCTTCCTTGGTGTCTAATAGGAGATATGAACAATGTGTTAGCACAAGTGGATAAAAGAGGTGGTAGAATGTATCCATCTTATTTGATACAAGGATTCCAAACAGTTTTGGATGAGTGCGAGTTAGTTGATATGGACATGCAGGGGCACCCATATACATGGGAAAGGGGATGTGGTACGGAGAAATGGGTGGATATAAGATACAAAGCAATTGTATCTAACGAATGGATGGAAACCTTTTAGGGTGCAAAGCTGACCAATCTCGAAGTGACAACATCAGATCATTGCCCCATATTTCTTGAACCAATGATAGAAAAGGTTACATTAAGGACAAAAAGATTCTATTTTGAGAACGCATGGCTTCAAGAACCAATGTGTCAAAAGATTGTGGAAGAGGCATGAGAGAGGAATCAATCAGGTTTGTTTCAAGACAAAATCAAGTCATGTTCGAGTTCTCTAGCAGGTTGGGGTTAGGAGATTACAGGTAATTTTAAGAAAATGATAGCTCACAGTAATAAATACTAAGGACAACAAGGGGTCGTAGGGATGATTTCTCAGTTAAACAATTTCAGGAAGAGAGTAAAAGACTAACTGAGGTGTTGACTCAACAAGAAGTATTCTGGAAGCAAAGATCGAAGCAGTTATGGTTGAAAGAAGGGGATCAAAATAGCTAAATCTTTCATGCTAGCGCCAAATTAAGAAGAAAATCAAATCAAATCAGAGAGTTAAAGGATGATGAAGGTAATAGTGTGGGGTAGGACACGGGTTTACGAGAGCTTATGGTGTCATTTTTTGATAATTTGTTCATGGCCTCGGAAATGGAGTGGGAAAGGGTGGTGGATTATATGCACAGTCTAGTGACAGAAGATCATAACAATCATATGCTGAAACCAGTTGAGCATCAAGAGGTCAAAAAAGCTTTATTCCACATGCATCCTGATAAGTCACCAGGACCCGACGGAATGAGTCCTGGATTCTATCAAAAATACTTGTGTTCGCACTAACTCACGAAAGCGTACGCGGTCACAAGTAATATCACATTAAGTAGAGTTCGTTCCCACGAAGACCTGGTGTAATTCAGATTATGCACTTTATGTAACAATGTATGATTATTATTCATTGCTAAGACAAATATCAAAGGTGTGTTTTGATTAACTAATTTAACTAACAAGCAATTTGACAATACTAAGTATTAATTAATGAGATTAAAACTGAATTACTTATGAGAGATAAAACATGGGATCGTAACTTCATTAAATACTTCGTTTAGAGTTGATGCATTTAATCAATGTATGTGATGGTTATGAAAACATAACGGTTTAAGTACAAGTTATCCATTGAGATCACATAGGATAGCGTAAGATGGTTAAAATTACACTACAAATCATGCATGTCAAAACATCCATAAACCTATGCTAGCATGGCAAGTTCTAAATCTCTATATCCACTTTCGCATTCAATAGAGATTAACAATACAACTTAGATGTTAGCTACGCATCCAAGAAGAATTAGCACAACCATACGAGGAAATCAATAAGTCATCACACACAAATATTTAAAGCAATCAAACAACTAAATTCCGTAAATAAATCTGTTAGAATCCCATGACAATGATTAGTTCATAATCAAATGGCTCGTCATCATGGGATCTAATGATAACATGACATTAAACAAGATCTGAATAATAACGAGAGTACTAGAGTAATAAAGTTTAGAAAACAGATCCGAAACGAGCATCCAAAAGTATCGCCTAATTAGAAGAATACAAAAGATGTAGATCCAGATCTCCGTTAGCCGTTACGTTCTTCGGTAAATCCGTCTCCAAGTCTTGTCTCTCTTGTCTCTCCTGGCTCTCTTCTGAAAAACCGTTCCTCTTCTGTTGATAACATGTGTTTTTATAGCCCCTTGTGCCTTGTCCATCACTAAAATTCCAAAACTGACTTAAAACAGGATTTCTGGCCGGCAGTGAAGCGCCTCCGCGCCCTAAGGAAGCGTGCCTGCATTCTCTGAATGACTAACACGCGCACCCGCGCTCTAACCAAGCGCGGCCGTGCGCAAACTTCTGGACAGATTGATGATTTTACTGATTTTCCATCTTTTCGTGTTGATTCTCTCGCAAGTTCTCGTCCTCCAGTTCCTGTGTTCAAAACCACCACAATAACACAAAAAAATAACTTTCTGCCTCCAGCTTGTAGTCCTGCACAACTCAATGAAAACACGTTAAAAACACAACATACTTGAGGTCAAGTAATCAATTTAAGCCGATACGTAGCATTCTAAGTGGATATAAAATCCAATTATCAACTTGTCTATTGTGGGTAGTGACATTACAAATTTGGTTTAGCAGTTTTTTAGACACATGAAAGTTTGAAGATCGAGTGGTTGATACGAATATTGTGTTGGTTCTAAAGAAATCTTTTCCCTTAACGATGTCATACCTAAGGCCAATTTCTCTGTGTAATGTAGTTTACAAAGTGGTCTTTAAAGTAATTGCAAATAGATTGAAAGACATGATTGGGCTTATTATTTCAGAAACACAGAGTGCTTTTATCCCTGGGCATTTGATATCTGACAATATTATGATTGCTCACGAAGTGATGCACTACATGAAGAGGAAGATTACAGGAAAGCAAGGGTGGATGGCTTTGAAGCTCGATATGAGTAAGGCTTACGATAGTGTTGAATGGGGTTATTTTCGAGTTGTTTTACGTAAGCTAGGGTTTAATGATGTTGTAGTTAACTTGTTTATGCAGTATGTTACCTCTGCTAGATATAAAATCTGTCACTTTGGAAGAGAATTTGGAGACATTGTACCTAGTAGAGGACTCCGTCAAAGAGATCCTTTACCTTCTTACTTGTTTCTAATATGATACTTTTGAGACTTTTCTTGAATTCAAACAAGACTTTTCATGAAATTGATAAAGGAAAAGCTGAAAAAAAACAACTGGAGGTAATCTATGTGCAAGATAGCATGCCCATTCATCAACCTCCAAAGACATTAAACCAATTTAGCAACATATTGAGGTCCAGTTAGCAGTATAACATGACCATTTAGCATCCTTTAAAGGGATCACTTTATGTTTTTTTGGATTTATAGAAGAAAAAATGTCTACTTGCATTATTTTTCTATTAATAATATATTTTTCTATGCTCGATCCTCAAGACAAGGTTATATTGAACTATCCCGTAAAAGTAGCATAAAATGTCGTAAACTATTTGGGGAAAAAAAACAAAATATTACAAAAAAAATATTTTTTGATACTTATAAATGTTTTTGTAACTATTTTAAATTTTTTTGAAATTGTGCTTTCGGTGCGTAGCACGGGTGAAATGCTAGTATCTTATAATAAGGATGTACATTTAAATATTAAAAAAAATCATTTTTATTGTTTGTTGGTTCAATATATTTGTTCGTCATTTTTGTTATTTTACCGTTGAACCCAAATTTAAATTGATTGATTCGTGATGATCATAAATTTGTATGATTTCAAAAATACTCTATTTTTTAATATGTTTCAGTAACCTAATTTGTCACACATAAAATAATATAAATAAATTTTTTACAACGATCTACTATATAAAATCAAACTAGTTTGCAACAAATACCAAACTAATGGATGAGTTCATGTAGGTATCTACACCGGGGATTAACCGAATGCTTGTAGTGAAACACATAAAACACAATGATATAAGCTTCAACAAAGAGCAAAAATTGCTAACAGAAGACCGTTAGCTTAAAAACTCACCATAGGTGTTCCACGAGGAACTTGTTGGCCTGGAGCAGAAATCGTGAAAGTAGAGGAATACGTGAAACTCCCGGGATAAAGACTTCCTCCTGAACCGCATTGTATGAGGGAGGTCGAGGGAAAGATCCCTGTAAAAAAACGAAACAAAAAGTGAAAATCAATAGTGAGTTAAAACACTTGACTTCATGAGCTAAATTATAATCAAACAAAAATAAGTAAATAACCAACACACATTGAAAGAGTTTCACATCACTTAAGATATATACTTATATGTGTTGATCGAGATAGAGAGAGAAGCCTCAAAACCAAATGACTTCAAATAATAAAAATACGACAACGCAATGTAGCTATGGACTACCACATCCCTATGGCCTTCTAATTGGGAGCGGAAATTCCTATTACTTTGGTAACATGTTAAATATATTTGAAAAAAAAAATCAATTATCACTTTTTAAGAATAATGTTCCATTTAGCCTGTAAGGTCCAACAATTGTTGGATCAAGATTAGGTTCTACCGTTCTATGTATGCCTCGCCCAATGCTACACATAACAAGCAACATAAAAAAAATTGCTTTAAAAGAAAAATGTCATTTGGCTACTATCATAAAACAAAGTCCTACGTGTCATTACTGTTAATGTGGGCTTCCGAAGATACTTTGGCCATTTATATAACATAAATATCTAAGATATGGTTTATAACTAGTTGTAGCATATATTTTCACTTATTCCTAGAACAATTATAGTATTTTATGATGAGATGATGGGAAGGCCAACGTTATTTAAATATTTATTTTGCTAAATGAAGTAAAATAGTGCTGGACATATGTAACCAAACTATCGATCCGATTCAATTCATTTTTTATTTTAAATATTTCACTTATTCGATTCGATTTGATTATATATTAATCAAGTCAGTTGATTATTCTCTTCTTCTTTATGTAGTTTTTTTTAATTTTTGAGAATTTGATTCAATATAGTACATATTTCATTTATTTATATTTAAATTGTTGATGGTGAAAAATACAAATTAGAGGATTTCATATTTATACAATTGACTCAAGCAGTTGATATGGTTCGTGTGTTATTCAAAGACAAAAAAGAAAAGAAGAGAAATATCTTTGGTTTTGAAATAAAACAATACGGTCCCTAATACCTTAGGAGAAGACACCTAAAAGAACAAGTACTACCATTAAACCACCACTATAAATGCCCATACGTTCAACTCGAGAGTTTATTGAGTACTAACAAGAAACAAAAGTCTCAGGTGAACTTGTAAACCAAAGACTCTTCAACTGACTAAAAAAGGCAAAGCAATACAACTAAAAGACTAAAATATACTTATCACCTTCTAACTCTATTATTTTGGTTACGTACTGAAAGAATTATCATCTAGACATCTACCAACTTGTAAGAAGAATGCTCCCCGGTAAGGACATAACTATTAGTCTCTCCCAACTATGTATATAACAAGCAACATACAATTACTTTTAAAAAAAAAGTTGTCAGCTGGTTACTACCCCCAAGTTGGTCCTATTTATCATTATTACTACCGGGATCTTCAAAAGATACTTTGGTCATTTATAAAAACTAACCCACTTTACATCTTAGTGGGTGCAAATGTGGCACGTTGCAACATATACCAAACTAATGGATGAGTTCTTGTAGGTATCTACACCGGAAATTAGCATAATGCTTGTAGTGAAACAAATAAAACACAATGATATAAACTTC
This sequence comes from Saposhnikovia divaricata, assembly GCA_036435485.1. Classification (NCBI taxonomy): domain Eukaryota; kingdom Viridiplantae; phylum Streptophyta; class Magnoliopsida; order Apiales; family Apiaceae; genus Saposhnikovia; species Saposhnikovia divaricata. Next base: position 248,387,963 of record CM071594.1, on the reverse strand, counting down.
AGCAAAGAGCAAAAATTCCTAACAGAAAATGTGACTGTCAGCTAAAATATGGGGATTTGGGTGGGGATACGGTAAATATTAAAATATTAAAAGTATTATATATATATATATATATATATATATATATATATATATATATTCGCATTTTAATAAAACAAAGTAAATAACTACACCGAATTGACTACAAATATAACTAAATAAACAAATTGACTAGATTAGGTAATATTGCATACAAGTAGTACGGTCCCTAATACAAGTAGGTAATATTGCATATAAGAAGATAATATTAGGTAATACGGCCCCTAATACCTTGGGAGAAGACACCTAAAAGAACAAGTAGTTTTATAAATTTTATTTATAATTTTATAGAAATATTATATACAACAAGTCTATGATGCTACTATCTTGCTGTTATAGTTTATAATTGTACAAAGACAAAATATATGGATGTAAATTCAGAAGTCGAACTTGATCGCTGACAACTAAGGATCGTTCAAAAGATCAATCGAAGTAGTATAGATTATCGTGATATCAAATATATTTTGATACTTTAGTAACAATTTCTAATATTAATTGAATTTTAAAAGCTGTGCATGTAAAAGATCTTTGATTCGAGTTACTAATCACTACGTCTGTGCATAAGAATATAAATAATTAATTTAATATTATAATGTGATAAAAACATACAATACTATAAAAATCGTAACTTAAAAATTATTAATTTTTAGATAAATTATGTGCGTATATCATATTTAATTATAAAATTTGTGAATAATGTAGTTTTAATACAAAGTGTTGACATGATATCTTGACTTAAAAAAATAAAGTATTCAGTAAAATTTTGAAACATAATATATGAAAATGTATAATTAAATATTTCATATTCTCATATTAGAACAAATTTAATTCAAAAATTTCACTAACTATATTAATAATATAATACTACACATAATATATAAAAAAAAATATCAAGTTAAGTTTTAAAGGTAATTTTAATAAATAGTTGAGTGATGACACATTGAATAATGAACACATAACTATTTTTTGAAAAAAATTAAAAAAATTAACGAGTTCGAGTTTAGCGAGTCGAGCTAAAAAAAACTCGGCTCGACTCGAGTTTTCATTCGAGCCCGAAAATGTGTTCAAACTCAAGCTCAATAACGAGTTCGAGCCGAGTCGAGCCCACTTTTTCGAGTCAAGCTCGAGTCGAGTTCGAGCCGGCTCGCTTTAAATTACATCCCTATAGGTAATCAATTAATTATCAAATTGAGCACATATAAATCAATTATTTCATAACTACATCACATATAAATCAATTATATCACATATACATACAACGTATACAAAAACTGAAAGAGAGAGAGTCAAGGAGTCGGCAGAGAAAGAGAGTCATACACGCTTATACAAATATATATATATATATATATATATATATATATATATATATATACACACACATACACAAAGGATAGAGCTTATCGATCTGAGAAACTCATCGACACGAGAAAGTGAAGAAGAAGACAAAAAAAGATGCTTACTAGTCTAATCGGAGAAGAAGAAGACCGAAGAAGACCAGAGTTCACTGGAGATGTCGATCGGAGGGTAACCAGAGATGATCGAAGATGTCAATCGGAGGGTAACTCGATTCGTCACTCGTAGCCTTCTAGTCATCGATCGTCAATTACAAATTAGGGAAAGTAAAGGGAATTTGATTTTATTTGTTTTGACTTAAGGTGGCGTTTGGGAACTTGAATTTCATTCAAATCTAGAATTTGAAATCCAGAATTTGAAATTCAGGATTAGAAATCCAAATTCATTGTTTGGAACATGAGAATTTCAATCCTGAATTTCAAACCCTAGCATTATGTTTGGGAATTCTGAAATTTAAATGTAGAATTTCATGTAGTACAAAGCAAGTCATATATAAATACTGAATTTTAAGACCTGATCTTAAAATGCCAAATTTCAAACATTCACTTTGGTCTAAGTACTAATTTGAAGTATGAATGATATAAATATTTAATCTCCGCCAATACAACAAATAAATTGAAAATAAAAATCTCTAACTAGTTATTGATGTGCAATAAAACCCAATCTAATTTATTAATGTCCGATAGACTCTTGAGCATCTCGAACATATCAGGTGTACCATTCATGAATCTTTTCACACCTTTTCAGGATTTCCATTCAAGAAATACGAGGAATAGTAGATATAACATCGTATATCCCTTTGCTAGAGGGTTTTGGAGGGCCTTGTACTTTGCTCACGTACTCGATGAAGGACTCGAAAAATCTAGAAACAGCATCAGCAAGACGATCTCGCTTTATCCTCTTGTTCGACTCCCCAGAAATCATATCAGAACCATTGCCAACCTCATTCTCCATTTCCATGGCAAATGTTGACTCTTCATGTTGCTCAACACCATCACCAGTGGCTCTATCCGAGGCAAAAAGAGTGCAATTATCATCCCAATGCAGAAGCACTAGAATTGTCCTGTACATATAACCAAATAAAGTTAATAATAGAGTAGTAGTTGTAATTTTTCAGGTCTGCAAAATCTTATACAACGAGAAAATAAACCCCCGCACCCCTCAATGTGCACTTCATCACCCAACTGCCTCACCCCTGCTTTCAAGTCCATACGCTATGTCACTTTAATGCAATTTTGTCCTTCTCATCCTTTATGTAAGGCTGTTACATCAAATACATGTTTACACCTATTACAGAGTTTGTTGCAGTGATGAGTACTATATTATGGACTGAAGGAAAGCATAACTCTGAGCAAGTATCATTTTAGCTGGGTATTTATGATCAGATACTATCATTTTTAGTGAAACACTCATGATTTTAAACATACTGCACACCTATCCAAGTTACAGTGAAAGTAACCATGCCTAATTTGATTAGATGCTAGACTTACTATAATTTAAATGTGGAGAAATAAAGGTCTCCAAAATCTGTACCAAAAGTTTGATATTGCAAACAAAAAATATTTATACAAAAGAACACAATTACCTGAATGTAAATCAAGCTCTCTTTAAAAAAATATATCCTCACAAATAGTTTCATCTGATTTCAAAACTGAATACTTTCTTGGCAATTGGGAAAAGATCATCTAATTTATAAACATTGTGCATAAGCAAAACAGTTCCTTGAGCTCACTTTTTGTGCTTACAAAGCGAACAAATCACAGATTTATTGAAGCTAGGTTCTAACATATTCAAATTTTTAGAACAAAACATGTCTAACCAGACTACAACGCATTATTGAATGGTTTAGCCAGATTTTCTTTAATTGGTACAGATGAAATAAAACAAGCACATACTATTATTTGGTATCTTATTGATACAATTACACTTTATGTACTTGATATCTTATTGTCTAGCTAAGCTTACCATTATTTGAAATTGAACTTCTTTTGGTATGTATAGTTCGGTATTACAGTACTTGTTCCGTGTTTATGCACCCAGTATGATTAGATCCACCAGTCATTCCTCCACCCAACATGGGACAAAGTGAAACTCTTAAGATCTTGGATAGGCACGTTAGTAAACATTACATAATGAAGTACCAAGTGAAGCCAAACATAAAATAAAATTGGATGTCATGACCACAAATGGCTATTTCCAGAAACTTCGAACAACAAAGTATATACAACCCCCAATAAAAGTCTGACACCAAAAGGCAAATGGTAAATGGTACAAACATCTATAACCGCGAGTGTTGCCACTTCATACAAAAAAAGCTAAAAGCTTTCTGGCATCATTTACCTAAGAAAATTTAAATTATGAATTAAGAGTTGACAGCTCTGTCAGCTAAGAATTTAATAAGGCCTGACTGGTACTTTTTCTTCATCACTCATTCAAATGTGGTTCTTAGAACTAGAAAAAATCGTAACACTACAATTGGATAATCGCCAAGTTAAAATTTCTAGCAACGAGCAAATGTGCAGTACCAATTTAAATTGTTATGCTACTCTATATCAAAAATTCCAAAACTTTGTTAAGCCCAAGCAAACAAACAAAAATATTCAACATAAATTAGATATGGCAGCGACAAACAAATATTCAAAATAAGTTAGATATGGCAGCGACATACTACTCTCGATTATAATTCGAAAAACTAAACAAACAAAAGTAGTGTTCATATCTTAAATTCAAAAATCACACCAAAAATTACAATATTTATATATCACATAAAAACAAACCTCTAAACATATACATGCACATATACACGCACAATTGAAACCTAAAACACAACAATGATGGTGAATGCTAGATTTATACAAATATGAGCTGAATTGTTACTTACAGTGACGAATCTAAGCCTTTTCGGAGAGATTGGTGGTGAGAGAGTTATAGATAGAGAATGAGAGAAGATGAGAGAAAGAGAGAGATATAGAGAGAGATGAGATAGAGACGGCGTGAGATAGAGAGAGATGAGATAGAGACGACGTGAGATAGAGACGCCCGAAGAAGAGAGGCGTCCGACCTAATTTTTGTTTTTAATCATTTGAAATAACATGTGAGTGAGTGTATTTGAAATATTTATTATTTGGCATGTTTATAATTTACATGGATTTGGGCAAATCCAAATATTTTTTTTAAACTTCCCAAGCACTAAATTTGGTCAATTCCAGAATTTGAAATGAATTCCTAGTTACGAAATAGGCCATAAAAGAAATATAATACTTTATATAACTAAAAATGCAGGATGCTAGAGACTTACATTACACATTTAACTGAGGTATAAAAAAGTAAATATGCAGTTCGATCACTGCTCACTCACTACACTCACCGTGATAAACATGAAGCTCTCTCAAAAACCCTGAAACACGGATACTAGGTAATGAGTTTTATCATTTTTAACAAGTATATATTTATTTTTATATTTCAAAAATAAATTATATCTTGAATATATTTAGCAAAATAAATATAAAAGGGTTTATGCGTGATTATCAAAAATTTCCCACATGGAGGAAAATATAAGTTAGAACGAAGATCAAGGGCACGAATCATGAGAGATATTGTTGGAATTATGATTCAAAATTGTAACTAAAATATTAATTTGATGATTTTGTTTTAATGTTGATTGATTGTAAAAATATTTGTAATTGATTAGGCTATTCATGTGACATTAATCATGCACATTTGTCTTGTATTAGCTCTATATAATGAGTCTCATAATAAATAAAAGAATAAGCTTCCATCCAATTTTATATCTATCTCCCTCTCCTGTCAAAAAAATCAACATGGTATCAAGAGCTTCATTGATCTTAAGGGATCTGTGAGTGGTGCATAGCCATGACTTCTCTCATGAGAGGTTCAAGTTTATGGAAGGTTGAATCCGAGAGGGAGATGCAACCTCTTGGTGACAACTAACACAAAATCAAATCAAGATTTTAAAGGATGGGTCAACAAAAATTCACGAAGAAGAATACGAAGGAGGGTCAAGTGGATCCGATAAGGAGAGGTGTCGAATTTCAGTGTATCATAATGTTGAGAAAGAAAGCCATAATAATGAGAAAGAAAGCCATAATGATGAGAAAGAAAGCATGAAACAAGTGGTCATGGAAGAATTTTTATTTTAGAATCGTTGGTGAAAGTGTTGCCATAAAGAAGTGCTCCAGAATTATAGTTATTTAATATTGATGAGAAGTGTAAAAATAAAATAAAGTTGGAATTGGTGAGAAGTGCACCAAGAAAAGTGTTTGTGGAGAAAAGTGCTCCAATAAATTTGAAGTTGATGAGAAGTGCATCAACAAAATGTATTTGGTGAGAAGTGCACCATGTTTACGGAGAGAAATGCTCCATATTGTGTAGAGAAGTGCTTCATGTTTGGATGATGATAGAAAGTATATCATCGTTTGAAATTTTTTCAATAAATTTTACAATTTCGAATCGAGAGGGAGGGTTGGAATTATGATTCAAAATTGTAAATAAAATAATAATTAGATGATTTTGTTTTAATGTTGATTGATTGTAAAAATATTTGTAATTGAATAGGCTATCCATGTGACACTAATCATGCACATTTATCTTCTATCAACTCTATATAAAGAGTCTTATAATAAATAAAAGAATAAACTTCCATCTAATATTATATTTATCTTCACTCTTGTATAAAAAAAACCAACATTTTTAACTTATCTTCCTAAATATAAAAACATATGGACCTTGACCCGATGATCTTCTCAAGTTTTCCAGGAAGAAGAGAAATCAAGAAGCTGGTTTAACCTGTCTCTCTAATCTAATGAGAGTTTCTGTCTTGTTCATGTGACAAGTATTCTTTTTCATCTTTTTACATAAATCTTTTTCACAGAGTTATAGTCATGGAACGATCTAAAGCTACTCTAGAAGACTTATATGCTAAACTATCAATAGAGGAGGAAGAAGAAGGGGGTGTTATAGTGGGGGCGGAGGAAGTTCAGGAACAGAGAGTGAAATTTGTTTTAATAGGCAAGTTTTTGACGGACAAGAATATCAATTTCAGTGCGATGCAGAATGTCATTGCTTCTCTATGGCGACCGAAGGAAGGAATGGAGATTCATGATATTGAAGGCTCTAGATACTCTTTTGTGTTCTACCATGTTATGGATATGCAGAAGATTTTGGACGGTGGACCGTGGTCATTCGAACAAAATGTGCTGGTTTACAATAAAGCATCAGATATGGAGGATCCACACGTGGTGAAATTAGAAGAGATAGACATATGGGTTCAAGTGTTCGATATTCCTACAGGTTTCTTATCGAAAATATATTTAGGAGTGTGGGGGATTATATCGGAAAGTACATCAAAGCAGACCCTTCAAACTTGGATGGATTATGAAAATCATGTGTTCGTATCAGGGTCAAGATGAGTATTTTGAAGCCAATAAAACGAAGGATGAAAATTAAGAGGGAAGGTGGAGCTTGGAGTTGGGTGAATTTTAAATATGAAAGACTGGGCACATTTTGCTTCGTTTGTGGGATGTTGGGACATATAGAGAGGGATTGTAACGTAGTCTATGCGAACCCAGATAAAGAAATTGAACGTGCATACGGGGCATGGTTGCGTGCACCAACTCGAAATGCAAAACAAAGCACAGGAGTAAGGTGGTTACGGAATACTGATGGAGAGTCCAGTTGGTCGGAGTACGGTGGTCGGACAAGTTCACAGACAAGGCACACCAATCAGCCGATAATCAAGGCTAGGTTTCAGGAGGTAGATGGGGTATTATACGATTTACATGGAGATAATGGAGTGATTACAGTTACATCACGTAATCAGGGGGATAAGGATGGGATACTAAAGAATTCAAATTTATCTGTTTTGGAGGGAGGAGAAAATGAGGCCGAAAATGTAGTACTTGATACTAAGAGACGTCGAGTGGATATAAGTGAAGGTAAAAAGGATAATGGGCTAATTAGTATGCAAACAGATGGGCTTGGGGAGAGTTTAGAAGATAATGAAAATCAAATAAGAGAAAGTGAAGATCCAAAAAACGTGAAGTTGGCGGGTTCTGGGATCCAGGACCGCCTATCATTATGAGTTTCTTAGTATGGAACTGTCGTGGGGCAGGGCAACCTCCGAGCAGTTAGATTTCTAAAGGAAATCATCAGTCGACTTAGGCCTAACTTAATTTTTTTGTCTGAGACTTTAGTTAAAAGAAATAAAATAGATGCCGTGTGTAGAGAGATTCATTTTGGTGGATGTTTTGCAGTAGATTCTGAAGGCCATTCTGGGGGCCTTGCTCTTTTGTGGAAAAATGAGGGGGGTGTGGAGATTAAGGGGAGTTGCAACCATTATATACACTTCGAGGTAGAATGTGAACAAATTGGTAGGTGGAGATATACTGGCTTCTATGGTTGTCCGGAAAGAGGTAAACGGAGAGAATCATGGAATATGCTTAGAGAATTAGCTACACTTTCTATGAATCCATGGTGTGTAATTGGTAATTTTAATGACCTGATGTTTGCTCATGAGAAGGAGGGAGGTAGAATGCATCCGACTTATCTGCTAGAAGGGTTCAGGGAAGCAGTTTATGACTGCGGTTTGTTTGATCTAGGGTTTACTGGTAGTGCTTTTACATGGGAAAAATCGAGAGGAACTGCATCTTGGGTACATGAAAGGCTTGACAGAGGGTTAGTGTCCCATGAGTGGAAAAATATGTTTCCCATGGCTAATATACAAGTGTTAGATGTCTCGACTTCAGATCACCTGCCTTTGTTCTTGCAGCTAAACAGGCAAATATATATCCTGAGAGTGAAAAGATTTCGCTTTAAGAATATTTGGATAAGGGAAACTGAATGCTTAAGGCTGGTTCAAGACTGTTGGAATAATACAGGGGTGCGAGATATAATTGAGAAAATTCAGTATTGTATATTTAAGTTGGAGGAGTTGGGTGGTGGTAAAGTTAAGGATTTGATGAATAAGATAAAAGAATGTCGAAGGAGGTTGAAGCAGTATAGGTCTAGAAGGGATGTTCATGGGATCCAGAAGTATAATGAGGTTCGTTGGTGTTAGGTCCGATAAGATTGTAGAAGGGGGGTTGAATACAATCTATACCAATTTATCGAAATTTGTTCTTTAAATAATATTTTATTTTAAACAAATTTGAGCGGAATAAATTGAAACAAATTTCAAGTTGAATATAACAATATATTAACTTGATGGGTGTTACAATTTCAGTACAGAAATTAATCAAGTTGATAAAAACTAATTTAGAAAATTCGACATGAACTTTTCTAATTTAGTTAATAAAAATCAAGATTAGAACTAGGAAACTTAATTCGCTAGTAGTACAAGAACAATAAATAAACAAGTTCCACCGGATAAAATATTACAAGAGAGATGAACTTGATTTTGCAGAAATTAATTTGTTCTTGAGCTTGGGAGAGAAAATGGAGCTGCTGGGATTTTTTTGATGTGTTCTAATTATCTCCTTCCTGCTGTGTCTTCATTTTGTATTTAAACAAAATCAGCTGCTGCCTCTTGAATCTGTCGGTATGACTTAACAGGTCATATTGAACCTTCAGTATGACTTAATAGATATATTGAGGCTGATTGGTATGACATAAACTGACACAAATCTCATTGATATGACTTAGAAATAAACTAATATGACTTGCATATGGCTCGGTATGACTTAATATTTGTGTCGGTATGACTAATAAAAATTGTTAACTAAAACTGATTTGAGCTGCCAGCTGAAGACCACACGCTGGAAAGGGAGTGCAGGACACGCGGAGGCTTTGCTTGTTTTCTTTATGGCGCGTGTAAGACACGCGCGTTGTAGGCGCGTCATATCTGGCCGACCGCTTTTGGCAATAGCACATGGCATGTCTGTTTCTTTGTTTCCTTTTGCAATTCACTTGAATTGTTTCTTTGTCAATTCTGTTTAATTCATTTGTTTAATAAACCAATTTGCTTGATTCGATTAAACAAACAATCACACATCTGACTCTCTTTTTCTTTTCAAAACAATTACCTGCCACCTTTAAAAAACAAGTCATATTTCGTCCTTATTAGAGGTAACTCCGTAGACTTGCTTTTTAACCCGCACAGCTTATAATCTTTAATTAATAAATAATTTATTTAATCTAGAAATTATAAAAATAAATATCTAATATTATTATATATTTATAAATATAATTTTCTAAATAAATAAAATATTTATTAATATAAAATTATTCTTAAACTCTAAACTGCGGTTACCTGAGCGTCTAAAACCGGACTCCTTTTGCTTAACAAAAAATATATCAACTCCAACCGGGGTTCCAGATTTAAGAATATATCACCTTCAATTTTCTTGTGATAATTCTATTTTCTCATAACCCGTCCAGGTGTAAGTTACGGTCTCTTGAGGATGTGAAACCGGACTCTTTTTGCTTAACAAAAAATACAACAATTCTAATCGGAGTTTCAGCATTAAGAATATATCACTTAGAGTTTCTTTGTGATAATTCGTTTTCCTCACAGCCAGTCCACTTGATAGTAAAATCCTTGTGGTTAATTAATTTAGCACTTCTGTTGCTTGCACAATGAAAATATACCAGTCTTGATAGCTTGAACCACTGAAGTTAATGATGAACAACCACTGTTGAATGTTGACACTTGATGTACTGTCTGGTTCATGAGTGACTAACCGCAATGACTGTTCTTCATATATTGATTTTAAAATCTGGTTCCTTTTCTTTTCTCCTCTCTTTATTAATTCTTCTGTACTGTCTCTGTCACTGTCGAAATTTCTGTCACTATAAATGAATCCACTTCTTTAATGAATACTTCACTGAGGCTTGATCAAATGTCTGAACTTCTTTCAATGTAGTAATTCCTCAAGTCTGTAGATTGACCTTGATCTTTTTCTTCTGACAGATAATACAATCTGAGATTTCTTGTGACAGTCTATATACTATTTACTAATACAATCTTGCTTAAGTTGAGTTGTATCCTCGAAATACACATAGGCTACATCATATGCCTTTCAGTTGGGAGTACCTTAAACTGTTGGAAAAATAAGAAATATATTGGAAGCAAAGGGCGAAACAATTTTGGTTGAGAGAGGGGGATCAAAATTATAGTATTTTTCATAATTTTGCTTCGGGACGGAAAAGGAATAATCAATTGAAGGGGCTTAAAGATGAGAATGGAGTCTCGCAAGAGGATAATGAGGGTATGAAAGATGTCATTGTAAATTATTTTTCCAGATTATTCGAAGCCTCGCATGCTGTGGAGTTGTTATCGGAAAGGGAGGGAGTTCAGCTAGTTACAGAGGAGTAAAACAATGCTTTGTCTACTCTAATAACCAATGAGGAAGTGAAGTTTGCTGTTGATTCAATGTACTCAGAGAAATCACCAGGATGTGATGGGCTCAATCCAGGTTTCTATCAAGCATATTGGAGTATCGTTGGTAAAGATGAAGTGGAGTTTTGTCAAGAGTTTTTCAATACAGGAAATTTGCCAAAAGGAGTTAATCGTACTCTTGTTTGTCTAATTCCTAAGGTAAAACAGCCCCAACAAATGACTGATTTACGTCCAATTTCTTTGTGTAATGTACTTTTCAGAATTTTATCTAAAGTCATGGCAAATAGAATGAAAGTTTGTTTACCAACGCTAATCTCTGATAAGCAAAGTGCTTTTGTGGAGGGAAGATTGCTCACAGATAATGCTTTGATCGCATTTGAGGTGAATCATTATATAAAGAGGCGTACGCAATGGAGTAACAGGGTAGCATGCCTTAAAATTGATGTGTCTAAGGCTTATGATAGACTAGAATGGAATTTTCTAGAACATATGCTTTACAAGTTTGGGTTTAATGGAGTATGGATAGATAGGGTGATGAAGTGTGTGAAGTCGGTGTCGTATAGTTTTCTGCAAAATGGGGTGGCATTTGGGGAAGTAAATCCACAAAAGGGGATTCGACAGGGAGATCCTATCTCCCCATACTTATATATTTAATGTGCGGAAGTATTAAGCTCCATTATCAGAAGAAATGAAGAAGTAGGGCTAATTCATGGTTGCACAGTTGCTCGAGGAGCGCCTCCCATCTCGCATCTGCTCTTTGCAGATGACTGCTACCTATTTTTTAGAGCTACTGGTCCTGAAGCAACAACTATGAAGAACATTTTAATGAGGTATGAACGAATATCAGGCCAAGTAATTAGCTTTGCTAAGTCAAGTATTACATTCAGTCCTAATACTACGGAGCTGAATAAAAACTTGATTTGTGAAATCCTGGGAGTTGGTGAGGTAAATATGCCTGGGAAATATTTGGGGGTTCCAATGGTGGTGGGGAGAAATAAGGGTACCACGTTTAATTTCTTAACAGGTCGTATTGAGCAGAAATTGCAAGGGTGGAAGAACAAGTCGCTGTCAAAAGGAGGTAGATCTATTTTATTAAAAACTGCAGCTCAATCAATTCCTAATTTCTTGATGAATCTATTCTTATTGCCGGCTACAGTTTGTGATGAGATTCAAAAAAAGATGAATATCTTTTGGTGGGGAAATGGGGGAAATGGTAAGTGGATTAGATGGATGTCATGGGAAAGGATGTGTTTACCGAAAGAAGATGAGGGTATGGGTTTTAGAGATTTGAGAAAGTTTAATATAGCTATGTTGGCTAAGCAAGGCTGGAGGCTTTTAAACAATGATAATCCACTTGTTACTAGTCTTATTAAGGCTCGATACTACCCTAATTGTGATCTTTTGAATGCGAGTATTGGCTCCAATCCGAGTTACATGTGGCGAAGCATTATTGCTGCTCAGGATGCTCTTAATCAAGGTTGTCGTAGAAGAATAGGTGATGGGCAGGCTACAACAGTCTGGAAGGTACCTTGGCTATACCATGCAGTGAAAATGGATATATTTCCTGTGGCGCCCTCAAATCTGGGGTGAGATTTGGGCCCACTACAATACTAGTTTAAAATAACCTGCGTATTTATATATATATATATATATATATATACAGTTTTGAAAACAAACCCCGAAACATACCAGGATCACAACAGGTTACAGTATGAAACAGAAACTATTCCAAAAGATAAGTTATTACAATTTACTAATATCGTTGGGTTGACCTGATAAGGGACCCACACCAACGACCAAATGTCTAAGTTATTACATCTAATACAATTTTAACCCATTACAATATTACACTGCTCAAAAGCCTATCCAACAACTATAACAAAACCTCAGAGGGAATCTGAATCTCGACTGTCTGCTCGAATCCTGGAAACCCTATGATCATAGTCTTAGGCGATGTCATCTTCTGATTTCACTGAAAGGTTAGATATAACACAAGGGTGAGCAACAAGTCTGCTCAGCAAGTATATATATATATATATATATATATATATATATATATATATATATATATATATATATATATATATATATATATATATATATATATATATATATATATATATATATCAACTATAAAACAATGATAAAATAAATCAATAACGATACTCAGAACTCAGGGTCAAATGATAGCATTCGTTGTCAACTGGATAAATCAATTGGGTAAAATGATACCACAAGTCATTAATGACACTCGGAACTCAAGGTCAAATGATAACAATTGTTGTCAATTGGATAATCAATTTAGGGATTAGAATTGGATTTTCATTTTCGACGCTATGAGTTAAAGTGGATGATCAGTCACACTAAAACTCCGGATATACTCTCTTGGTATATCCAAATACTCAACTGGATCCATGGCCCATTTTGGCCTAATATAATACTTATGTATGGACTGGCGTCCTCAGTCCTAAAACATTTTTATTTTATAAAACTTCCAATTCTATTTGTTTAATACTCAGGCCAGGGGTCGGGACAATCGACTACCCTGTTTAATTAGAGTCAAGGTATAACTCAATAATTCAGACAAGAGATCAGGTATTTAGCATTTTATTCATTTTCAATGAGGAGTAATATTTCAGGTTCAGCGTACATAGAATCAAGTGAATATGATCAAGTAATTATGATTCAGCATTAATGAATTGATTTTATAACAAGGGGAAAAGTAAATCAACACAACATGATGTATCTACAGAGGTAGGGTCGTACAATCAAGTACAAAGGGAACAACATTCGATATAAATTGAATTGATAACAAGGAGGAAAGTAAATCAACACAACATGATGTATCTACGAAGGTAGGTTATATAATCCAGTACAAATGAAACAATATTCGATGTATTTGAAGAACAGGTTAAGGTTACTTGCCTTAATCAAGAACTAATTGGTTATTCCGCTTTGCCTTTGCCCTTGTCACTGGGACCTACTTCCTTCGAATCTAGACATAAAAAAATACTACTTCAGTACTCTATTTAATACTGGACGTACTACTATACTAATTCTACCCATTCGTTAATCCCTTAATATAATAAAAAAACGTATCAAGGTAAAAGTAACAATACACTAGTACATAAACATTTTAAACCGTACTAAACAACAATTAACAATTAGTTGATTAGGATTCAAATACAATCCAATTACCACATTTATATAATTAACTCGTAATTCATATAATTAAGATTTTGGAAAAATTTTGACGGGATCGTTTTATTTAACGAACTACCCGTCGGAATACAACCGGCCCAAACAATCAATTACTAATATAAATACAATCCCAACCAACAATTCAAATCATAACTGATTCAAATCATAACTGATTCAAATGCGAATAATTCTCATATTACTAATTATACCAAATGGACATACAATTCTCGGAAATTTAAATACGAAACAATTATAAAATTCATCTCGGCTCAGGTATACATCATCGCCTTATTTACCCCCGACTCAAATTAAATCACCGTCGAGGGGGCAAAATCCCGAGGGTGCCCTAATTTGGGTCTCCGACTTGAGACTCCGCACAAAAATGTTGTTCGAATAATTAATTTCTCGGAGTAATTCAACAAAGCATCAGATTATAACGAATCAAAGTCACGGATGGAATTAAACAAGGTACTGATTTGTAACATCACATAATCGCAAGATCGAGTACTGCTTTATAACATCTCCGAATCACAAAATCACAACCCATATTCGATCAGCACACACACTTGAGCACAACCATGTACACGACCGGAAGAGACAGGGCAGGGGAATAAACAGAAAAAGGAAGGGGTTTAATTATCGCCCCATCACAACTTACAATTACACACTCGCCCACATACGGACATAACACACACACACACACACACTACATTTTACAAACACACACACACACACACACAGGAGATATCGGAAACAGGGAGAGGAGATGGATGAGCTCGGTCTCGCACAACCACCATACACACAGATTCAAGAACACGCACATACATATATATCGATACATACGGGGGAGGGGAAGAGAGGGTAGGGAGATTGAGGAAAAAAAATTGGAAGGGGAGGGATAACCTTCGAGATTTTGGAGAGAGGGAGAACTGGAGAGCTCTAGAGAGATCGATGTTATGTCTGTTGTTTAGAAATCTAATTAGGGTTTTTAAAGAAGCAATTGAATTGGGGAAAAAAATGAAAACTAGATTTTAGGATTTTACTTTACTAAAAATTATTAAAAATAAATCTTAAAATCACAATCAAATACAAAAATGGATGGAATATTAAATTTTAAAATTTTAAAATGAAGAATGTAAAATTAAAATCACCCCTATATTTTTAAAATATTTTTCGGACCAAGAACGAATTAAATATGAAATTTACAAGATTAAATCCATAAAACACAAATTAATTCGTAAAATCATTTTAAAATCCTTAAATATCACAATAAACCCACCTACTATTTTTAAAACTCAAATAAACTAATAAAGTCAATAATACAAAAGATTCCATAATTTTTACTGATCCCAATAATTTTACAAAATTCTCAGAAGATAATAACACATGATTTAAATAGGATTTAATCCCCCAAAAATAAAAATAAAAGTACGTAGACTTATCCGACACATATAAATCATCACATAAACCCACAAAATGATGTCACACATATTTTACCTCCTCAAAAATATTCATGTCATATAATACACAATTTAAAAAAAATAACCAAATAATATAATATAAAAATACTAAAATTTCTGAGACGTTATATCCTTCCCCCCTTAACAGGATTCTGTCCCCAGAATTTCACCTAAGTAAATAGATGAGGATACTTTTCGAGCATCTCGCTCTCAAGTTCCCAAGTTGATTCTTCAACTCTAGGATTCCTCCACAAAACTTTTACGAACTTAACTCTCTTATTCCTTAACTTCCTATCCATCCTATCCTGAATCGCTACAGGCTGTTTTACAAAAGTCAGATCCGGTTGAATCTCAATAGGCTCGTACTCGATTATATGACTTAAGTCTGGATGATATCTCTTGAGCATCGATACATGAAAAACGTTGTGAATATGATTCTTGTGAGGCGGTAAGGCTAACTCATACGCTACTTTTACAACTCGCCTGAGGATTTCAAAAGGCCTAACATATCTCGGACTGAGTTTTCCCTTCTTACCAAATCTCGTAATTCCCTTCCAGGGTGAGACTTTCAGTAACTGTTGCAGATGATTCCTCTACAGACACCAGTCCTGAGAGTACTCCTGCCAAGGAAACCCCTAAGACTACTTAGCTCATTTGCTGTTTTTCTTACTTGAATTCCTGGCTTTTGTAACTTAACTTTAATAGCCTTCGGCCTTTTTATTTGCATAACTCTTTAACTTAACTATTCACATAGTTAGTTTTTTTTTTACTTTAGTTTTCTTGTCTTTTCTTATAACCTGTTGAGCTTTGGAGTTCACTAGATATTTGGCCCCCTGGCTTGTATCAAACTTGTGAATTAGTTCATCATTTGTTTTACGTGTTCAAAAAAGCAAAACAAAAGTAGCTCATATAGAAAGCAGGATAAATTTCATTAAGCTGTCAAAGAGCGTCGATAAAATGGGTTCAACCCTTACATAGATACTCTATCTTCTACTGGGAGCAATATGCTCGATCTACAATGGTTTCAGTGGAACCTTATTCCTAATAAATAGATAAAAGTCCAAGCCTTTGTCAAAAGAACTTAAACATAATAAGCTTTGAGGTTCACAGCATGCCAAGTTCGGGGCACCTCAACCCCGTCCAAGGTCTCCAACTTGTATGATCCTCGACCTAACACCTTTCTGACTAGATACGGTCCTTCTCAGTTTGGTGCTAACTTCCCTTTCTAGCCAACTCCCGAGGCTTCAATCTTCCTTAGAACCATATCGCCTTGTCGAAAGAATCTTTCCTTAACCCTTTAGTTGTAGTGAAAAGAGGCTCTCTTCTGATGTTCAGTATTTCTAGCATTGGCTTCATCTCTAACCTCGTCAATTAAGTCAAGGGCTAGTCTCATCCCTTCTTCATTGGTTTCTGGTTCATATGCCTCAACTCGAGGTGACGCTTGCATAATCTCCAAGGGAACAACTACCTCGGCTCCATAAGCCAGCAGGAATGGGGTTGCTGTAAGAACCCAAAATTTCGGTAGAATTAAAACTTTTCCTATTATGATGAAGTGCGTCAATGAATAGTGATTTGGTGGATGAATAGTGATTTTGAGGATTAAGAAAATTTTTCATGCCACCTATGTACGAGACGTAGTGTGGATATTCCGAAGTTATACTAATAATCTACGGAGTAAATAAGTGTATGTAAATGCGATCGGAATTCAGAAATTCCAAATTATATTTTCGTGTAATATTTGACCGATTATTGAATTATATATCAGTAATATTAAGAAATGATATATTTAATTTGAGGAATTGAGGAGTTAATATTTTGGAATTTTATTATAAGTGATTTGAGAATTTGGAACGAAAACCACTGAGGAAGTGAAAAAAAATGTTCTAGAAACCGCTGAAACTTTACAATGAGATTAAGCGATTGAGCGAACGAATCATGGATTAAGGATATGGTATATTAAGAATCCAAGGAAGGATATATTATGAGAGGGAAAAGGGATTGAGAATAAACTCCTAGAATCGAGATAAAGAGAAATAAACAAGGGATGTTGGAATTAATATTCGTTCGAGGTATTGTGCTATATTAGAGCAATAATATGCAACGTATAAGTTGTAAGATTTATTTTATTCAAGAAACGACAAGGAAATCAAGGCGGTGGAAAAGAAAATAAAACAAAAGGACTTAAGTGCAAGAAACAAGAGACAAGGACTTGGTTGCAATTAGAAAAGGGCTTGGTTGCAATTTAAGTGGATAAGAAATCTAGAGGAGCCAATGAGAGGTTGCCACCTAGCAAGGATGAGATGCATCCAACCAAAAATAGATATATATCAAGTGTATGGCATTATTAGAACATAAAACCAAGAACAAACCATTCTGCCCAGCAGAACACCTCTCAGTAAAACGGGCCTAGAGCCTTCATTACTCAATGAAATTTTTTGTTCTTTATATGGTTAGAAAGCTGTTGAGACGCTCTACAACTTTCATTCAGGAGCCTCGACCAGGAAACGAGTGCAAGGGCTTCGTTTTGGCTGATCTTTGGAGCGTTTTTTTCCAGTCAGGAAACCCACTTCCATGTTCTTGATTTCTTCGGTGAGATTGAAGATGGTGAGCATAGAGTAAGGCTTCCCCAAGGTTAACCAAGCTTGTTTGAGATTGTAAGAACATCAAGAAGGTATAAAACTCTAATCCCTCTTGGCCATGAATTATTTATGGTGTTTAATGTTAGATCCATGGATGTTAGTGTGAATCTTGGACATATAAGTTATGGATGATGTAGATCTTGAGTTTAAGTGTTGTGGTTGTGATTTTTAAGCTTGTGGTTAGTGTATGTATCTCCATGTATGTTATAAAGTATGATCTTGGTGATTTAGATGTTGGTTGTGATGTGGATGTAAGATTCTTGGTTGGTTTAGTGATATAAGCATGCTGAGATTTTTCCAGAAACTTGAACTGTCTTGTAAGAGGGTTCTCAACACCCAAATCTTGTCCCCTGAGGTCCTAATATATATTGTCGGAAAGGTATTTGAATGTAGTTTCCAGAAATATAAGGTTCATGACTAGGTGATGTATAGATTTTGAGTTATGGCCTGAGAAGTGAAATGTGTTTCTGGATTCCGGGCTGCACTAAATGATCCCCTTGTGAACCTTGTTTAAACCCCTAAAAATTTATGTAGGATCATGGAAAAATTAGACAAGCTAGTAAATGCAGTGGTGAAGGCTACCCAAAAAGAATTGGATTAAAATATGTATTTTTCAATTTTATAAAAATGCTACAGTAAAATTCGCGCAAGGGAAAAAATCGTAAGTGGAGTGTAATTTTAGGGGTAATGGATATGATTCGGATATGGTAACCAAATTAAGTCGAATAAGTGACAAGCGTAATCGAGTGATAACATGAACCTATAGTGGGGCAAGAGTGTCATAAGACGAAGTCATTAAGTTAATTTTGTACCCCCCCTAAAACCCCGCAATTAAAGAGATCTTGTTAAGGTACTAACGATCGGCTATTGATTATGTATAGATCGTTCCACTCCGCAAGCTCGACCACCCCAACCTCACCAAGGCAAGTTTACTTTTCAAAACTTACATATACAAGGACTTTCACTGTTGTGTTTGTAGTTTTCAATTATATCAAATGTTTATGTTTATCGAAGTATCGATGAAATTGAGATGTATAAGTACATATATGTTTGCACCCCTTGAACTTAGAATGAAATGTTTTCTTCGGACAACGACTCTAGCAATAGAGGTCGTAGCGGTCCGTATATACTATTGACCGGGGAGCGGTATATTATTATATCGTAATTAAATTGCGAAAACCCGAAGGGTCATTCGGGGAGTATCGTATACTCAAGTAATTATTTTTATATCTTCGTAAATACTCAAAATACTTATCTTGGATTAAAAGCTTATTTAATTAAATAATTATTTTATTAATTATTAATATTAAATCTTAAAATATCCTTTATTAATTATTGTTCATTATTTTAAAGACAAAGCTAATCCAAGATACCTTTAGCACTTTCAAACGAACTCTTTCGAACTCAAAACATTTTCGAAAACCCCCGGTCAGGTTTGCTTCTTGTGTGATTTCAAGAATCATCGGTCGACTGATGTTGGACCTCAATTACTCAGTTTTCAATCAAAATCAAGTTTTTAAAAGAAAAAGAAAAAGGGACTCTGGCAGGTGTGGGAACCGTTGACGAACGATTCCCGGGATGTGTAAGCGGCCGTGAGCCAGGCGGTCCATAAATTATTATTCCGGCCCAGGTGTTGCCGAAGGATGATTACGGATGTAGTTTTCATCGAGGGTGATTACGGATGTAGTTTTCACCCGGGGATAGTTACGGATGTAGTTTTTATCCTCTACCGGTAGAGAAGACCCGCGGATTATTGGACTTGGATGTGGCGACTGATCATCGTCAATCCTTGTTAGGTTTTTATGTTTTCTTCCAGTCCCATCCTCCACTTTGGAAAAATACTCAAACACTGCTTCTTGGGCCTAAGTGCCAAGTTGCCGATAGTGTGGTTTTTGATAAGAAAAATATTGACATCGTGCAGTATCTAGAACTGCAAGATTTTCTATAAAGATTGGCACGTGTTAGTGCACTCTTGCAATTGTTTCAAAGAATGAAATGTTTTTGTATGGGAAACCTTCTAAGCTAATGGAATGAAAGAGGTTTGCAAAGATGTACTCCATGTACAGTATGTTAACCGTAGAGTGTCTTGCCGAAAATGATATACTCATATGTATATGATATACTCATATGTATATATTTTCAAACTTGTGATATATTGGAATAGGAACCTTATAAAGGGTTCATATGTTATTCTTAAAGCTCCTTAGTGAGTATAGATGTTTTACTCAAACTCGAACATATACATTGTCCAATTATGTTTTGAAATCTGAGATATATACCCATATAGTTGGGAATGTTTTCGAAATGAACCACATCATTATTTTTTCAAAATGGTGAACTTGCTGAGCATTATGTAGCTCATTCATGCTTTATAAAAACTTTTCAGAAAGAGAAGAATTTGGTCGGTTAACTCCGCGCTAGCAGAAGAGGAGTAGAAGATTTACCCCAGAGATGATTTAGTTCCTGATAAATACTGCAGAGTAAGTCTGATAGGTTTTCAACTGTAATAGTAAGACTTGTCTTCAAGTGTAGTTGTATAAGTGGAATTGTGTAAGACTCTGGATTGTACAGATGAATTGTAATATTTAGTGTTACTTTTGATTATCGTTTCTGAGGCTCTAACTTGTTTGTGTGTAAGATTGAGGTCTGGATGGATGTATTGTTGAGTTGTAAAGTTAATACAGGTATGATATGGTTGGATGGTGACGTGACGACCTGAATCTCTGACCTCGGATTTGGGGGCGTCACAGAAATGGTATCAGAGCGATAAGTTACAGTACTCAGAAACGAGAGTGTTGAGAGTTGAGTCTAAGTAGGAGAATGACATAAGAGATCGTAGTAAACTTATGATTGGACTACCGGAAGAGGTACCGGTAAGTAGAATGGACTGGAGTGTTACTGAAGGTATTATACTAGGATCGATAGAATCCCTAGAGACCTTCAGAATGGTGAATAGAGGTTTGAGAGTCGTACATGACCTATCATAGGTAACGATATAGGAAGCAGAGCGAAATCTCGAGAGTAGCTGTGGTAGAGGCGATATTGCCAATATGATCGGATGATTAGGCTGGCATAAATTTTGTGGCCCATATTCCTCCACAGTTTAGGAGGCGGCATTTTAAGAATCAAGAAGTTTGGACTTCCCTACATAATTAAGGGTACTTAGTACTTGGATTAATGAAAGTCTTTTACTTTGGCTATAAGATCCGATTTTCGATAAGTAACGGGTTTACCTGAAGGTTGGTCACTATGTCGTTGTGGATTCCATTACCCTTGATGGCGAATTTTACATGTGTTATACGAGAATGTTATCATAAGACGAGCGTTCTAGATAATTCCACGCATGATTCAGACGCTAGAACATGGTAGTTCAACTTAGAGAACAAACAAGTAGGATTAACAAAGGGACTCAAGAGAAGTTGAATATGGTTGCAACGAGCGATACAGTGATCTCAGAGTCTACCAAAAGAAAAGGCCAGCGGGTCTAGAGTGGGATCCTTTGATAGAGATGTTATCAGGGACTACGTATATTTGTATTGTAGACCTCAATATTTTTGGTATATGTTCACATACACACACCCGCCACTGAACCTATGGACTGCACTGAGATCCCTGAGAGATCTCTTTGATCTGTTCCCAGGGGGAACTGGCCACTTGTGATTCATGTCGGAAGGCATGAAGTAGGACCCTATGGACTTAGCAGGTGTCCCCGGAATGATGTGAAGCTTGGTCTTCAAGATAAAGCACGGAAATGACAGATATATTTGTGAAACCCTAACTCGATAAATGACTTTAAGATGATGATTGAGAGACGCACTAGTTGGTGTCTTGTATTACGAAGACGAAGAGATGGAGTTACCCTCATAGTCGTGATAATGAGATGCACGAATGATTATTAACTTATTTTGGTAACTACCGGCTGGTGCACTACTTCATTTTAAACTGTTCACTAACCATGTTACCTCGATTAGTTTATATCAGGTAACCCTCCTAGCTTTCTACTTCAAACTTGTGGAATAACAACCAGTGATATACTTTCTCGAAACCGGGACTCATCCAAAGTATCTTAATTGATCCCCGAGCATTCTATTTGAAGTTTATAATTATTTCTGCTCAGGACTATTTACGCTTTCTTTCAATTATCCAAGGAAGGTTTGATAAGTGCATATTTTTGCATATTTTTATTGCCTATTTATTGTTTGAATTCGTATTTTAATAAATTATTTTGTTGTATTTCAGGAAATTCAAGAAAAATTGAAGGAATTGCAAAATAAAGAAATAAAGGTCAAAGAAGAGAAAAAGAAGAAGAAGAAGGACCAAAATAGAAGAAAAGGAAAGAAGAGGGAGTTTGGTGCAAAAACTGAATTTTTATTTAAAAACTAAAAAGAAAAGAATAAATAAAAAAATAAATAAAAATGAAGGGCTAGGATTTAATCCCACCAAACAAATGAATGGTGAGGATTAATCCACACCAACCACAATCCCAATCTATTTCCTATAAATAGATTCATTTTTCTCTCTTGTAAAATTACTTAGAATTAGGAGTAGATTAGAATTAGGATCAGTTTTTAGTTCACTCCAAAATTTATAGTGTAATTTTCTTGTAGCACTTGTAATTTTTCAGTTCATATTATTCCAGTTTTTATTGCTTTAATTCGAAGTCCTGTTATTATTCCTCTGTTTTAATTTTTCCTATTCTGTTTTACAAATACAAGCAACAACCTCTCTCTTTCTTTTTATTAATTAAAAACAGCCTCCTTTACTTTTTATTCTCTTTCCCTGCAAAGCAAACGATCCCAACCCACCTTCCTCACTTCGATGCATATACAACCTCAACCCCCTCCGTGTTTTCTTTCGTTTTAATTTCTTTAGTGTCGATGCTTTGTTTGTTAATTGAGTCGCTGTTCAAGTTCGAGTTCGTGGCTGTGTTGTATCTTCCAATCGCGTTATTTCCTGCATTCCTTTCGTGATTGTTCTCTGTAGCATTGTCGTAATTTAGAGTCGTAATTTAGAGTGATTTGCTTTGTTAGGATGGGATGGTTCTGAGTCGTAATTCTTGTTTTTACTGTTGGTTTCATCTAAGTATCGATTGTAGCCGCTGTTGTTAATTCACCGAGTCAACTGGGTGTGGTTTGTAGATATTTGTATTGATTCCTGTTTTGCGAGACTTGAGTTTTGTTTGCCAGAAGTTTGTCTGCGTTCCAGTTTGCGATTTTTCTTGCTAATTCCGAGTTCAGTTTGTTCGAGTTTATTACTTGTTTCGCTGAGTTAAATCTGTTAACTGAGTTTCGCCGCGAGTTTTGTAATATGTCAAATTGTTGTTGAGTTAACGGTTTCACTTAATGTGTATATTGAGTTTTGATTATACGAGTTGTGAGTAGAAGCATGAGTCTTGTTTCGGGATTGTTCGATTGTTGAGTTTTGTTGTTTCGAGTTGTTCATGTTTCGTTGAGTCTTGTGTTAATTGTGTTTGATTTGGTTAATGGGAATTGTTGTTTGATGTGTTTTGGTTTGTGTGTTTTGAGGATTGTCCGACCATCCCCTCTTTTCATCTCGCACAACCACTACCCTCCCCTTCTGCTTTCATTTTTATCAAACCCATCTCAAGCCGACATCCCCTTTCCTTGTCCCTGTAAATTTCATTATAATCGAGTTTGTTGTCTGGTTTTCCCGAGCTGTTAAGAAATTCATTTTGTTGTTATTGTTGCTGGCAAGATTTTGTTCATTTCTTTGTTGAGTTTGAGTTCGTTCTGCGTTGGCTTGTAATTACTGGGTTTGATTGCAATTTTTTTCGAGTTGTCCGAGTATTGGAGTCTTGTTTTCGTTGCTATTTGTTTTCCTTTGCGAGCTAATGTCAAGTTTGTGCTGCGTTTCTTGAATATCTCCCATGTCACCCATGTTTCGTTATCCTAGTGTTTAATTTCGGTTTTGATCGATTGTGCTGATTGTTGAAAATTAAATTTCAGTCAAGTCGTATGTTTGAGTCCTTGTTTCTATTAGTTTGAATTCGTCCGTAGTTTTAGTCGAATGGTATGTTTGCTTGAGTATTTGAGAGTCATGGTTGTAGTTCGAGTTACGAGTTTGGGATTATCGATGAGTTGCTCGAAATGTCTAGTTTGTCTGATTGTTTTGGGTTCTCGGTTGTCTGTGTTTTCATTTTCATCCAGTGCTGTAGATCTTTGTGTTCTGAGTTGTCTTGGCTACAATTACTATCTGAGTTTGCAGAGTTAAAATTTTCTTGTAAATAAAATTTGGTTTAAATCTCAAATCATAATTTTTAAAAAAAAAAAAATTAATTTAGTTTTTGTCACTTTTAATTAATTAGATTAAAAAAATAGAATAATTATTAAATTTTCTTTTGAAAATAGTGTAAATTTTCTTATAGGAAATAAATAGTAAAAATTCCAAATTCTCAAATTTCCCAATTGTTCTAATTCGCCTAAGTTAAAAGTTAAGGATCGCGAAATAAATATTATTCCCTGTGGATCGAATCATAAATACTAAAACGATGATCGTGCGCTTGCGATTTTAATTGTATCTTTTCCGCCACATCAAGTTTTTGGCGCCGCTGCCGGGGAATTAATTATTCGCACCTTAACTTTTAATTTTTCGGATTAGTTTTTTTTCGCTTGCCTTATTTTTATTTCATTTTTTTTTAGGAAAGTTTGGAATTACGGGAATCTTCTCACGGAGCTGGAATTAATCAAAGCATGTTTCGGTAACCCGTATCTCACTCTTTTCGCCTTTTTATTTTTAGAAAATCACAAAAAAATCAAAAAAATCACAAATATCACAAAAAAATTAAAAATTAAAAATCCAAAAAATTAGTTGTAAATACATAATTGTTGCATCATGCATTTAATCACTTAGGGCACATCATCTAGATTTTTTATATTTTTTGTTTTTAATTTTTCGTATCTTATAATTGTGGTGATCGCTGGAGGACCCAAAGGTACGTTAAATTTTTTATTTTATTATTTTTTTTTTTATTAGGACACGTAGTGTAAGCATCCATAATTGTTTATCGTTTTTGTATATATCTTGTTTGTTGCATCAAATAAACGTAATTAAGACTTATTCACGACCTTCAGTGTCTAAGGTTCGCCTGGCTGTTAAGATTTGGTGTCTAAGTGACGAGTTTGGCCTCTTGGCAATGCCTGCTCTAATCTGGCCGAATCGGTCTGAATAATTCTTAATTTACGAAATTTTTAGTGTGTCATAGGTTAGATTTTTCTTTTGATTTTTCACCATTTATTTTGTGTGTTGCATTTTCGCACTTTCTTGCTACGTGGTTTTATCATTGATCAATCTTTACCATGTACGTAGCATTTAGGGATCGTTATTACCAAGGTTGGGATTTTGACGAGGAGTTAGCGGATAATACGATGTGGTATGATTCAACTAGGGAACCTAGTGTATATAACGCGTCGTCTACTTTTAGTGATCTGCATTATAGTGAAAACGATATTGAAATCGACTCTGAATTAGATGCTCTTAACAGACGACTCGAAGCCTTAGAAACCCTTAATGGCCCTTCACACACGTCTTGGCACCCAAATTTCAACTCTCCGAGTCTCGATTTTCAGCATGGCCCCGACTTTCAACAAGTCAACGCCACGTTTCAACCAACCTTTCGAAATGACCATTTTACATCGTCTTCTAATTCCGGTTGGAGAGATTATCCCGATCTCTCATGGAACCAAGGTCATAGCTATCAAACTCCGTCTCCACATTTTCAAGAACCGAACTCTTATCCAATTCCGAGTCAAGTTCCTTATTCAAGTTCAATTCAAACAACCGCCCACCCACCCGGATTTCATGATTCGAGTAGGCAACTTGACACCTTAGAAAAGAGTATCGAGGCTTTATTGATTTCTCAAACAGACTTCATGCAAACCATGACCCAAGATAGGCAAATTTTGAACTCCAATGCTCAAGCCTTATCTAAGTTAGAATTTCAAATGAATCAATTAGCCACCATGTGCGAGCGTGAGACAATAACCACCCCGAATCCACCCGAGGTCAACCCTGAATTTCTTATCACTCAAAGACCTATCGATACTTTCGATGATATCATTTCTCCTAGGTCTAATGTTAAAGTTGACACTCCTTTCGGTGGTGATTCACACGAAGAAGATTCTAATGCTGACATCTTTCATTCTCTAGGTCAAACGAAGAATCCCGATGATTCTGAGTTTGTGACTTCACCTAGACAACCATCAGCTTCTTCTTGTGAACTTTTCCTTTCATCTTCCAAACCTCTTCCCGAAAAACCCAAAGAACTTGATACTCAACCAATAGGAGCTGATCTAGTTAAGGAGGTTGTTTCAAGGTCAAATTTGGACGATCATGAGATTGAGTCTCTTCTTAAACAAGATTTTCAATTGCATTACGAGACCAATCGAGAGCTTCACGAATCTTTTAAGGATTTGACCTCGGAAGAAATGTTTGGAGAGATGATGAATATTTGTTCTAAATGGGAAACCCAACATCAGGATAGTTCTTGTGATCCTAATTCTGTTGGTAAAACATTTTTCGAAGAACCACCCCCACCCGTTTCTATTTCTACATTTTCCACTCGTGCTCCATCTTTCATCGAAACTCATGATATTCATAACCAAGAATTTCAAGTAATCAATTTGCTTAAACAACATGAAGAAGCGTCTAATTGGTCTATGAATGATGTTAGTAATATGAGTTTTATTCTTGCACATAATCTGATCAATCGAGTGGTCTATGCTATTTGTGTGGGTGAGTTTCTGAATTATGTTGGTTGTATAACGAAAATAGTTTTTCCGAGATCAGGTATTGGTTAGTGAATATTTGTACCTCCCATAGTAGAATGTAGGTATGGGGGAGTGCCAGTGTGTGTGTTTCTTTTGTATTTGTTGTGTGCGTGAGTTGTTTTCTTTCGTGATTTTTAGAAGTTTTCAGTCTCCGTCATCCCTTATCAGGTATTATCTCCTCTTTCTCTTCGTTTCTCTTGCATTTTGCATACATTGAGGACAATGCATGATTTAGGTATGGGGGAGGGTTTTAGTGTAAATACATAAAATTGAAAAATCCAAAAAAAATTTAAAAATTTTAAAAATCCAAAAATAGAGATATTTTAGCTTAGTTGTCCTTCCCACTCTTTAAATTCTAGAACTAGTTGGTGTTGACTATTTTTCGAAAATTATATGTATAATGCCTTTAGATGATTTGAACGTAGTCAAGTAAGGTTTTTCCTCATGAAACTTGTGTCGAACAAATTTTTGCTTAAAAGACCAAGACGACACATTTGCACAAGACTTTTGATGGAAGAATTGTATAGGAATGTTATTCGATACCTGAGAGAGAACCCACATGTTAGAACAATGTCGAATCAAACCTTTGCGAGATATTGCTTCTATAGTGTCAAAAAAAAAAAAAAAAAAAAGAAAAAAAAAGTCAATAAATATTTGTAGTTGTAAAGTGCTAGTGTGATTTTGTAATAATAAATTCTTAGTAGGGAAATCGGCTAGGTTGGGCTCATTAATAACCCGAGTAAGTAAGTCCGAGGGGACTTTGTGCCTAGCAACCTAAGGTCGTTAGTGATCTGGGATTGTTGACCTAAAACTCGCTAAATGGGTATTGATGCAAAAGTCTTTTGGGACCTCAACCATTGCACAGTCGATCTAACTGCTAAGAACGTAAAGTTTGGCTAGATACTTGTTTTGATAGAGATTGGGTCAGTTCAATATTGGTTGAAAAAGAGAAAATGTTCGTATGCAGTTAATCCATCAAAGGCCTTAAATTCACTACACACCTTGGAATTTTTTGTAAATTTTTAGTCTAATCATGTGGATTGTGGGAACCTATAACTTGGCTATTATTAGAATAATCTTTCAGGCATATATTTTCCTACAAAATTGTTTTGTTGACACCAATGAAAGCTAGAGTAAAAGAGGAAGGTTGGATACTTGCTGATTTATCTCAAAGATTTTATGGGTATATCTTCTGTAAACCCTTAGGAGACAACACTCCTCCTGTAGAGATCGTCTATAGGTTTAACGGGTTGGTAAACCTAAAATTACCCGTCACACCTACGAAAAGGAGTATAGGACTTTCTATCTAGATTTTCTTTTTGTTTTACTCGAGGACGAGCAAAAGATAGGTATGGGGGCATTTGATAAGTGCATATTTTTGCATATTTTTATTGCCTATTTATTGTTTGAATTCGTATTTTAATAAATTATTTTGTTGTATTTCAGGAAATTCAAGAAAAATTGAAGGAATTGCAAAATAAAGAAATAAAGGTCAAAGAAGAGAAAAAGAAGAAGAAGAAGGACCAAAATAGAAGAAAAGGAAAGAAGAGGGAGTTTGGTGCAAAAACTGAATTTTTATTTAAAAACTAAAAAGAAAAGAATAAATAAAAAAATAAATAAAAATGAAGGGCTAGGATTTAATCCCACCAAACAAATGAATGGTGAGGATTAATCCACACCAACCACAATCCCAATCTATTTCCTATAAATAGATTCATTTTTCTCTCTTGTAAAATTACTTAGAATTAGGAGTAGATTAGAATTAGGATCAGTTTTTAGTTCACTCCAAAATTTATAGTGTAATTTTCTTGTAGCACTTGTAATTTTTCAGTTCATATTATTCCAGTTTTTATTGCTTTAATTCGAAGTCCTGTTATTATTCCTCTGTTTTAATTTTTCCTATTCTGTTTTACAAATACAAGCAACAACCTCTCTCTTTCTTTTTATTAATTAAAAACAGCCTCCTTTACTTTTTATTCTCTTTCCCTGCAAAGCAAACGATCCCAACCCACCTTCCTCACTTCGATGCATATACAACCTCAACCCCCTCCGTGTTTTCTTTCGTTTTAATTTCTTTAGTGTCGATGCTTTGTTTGTTAATTGAGTCGCTGTTCAAGTTCGAGTTCGTGGCTGTGTTGTATCTTCCAATCGCGTTATTTCCTGCATTCCTTTCGTGATTGTTCTCTGTAGCATTGTCGTAATTTAGAGTCGTAATTTAGAGTGATTTGCTTTGTTAGGATGGGATGGTTCTGAGTCGTAATTCTTGTTTTTACTGTTGGTTTCATCTAAGTATCGATTGTAGCCGCTGTTGTTAATTCACCGAGTCAACTGGGTGTGGTTTGTAGATATTTGTATTGATTCCTGTTTTGCGAGACTTGAGTTTTGTTTGCCAGAAGTTTGTCTGCGTTCCAGTTTGCGATTTTTCTTGCTAATTCCGAGTTCAGTTTGTTCGAGTTTATTACTTGTTTCGCTGAGTTAAATCTGTTAACTGAGTTTCGCCGCGAGTTTTGTAATATGTCAAATTGTTGTTGAGTTAACGGTTTCACTTAATGTGTATATTGAGTTTTGATTATACGAGTTGTGAGTAGAAGCATGAGTCTTGTTTCGGGATTGTTCGATTGTTGAGTTTTGTTGTTTCGAGTTGTTCATGTTTCGTTGAGTCTTGTGTTAATTGTGTTTGATTTGGTTAATGGGAATTGTTGTTTGATGTGTTTTGGTTTGTGTGTTTTGAGGATTGTCCGACCATCCCCTCTTTTCATCTCGCACAACCACTACCCTCCCCTTCTGCTTTCATTTTTATCAAACCCATCTCAAGCCGACATCCCCTTTCCTTGTCCCTGTAAATTTCATTATAATCGAGTTTGTTGTCTGGTTTTCCCGAGCTGTTAAGAAATTCATTTTGTTGTTATTGTTGCTGGCAAGATTTTGTTCATTTCTTTGTTGAGTTTGAGTTCGTTCTGCGTTGGCTTGTAATTACTGGGTTTGATTGCAATTTTTTTCGAGTTGTCCGAGTATTGGAGTCTTGTTTTCGTTGCTATTTGTTTTCCTTTGCGAGCTAATGTCAAGTTTGTGCTGCGTTTCTTGAATATCTCCCATGTCACCCATGTTTCGTTATCCTAGTGTTTAATTTCGGTTTTGATCGATTGTGCTGATTGTTGAAAATTAAATTTCAGTCAAGTCGTATGTTTGAGTCCTTGTTTCTATTAGTTTGAATTCGTCCGTAGTTTTAGTCGAATGGTATGTTTGCTTGAGTATTTGAGAGTCATGGTTGTAGTTCGAGTTACGAGTTTGGGATTATCGATGAGTTGCTCGAAATGTCTAGTTTGTCTGATTGTTTTGGGTTCTCGGTTGTCTGTGTTTTCATTTTCATCCAGTGCTGTAGATCTTTGTGTTCTGAGTTGTCTTGGCTACAATTACTATCTGAGTTTGCAGAGTTAAAATTTTCTTGTAAATAAAATTTGGTTTAAATCTCAAATCATAATTTTTAAAAAAAAAAAAATTAATTTAGTTTTTGTCACTTTTAATTAATTAGATTAAAAAAATAGAATAATTATTAAATTTTCTTTTGAAAATAGTGTAAATTTTCTTATAGGAAATAAATAGTAAAAATTCCAAATTCTCAAATTTCCCAATTGTTCTAATTCGCCTAAGTTAAAAGTTAAGGATCGCGAAATAAATATTATTCCCTGTGGATCGAATCATAAATACTAAAACGATGATCGTGCGCTTGCGATTTTAATTGTATCTTTTCCGCCACATCAAGGTTCAACAAATATTTCCTTAATTAATCGATGAATATTACTTAACGAATATTGATATTTGATTGCTTCTTTCATACTTGCACTCTTCAGTTGAGCTCATAAATATTTAACAAATTACTGAGGACATGGATGATCTAATGTCCAGACATCCTTCATGAATTCTTTTCTTCTATTCAAGATGAGATTTTACATCGTACATTGAAATCATAGTAAGGATATCATTTTGATAGTGGTATTCCGAATTTAATTCTATTGTCGGATTTGATAAAGCATGTGTACGGAGGCACCCTTGGGTGGACCGTTTCACTGATAAGTAATATTTGATGAGAGGTTATCGATTGTTCCGATACCTAGAACATTCTCTTCAGATCTTATAGTTTTCTTTTTCAAACTTAATAACTTCTTATTTTCATTCGTTGTCCGAGAAGCCTAAAGTTTCTTCAGTGGCTACGATGTTGAAATTCCGTTTTATCCAAGTGAAACTGGCTAGTCGTTATGTCAATATGAATGACTAGTTGATTGTTCTAACTACTCAAAATTGTAAATGTTGTGAAGAACACCTAGCTAATTGTCCTAGCTGGTGGTGATGTCTCAAACAGGTGGACTAGCAAATTTTGTCTAGCTAGTTGCTAGTGTTTCTTGAAAAGGACTAGTTATTGTTTCACTGGTCCAACTCCCAATTTAATTCATTCTGCAATGCATTTTGCATGTGGTAAAGTATGATGACGAAAGTTTTGACGAATAACTTGATTGAGACCTAATGAGGTCGCCCACTCAACTCGAATTCTACCCATCTTCGTATCAGACTCTATATCACTTGAATATTTTATTCTTTCATTCACACAATGAGAATTCATTTGAAACCACTGGTTACTTGAATGATAAACTACTTTATTCTTTAATTGTCATGGAGTAGAATTGCTTTCTATTGGCTGACCTTCATCAATGCGACTTTAGATTTCCTCTTATTATACAGGAGGAAAAGTATCCACCCGATGTAAGAATTGTATAAAGACCGTCTTTATGACTTTTGTATCCAACAATCATTGCCTTGTGCAACATTCTCTATGGTATCATATTACAGAATTATCGGGACGGGAAGGAATAAACCTTGTTGTATACTTTCTATCCATCCTTACATCTCCAAAAATCGAGACTCCTAGTATTTGGAACCATCAACATTCTTGGAACATCCAATGTGGAATTCTTATTGAAATTATCTTTTGGACCTTATTATTTTGAAACCATTCCTTTCAAAATGATTACTCTAAGGTGAACAGGAGGTACAATTATGAACCGTTACACCAATATGAGATCAAAAACCAAATGTTGTAATTGTGCAGCCAGAGCGTTATGCCGAGTAATTATTAAAGTAGAAATAACATGTCGGGGCATACCACAAGACCTTTAATATTAGTGTGGGGAAAGTTATAAGAAATGATGAGGTGGTTGGGAGTACGCTTCTACCAACCGTTGTCAGGATGTTATATTAATGAATTCTGGAGTTACCAAGCCTTTTCCTGATCCAGGAAATGCAAATCGATTGCGATGTAAAACATATCCTTAGAGGAAACTAACAAGGAAGTGAGATGGACGAGAAAGGAAGAAATATCGTGGCAAGAATGTGAAGCTTTACTTAGCTTAAAGGGATTGATGCACATAGAGAGACATATAGTTTAACAGGCCCCTAATAGCAAATGGATGCATGGAGATATGCCAATGATCCTTCGAGATTACCACCTAATCAAGTTTATTTGGAATCGCAGCCGCATGCAGGCCTCAGGCTGATTGGCGCCAGTTGTGAAGGAGGACGAGCGTATGACATCTTATATATACCATCGAGAACTGATACCCTTACCGGAAATGGAGGAATTGTTGACTAGTTAAAATGAGTAGTTGTTTTTCAAGGATAAGGTTGAAGAGAAGGTTTCGCCAACTCAAGATCGACCTCTGTACTGTGCCAAAGTTGGCATTTCACACTAATATAAACGTTATAAAATTATGGTAGTATCGTTTGAATGGACTAATGAGTCAGAAGCCTTTATGGATTAATGAACAAAGTTTTGGGATGAAATGAGATATTAGCAACAACCTCGTTGTTAGCTATACTTGATGATAAAAAGAGGACTTTGAGAGTCACAATGATGCGTCTTTCAAGAGTTTAAGAGGTGTGTTGATGCAGTAGAAAGGGGATGATAGCCTATACTTCTAAACAACATAAAGGTTACGGGATAGGATATACTAACCGTAAGTCTGGGATTAGTCATGATGGCGTTCACGCATAAAACTGAGACGTTAACCTTATGAGAAAAGTGTGAAAATTTCTCCACAAGTGCCATAAGTATATCTTCATATTAGAACTAAACATAAGAAAGAGAAGGTGACGAAAGGGAGCAGAGAGTATAATGGAGAAATTTGTTATTACCTAGGGAAGGCCAGTGTGGTGGCCGATACCTATAGAAGGTATTATTCGAAATTGGAATTCAGTCAGTATTGACCAAGAAAATAGAGTATATACAATAAAGAATAATGTTAGAGGAAAATAAATAAATTATGGGGAAGGACAAAGATGTATATAGAATTAAGAGAATGATTGGCAAACGGATATGAAGAATGGTATTGGCAAACTATTAAGTACAAACGCAACATGTCAAAAACAAAATGATAGAGATCGAGTGGATCAATTCCGCCCGTAGAAAATCTTGAACGTGGACAGAATTATAATGAATTTCATGAGTAGGTCGCCGAAGACCGAGCCAAGAGATGGCCCTAGTTGATTTATAATTGTTGGACCAAGTGATTTACCTACGAGAGACTTTCCATTTAGAAGATTATCAATTTATATACGGAAGAGATGGTGGTGCAATATAAAACTTCTGCAGTGATTACGTCAGATAGAGACTTAAGGTTAAACTTCGAATATTGAAGGTGCTTTCAAGTATAATTAATAAAAAGATTGAGCTTATGTACTAATTTGATCTGTGGCTGACGGACAGGGAAGAAGAATTATCCAGACGATCGAATTTATATTTAGTGTCGTGCCTTAGATTTCACGGGGCAGTCGAGAATAAAAAAAACTTATCCATGAAACGAATGTTGTTATCACGATCGGTACCATGCGAACGTAAGGACGTCTCTTGTAAAGCGTACTACGAAAGAAGAAGTTTCGCTTTTCTTGCGTTACGAAGAAGTCAATGAACGAGGGATATGGTAGCTGAACTGGTTCGACGTATACCGAAGACTATACAGTATCCATAGCAAGTGGTAACGAATGACGGGAGGCAACACATGCGTGCTAATCAAGCCAAGGAAAATGAGGAATACCGTGCGTATTGACGTTGTCTCAGATTATAGAACACGACCACAAAGTATTCACGGCCCAACGATACAAGGACTCAACACGGATACTATGAACAAGGTAGAAGAGGAACGTATAAGTAGTGGGATAGAAATTTTCATTCAAAGAACAACCGATATGGAATACAGGTCGAGGAGAGCATGCGTTGAGAAGCAACACTAAAGCGTTGGTAAGATCAAGGTAAGAGAACAATAGGGTCGAAGTGTCAACCTGAGAGTTGGAAAGGGTAAGGTTGGAATTGTATCCACAACTATTATCCTTAGGTTCTTAAGATAGAATCCTTTTAAGGAGAGGAGACTGCATTAACCCTATACTCCTCTTAATCTCAATATTACAATATTACAATATTACAAGGTTTATTAGTAAACCTCAATATTACAAGAGTTGGATCCCCTTGATCCACACTAGCCCCTTGCTAGTTACAAGACAACCTCTATACTCCTCTCTTACTTTGTGTATCTCCTTCTATCTCTCTCTCCAAATAAGGGGTCTCCCTATTTATAGGCTCCTCCACCACTTGGAGAGAATTCTAGAACATGTACATCCTACATGGTTCTAGATTATTCCACTAACAAATCTATACAAGATAATTCTAGATCCTACCATATCTAGAATATACAAACATACATAGGAAGTCTCTAGAAAGCTCCCAAGCTCTTGAAGGTTCCGGAAGATTCTACGAGGCTCCACCACGTTCCGCCATCTTCTAGATTCTTCTTGAATTGCCCAGCACCTTCTAGAGAACTCCGCAATGTTCCACTATATTCTAGAGTCATCCGGACCCTTCCGGCCTTCTCTAGAATATTCCGCACCTAAAGAGGCTAAATGTTGGCGGGGCGTGACACTCTCCCCCGCCGAATCTGTCGACGCCCTCGTCGACGTCGTTGCCTCCCAATAGCGATCCAACGCTTCTGGGTGTTGCTCCAACTCCCACGTTGCCTTACTCGGTGCTACACCTTTCCACCTCACCAAGTATTGCCTACTCTGTGCCAAACCCTTCAATTTCACGAGCCGCTCCCCAAGTATTTCCTTGACCTCCTTGGTCCGCCTCTGGGCCCTTGTCGGAGATACCCGTTGCGACTCCTGCCTTGCAACGCCCCCACGTTGCCCCTTTTTGCTTGGCGACATACGCCTCTCGTCCTTGGCTCCATTTCCCCTAGGAGACTTTGAACATCCCTTAGTTATGCCGCCTTTAGCCCCATTCATGGTCGCCTTGCCCACACCCTTGGCTTCACGACCCTGCTTTTCCTTTGTTGAGGGTAGTCCCTCCTCAACTATCCTCATACTCCCAAGGTAGGTCACCATGGGTTCCTCTGTTGGTGCCTCTACCCTCACCATGGTAGATAGCCTCCTCGGCTCTTCTTCTTTTTGGATCATTGCACTCAATGACCCCAATTTCGGGCACTTTGCCATCACGTGTGGCCCTTTGCACACGTAGCACCCCTTTTTCGGCACATAGCCCTTTGGTTTTGCCTCACTCGGGCCATGGCTTGTTGATGCCCCCGCATCCCTCTTCCTTCGTGGACTTCCACTCCTCGAGCCAACACTACCCTCGTCACCCTCGCTGTCATCCCCCTCGCTGTCATCCCCCTCACTCTCCTTGTGATGCTCCCTTAGCTTGGGCAACTCCCTTTGGAACTCCATTAAGGATTCTGCCACGGTTATAGCTTCGTCCACATCCTTAACGTTCCTTCGTTGTAGCTCTTGCTTGGCCCAATTTTGTAGTCCATCCACAAAGCAAAACAAGAAATCCTCATCCGTCATGCTCGGGATTTGCAACATCAAGGTGGTGAACTCGTTCACGTAGTCCCTTATGTTGCCCCGTTGTTTCAGCTCCCTAAATTTCTTCCTTGCCATGTAGACTACATTCTCGGGGTAGAATTGCTTCTTCAACTCCCGTTTGAAGTCTCCCCAAGAATCTATATGGCAAAGCCCCTTCTCCATGTCGGCATGTTTCCTACGCCACCACAAAGTCGCATTATCACTAAGATATCGGGTAGCCGTACGTACATTTGTGGCCTCATCAACAATGCCAACTGCCTCAAAGTAATTTTCCACGTCCCAAAGGAAGTTCTCCACAACCTTGGCGTCCCTTACGCAATTGAACTCCTTGGGCTTAGGTGTCTCAATTTTTCGCGCCTCGAGCGCCCCAAAACCTCCACCAAGCATACCAGCCTCGACCCTAGCCAGCTGTGCCCTGACGGCGGTGCATGCTTCGGTGACCATCTTCTCCAAGTTGGTGACCCGCTCCTCTCGTGCCACCTCCTTCATTTGCAAGTCTTGGACCTCCTCCTTTACACGTCCAAGCTCCTCCAATACATGGTCTTCTAAGGTCTTGAAATTGCTCTCGATCTGCTCCATGCGTGCCTCCAATTTCTCCAAGCCTACGCCGAGCGCCACGAGAACTTCGTCAACCTTCTTCGCCATGATTCGTGTCAAGATTACGCCCTTCGTAACCTTTAGCTCTGATACCACTTTGTCACGGCCTTAGAGTTTGTCCCCTTTCAAAGCCAACCGTGCCGACGTCTAGCACTTGTCGCCCACCTTGCGCTCTACTAGACCAGCCTTACCCCCAAGTGTCACCTACACTTGTGCAGCGGAATAAACAAGTAGAGAAGAAGAATATTTACTAACAAAGCCCTTCTTTATTAGTAAACCTCAATATTACAAGAGTTGGATCCCCTTGATCCACACTAGCCCCTTGCTAGTTACAAGACAACCTCTATACTCATCTCTTACTTTGTGTATCTCCTTCTATCTCTCTCTCCAAATGAGGGGTCTCCCTATTTATAGGCTCCTCCACCACTTGGAGAGAATTCTAGAACATGTACATCCTACATGGTTCTAGATTATTCCACTAACAAATCTATACAAGATAATTCTAGATCCTACCATATCTAGAATATACACACATACATAGGAAGTCTTTAGAAAGCTCCCAAGTTCTTGAAGGTTCCGGAAGATTCTACGAGGCTCCACCACGTTCCGCCATCTTCTAGATTCTTCTTGAATTGCCCAGCACCTTCTAGAGAACTCCGCAATGTTCCACTATATTCTAGAGTCATCCGGACCCTTCCGGCCTTCTCTAGAATATTCCGCACCTAAAGAGGCTAAATGTTGGCGGGGCGTGACACTATGCTAGCATGACAAGTTCTAAATCTCAAGATCCACTTTCACTTCACAAGAGATTAACAAATTAGATGTTTGGGACGCATCTATCAATTAAGCATAACCATACAAGGATATCAATTATACACCACATATAGATCTTCAAAGCATCAAGATACTAAGTTCCATGAATAAATCTGTTAGAATCCCATGACAACGATTAGTTCATAATCGAACCGCTCTTCATCACGGGATCTGATGAAACCATGATATAAAACAAGATATGAATAAAAGAAGTAATTATATTAATAAAACAAAGAGTTGAGAAAACAAATCTAGAATCCAGAATAAAACAAAAGATGAAGTAGATCTAGATCCGTTGCTTGTCAACGAGCGTTGAATCCTTCTCCACTATTCTCCCTTGCAATTCTATATTACAATAATAAAACGATATGAATTACAATGCTAAGATGTGTTTTTATAGGCCTAGATATCTTGACAAGTAAGAAAATTAACCTACAATGCAATTGGAAAAAGGTTTTGGTACAAGAAAATACCAAAAATACAAATAGAATTCGAAATAGGGCAAAATAGGGATTTTTCAGGATTTTTTCCCCGTGACTGCGCAGTCTGCGCGCTATGCTTCTGTTCTGCTCAATTCCTGCGCAGTCTGCTCACTCCGGTGCGCAGTCTGCGCACTCCAAATCTGCCAAAAACTGATTTTTCTTGCTTATCTTCGTTTTCGCTCCGTTTAATCCCGTTTCTTTTGCATTCACTTCCGTCTTCAATCCTTTAGCCTTCAAATCATCATGGAAACTCAAAGCGAGTCTTCATTCTTCATTTCTAAGCTTGAATTCAACTCACTCCAAAATTGATGGAAACAGCAACCCCAATCGACATCCTTGCAAACCTACACATTTGAACAAAACACATCAAAACTACAACAAACTTGAGTCCAAGTACATCAATTTAAGACGATATAAAATGCTCCAAGTGGATATAAAATCCACTTATCAGTTACTTGCAATATGTCTACGTCGGGGGGTTATGAAGTGCTACGCCAGGGAAATACGGGGCTAAAAAAATGAAAGAACTGATATGTTGATGTTTTATACTAAACTTTAGCTCATTTCCCCCCTGAAACTTCTCATATTTTGCGATATAGAGGTCTTGTATTTCAAGTTTGAACACTCATTATCTTTTTTTTCTTTTATAAATCTTTTTATTCCCACTTCTATGATTTGTGTTTGGAACTATTTTTAATTAGTGATACGGACAAGGGGGCAAATAGAGGGGGCATATAGAGGGTTCATGCCAATGGTTTATATTCTTTTTAAGCCTAAAGGGTTAAATATGAGTGATGGTAATTGCACATGCAAGTCATGTATAAAATTTTGTATGTACTATTAGTTCTAAGATGGACCAAAGTATTAAGTTTAGTCTATTTAAGAATTCCCCTCCCAAAATTTCATGGTCCACCCCTACAAAGTTTGTGCATGTTCAAGTTACATGTCTTAATATGATTAGTTGATCTATGTGTTTGTGATTAATTATATGTATATAGGTTGCCCCTCCTAATTAAGATTTGTTAAATTTTAACAAATTTGGAAGCTATAATGTTATTTTTCAGCAACGAGAACATGCACGGCTCTACCCAATAATAAATTTTATTATAAAGATGCGACGTGGTGCAGTGGGACTAGACTTCCAGGATGATATAAAAATATGGTGTCGCCTACCACTAAATGGCTCCTCGTAACATCTATGTAAAATTTCTCTATCAATCTTTTATATATTATAGTAAGTCATTTGAACAAGTTTTCTTGTTTTTTTTTAATTTTCAATTTACGAGTCATCAAATATTCTACAAGCGTATAACTATTATTAAATATTATTAACTCTTAGATCTAATATATAAATGTTTTCTATTTAAAATTTTTATGACATGAATAATATTAATAACGCAATTTCTAAGAAAGTAATTGTTGAAAGTGATTGTCTCAACCTTGTCAACGCAATTTCTGCAAAAGAAAGAGGAAGGAGTAGTTTTCATCTCATTCTTGATGATATAATTCATGTCAGCAGCTTTTTAGAATTTGTTTCCTGGAATTTCATTCGTAGAGATAGTAATAAAGTGACCCATGAACTAGCTCATTATCTGCCTTGGGTAATTGGTAGGAAAATTTGGACTACAAACTTTTCATATTGTATTGTTCCTGTGTTACAAGCTGATTCTTCTATTAATAAAAGTTAGTTGCCCTATCTGGGTCTTATATCTATGTACGTGTAATGCAATAGTATATGTAATATGATACAGTGTTAGGGTTAAACTAGAGTTTTAAACTAAATTATAATTTGGGCCCAATATATGCCTCATATTGTGTTTAATCAACAAATTAATATTTATTCGTTGTGCTTTAGCACACTAGTGTTTTGTGAAATGTGAATTATAAGGTATGTTGTCCTTACTACTTACGTAATGCACAATAATTTTTCTTTTAAAGTATATAATTTTTTTTAAAGAATAAATAGTTTTCAACATAATACAACTTGTATTTCATTTTACTTATAGAATATGTATAAAAAATTATTATGCAAGAAAATTGTTTTTTTTTGAATAATTATTTTGAAGAAAATTGTTAATTATGAATAAAATACCATGGAGAAGTATACAAGATAACGAAACCATACATATAAGCTTAACTCGGTAAATTCACAATTGACTATCGCTTAATCGATAAATTCACTATTGCTAACAACCCACTGTTTGTCAACTCCTCACTGTTGTCTCACATGCTTTTTCTGTAGTGGTTTTACAATATATATCATCATGTTCTCTAGAAAAATCTCTTGAATATCTCCCACCCCTTCTTGCGCTCGGCCCTCTGGCGCTCCTCCTTCATCGCAGTAAAGGCTACACAAGCTGAGACAAATGCAAAAAAAGAAAGAAGATGCAACCCATATGAGCCGACCAGTAACGAAATCAGAGCAAATACAACGATAGTTAAAATGGAACATGCTCAATATTCTAATTGTTACTTCTATTATTTAGGTTGATATTTATCCGCGAGCAATCTCCGTTTGTGATCTCGTATATTTCGCTTCTCATGGAAATGGGCAGTTGATATAAATGCTCATGCATGTGAAAGTTGAAGGAAAAATCACCCAGAGATTAAATTTTGGTGAATTAGTGGATGAAGATTAGTATTGATCAGTGACATATTTTATACTCTGATTTTGCACTATGTATTGATTTGTATTGTTGGTAGTGAGATTAGTATATGTACAAAACATACATTTCAAAATTCTCAAAATTAGTGTTGCAGTTGTTATTGTTATTAATGTTGTAGATTTGAACTTTGTATTACTTTAATAAATAAATATACCGTTGCATTATCAAATAAAGTGCTACATTAGCCATAATTTTATTGATTTTATAACCTTTATTAATAAGCGAAATTCTCTTTTAAACAGTACTGCGGTACCAAATTTGGTTCCACCCTCTTTTAATCCCATTCCTTTATGTTCTTAATCTAATAAAACCTATATATTTATGTTCTTAATCTAACTAGGTAACAAAGCCGCGCTACGCGCGGCACGAAAATATTTTTAAAAATCGTATACATAGAATCATTGTTCGTTGAGTTTTATTATTAGAAAGTTAATATGATAAATTGAAATTTGTGTGAAATGTAATTAAATTTGAATGTTTAAGAATTATGGAAAAAAGAATTAGCAGGAAGAAAACATGTTTCAGTTAAACTCTTAAGTGTTAATAAAAAAATTTTCAAAAATATTGATGACGTATATTTTGTTGCATAAAAAAATGATTTTGAAATCCATTATTAATAAACATTTGTAAAGTTTGACAATAGATATGTAAAAGTAACATTTTTGAATTGTTTTTGTTGTCGATGACATTATGAAATATGTGATTACTTAGTTTGTTGATAAATTTGTTTGTATGACGAAAAAAGAAGCAGAATGTAAATGTGATAAGATGCGTGATTGGCTTAACTTGTCGATAAATTTGGTTGTATGACAAACAAAACAGAATTCAAATGCATTTTGTAAGTCATGCTTCATATTTTTCGGAGTGATCCGACACCTGTATCTATTCATTTGATTAATTTTTTTGAGCATTTGTAATAACTTTTTTGTATGTAATATTAAATTTAAATTAATGGACACATGTTCAAAATGGTACTAACATATTTTAATACTTTTATATTAAATCTTATAATAAATATGTACATGTAATTATTTTCTATCTCCAATGAAAATGAATTTAAAAATTATTGGATTTTGAATAAACACTAAGTCATCTAAAATTAATTATTTAAATAAAATGAAGATCCTCTAACATATTATCAACTTCATCAACTCCATAAAGACCGCTTATTTTTTTTCCATACCAAATTACAATGTCAACATAATTTTTATAATAAAAATTTATAAATATTAAATAAAACGTTATTGAAAGCTGACGTCCGTCTCATAACATACATGCGTGATTAATTTATTAGTAATAGTATAAGAATGTGTTTCGTTAGAATATTAATTTATTCCAACACAATATAATGAAATAACGAATGTATAATTTTTCATTGATTTACTCGTAAAGAAAATGGTTGGATTGGTTCAATTTAATCGAGTCGGTCACACCCCATGTGCAATTTGTTCATGTGTAAAAGTAAATTATATAATATTACTTGTAATTAAACTGTAGATGTTAATTGGAAAATTTATATACTTCCGTATCTTATCATGATTCTCACGGTCTCTAATTACGAATTCATCGAAAAGTTAAAATCGTTTATTTATTATTGTCGGAAAAAATTGTAGCGATTTTGATAAGGATTAGAAATGGACTATATATATAATTTATTTTATCATTTTAACTTGAAATAATTGAACTTTTTTATGTATAATTAATTTTTTATATTAATATAATAATTATAATGTTCTAATAAAGAAATAATAATAACTGAAATATTTATAAATATTAAATAAAACGTTACTGAAAGCCGACGCCCGTCTCATAACAACATGCGTGATTAATTGATTAGTAATAGTATAAGAATGTTTTAGTTAGAATATTAATTTATTCCAACACAATATAATGAAATAACGAATGTATAACTTTTTCATTGATTTACTCGTAAAGAAAAGGGTTGGATTGGTTCAATATAATCGAGTTGGTCATACCCCATGTGTAATTTGTTCATGTGTAAAAGTAAATTATAAAATATTACTTGTATTTAAATTGTAGATGTTAATTGACAAATTTATATACTTTTGTATCTTATCATGATTCTCACAGTCACTAATTACGAATTTATCGAAAAGTTAAAATAGTTTATTTATTATTGTCGAAAAAATTACATCGATTTTGAATAAGGATTAGAAATGAACTATGTAAATAATTTTATTTTATCTACCTTGAAATAATTGTACTTTTATATGGATAATTAATATTTTATATTAATATAATAATTATAATGTTCTAATAAAGAAATAATAATAACTCAAATATTTTATATAGATAATTATAATAATTATTGACTAAAATTTTGTTTTAAGTATAAAATAAAGTGTATTTAATATAAGTTTAATAGGTAACTAATGACTAATTATAATCCTATTAAATGCAAAGAAATTATTTAAATAAAAAAAATAAAAAATGTGAAAAATCAAGAAAAATATTTTGAAGCTTCAGAGTAAAAGCCTCTCCGATCTCCTGCTATTATAATATATATAGATAATCCCACTCCTTTATGTTCTTAATTTGGTTCAACGAATCTAATAAAACCTATATATTCTTAATCAGTATTATAGAATCAAATAAAATCTACAAATTCTCAATTAGAATCATAAAATATAACTCAATTTAACCAATAATTAGACCAAGATTGAACACGAACAAATCGAACTGAAATGTTGCGTAATACAAGTAATCAACATTCAAGTACCGAAACAATCAAACTTCGCAAAAGACAATTTAATATATAGTTGAAATTGCAAGCCCTAGAGCTACAAGAGAACAATAAAAAACCACCATGTTTCAACCCATTGTTTGTCAACTCCTCACTATTCTTGCACATGCTTCTTCTTTATAGTTTTTAGTATCTATCATCACATGTTCTCTAAAAAGTTTCTTCTTGATCTTGGATACCTCCTCCTCCTCCTCGTCCATGGCGCGCTGGCGCTCGGCCATCTGGTGCTCCTCCTTCATAGCAGTAAGTGCCACACAAGCTGAGACAAATGGAAAAAAAGGAAGAATATGAAACCCATATGAGCCGGCCATCAACGAAATCAGAGCACATAGAACATCCTCGTGGGTAACTGTGTGCAAGAGAGAGAGAGAGATTCTAGAACATGAGAGAACACTGAAAACAAATGGAAGAAATTAGGGATTGAAGGGTAAAGCCGTCAATTTGTAATATAGTAAGCTGAAATTACTCTTGCACCCTTGTATGTAAGAAATGTTGATAGTTAAAATTTTAAACACTAACAAT
This sequence comes from Saposhnikovia divaricata, assembly GCA_036435485.1. Classification (NCBI taxonomy): domain Eukaryota; kingdom Viridiplantae; phylum Streptophyta; class Magnoliopsida; order Apiales; family Apiaceae; genus Saposhnikovia; species Saposhnikovia divaricata. Next base: position 248,344,346 of record CM071594.1, on the reverse strand, counting down.
ATTTGATGTAATCTAATCTCGACATCTCGTGTTTGATGCCATGACTCGTGAGCCACGAGGTACATCATGGTTTTACAGTATTCTCATTCTTTTTTTTTGAAGGAAATAAAAAATATATTAAAGAGAATCATTCCTCAAAGAGGTACAAGAACGAGGATGTAATAAAATTCTCTCCTAATTTACAAAATTAAGAGAAAAAGATTTGCATGCTAATAAAATATGGAAATGTCATAGCACTAGGATTGAACATTCTTTTTTTTATTGAAGGAAATATTAAAACATATTAAAGAGAATCATTCCTCAAAGAGGTACAAGAACGAGGATGTAAAAAAATTCTCTCTTAATTTACAAAATTAAGAGACAAAGATTTACATGCTAGTAAAATATGGAAATAATTCCATAGCACAAGGATAGAACAATACAGAGCAATAGATCGTCTGAGAATCCAAAAAAAATACTGAATCAAAAAGACTAATCACCAAGACGCAAGTGGGGGAAACAATGCAGTGATATCAATTTGTACTCGGCCAAAATTTTAGAAAACTAGAGATCTGGGGTAGTGCACACAAGGACCATGAACTACAAACCAGAAATCAAGAAAATTAAAACTAGATCTAACATATTCATATCACCATATCATGTCTTCAAATTTTTTGTCGACCATGAACACTACCAATGATCTGCCACAACGTCCTAGAAAGAATATCAACTAGAACTAGAAGACATGGAGTTGAATGAACCGATCAAAATACATATCCAAAAACAAAGATATGGGGAGATCGGATGAGAGAAAGGAGTGCATATCACCATATCATGTCTTCAAATTTTTTGTCGACCATGAACACTACCAATGATCTGCCACAACGTCCTAGAAAGAATATCAACTAGAACTAGAAAACATGGAGTTGAATGAACCGATCAAAATACAGATCCAAGAACAAAGATATGGGGAGATCGGATGAGAGAAAGGAGTGGGACGAACAAAAAGATGGAAGGAAAAAGCAAGCTAAAAAGACAATAAAGAGAGGGGCTTTCGGTCAAAAATATCAAAATTCATATTAATGCTATCTATAAAAAAATATACTTTTATTATCGTCTTATTGGCTATTGCTATCTTAAAAAAAATCTAAATATTTCCTTTGGACATGTCTGTTGGAAATCAAAAACAATTTTTTTATCTTTGTAATAAAAGAATATTTAGAATTTTTATTTTGATAAAAATTTCAACAAATTTTTTACATAAATTTCAATATATGCTTGTATATAATAAGAATATTCAATATAAATTTTTATTTTTATTAAATATAATAAGAAAATTCAAATATTTTTAACATGCACTCATGTATATCTTCCTATTATACGCCCAACGTGCCACCAAATGATGTTGAGCAGTTGCTCCATATCTTTTTTGACTGTCCATTTGTAGCTCAGTGACGAGATAAAAACTTCCACAATCAGACGAAGAATATGCATCAGAGACTCTAAAAACTAAACCTCAATGCTGCCCAAAAATGTTAAAACACTAAAAATAAAGATTACTTATATACAGTGCATTGCCAGCAGATGGAAAAGATTGATCCAGTTAATCAATATAAGCATGCTTTTACATCATACAGGTTTAAGACTACACAAATTATTAGTTAGAACCATAGGGTTGAAATTGAGGATACTGAGATTCCAAGTAATGCTTACAGTCAAAATTAAATGCACAAGAACTTTCGCAATAAATAATTTTAACTTCTTACAGTAATGCTACCCAGTCCTCGCCAAGCTGCTGTAGATTCAGTTATTTTGCAACATTGAAATCAAACACATATATCAGGCGCCGGGGTATGTGTTCATGCAAGACTTGAGGAGGCCTGCTGCTAATTTGCATCTGGAAGTGATAATTGGCACTAACGCTGTTAATAAGATTCAGAAGAACCTGATGCTTGTGAGTTTCTGGTCCGCTTGTTCATGCCCTGATCTTGATCCCACAAGTGCTATAGAATCCCTTCAAGTATGCATCCAAACCATTATTCAATATGTCGGCACAGTCTAGTGATACCCCTTCTAAACCCTGTCTTGCAACAATTTCTTCATGCATTCCCTTAGGGTTGTCGTATCAAATAAACCACCAATGTCAGATAAGCTACCAACTTTACTGCTACTCACCAAAGACAATGACCTGTGTGCTCCACCTTTACTGGCAGCCCAAAACGGAATGACAAGTGGAGCATGGGAAAATCTCACAGCTGACACTTCTCCCCCATCATCGTTAATAAGACAATCCTTTCGGTATTTGCTTTGTACTGAAGTTCTGTCTTGCAATTTAGCTGGGTGATCACATGAAAACTCTGCTTCACTTTGTATGACCTGGTGCCGTTTAATGTACCGCCTTCTGAGTATCTGGACGCATTGGTTCCCATTCTCCAGATTAACATTAAGAGCTCTACAATCTGGACGCATTCGGTGCATTTGGTTCTTGTTAAAAATAAAGTAAGGCGTAAACTAAGAGTACCAATTAGCTTGCATTTGCCATGAGTTGAAGACTCTATCAAAGCTGCCTGCAAAACCAACATGGCTATAAGAAACTTGCTGGAGCTTCGAAGTGGACCAGAAAGAGGGCATAAATAGAACTGTTTGTTCTCCAACCTTCACGGAATTGTCAAATATATCCGGGGATTCTAGATCATTGCATGTGAGTTGGCAAGACTTCTTGATTTTATGTTCATGTCTGCCATCTAATGGCATGCCATGACACCTGCATGTCTTTTTATGGTAAAGTAGAAAAGTCATAGTGTGTATTGCGAAACTATTTAAAGCGTAACTTATAAGTAAATTGCGAGTCTAATAGAATGTTTCATGCTGAAAAACACATTTTTGCGGACAACTTAATTTCTAAATGCAAGCACCATGGTGAATACTGAATAGTATCAACATGTTTTATTTTATACATCATTTCAGCATTCAACTTTCAGTATGGAAATCCGCAGTTGATGCAATCCCATCTAACAGCATTGAGATATGTTTATTTAATGCAATTCCACCTGAAAAGGATGGCTTGTACTAAATATCTCTACAACTAGTAATGTTTCTTAACAATCTCACTAAATTGGGAATAATTTTATATTTCTGTCACATAACATGACAGGGAGTCGCTAATAATCTGATGCCAAAGTCATCCTTTATAGCTAATCTCTATAAAACTATAGAAATCTTCGATAAATTAATTGTCATCTATTTTTCTCATATGTATACAAACAATTATCCTTCCTTCACATGACATATAGAAAGGGGGAAGGTCCACTAAACACATAAAAGGAACATACATAGTAAGAGAAATAAACCTTTTGGGCCATTTCTTCTGTGATAACTATGGTCTTCAGGGACCACACACAGCATCCTTCAGTTGTCTTAGTTTTCTCTTTAGCCTCTTGAAATTGGGTTTCGTTGGCTGGCTGCACTGGTTTCCTGCTTTGCCTTAATCTGCAGCATGAGCAGGTCCATTGTAGCTTGTCACTTCCAATTTTTGAGGAAATGAGCTGGGCTGTATATCAATGTTAACTTAACATTACCCAAAAAGGTTTTGCAGTTAAATGTTAATAATGTGTATAACAAAATCACAAAAAGATGGTAGCCTTTATGACTAACTTTCAGATATACAATCACAGTAGTAAGTAGTTCCCAGGATAACCCAACAATCTGAAACGACAAAATGAATCCTGAACAAGCTTACTACGATAGCAATGGATCACATATCATAACAGAATCGCTCCCCACATCTAGTGCGAAAGATTGATATTTGTTTATAGAAGTCAACTGAAACCAATGTCAATTATAGGAAAACATAGTAACCAACTAACTTTTATACAGACATATAAGCAACAAAACATTAAACTTTGACAATCCAGAAAACCGTAGTACATGTTTGTCTTGGTACAAAGAAAAGCAAGTTTCTAGTTATTATGAATTGCATGCACTTGAGAAAGTCTTGCGTCAGATACTTCTTTAGCCTAACTGTAGACTTTCCTTTACAAGGACGTTCAGTTTTTTTGGAAGCCCCTCTGATGCAGGATATGATTGCAGTATCTTGCTTCCATCTGTAAAGAGCAAGAGGACATGCAAAATCCTTTTTCTCGTGTGTGTGCAAGTAAAGATTTTAGATTTTAAATACCAACTCATCTTTTATTTGTAGGTGGTCAAGTATATATGTTTTAGCATTAAAATATGTTCAGTAGTTCACCAAAGTTCTAGTAGACAACCTACTAAACCTGCTTACGACTTCCTTTACAAAATTGCATATTGTTTCATAAGGTAACAGAACAAAATCCGATTTCTTATACAAAGTACAGAATCGTATTGGCTGTATCTTTAAAAATTAGCCTAATATATGAATTTATAACTATACTCTTACGGTCGGTCTTACCACTCTTTGGAAGGATTTATAAGCCATTCACATTTGCATTAAAATCAGTTAATAGAATCGACAATTAAATAGGTAGATATACATGCTCATAAACATACAAAAAGAAATGAAAAAAAAGAAAGAAAAAAATTACCTTGAGTAAAGAGGTTCGTACAGTCTTCAATCTCTTTAGCTGCTGAAGAAGTAATTAACTGATGCACATCGAGGGTAGGCACGATTTCCTTTGTTCCTGCCAGCCGCTGCAAGCATTGGCGGATATAGAATATATTCAAAGGGCGGTCTTAATATTAATAATATGCTTCTAAATTACTTTAATCTAATATATAATTACATATATATATATATGCACATACAATAATTATCATATACAGTATTTTGTTTTATAAAAATCATAAAATTATTAACAGCAACACTTGTATATCTTGTTTAGGTTAAATTTCACAGAAATTTGTTGTAGATTTCAAGTGAAATCAGACTTATAAAAGCAGATAGTATTACCCTGAGAAGCATCAGTCCTTTGTCTGAGGGTAACAATATATAATAGCATCGAAAGGAAGTCTGCTTCAACGTTTCAATATCAAAATTTGAAGAGCAAACCATACATTGGTCCAGAGAGTGTAGCATGTGACACCCCCAAATCTGAGGTCAAAGATTCAGGTCGTTACATCACCATCCAACCATAACATACCTGTATTAATTGTACAACTCAATAATACATCCATTCAGACCTCAATCTTAAGCACAAACAAGTTAGAGCCTCAGAAACGATAACCAAAAGTGCCACTAAATATTACAATTCATTTGTACAAATCAGAGTCTTACACCATTCCACTTATACAACTACACTTGAAGACAAGTCTTACTATTACAGTTGAAAACCTATCAGACTTACTCTGTAGTATCTATCAGGAACTAAATCATCTCCGGGGTAAATCTTCTACTCCTCTTCTGCTGTCGCGGAGTTAACCGACCAAATTCTTCTCTTTCTGAAAAGTTTTTATAAAGCAAGAATGAGCTACATAATGCTCAGCAAGTTCACCATTTTGTAAAATAATAATGGGGTTTATTTCGAAAACATTCCCAACTATATGGGTATATATCTCAGATTTCAAAACATAATTGGACACTGTATATGTCCGAGTTTGAATAAAACATCTATACTCACTAAGGAGCTTTAAGAATAACATATGAACCCTTTATAAGGTTCCCATTTCAACATATCTCAAGTTTGAAAATATATACATATGAGTATATCATTTTCGGCAAAACACTCTACGATTAACATATTGTACAGGGAATACATCATTGCAAACCTCTTTCCTTCCATTAGCTTAGAAGGTTTCTCATACAAAAATATTTCATTCTTTGAAACAATTGCAAGAGTGCACTAACACGTGCCAATCTTTATAGAAATCTTGCAATTCTAGATACTGCACGATGTCAATATTTTCTCATCAAAACCACACTATCGGCAACTTGGCACTTAGGCCCAAGAAGCAGTGTTTGAGTATTTTTTCCAAAGTGGAGGATGGGACTGGAAGAAAACATAAAAACCTGACAGGGATTGACGATGATCAGTCGCCACATCCAAGTCCAATAATCCGCGGGTCTTCTCTACCGGTAGAAGGATAGAAACTACATCCGTAACTATCCCTCGGGTGAAAACTACATCCGTAATCACTCTCGATGAAAACTACATCCGTAATCATCCTTCGGCAACACCTGGGCCGGAATAATAATTGATGGACCGCCTGGCTCACGGCCGCTTACACATCCCGGGAATCGTTCGTCAACGGTTCCCACACCTGCCAGAGTCCCTTTTTCTTTTCTTTTAAAACTTGATTTTGATTGAAAACAGAGTAATTGAGGTCCGACATCAGTCGACCGATGATTCTTGAAATCATACAAGAAGCAGAATCTGACCGGGGGTTTTCGAAAATGTTTTGAGTTCGAAAGAGCTCGAGTTTGAAAGTATTAAATGTATCTTGGATTAACTTTGTGTTTAAATAATGAACAATAATTAATAAATAATATTTTAAGATTTAATATTAATAATTAATAAAATAATTATTCGATAAAATAAACTTTTAATCCAAGATAGGGTTTCGAGTATTTACGAAGATATGAACATAATACTTGAGTATACGATACTCCCCGAATGACCCTTCGGGTTTTCGCAATCCAGATACGATATGATAATATACCGCTCCCCGGTCAATAGTATATACGAACTGCTACGACCTCTATTGCTAGAGTCGTTGTCCGAAGAAAACATTTCAATCTAAGTTCAAGGGGTAAAAGCATACATGTACTTGTTCAATCTCAATTGCATCAATAATTCGATAAACATAGCATTTGATATAATTTGAAAACTACAAACACAACAGTAAAAGTCCTTGTATATGGATAAGTTTTGAAAAGTAAACTTGCCTCTTTTTGGTTGGGGTGGTCGAGCGTGCGGATTCGAACGATCTATACATAAGCAATAATCGTTCGTTAGTACCTTAACAATGTCTCTTTAATTACGGGGTTTAGGGGGGTACGAAATTAACTTAACGACTTCGTCTTATGACGCTTTATCCCCACTATAGGTCCATGTCATCACTCGATTACGCTCGTCACTTACTCGACTTAATTTAATTACCACTTTCGATTCATAACCACTAACCCTAGAATTTTGCTCCAATAATCGACTTTTTCCATTGCGCGAATTTTACTCTAACATTTTTATAAAATCCAAAAATTCATATTTTAATCCAATTCCTTTTGGGTGGTCTTCACCACTGCATTCCCTACATTCTCAAATTTTTCCATGATCCCGCATATATTTTAAGGTGTTTAAACAAGGTTCACAAGGGGGTCACTTAGTGCAGTCCATAGTCCAGAAACACAATTCACTCCTGCGGCCATAACTAAAAATCTACACATCACCTAGCCATGAACCTTACATTTCCAGAAACTACATTCAATTATCTTTCCAACAATATATGGTAGGACATCAGGGGACAACATTTGGGGGTTGAAAATCGTGCTACAATACAAGTCAAAGTTCCTGGACAAAACTCAGCAAGCTCAAACTACTTAGATCAACCATTTTTCATACTTCCATAACATAATCAACACTTAATACACTTAGATCATGGTTCATAACACTCATGGAGATATATATATTATCCATAGTCATAAAAGTCACAATCTCAACATCAAAACTCAAGATCCATGCTATCCAATACATATACAACCAAGATTAGTTCTCAAACACATGGATCTACTACCATACTTTATAAACAATACATAACCAAGAGGGTTTGAGATTTTTATACCTTCTTGAGCACCTAGAGGCCTTGGATAAGCTTACACAACTCAAAAACACCTTAGATGGTCTCCTACAACACTTACAATGCAAGATCTAAAGGAAAAACAAACTTGGTTACTATTCACTCAAGCTTGAACAATTTATAACTTAAAATGGGGTGGATGAAATGGCTTAAAATTGTTAACATACCTTGTCTAGATGATGTAGATGACCTAGGAATTATGGTGAGATTTATGAGTGATGGAAGAGGGGAGGAGAAGAATTTTTCTTCTCCACTTATGCCTTGGCCGAGAGCAAGTATTCAAGGGGGGGGGGAGAGAGTTTGATTTTTGTGTTTTGTGTTTGGTGTGTTATGTTGGTGAATAATTGGTATTAGGTTGGGTGATACATATCACATGTAAGCATAGGTAGTGTACTAGCAAGCATGGGCTCATGTACTATGTGTTCCCCCTTTTGAAAAAGCAACCAACTAGATACTATTCATCTTCCAATGGCTAACTAGTTTACTTGATTTCTAACCACTTGGTTGCATGGGCTTGCATGCAATACTACTCCTTGTATTATTATTCTTCCACCAATGCTTATTATTTAATCTTTAATTCGTATCGTATCTTAATTATTCTCTCGTAATAATATTTTGTCGCGTATAGATTTCCCCTATAATTCCTTAAGTACTTATTGTGTAAATTCCTCGAATATCCATAATTCCTCGTCACAATTCTTAATAAATCCTTTAATACTCTAACCATTCTCAAATCCCAAATTTTATAAATATTACTAACAATAAGACTCCTTCCTTCACAATCTTCCTTTTTATATTACATGATAAATGCAACAACGCAGTTTCTCAGACAATCAATTCTATTAATCAACAGGGATGACTAGAAAGGTTCCATATTGACAATGTCACAAGATATTAAATAAAAGGAAATATTACCAAAAATTAGGGTTCTTACAGCCTCCCCTCCTTAAAAGGATTCCGTCCCGGAATCAGGTTGAAAACAGTTGGGGGTGCTTTTCACGCATCGCGCTCTCTAGTTCTCATGTTGATTCTTCGACATTCTGATTCCTCCACAAAACTCTCACTAGTTTGACAACCTTGTTCCTCAGCACCTGTTCTTTTCTATCCATGATTTCTACGGGTTGCTCCACATACGTTAAGTCTGGTTGCAGATCCACCTGATCATGTTCTATCACATGTCGGAAGTCGGTATGGTAGGGTCGTAGCATGGACACATGGAACACATTATGTACTTGCTGCAAGCTCGGGGGTAAAGCCAATTCATAGGCTAACTTTCCAACTCGTTTCAAGATCTCAAAAGGTCCAATAAATCTTGGGCTTAGTTTCCCTTTCTTACCAAATCTCATTAATCCTTTCCACGGTGATACCTTCAACATCACAAACTCTCCTACCTCATATTCTTTGTCCTTGCGGGTCTGGTCCGCATACTTCTTTTGTCTGTCTTGGGCCGCTACCAGCCGTCCTCTTATGAGTTCGATAGTTTCTCTTGTCTGTTGGACCAGTTCAGGTCCTAAAATCTTCCGCTCTCCAACCTCTTCCCAACACAAGGGAGACCGACATCTTCATCCGTATAAAGCTTCATATGGGGCATTCCTATACTCGCATGGTAACTGTTGTTGTAGGAAAAATTCGATCAACGGCAAGTGGTCATCCCAACTTCCCTTAAAATCGATGGCACATACTCTCAACATGTCCTCTATGGTCTGGATGGTTCTCTCGCTCTGTCCGTCTGATTGGGGGTGGTATGCAGTACTCATGTTTAACTTGGTCCCCACGCAATCCTGAAAATTCCTCCAGAACCTGGAGTTGAACCTTGGGTCTCTACCAGATACAATGCTCATAGGAACCCCATGCCTTACCACGATCTCCTTAGATATCTCATAAACTTTGACCATTCGAAATAATGGGTTTCGTAAAAAAAAAACTAATGACTTTTACATACACTCGTCTGTACCGTAAAGACGTAATATCAATTCGAAATCTTCATTTAATAATTCGTACATATCGTGATTGCAAAAATTCCTCATCCACCCATAAAATTACTATTCGTCCAGGTTTCGAATATTCCCGAAAATTAGGGTTAATGCAGTCTCCTCTCCTTAAAAGGATTCTATCTTAAAAACCTAAGGATAATAGTTGTGGATACAATTCCAACCTTACCCTTTCCAACTCTCAGGTTGACACTTCGACCCTATTGTTCTCTCCCTTGGTCTCACCAACGCCTTAATGTTGTTCCTCAACGCATACTCTCCTCGACCTGTATTCCTCATCGGTTGTTCTATGATTGAAAATTTCTATCCCACTACTTACATGTTCCTCTTCTACCTTGTTCATAGTATCCGTGTTGAGTCCTTGCATCATTGGCCCGTGAATATTTTGTGGTCGTGTTTTGTAATCTGAGACAACGTTAATACACACGGTATTCCTCATATTCCTTCGCTTGATTAGCAGGCATGTGTTGCCTCTCGTCAGCCGTTACCACTTGCTATGGATACTATATAGTCTTCGGTATACGTCGAACCAGTTCAGCTACTATATCCCTCGTTCATTGACTTCTTCGTAACGCAAGAAAAGCAAAACTTCTTCTTTCGTAGTACGCTTTACAAGAGACGTCCTTACGTTTGCATGGTGCTGATCGTGATAACAACATTCGTTTCATGGATAAGTTTTTATTCTCGACTGCCCCGTGAAATCTAAGGCACGACACCAAATATAAATTCGATCGTCTGGATAATTCTTCTTCCCTGTCGGTCAGCTACAGATCAATTTAGTACATACGCTAAATCTCTTTATTAATTATACTTGAAAGCACCTTCAATATTCGAAGTTTAACCTTAAGTCTCTATCTGACGTAATCACTGCAGAAGTTTTATATTGCACCACCATCTCTTCCGTATATTAATCGATAATCTTCTAAATGGAAAGTCTCTCGTAGGTAAATCACTTGGTCCAGCAATTATAAATCAACTAGGGCCATCTCTTGGCTCGGTCTTCGGCGACCTACTCATGAAATTCATTATAATTCTATCCACGTTAAAGATTTTCTACGGGCGGAATTGATCCACTAGATCTCTATCATTTTGTTTTTGACATGTTGCGTTTGTACTTAATAGTTTGCCAATACCATTCTTCATATCCGTTTGCCAAACATTCTCTTAATTCTCTGTACATCTTTGTCCTTCCCCATAATTTAGTCATTTTCCTCTAACATTATTCTTTATGGTATATACTTTATTTTCTTGGTCAATACTGACTGAATTCCAATTTCAAATAAGCCCTTCTATAGGTATTGGCCACCACGCTGGCCTTTCCTGGGTAATAACAAATTTCTCCATTATACTCCCTGCTCCCTTTCGTCACCTTCTCTTTCTTATGTTTAGTTCTAATATGAAGATATACTTATGGAACTTGTGGAAAACTTTCACACTTTTCTCATAAAGTTAACGTCTCAGTTTTATGCGTGAACGCCATCATGACTAATCCCAGACTCACGGTTAGTATATCCTATCCCGTAACCTTTATGTTATTTAGAAGTATAGGCTATCATCCCCTTTCTACTGCATCAGCACACCTCTTAAACTCTTGAAAGACGCATCATCGTGACTCTCAAAGTCCTCTTCTCATTATAAAGTATAGCTAACAACGAGGTTGTTACTAATCTCTCATATCATTATTAAAACTTTATTTATTAACCCATAAGGGCTTCTTACTCACTAGTCAATCCACATGATACTACCAGAATTTATAATGTTTATATTAATGTGAAATGCCGACTTTGGTGCAGTACAGAGGTCGATCTTGATTTGGTGAAACCTTCTCTTTAACCTTATCTTTGAAAAACAACTACGCAGTTTAACTAGTCAACAATTCCTCCATTTCCGATAAGGGTATCAGTTCTCGATGGTATAGGTAAGATGTCATACGCTCGTCCTCTTTCACAACTGGCGCCAATCAACCTGAGGCCTGCATGCTGCTGCGATTCCCAATAAACTTGATTAGGTGGTAATCTCGAAGGATCATTGGGATATATCCATGCATCCATTTGCTATTAGGGGCCTTTTAAACTTTATGTCTCGCTATGTGCATCAATCCCTTTAAGCTAAGTAAAGCTTCACATTCTTGCCACGATATTTCTTCCTTTCTTGTCCATCTCACTTCCATGTTAGTTTCCTCTAAGGATATGTCTTACATCGCAATCGATTTGAATTTCTTGGATCAGGAAAAGGCTTGGTAACTCCAGAATTCATTACTATAACATCCCGACAACGGTTGGTAGGAGCGTACTCCCAACCACCTCATCATTTCCTATAACTTTCCTCACACTAATGTTAAAAGTCTTGTGTTATGCCCCGACATGTTATTTCTACTTTAATAATTACTCGGCATAACGCTCTGGCTGCACAATTACAACATTTGGTTTTTGATCTCATATTGGTGTAACGGTTCATAATGGTACCTCCCGTTCACCTTAGAGTAATCACTTTGAAAGGAATGGTTTCAAGATAACAAGGTCCAAAAGATAATTTCAATAAGAATTCCACATTGGATGTTCCAAGAATGTTGATGGTTCCAAATACTAGGAGTCTCGATTTTTGGAGATGTAAGGATGGACAGAAAGAATACAACAAGGTTTATTCCTTCCCTTCCTGATAATTCTGTAATATGATACCATAGAGAATGTTCCACAAGGCAATGATTGTTGGATACAAAAGTCATAAAGACGGTCTTTATACAATTCTTACATCGGGTGGATACTTTTCCTCCTGTATAATAAGAGGAAATCTAAAGTCGCATTGATGAAGGTCAGCCAATAGAAAGCAATTCTACTCCATGACAATTAAAGAATGAAGTAGTTTATCATTCAAGTAATCAGTGGTTTCAAATGAATTCTCATTGTGTGAATGAAAGAATAAAATATTCAAGTAATATAGAGTCTGATACGAAGATGGGTAGAATTCAAGTTGAGTGGGCGACCTCATTAGGTCTCAATCAAGTTATTCGTCAAAACTTTCGTCATCATACTTTACCACGTGCAAAATGCATTGCAGAATGAATTAAATTGGGAGTTGGACCAGTGAAACAATAACTAGTCCTTTTCAAGAAACACTAGCAACTAGCTAGACAAAATTTGCTAGTCCACCTGTTTGAGACATCACCACCAGCTAGGACAATTAGCTAGGTGTTCTTCACAACATTTACAATTTTGAGTAGTTAGAACAATCAACTAGTCATTCATATTGACATAACGACTAGCCAGTTTCACTTGGATAGAACGGAATTTCAACATCGTAGCCACTGAAGAAACTTTAGGCTTCTCGGACAACGAATGAAAATAAGAAGTTATTAAGTTTGAAAAAGAAAACTATAAAATCTGAAGAGAATGTTCTAGGTATCGGAACAATCGATAACCTCTCATCAAATATTACTTATCAGTGAAACGGTCCACCCAAGGGTGCCTCCGTACACATGCTTTATCAGATCCAACAATAGAATTAAATTCGGAATACCACTATCAAAATGATATCCTTACTATGATTTCAATGTACGATGTACAATCTCATCTTGAATAGAAGAAAAGAATTCATGAGGGACGTCTGGACATTAGATCATCCATGTCCTCAGTAATTTGTTGAATATTTATGAGCTCAACTGAAGAGTGCAAGCATGAAAGAAGCAATCACATATCGATATCCGTTAAGTAGTATTCGTCATTTAATTAAGGAAATATTTGTTGAACATTCCTTGGATAATTGAAAGAAAGTGTAAATAGTCCTAAGCAGAAATAATTATAAACTTCAAATAGAATGCTCGGGGATCAGTTATGATACTTTGGATGAGTCCCGGTTTCGAGAAAGTATATCACTGGTTGTTATTCCACAAGTTTGAAGTATAAAGCTTGGAGGGTTACCTGATATAACTAATCGAGGTAACATGGTTAGTGAACAGTTTAAAATGAAGTAGTGCACCAGCCGGTAGTTATCGAAATAAGTTAATAACTATTCGTGCATTCCATTATCACCATTACGAGGGTAACTCCATCTCTTCGTCTTCGTAATACAAGACACCAACTAGTGCGTCTCTCAATCATCATCTTAAGGTCATTTATCGAGTTATGGTTTCAAAATTATATCTGCCCTTTCCATGCTTTATCTTGAATACCAAGCTTCACGTCATTCCGGGGACACCTGCTAAGTCCATAGGGTCCTACTTCATGCCTTCTGACATGAATCACAAGTGGCCAGTTCCCCCTAGGAACAGATCAAAGAGATCTCTCAGGGATCTCAGTGTAGTCCATAGGTTCAGTGGCGGGTGTGTGTATGTGAACATATACCAAAAATATTGAGGTCTACAATACATATATACGTAGTCCCTGATAACATTTCTATCAAAGGATCCCACTCTAGACCCGCTGGTCTTTCCTTTGGTAGACTTTTAGATCACTGTATCGCTCGTTGCAACCATATTCAACTTCTCTTGAGTCCCTTTGTTAATCCTACTTGTTTGTTCTCTAAGTTGAACTACCATGTTCTAGCGTCCGAATCAGGCGTGGAATTATCTAGCACGCTCGTCTTATGATAACATTCTCGTATCACACATGTAAAATTCGCCATCAAGGGTAATGGAATCCACAACGACATAGTGACCAACCTTCAGGTAAACCCGTCACTTATCGAAAATCGGATCTTATAGCCAAAGTAAAAGACTTTCATTAATCCAAGTACTAAGTACCCTTAATTATGTAGGGAAGTCCAAACTCCTTGATTCTCAAAATGCCGCCTCCTGAATTGTGGAGGAATATGGGCCACAAAATTTATGCCAGCCTAGTCATCCGATCATATTGGCAATATCGCCTCCACCTCAGCTGCTCTCGAGATTTCGCTCTGCTTCCTATATCATTATCTATGATAAGTCATGTACGACTCTCAAACCTCTATTCATCATTCTGAAGGTCTCTAAGGATTTTATCGACCCTAGTATAATACCTCTAGTAACACTCCAGTCCATTCTACTCACCGGTACCTCTTCCGGTAGTCCAATCATAAGTTTACTACGATCTCTTATGTCATTCTCCTACTTAGACTTAACTCTCAACACTCTCGTTTCTGAGTACTGTAACTTATTGCTCTGATACCATTTCTGTGACACCCCCAAATCTGAGGTCAAAGATTCAGGTCGTCACATCACCATCCAACCATAACATACCTGTATTAACTGTACAACTCAACAATACATCCATTCAGACCTCAATCTTAAGCACAAACAAGTTAGAGCCTCAGAAACGATAACCAAAAGTGCCACTAAATATTACAATTCATTTGTACAAATCAGAGTCTTACACCATTCCACTTATACAACTACACTTGAAGACAAGTCTTACTATTACAGTTGAAAACCTATCAGACTTACTCTGTAGTATCTATCAGGAACTAAATCATCTCCTGGGTAAATCTTCTACTCCTCTTCTGCTGTCGCGGAGTTAACCGACCAAATTCTTCTCTTTCTGAAAAGTTTTTATAAAGCAAGAATGAGCTACATAATGCTCAGCAAGTTCACCATTTTGTAAAATAATAATGGGGTTTATTTCGAAAACATTCCCAACTATATGGGTATATATCTCAGATTTCAAAACATAATTGGACACTGTATATGTCCGAGTTTGAATAAAACATCTATACTCACTAAGGAGCTTTAAGAATAACATATGAACCCTTTATAAGGTTCCTATTCCAATATATCACAAGTTTGAAAATATATACATATGAGTATATCATTTTCAGCAAAACACTCTACGATTAACATATTGTACAGGGAATACATCATTGCAAACCTCTTTCCTTCCATTAGCTTAGAAGGTTTCTCATACAAAAATATTTCATTCTTTGAAACAATTGCAAGAGTGCACTAACACGTGCCAATCTTTATAGAAATCTTGCAGTTCTAGATACTGCACGATGTCAATATTTTCTCATCAAAACCACACTATCGGCAACTTGGCACTTAGGCCCAAGAAGCAGTGTTTGAGTATTTTTTCCAAAGTGGAGGATGGGACTGGAAGAAAACATAAAAACCTAACAGGGATTGACGATGATCAGTCGCCACATCCAAGTCCAATAATCCGCGGGTCTTCTCTACCGGTAGAAGGATAGAAACTACATCCGTAACTATCCCTCGAGTGAAAACTACATCCGTAATCACCCTCGATGAAAACTACATCCGTAATCATCCTTCGGCAACACCTGGGCCGGAATAATAATTGATGGACCGCCTATCTCACGGCCGCTTACACATCCCGGGAATCGTTCGTCAACGGTTCCCACACCTGCCAGAGCCCCTTTTTCTTTTCTTTTAAAACTTGATTTTGATTGAAAACAGAGTAATTGAGGTCCGACATTAGTCGACCGATGATTCTTGAAATCATACAAGAAGCAGAATCTGATCGGGGGTTTTCGAAAATGTTTTGAGTTCGAAAGAGCTCGAGTTTGAAAGTATTAAATGTATCTTGGATTAACTTTGTCTTTAAATAATGAACAATAATTAATAAATAATATTTTAAGATTTAATATTAATAATTAATAAAATAATTATTCGATAAATAAACTTTTAATCCAAGATAGGGTTTCGAGTATTTACGAAGATATGAACATAATACTTGAGTATACGATACTCCCCGAATGACCCTTCGGGTTTTCGCAATCCAGATACGATATGATAATATACCGCTCCCCGGTCAATAGTATATACGAACTGCTACGACCTCTATTGCTAGAGTCGTTGTCCGAAGAAAACATTTCAATCTAAGTTCAAGGGGTAAAAGCATACATGTACTTGTTCAATCTCAATTGCATCAATACTTCGATAAACATAGCATTTGATATAATTTGAAAACTACAAACACAACAGTAAAAGTCCTTGTATATGGATAAGTTTTGAAAAGTAAACTTGCCTCTTTTTGGTTGGGGTGGTCGAGCGTGCGGATTCGAACGATCTATACATAAGCAATAATCGTTCGTTAGTACCTTAACAATGTCTCTTTAATTACGGGGTTTAGGGGGGTACGAAATTAACTTAACGACTTCGTCTTATGACGCTTTATCCCCACTATAGGTCCATGTCATCACTCGATTACGCTCGTCACTTACTCGACTTAATTTAATTACCACTTTCGATTCATAACCACTAACCCTAGAATTTTGCTCCACTAATCGACTTTTTCCATTTCGCGAATTTTACTCTAGCATTTTTATAAAATCCAAAAATTCATATTTTAATCCAATTCCTTTTGGGTGGTCTTCACCACTGCATTCCCTACATTCTCAAATTTTTCCATGATCCCGCATATATTTTAATGTGTTTAAACAAGGTTCACAAGGGGGTCACTTAGTGCAGTCCATAGTCCAGAAACACAATTCACTCCTGCGGCCATAACTAAAAATCTACACATCACCTAGCCATGAACCTTACATTTCCAGAAACTACATTCAATTATCTTTCCAACAATATATGGTAGGACATCAGGGGACAACATTTGGGGGTTCAAAATCGTGCTACAATACAAGTCAAAGTTCCTGGACAAAACTCAGCAAGCTCAAACTACTTAGATCAACCATTTTTCATACTTCCATAACATAATCAACACTTAATACACTTAGATCATGGTTCATAACACTCATGGAGATATATATATTATCCATAGTCATAAAAGTCACAATCTCAACATCAAAACTCAAGATCCATGCTATCCAATACATATACAACCAAGATTAGTTCTCAAACACATGGATCTACTACCATACTTTATAAACAATACATAACCAAGAGGGTTTGAGATTTTTATACCTTCTTGAGCACCTAGAGGCCTTGGATAAGCTTTACACAACTCAAAAACACCTTAGATGGTCTCCTACAACACTTACAATGCAAGATCTAAAGGAAAAACAAACTTGGTTACTATTCACTCAAGCTTGAACAATTTATAACTTGAAATGGGGTGGATGAAATGGCTTAAAATTGTTAACATACCTTGTCTAGATGATGTAGATGACCTAGGAATTATGGTGAGATTTATGAGTGATGGAAGAGGGGAGGAGAAGAATTTTTCTTCTCCACTTATGCCTTGGCCGAGAGCAAGTATTCAAGGGGGGGGGGAGAGAGTTTGATTTTTGTGTTTTGTGTTTGGTGTGTTATGTTGGTGAATAATTGGTATTAGGTTGGGTGATACATATCACATGTAAGCATAGGTAGTGTACTAGCAAGCATGGGCTCATGTACTATGTGTTCCCCCTTTTGAAAAAGCAACCAACTAGATACTATTCATCTTCCAATGGCTAACTAGTTTACTTGATTTCTAACCACTTGGTTGCATGGGCTTGCATGCAATACTACTCCTTGTATTATTATTCTTCCACCAATGCTTATTATTTAATCTTTAATTCGTATCGTATCTTAATTATTCTCTCGTAATAATATTTTGTCACGTATAGATTTCCCCTATAATTCCTTAAGTACTTATTGTGTAAATTCCTCGAATGTCCATAATTCCTCGTCACAATTCTTAATAAATCCTTTAATACTCTAACCATTCTCAAATCCCAAATTTTATAAATATTACTAACAATAAGACTCCTGCCTTCACAATCTTCCTTTTTATATTACATGATAAATGCAACAACGCAGTTTCTCAGACAATCAATTCTATTAATCAACAGGGATGACTAGAAAGGTTCCATATTGACAATGTCACAAGATATTAAATAAAAGGAAATATTACCAAAAATTAGGGTTCTTACATAGCACACTACAAAGTCCTTCGACAACCAGCAATGCACAGAGAAAGCAGAAGTGTCATCAACAATAAATTTGATGAAAAGCAGGTAGAGAATAAACTAGACAATTTCAATGACCTATTCCCAGATGAGAGTCCTATTTGTCTTTTTGGGTATACCGTGTCTGAATTTTGAAGAGTGGACTCTCATTTAGAAGGGAAAGTGTAACTAAATGTCAAATGCAAGCCTTCTTGTTTACCTTAAAAAGAGTACAATCTGTTAACTCAAGCTTTCCACATACTTTGAGCAATTAGCTCTAAGTTGTCAATATCCTCAGACTCTGGACAACTTGATGGAGCTACAACATAGGAAGCCCAAATTTGCTAACCTTTATAAATTACACAGTCTTACTGGTAGTTTCAGAAATTAGCATAACATATAAATGTATATCTACACTCTTACCATCCTTTAGAAGGATGTTTAAGCCAATCATATTCACATTAAAATCAGAGAAAAAAAAATTAACAAATGAAATATGTAGTTATACATGCTTACCAAACAAACAAAAAGGAGGGGATACCTTGAGTAAAGAGGTCCATACAGAGTCTTCAATCTCTTTTGCTACTGAAGAAGTAACCAACTGACGGACATTTGAAAGTAGGCATGACTGCCTCTGATCCTGCCAGCTGCTGCAAGCATTGGCGGATTTAGAACTTATTCAAGAACGATTTGAATATTTATAATATTTTAGAACTTATCCAAGAACGATTTGAATATTTATAATATATCAATCTTATTTCAGTAAGAAAAAAACATGCACATGTAATAATTATCATATGTTTTGTTTGAAAAAAATTACAAACTATTAACACCAACACTTGTTTAATTTGTTTGAGTAGATTGTCAAGATATGTGTTGTAGATTTTAAAGTGAAATCACTATCAGAATTAGAATTGAAAAGAGTATTACCCTGAGAAGCATCAGTCCTTTCTCTGAAGTTAACAATATATCATAGCACCGAAAGGAAGTCTGCTTCATCGAATCATCGATTCTGTACTAAAATGTAAAGAAAAGACCAAACCATGGTCCAGAAAATGTAGCATTGTAAAAATGTCCTTGGAAGAAAGGACTCTCACTTGGAAGTAAGTGAGTAACTTAATTTCAATTGTTAGCCTTCTTGTATACCTTACAAAAAATAAAATCTGAATTTGAGTTTCTAACATCATTGAGCACTTAGCTCTGAATTGTCAATATCCTCATCCGAATTGTCAATAATTTAGAGTATTAGGAAGGGGAATATAACACCTGTTCGAGCAAGTCAGAAAAGATTCTAGAGGGAACACCAAAAGTCACTTGGGACAAGAAAAAATCGACCAACAAGAAAATAGGACATGTAATATTGACCTGCCTCTTTTGCACATTCTTATTAAAGCACCATTTAAAACTAATATTTTACTAAAGATTAGAAGAAAAACCAACTATTCAAAAAGGGAAATGATTTTGCTGTAACAAATTGATCATACGAGGCAGTAACCCACAATAAACTGGAAACACCTAAAGTAATTACAGTAAAAGACAACTAAACACACTACAATGCTCGATATAAAGCAGATTTTTTACAATTATGTGAAAAGTTTGCTTATCTTATGATTAAAGTTCAAGCTTCAGGTTCTCCTTCAGTTAGGTATCCTAAACTAGTTCTTTTATTAACCTTAAAATTAACAGGTGAAGAAACTTGCTGGAGCTTCAAACAGCACCAGAAAGAGGGCATAAACAGATCTGTTTGTTCTCCAACCTTCACGGGTTTGTCAAAAATATCCTGGGATTGTAGATCATTGCATGTGAGTAGTCAAGACTCTTGTTTTTATGTTGATGTTTGCCATCTACTGGCCTGCCATGGCACCTGGATATCCTTTATATGGTAAAGCTGTGGATTCTGTAACTATTGAATATATAACTTATAAGTAAATAATGTTGCAAGTCTAAAAGGAAAATCCAGCAAAAATAACATATTTTGCTAACAACTCAATTTTTAAACGCAAGCACCGAATGGTGAATTCATCATACAGGAACATACACAGTATCTATTTCAATTTGCTCCAAAATATTTGTAGACATATGTGTAACCCTAACCATATCAATAACTGGGTAAATAAATATACCTCACTGGAGCTAGAAATCGATTGTTAATGACATAACGAAGTCCGAATCGATTAGGAAGAGGATATCGAGTGAGGTCATACACTAATTGAAGACCAGATGGAGTAGAAACTTGTTAAATGCATGTAATGACTGAAACGAAAAACACAAAAAACCAAGTGAATCAATTGCTCAATGTCAATAAATTCACAAACAATTACAAATACAATCATAATTAGTTACATATAACTACAAGTATAGATTTGACCTAGAAATTCATTATTGCGATAAACGCACAAAACGGAGTGAATCAGTTGTTCAATTTCAATATAAATAGCACATACTATAATTGCGATTCAATAGTATACATACACAAATATGGTAGTACATACAAGTATAGAGATGGCGTAGAAATTACTCCTAATTGAAATAATGATACGAAATCTCACAAGCAAAGAGAATCAGTAGTTCAATTTCGACATAATCACCACTCATTACAACTACACAGCATCGAGTTCCCAGTATCGAGTTGAGATTTCAGAAAATACATCAATCTTTTTAGAAAATCAAAACAGATCGCGTCCATCTTTTATTCGGATTGCAATTGAATACTTGCCGATAATCATTTCAAATATATCAGCAAAGTACTTACTAAGAGCATCTCCAAGGGTTGGGTTTGCTAAAATAATATAGGGTTGGGTTCGCTAAAATAATATTGAATAATGGTTGGCTAAAATTTGATGAACTAGTAAGGTATTGGGCTTCAACGGGGGTTGGATATAATGGTTGGCTATATTTTGAAAGTAGTATTTTATTATTATTTTGAATACTTTTTAAATTCAAATTTACAATAATTGTATTTTAAAAATTGTATTTTATTACTTTGAATAAATTTGTTTTATTAAAAATTAAATTTCAATAAATTAATATTAAAACCAATTGATCTAAAAATGTTGTCATATACTTATAATTATAAATTATGACTAAAACTATATTTTCTAAACTATAATAAATTATATTATAATGAAACAAAAAGCAAAGGTACATACCTTCTTGGAGGTGAAGTGGCGGGAGAAAAAGAAACAAGCGGGAGTGGGGAAGTAAACTAGCGGGGGATGACGTGGATGTTGCTGCAGATCCCTACGCCACTAGCAAATATAGCCAAGAAAGTGGGGATGGCTATAATTTTAGACAAAGGCTTTCCAGCGTTGGAGAGCTCAGTTTTGCTTCGGTTGGCTATATGTTACACTGTTTAGTGCCACCGGTTGCTTTTTACCTAAGGGGGATGGAGCATTGGAGATACTCTAAGTTTGTAGGTAAGTGTAATCACGGGTGTAAATGGACTGAGCCAGAGCCGAACTCTAGAGTGATCTTGTATCATTTGTTAACAAATTATCGAATTTGAATTCAAGCTCCAACTTGAGTGTTACGTAAAATACAGATGTGCAAGTGTACACAATCGCAAGCAAGTAATACAGTAGTGAATACCAGAAATCGATCCTCAAGGACTGCAAATTTGTATTAATTGCAAGTAATATCTAACAATTCAGTTATCGAGCACAAAAATTGTTTGATGATTTTTATAACTAATTAATTAAAAGAACTAAATTAACCAACTAAATTATACTAGAGAAGATAGTGTAATGAGTTCCAAATATGAGAAGATAAGTCAGGATAATTACTTCCCCCTAACACGTGAAAATCAGCAAAAGAGTTGCAAAGTACTATAGCAAATTCACAATTTAGTAGCTAGAATTCAATGGTCATAGGTTTCTCTCGAAATCACTATGATATAATTCCTATCAAATAAACTAACATATGTCGATGCCAATTTACTCTTCAGAATACAATTAAGCACCAATTCACAAAGCTATGCATGGTCACAATATATGTCTATACCGCAACAATATTATAATCAAAAGATTTACAAGCATGCACCACTCAAGTTTTATGTCAATTAAATATAACCCTCTCGGTATTATAATTAACTCGTTAACCTACTAGAGTTGATCAGACAATAGAAAGTATTAGCAATAAAATCACTTGAATGAGTAAACCATAGAACTGCATACAATACTCTTTAACAAAAAACCAATAATCTCATGCTAGGGTTCCATAAAAATCCTAACTTAATAAGTTTAGTTCATACTAAAGATCTCAAAAACATCCAAGAATTGATAGCACATATTCATGATGTAAAAAGTTAAGGAGAGAATTCTAAACAAAAAGTTGTAGAAAACAAATCCAGTTGAACGTCTTCGATGGCTGAAATCTCTTTCTTCTCGCTTCTTCTTTCTCTTCTCTGTGCCTCTCTCTTGAACGACGTGTGTCTCCCAATTAGGTCTGATCTCTATTATCTAATAATATCTCTAATAAAAGTATTTTTACTTATTACCATAATTACAAGGAATTTTTCCCAATTAAAATTGAATTTCAATAATAGAAATTCGTCACTAACTCATGGGCTCTGTTTCTGGGCTGATGTAGTTGAAATCTGATATCAAGACCACTTCTAAATTGAAGCCCTTCTCATAAGCTTTCCGTGGGCTGTTGAATCGCCTAAAACGGACTTCTGGATCTCCAGATACGGGTCAAACAGTATAGACTGCGCAGCGACCCGAAAAATCCGAATTTTTTTACAAATTTATCTCCAACTCTTGCTATTTAAACTCCAAACCTTCTTTTATTATAACTCCTTGATTCCTACAATAAAACATTAAAATTTATTAAATAAAAATCCAAATCAATGCAAAATAACTTAAATATAGGGACAATTATTAAGATTAAATGCACGCTTATCACATCCCCACACTTAGCATCTTGCACGTCCTCGGGCTAAGAAGAAAGGAAAAAAAACTAAATCCTATCTAACTAGTACCACTTCCGTAGGTGATCACGGTTGCATTTGGCATATGCAACAAGCCCTTTAAACCCCATGGTAGCCCAAGTGGACGAATAAGGTCTCGTGAGGGTTTGTAGTGAATTTACCCACAAAATTCCTAATTTTTATTATGACTGCCAAGTCTCAAACATGAAATATATCATAGCACTCCACACATGCAAACTTAATCATGTAATAGCTCATAGATGTCATATAATGCGATTCCTCAACTTTACACACCGACGCAACTATTCAACAACGCATACATAGTCTCAAAAGACTAAATATCATGAATAACATCAAAGTCTCAATCAACAAGAAAATAGCATGCCTTGGATGGAAAATAACCTCACAAACACTCAAATCACTCAAATGTTTAGGTGCAACTATATCACTCAAGTTCAATCAAATGCACATGTGCTACCATAAGCTTGCTTGTCCACCAAAATCTCTAGACTTCGTGTTCGTATAAATCAAAAGGTCTTTGTCAAGGATTGTAATGAGACTTAGGTGTAGGGGTAGGAAAATCAAAGTAATAGGCTAACAAGTGGCTAAACTTGACAACTAATAGAGCATAATGTTCATATATACTTAAAGCACCCAACATGAAACTAACATTGAGATATCATCCCACGTACAAAGGTAAACTCATAAATTTCACATTGCAAGAACCACTTAATATACACTCTCTTTTTTTCTTTTCTTTTTTTTTAAACTTTTTTTTCTAGAATTTTTTTTCTTGCTTCCTCCCTTTTTTACTGATTCAAGTGACTTTATTGAGGTGTCACGAAGAAGGAATAGCCAAACCAATTCAAATCCCACCAAAAATTTCACACAATGACAAAGATATCCCCACACTTAGTATTTTACCAATCTCATGTATACATTACACTGCTCTACTAGTCAATCAAGACAAGAAGAAATGAATAAGCTCAAGATTTAGATGGTGATATACAAAGAAAAAGAATATAAGCTCAAGGGGGCTCACTAAGGATTATTTTTAAGGGTACTGTTTGGGACAATACTGTTAATCCTAGTGCCTTTATCATTTTTACACAATACACAATATCAATATGCGCACGACCTGATTTAAAGCAAGTTCTAGAGCAACACATGCAATGACGAATATCTCACCACAAAAAAAAATAGATTGATAAAAGATGTATCAATCACAAATTAAAGCTCAAAAGCTCACATGGTGATAGCATGCCATACTCATCAAAATTGACAATGACGTACATTCAAGTTTTTAATTTTCGCAAGCACATACAAGACATCATCATGTAAAAGGTATTTTACGCTAATGAGACATATACATGACACTCAAATAATTAGCCTACATGGTGTGTACTTATCCTTATTAACATGCTATATTGACAAGGCAATCAATTTTTGAAGTTTTCTAATTTTTTTTATGTTTTCTTTTTTTTTTTTAACTATCCAAAAATAAAATCTAAAAAAGTAATATCTAATGTCCTAAAAGAAACTAAGAAAAGAAAAAAAAGAAAAAAAAATTATCCTAAAAAATAAAATTATTAATGATCCTAATTTTTTTAAAAATTTTTTTTTGTGTTGGAAACCCCTCCCCACACTTAAGCGGTTCATTGTCCCCAATGAATAATAATATTTATAAATCTATAACTAAAAGGTTCCTAAAATAAAATACAAAAATAAAAAAAATTGGAGACAAAAAAAATATGTACAACAAAAGGTTAAAAATACTCCCCTAATGTTGCATGATGTGCCCGTTAATTATCGTTGTTGAAGCTTGCTCCTTCCTTTTAGTAATTGAAATAGGCAGATAGCAGACCCAACTTTGTTTATTAAATAAACAAAGCATCAGTATACCAACTTAACAGGTTGGTGGAGCGGTTGTAGCATTGTTTTGTATGTTGGAGGTCAGGGGTTCAATTCCCCTCTCCACCATTTCCAAAAGCGCGCACCACCAGTTTAATTTCTGCACCGGGGCGCGAAAATTACTGTATCAACAGACGTTCCCAAACCATGGGTAGATTATATTGCACCTCCAATTTTTTTCTGCTCCTGAGCTCTTTAATAAAAAATTTCGTGCCTTCAAATTTATTACAATTTTTTCTGAAACACTTCAAATCAAATACATCAAGGCATCTTGTGGGAGTAATAAAAATATACAATAAAAATTATCTAAAGTAAACTAAAAAATATACAAAAATAAATAAATAAATAAAAATAAAAATTCACTAACCTTACAAAAATCATGGGTTGCCTCCCAATAAGCGCTTTTCTTTAATGTCTTTGGCTAGACATCATTCTCGATCAAGGCTCCATTAAATCACGTGAGGTTTTATCACGTACAACCTCACCTCCCCAATAATGCTTCAATCGTTGTCCATTCACCTGAAATTCACCCCCTTGATTATCACGTAATTCCACAGCTCCATAGGGATGTACTTTCACAATTGTGAAAGGGCCGGACCATCTTGATTTCAGCTTGCCTGGAAACAACTTTAGCCTTGAGTTGAATAATAAGACATGTTGCCCCACTTCAAACACTCGAGATTGAATGTTTTTATCATGCCATTTTCTCCTCTTGTCTCTGTAAAACTTCGAGATTACAGAAAAATCTTTGACAACCTTCCAATAAAGCTTTACCTGATATTTCTTGGGTTTATTTAAGACGTTCGTTGTCCTTAGAAAATTTGCATTCAACCTTGTTGAGCTAAGAATTGTCAAGGTGGAGGAGCTATCCATAGGAAAATGTGACGACTGAAAAGGCAAGACTTTTTGCACAATGTCAGGCGGTTCTTCAATTAATATTTTGGAATCATTCACCTTGCTAGTTAATGGTTGTAATGCCTTGACACAACTTGTTGTCCCATCTCCATGGTTGTCATGCTCAGAATTGAGGGGATCACCAATCAAAATATGTACTAACTTTTCTGAAGTTAGAGCATCTAATAAATATAGTTCAGAGCAATCTTCAACTTTACCTGGAGATTTCATTGTCTTGAAAACATTAAAACTCACCATTTCATCTTGAACCCTCATTGTGAGTTCTCCTTTTTCCACGTCAATTAATGTCCTTCCTGTTGCAAGAAACGGTCTTCCCAAAATAATAGAAACTTCATGATCTTCATCGTAGTCTAATACAATAAAGTCAACAGGGAATACGAACTTATCCACTTTCACTAACACATCTTCAATCTTTCCTTCTGGGTGCGCAAGAGATCTATCCGCTAGTTGGAGGGTAACAGTTGTAGGACGCACTTCTCCAATACCCAACTTCTTAAACACAGACAAAGGCATCAGATTTATACTAGCACCCAAATCACATAAGGCCATCCCAGTATAAGAATTTCCAATTGTACAAGGAATGGTGAAACTCCCTGGATCTTTCTGCTTTGCAGGTAGTTTGTTTTGTAAAAATGAGCTACACTCTTTTGTTAGAGCAACTGTTTCAAACTCCCCTAACCTTCTCTTCTTTGAAAGAACATCCTTTAAGAATTTTGCATAGTTAGGCATTTGCTCGATAACTTCCACGAATGAGATATTGATGTGTAACTGCTTCAAAACATCTAGAAACTTCTTAAACTGGGTATCTTGTTCCTGCTTTTGAAACCGTTGAGGAAATAGTGGTTGTGGTTTCATGGTTGGAACCACCTTAGAAGTCTGGACACCATAATTTTCTGAATTTTTCTCCTCACTTTTAGTTGTTGAGGAATCACCTTCTTTTGATTTAGATATAGCATTCTCCACGACCTTCCTGCTCTTCAATGTCATGGCCTTGCAGTGCTCATTCCCAGCATCCCTAGGCTTTTCAGTGTCACTATGGAGAGTGCCATGTGGTCGATTTCTTAGCTCATTAGCTAGTTGCCCAACTTGATTCTCCAAGTTCCTCAGTGATGCTGCTTGGCTTTGGATGAGAGCATCATTATTTGCCATGTATGCTTTAAGCATATTTTCAAGAGAACTTGATTGTGATGCTTGTTGAGGTAATTGTTGTTGAGCTTGTTGAGAAAATCCAGGCGGATAATTGGGCCTAAAGGTATTTGATGAAGTTCCAGAAGTGGCCCCTTGATTGTTCCAAGAAAAGTTAGGATGTTGCCTCCATGATTGATTGTAGGTGTTTGAATAAGGGCCACTCTTATTTTCATTTCCCACATAATAGACAGATTCAGGATTCAAAGGACAGTTATCATAAGTATGCTCTTCACCACAATACACACATGAAACATTCTTGATTTGATTAACCTGTGAACTCATCGACTGCCCCATAGATTGATTACCTCCCGTCGTCAAGTTCTTGAGCATATTCTCAATGGATGACATTTGAGCTTTCATTGAAGTTACGACATCAACTTCATAAATTCCAGCTACTTTTTTCCCAGCTTGAGCCTTATTAGTTATCCACTGATGGTTATTTGTTGCAATTGTCTCAAGAATCTCATATGCCTGATTATAAGATTTGGCCAACAAAGCTCCATTTACAGATGCATCAACCACCAACTTTGTCTGAGTATTGAGACCATTATAGAATGTCTCCATCTGAATGTAATGAAGAAGACCATGATGTGGATAGTTTCTCAGTAATGCCTTGAACCTCTCTCATGCCTCATATAAAGATTCATCATCCAACTGCTGAAAAGAATTAATCTCATTACGAAGCTTTTCATTCTTGGTGGGAGGAAAATACTTCATAAGAAATTTTTCTGCCAAATCATTCCAATTAGCCACAGAACCTGGTGGCAATGAATTCAACCAATCTCTAGCCATGTCTCTCAGAGAATATTGGAACAACTTCAATCTCAAAGCATCATTTGTGACTCCAGAAAGTTTGAAAGAATCACAAACCTCAACAAACAAACGAAGGTGAAGATGAGGATCCTCATTAGACATCCCACTGAATTGACCGACAGTCTGTAACATCTGGAACATAACTGGCTTCAGCTCAAATTGTGTTGCTTGAATATCAGGGTTGACAATCCTTGAGTTTAACTCACCAACACGAGGTTTCCCATACTGCCGAATGGCACTATCTCTGTCATCTGACACCATCGTACCATTTTGAGCATTAGGTGCCACATTCCGGTTATCAGCAGTCTCATCACCCATAACTAGGTTCGCGCGTTGCACTCTTCTTCTTGCTTTGAAAGTTCGCTCAATTTCAGGATCAAAGACAAATAATCCTGCAGGTTCTTCGCTCATACACAAAGACACCTGATAAGAAACAAATATTACTCCCGTTAGCACATAAGTAACAAAAACCAAACTGTAGAAAATTAACTTGGCAATTAACAACTAAAATAGTCCCCGGCAGCGGCGCCAAAAACTTGTTACGTAAAATACAGATGTGCAAGTGTACACAATCGCAAGCAAGTAATATAGTAGTGAATACCAGAAATCGATCCTCAAGGACTGCAAATTTGTATTAATTGCAAGTAATATCTAAAAATTCAGTTATCGAGCACAAAAATTGTTTGATTATTTTATAACTAATTAATTAAAAGAACTAAATTAACCAACTAAATTATACTAGAGAAGATAGTGTAATGAGTTCCAAATATGAGAAGATAAGTCAGGATAATTACTTCCCCCTAACACGTGAAAATCAGCAAAAGAGTTGCAAAGTACTATAGCAAATTCACAATTTACTAGCTAGAATTCAATGGTCATAGGTTTCTCTCGAAATCACTACGATATAATTCCTATCAAATAAACTAACATATGTCTGTGCCAATTTACTCTTCAGAATACAATTAAGCACCAATTCACAAAGCTATGCATGGTCACAATATATGTCTATACCGCAACAATATTATAATCAAAAGATTTACAAGCATGCAGCACTCAAGTTTTATGTCAATTAAATATAACCCTCTCGGTATTATAATTAACTCGTTAACCTACTAGAGTTGATCAGACAATAGAAAGTATTAGCAATAAAATCTCTTGAATGAGTAAATCGTAGAACTGCGTACAATACTCTTTAACAAAAAACCAATAATCTCATGTTAGGGTTCCATAAAAATCCCAACTTAATAAGTTTAGTTCATACTAAAGATCTCAAAAACATCCAAGAATTGATAGCACATATTCATGATGTAAAAAGTTAGGAGAGAATTCTAAACAAAAAGTTGTAGAAAACAAATCCAGTTGAACGTCTTCAATGGCTGAAATCTCCTTCTTCTCGCTTCTTCTTTCTCTTCTCTGTGCCTCTCTCTTGAACGACGTGTGTCTCCCAATTAGGTCTGATCTCTATTATCTAATAATATATCTAATAAAAGTATTTTTACTTATTACCATAATTACAAGAAATTTTTCCCAATTAGAATTGAATTTCAATAATAGAAATTCGTCACTAACTCCTAGGCTCTGTTTCTGGGCTGATGTAGTTGAAATCTGATATCAAGACCACTTCTAAATTGAAGCCCTTCTCATAAGCTTTCCGTGGGCTGTTGAATCGCCTAAAACGGACTTCTGGATCTCCAGATACGGGCTAAACAGTATAGACTGCGCAGCGACCCGAAAAATCCGAATTTTTTTCAAATTTATCTCCAACTCTTGCTATTTAAACTCCAAGCCTTCTTTTATTATAACTCATTGATTCCTACAATAAAACATTAAAATTTATTAAATAAAAATCCAAATCAATGCAAAATAACTTAAATATAGGGACAATTATTAAGATTAAATGCACGCTTATCATTGAGTCTCTACCTCCATCCATAATTAATTAATTTCTGAATTAAATAATCTATTTAATTCAAACTTGAACCCAAGTCTCTAAACTGTTGCATGATTGCTAAATGCAAATCAAGTTTACTCAATACAAAGGGGGTGTTTGGGTAAACTTTTCTTCGGAAAAAGTCAACTTATTTTAGGACAAAGTTAGATATTCTTAACTTTCCAACTTATTTTTCAACTTATTTTTGCAACTTATTGAATCTTAAGCATACATTAAATACTTGTATAAAAAAAATTATCAAAATATAAAATTTTTACCCGAAAATAAGTCAATAAGTCCATTATAAAAGTTAAGCCAAATAGGCCAAAAGTATACTAAGTTAAAATAAATTAAAATTGACCTAGCGGTCTTAAGGGTGAAAGCCCTCAATAACCAAAAATTAAAATGGGATGTCCAAAATACTACATATCGCTAAGTTTGCCCAAAATAACCAGACGAGTGCGCATTTGGAGAAATATTTGCAAAATAAGTACACTAAAAGTTGAACTTAAACAACTCAGCATTAACCTTCCACCTTTCAACTCATTATCCTTTTCTTTCTCCTTAATTACTGGTGCCTGACCAAATATTTGAAAAATAAGATTCCTCCATCCACCCTCAACACCACCAGTACAACCAATAACTACATCACCATCTACCCTTAAGCCAGCAGCATACTAACATCTTGCAAGGTGATAGTGCATTCCCCAAATGGTAAGTGAAAACTGAAAAGTGTGAGTTTCTGGCCTCCAACTTCAACCAATGCAGTCATCAAGCTCCAATCAATGTTGATACATGAAAGTCTTGCAACACCAACAAATCTCAAATCTTCAAGGATAGGTATCATACTAGGATGCAGTGGAGGAAATCTGTCTTCGAGTAGGGTTACGCCGTCTAGATCGATGTTGATAATTCCCACGGCCGATTAGAGGCTTCCGATCACTGTTCCGAGGATACTTCACCTGAGTTTGGGTATCTGCAAAATAATGCTTGCCCGGTGGTGGTGGCCGTCAAGCACCTCCGGTGTAAGAATCAGTAATCGGAAATAATAATAATCGCGCTGGTAAGAATGTATCTAGTATGATGTGAGAGAATATGTGTAGTAAGTTTTATGTTGCTAAAATTGTGTGTTTGTCTATGTGTAGAAGGGGGGTATTTATAGGCTAGGACTCCTAATTACTGTTTATCCACTTGGTTGCCCACTTGTGCCGTTAAAGCTACAGTGAGCCACTATTGGAACAGTGATTAGTGTCCCCTCCAGACATACCTCGATTCTACCACAGCCGCTTTTGCTACAGTTAAATGTTTTTGTGTCCCCTGCTTTATTGAGCAAGATACCAAGATATTTTGTATAAAAGTATTTTGCTACTGATATTTATTTGTCAAGTTGAGCAATTTGGAAAAGATAATATCTTATGACACGTGTAAGGTAGAAAAAGAACTGTATTAGTGGCAGCGGGCGCCCGTCAATGAACTTTACTTCTTTTCTCTTTTTGTTGTTTGCCCGCTGGTTTTCAGTGTGTCTTTGTCTTTTTGATTGTTTTCTCTTATTTGCTTTTTCTCTGCGGATGTTGCTAGGCTCGGTTTTGCCCAGAGTGATTGCTATGCCATAACACCTTTTGGATGTTTCTGAGCCCCCCTTGATTTCTCCAACCCCGTTTAGAGTAGGGAACTTGATCTTAAGATGGGGGGTGGAGGTGACCGCCTTGAGCATATTTAGGGTTGGTCATCCCAGAATCATGTTGTAAGAGGAAGCCGTGTTGATGACATAAAACTTGACAGTCCGACATACCTGTCTGGGTGATTCGCCGAAATAGACAGGGAGTCTTGTGATGCCCGCTATTGGGACGGCGTTGTGTCCAAAACCGTATAGAGGTGTCTCATTGGGGCATGCTTCCAATTTCTCACCATCTAGCTTTAGCCTGTCCCATGTGTGTTTGAAGCATATATCGACTGAGGACCCGTTATCCACAAGAATCCTTTTTACTTCATTGTTCGCGACGCCCAACGACACAACTAGTGCCTCAGTGTGATTTGGGTTAATGCCCTCGTAGTCTGCGTCTGTGAAAGTAATGATGTTTGGAGGCCCCTCTGATATGGTATAAACAGAGGCCCCTTCTCTATGGGGCGAACTTTGGCCTCCAAATATAGTGTGCACGATGTTTCTACTCTGCCCTTGAGAATTGGGTGCTCCCTGTATTGTTCTTGGCAGGTACTGAGAAAGTACTTGGGGGACATACAGCTGTCTGTATAATGCCCGTGTGTTTCATGGTAATCACAATGTTTGTCTCTCGGCCTGTCATCAGGCGAGGAGTACATCGGGGCTGGTGGCATGTAGAAGGGCTTTCCCCTGATTTCTTTTAGAATGGTTGCTCTTGGGAGCGTGAACTTAGTCCATTCTGGCTCGAGACGTTTATCCGGTCTCTGCAGGTTCGTGGGCCCCAAACGGTCTCTGACCGGGGTTGCGGATTGAGACCTTTGAGCGGGCTGTGATGGCCCGTGAGTGGTTTGCACCTGATGTAAGACTGGCGCCTGCCTTTGATAGGAGGTAAATCTTTCTCTCTGAAAATATTGTGGTTGAGTTGGTGGGGTTCTGGTTTGTTTTAATACTTTTAGGGATTTCGTTTCGTTGATGGCTTGGGATGCTAAGTCATATGCCGTTGCCAAGGTGGCGGGTTTTGTCTCCATGAGGCGGCACACGTATTTTTCGCACTCATAGGGGTTGAGGTCTCTTCTTAGAAGGACCAATGCCTCTGTTTCATTAACGCAGACTACTTTGTTCACAGCTGCCTTGAAGCGGTCAATGTAATCCTACAGGGTTTCTCCATCCCGCTGTGTGATGGTTTCTAAGAACACAGTGTGGACCTCGTGTTGTTGGTTTGCCTTAAACTTGTTGAGGAATAATTTTTTAAACTCCAGCCATGAGTCTATGGATCTGGCGGTTATCTTGCAAAACCACCTTTGTGCACTGCTGCGGAGGGTTGCAGCAAAGAATCAGCACCTTGTAAGGTCATTGTATTCGTAGTGGAGAGCTAACTGATCAAAGTAGCTAAGATGCTCTTCCGGGTCGCCTAGCCCGTTGAAAGAATTGAAGCTGTGATGCTTGATTTCTTTTTGTCGGGGCTAAGCCTCCAGTCTTATGGTAAATGGCGTTCCGCCCAGCTCTTGCTCACTATTCCCCTCTATCTTTTTCTTTAGTTCCATGATGGTATGCAACATTTCTGCGTTTGTTGGCTGTGTGCTATTGGATTCTTTTGGGCGGATATGAGACCGCTCTCTCTTCCTTTGTGTTTCATATTCAGTTAAGACCTTTTCATAAGCGGCCTTTTTGTCTATAATTAACTTTCTTGGTCTCTCTGTTTTCTGTTTTGCTCCCATATCTCGGGTTGATGATGATCTTTGTTTGTGCCTCTCATGGTTTGCTTCTTGAGATAAGCCTAGGCGAGAGAAGGCAGAATTTGCCTTTCGCGGTCGGCTGTGTGCCTCGCTGCGGTCATCGTGTAGATTCACTTGGGGATTCTCTTGACTCAGGTGGCGGCTCTTGGGCCTGTTGAGGGAAAGCTAATGCTATCTGCATGAGTAAGTCTATCTGTTGCTGATTATAGCCCGTTAAGTTTAGGCTAAGGATTTGTTCGTGGTTGTCTACCCGAGGGGGGTTAGTCTGTATGCGGTGCTCTGGGTTTATTAGTGGGTTCTTTGGCGGGACGCCATTTGTGTTTCCTTCTTTTTCTATTAGTGGCATCACGTCTGGGTTTGCTGACGTAGTGCCTCTAGATCGGGTGGTATGGGCCATTTTGATAGTGTATATTTTGTTTGTTTGGGATCGTTTTGTTGGTGTTTTTTCTCGTGCAGTTAGTTTGGGTAGAGCAGGCGAGGGATTTCTCTTTAAGAAAAATATCCCCTCCTTCTAGCGCCAAATGATAATTCACACGGCCGATTAGAGGCTTCCGATCATTGTTCCGAGGATACTTCACCTGAGTTTGGGTATCTGCAAAATAATGCTTGCCCGGTGGTGGTGGCCGTCAAGCACCTCCGGTGTAAGAATCAGTAATCGGAAATAATAATAATCGCGCTGGTAAGAATTTATCTAGTATGATGTGAGAGAATATGTGTAGAAAGTTTTGTGTTGCTAAATTTGTGTGTTTGTCTATGTGTAGAAGGGGGGTATTTATAGGCTAGGACTCCTAATTACTGTTTATCCACTTGGTTGCCCACTTGTGCCGTTAAAGCTACAGTGAGCCACTATTGGAATAGTGATTAGTGTCCCCTCCTGACATACCTCGATTCTACCACAACCGCTTTTGCTACAGTTGAATGTTTTTGTGTCCCTTGCTTTATTGAGCAAGATACCAAGATATTTTGTATAAAAGTATTTTGCTACTGATATTTATTTGTCAAGTTGAGCAATTTGGAAAAGATAATATCTTATGACACGTGTAAGGTAGAAAAGGAACTGTATTGGTGGCAGTGGGCGCCCGCTGATAGCTCTATCAGCAGGTACCTATCAGATGTATATCACCACCACCAACATCCCAAACTAGAGACGATCTATGGCTCGACTGTAAATGCAACAATGAGGGATTTTTTGGCCCGGGATGCATGGACAACTCATCATTGGAATCCATAATCTATTAAAATAATGTCATAATAGTATGGACAACTCATCATTCGGTTTGTTTTGGAAATCTACGTTACAATTACTGATTTCATTCCAATGTCTTAAGACCATAAAGCTCTAGTGTATCTTCATTATCTAGTCTCTTACATCCTAAAGTGTGCAACGTAAAACTGGACTTATCATTTTCACAGTTATGGAGTTGTGATAGCTGTTAGATTAAGTACTAACTTGAATTAATTTTAATTTTAATGCACGAGCTAAACGTACTGGTATAATCAAGTACTTGTTTCAGCAACAGCAAGTGCAAGGCCAAAGTAACATTGTTGGTAACAATTCAATAACCATCAACAAAGCCACAACAAATTAATACGAAGAATCAAGAAACAAAGTCAGAATACAATCATTTTCCTTCTCAATCTGAGCATTTATCAATACAGTAGTAATTCTAACTTGAGTTTACTTAATCAACTACCATGAAACTACAATTTAAGTAAATTCGAGTAGTGGCGCAACAAGTAATCAACATAATTCACACGGATTGTAATTAAAAGATACATAGACATACAAAAGAATAGAAATCGTAGAGAGAGAGAGTGAGAGAGAGGACCTGAGCAAGGGTTTCAGTGAGGGGTGAGTGAATTGGGTCGGAAGAGTGAAAAGAGAGAGGACCTGGGCAGGGTTTTTAGCGAGTGGTGAAAGAAGTGTGTGTAGTCTACTCATATTATCAATGCGCATAGACGTGGGTAAAAAGGGCAACTACATATGATATTTTGGGTAATAAAATAATGTTATTTTGGTGATTTTTTCCGGTTTTAAGAGATATTTAATTTATTTTATTATTTTTTTAAAAAATATAGTGTCTAATATTTCAATTTACTACAAATAAAAAATTATTAAAATGATAATATTAATAAAATAAAATGTGTAATGAGTAACATGGAATAATAGAATTCTAAGTTTATTAAAAAAAAAAAAGAAAAATAGAATTCTCAGTACTTGTACTCCCAAAATAAAAATATATCAACTTCTATTGCATGCCCTCCCAGTACTAAAATAGGAAAAGCGACAAAAGTCAGAAGTTGGTCAATGATGAATAAATAAAATCAAAATGATATTCCCTATATTTCAGCCATTTTTTTTACAGATTTAAATAGTGGGTGTACTAGTAATTTTATTAAAATAAATAAAGTTGTGGATGTAATAGCGTAAAGTGTTGAAAACGTAGAGTGAAATAATGTATGTAATAATGCATTTTATTGTTAAAAGTTACTATTTTTTATAATGTAAAGAAATTAATTTTGTTTGATGTCGAAAATTTTCTATAAATTAATTATTAATAATTTATTGATTATTAATTAATTAATAATTATCCGAAAAATCTGATATCCGTCCGAAATATCTATATTCATATCCGAGAAAAAGCGGATATTATTTGTATCCGAAATGACACGGATATATCTGTATCCGAATTATCCGTTTAACAGCCCTTTTATTCTACTATTTGATTTTTTTTTTTGACGAACAAGGAATTGTATTAACTTGTAACAATCAAAACACAGCCAGGACAAAACCCTGAACTGACATTACAATCTGAAAGGAAACAAATAAACGAGCTAACCAAATAGGCGTTTATGTTTACAGACTGTTTTACATCATGAATTTTACAATAATTCTTCGGATTAAAAAGGATTAGAATGGCTTCCCGATCAATCAAACCTGCACCAATCTTGAAACCTGTAATATCGCAAATGACCTTCATATACGCATCACCTATAGCACAATGTTCAGACACACCCCAGCTATCTACATGCCGAAAATCAGCTATAGACATGCCGAAAGTAAAATATCTCATATGAACAAATTTTAGTTGTGAAAAGTAAGTATGTAATAAGCGGCATCTTTACATCAAGTATTTCACTTTTTTACTACATCGATACACTACTTAAAGGGCCTATACAAACTGTTTGATCAATGCCTAAATGAAAATTAAAAAAGAAGTTCTTAAATCTTATGGGTTTTATAGTTGATGCATATAACTGAAGCTGTATTTACTTATTCGTAGAAATGGGAAGCCAAGAAGATGATGTGATAAATTCCCAAGTAGTGGATGTTCGGGCAAGAAACATCCTATCTATGTGTGTGCAACACTAGGTATATTAATTTACAGTTGTGACTATTAGCACATTCTATGCCAATAGTGAGACTTTTGGAGTATTAAAATGGAAACTGTTGAAATATCTATTGCATTTGTTCAACAGGTCAAGGTTGACAAGACAAAGTTAATTACTTTAAGATAATTAGAGATTCCTAACTTTTCAACTTATTTTTGCAACTTATTGAATCTCAAATATACATTAAATATTTGTATGAAAAAATTATCAAAATATAAAAAATTTACCCGAAAATAAATCCATAAAGACTTATATTAAGGTGTGCCAAACAGGTACCAAGATGCAGTATGATTTTAGTAGTATTAGTAACACCGGTCACTTGTAGATATTATTAGCTTCACTACTTGTGATTATAATTTAGCATATACGATTTTCCTGAAATTGCAATTTGAGTCTCAATTGAAGGTTAATAACCTAGGAATTATAAAGAAAAATTTAGATCCAAACAAGGTAAAATGAAAGAGATGGTAAATATTTTGCAATGTTTGTGGTTGTATTACCAAATCAGTCCTTACTGTTTACGATGTTATCATGTTACCAGTATGGTCGTTTAAAGGTCAGAAATAAACATTTTAGTTTTTTTTGAATAAAAAATAAACGTTTTAGTTGGTCTATGTGTATGGTATACCTAAGATAGAGCACCTTCGGTAGTCATATCTCCCTTTTGATGCATGACAACGGGTTAAAAAATTTAAAGAAAATATCTGGGAGCAGTGTAATTGGCTTTGGAAGCCCATTTATTAGAATATTATATAATAAGTTTAGTTATATTATTATTTATAACTAGCTTTGTTACCCGTGCAAGGCACGGGATATTCAAGCTTTATTGTGAGATTTTGATTTTTAATAGTTGTGACCATGAATATTTTTCAATTTGTTGCAATGTTGCCTAAATATAGATTAACTTACTCTCTTTTCAAGTGCTTTCACTTTGTAACAGGTTGTGTCTAAAATTTCTAATATCCAATCAATTAGTCATCTAGTTCAATGATTTTAGTTATAAATTTAAATTTATTATACTTAGAACTGGATGTCACAGTTTCGATTCTGAACAATGTCTATAACTAACGTTTTCATAGCATTTGACTTTAGGGGGAATTTAGAGTTAATTCATAGGAAATTGGAAGGCATAAATGTGAAATAATATTAAATAAAATGTGAAATATTGCGATATTTTGGGTTTTAGTAGTTCGACTTTGTAGCCGTGAACACCTTTCAATTTGTAGCGGTGTTGCCTAAATATAGTTTAGCGCGCAAACTCTCTTCTTGAGAACTTCATTTTCAACATGAATTGTCTAAGATTAATAATATCTATTAAGATAGTCATCCAATTCAATGTTTTCAGTTGTTAATTTAAATTCGCTTTATTCAGAATTGAGAATTTAAATCTAATTACTCGCTATGAGCTTTTAAATAGTATATTTTATTACAAATTAGACTAATACATTAGATACTATTATTACTAAAATATATATGTTTATTATTCTATTATTATTCTTGTTATTCTCAGGCTTAATTCCTAATCGTGAACCCAATCGTTTAGTTTCGATTCTCGAACTTTATGAATATTTCTATACAATTATTATTCATATATTGGCATAATTATATAATAATTTACCTTAAATAATAATTTACCCAAGAATTTTAATCAAAATATATGCACCAATATAAATTATTAAAAGTTAATGACTATTATTAGTTTGTTGTAATTAATTACGTAATATTAAAGTAGATATTAAATAATCATATTGAATATAAAATTATTAAATGATGTATATTAATATATGAAGGGCTAAAATAGTAACTTTGCAAGGAATAAAATGTGACATGTTGTGGTATATATCTAAGTTAATTCACTACATATCATATATCACTAATTTATTCTAAACTATAACATATAAAATATCTTATTAATCAAAATACCAAATATTCTTCATTCATCACCCAACATTCATAGCATATTTATGACTTACACAACACATGGTTAGCCTAGTGGTAACGTGGTATGTATATGACTGGAAAGACCTTGGTTCGATTCTCAGCAAGGAATAAAATGTGACATGTTGTGGTATTATATATGTGCATGTTTGGCTAACCATATAAGTCGACTTATATGGCGAAATCCCGTTTCCAGCTTATTTAGAGTGTTTGGCAAAATAAGCAAAAGCCCGTTTTTAGAACTTATATGGGATAAGTTGAATGCTAAGAAATCCTAACATTCAACTTTCAACTTATTCTTATTTCTCGATATACGTAATACATAATATCCTTCAAATCTTCAAAATCATATATCTTTTAATTCGTTCATTAAAAAATTGATATGTATATGTCAAATTTCTCTACTCATCGAGATCTATCCATTGATATCCACTTATATATATTAAAAAACAAATATTTTGAAAATATTTAAAAAAAGTTAACTTATAAGTTCTGATTTACCAAACACTCTATTGACTTATAATTTTTGATTTACCAAACACTCTATTAATTTTTAAGTTCTAATTTACTTATCACTTATATGATACTTATTGTTGTGGAATAAAAAGCAGGGTATATTTATTGCGTATTAACTACTAGGGTTTGTGGGAGCTTCGAGCTTTAATGGTTGTTCTTGTGTTCGTGGCTGAATCTGCCTTCACAAGATGCCTACGTACTTCGATGAATATCAAAGATCAAGCCAAAAACGTAGTTCTAAGAATGAGGGGTCAGGCCCTTTATATAGGCTGAGAAGCCTTAGAATTATGGTAGGATTCGGAGACTTGATGGGCAAGTCACATCCCTGAGGAAGGTTCCAGATCTATTCCTTGTAGGAATCAGTTTCCATATCGAATTGGATGCCTTGGTGGCTAAGTCTGATGGAGATAATATCCTTATCCAACTCTTATTGCTGAGCAGTTTATTTCCCTCAATATTAATTACGAAATTAGGGATTCTGACCTCATTAATGGGCCCCACGTTTGGACCATGCTGGGTCTAATTAACGCCATATTAAATGTGTCTTTAGGGCTTATTTTCAGCCCATATCATTTGCCCCCAACTTCTAGGAAAACTGATCAGGTTTTCGTAGAAGTTATATTTGCCTTAATCGAGACTCGGGATCGTTTTTATCCCTTACCTGGGACTTCTTAATTTTCCTACCCCTATATGGGAATTTTGGTTTACACTAGTGTTTCACGAGTATCGTCTTGATTGTAAAGTGTGGAGCGACCTACACATTTACGACGATTTGCCTTATTCGAGGCTTTAATTTGTGCTTGCTTTTAGCAATTTCGGCACTTTCATAGAGCTTTTATGCATTATTAGCATAAATTATTGCTCAATTTGTCAAGAAGATATTTCTATAATTTTCCTCGTATTTTTCTGTACTTTTCTAATAATTTAGGAATTTTTTATGTACCCACAGGTATTTTTCTAAATTATTCCTAATAATTTAGAAATTTTTACGTACCCACAGGTATTTTTCTTAATTTTTCCTAATAATTTAGGAAATTTTATGTACCCACAGGTATTTTTCGTAATTATTCCTAATAATTTAAGAATTTTTGTGTACCCACAGGTATTTTTCGTAATTATTCCTAATAATTTAGGAATTTTTATGTACCAACAGGTATTTTTCGTAATTATTCCTAATAATTTAGGATTTTTTATGTACTAGCAGGTATTTTCCTTAATTATTCATAATAATTTATGAATTTTTATGTACCCACGGGTATTTTTCATAATTATTCCTAATAATTTAGGAATTTTTATGTACCCACAGGTATTTTTCGTAATTTTTCCTAATAATTTAGGAATTTTTATGTACCAGCAGGTATTTTCCTTAATTATTCCTAATAATTTAGGAATTTTTATGTACCAACAGGTATTTTTCGTAATTTTTCCTAATAATTTAGGAATTTTTATGTACCAGCAGGTATTTTCCTTAATTATTCCTAATAATTTAGGAATTTTTATGTACCCACGGGTATTTTTCGTAATTATTCCTAATAATTTAAGAATTTTTGTGTACCCACAGGTATTTTTCGTAATTATTACTCATAATTTAGGAATTTTTATGTACCAACAGGTATTTTTCGTAATTATTCCTAATAATTTAGTAATTTTTATGTACCCACGGGTATTTTTCGTAATTATTCCTAATAATTTAGGAATTTTTATGTACCCACAGGTATTTTCCGTAATTTTTCCAAATAATTTAGGAATTTTTATGTACCAACAGGTATTTTCCTTAATTATTCATAATAATTTAGGAATTTTTTTTTTTTAGCATCAGGGACCATTTTGCAAATGGCCAAAACATAGGGTACTAAACAGCAATTTGGCCATTTAACCATGTAATAGAAGCTAGGCGGGGGTGCACCCGCGTAGGAGCCTATATCATTTTCCACGCCCAGGAGAGAAGCTTGGGTGAGGTTTTTTTTTTTTTTTTTTTTTTTTTTTTTTTTTTACCATCAGGTTTTATACATTTTATTTTCGATAATTTTTATCAAAAATAAAATGTTGGGCCTCATGCCTTAGAAATAATTTTATAAATTATTCAAACATTTTTTTTTGATTTAATAGGTATTTTTACCCATTTTATCATCACTTCTAGCCTATTTTCAGAATTTTTAAGGATTTTATTCCTTTTTTAATTTCTGAAAAATGGCTTGTCGTTCGAAGAGGAGCCCTGGGCGTGGGTACCCCCGCCAAGGAGAACTTCTCCTTAGGCACGCCAAGGAAGTTGGTCTCCTGGGCGTGGGTATTTCATGCCTTCATTTGTACAACCACTCTAGGCGTGGGTATCCCGCCTAGGAGATGTTTTTGCCAACCACGTTTAGGAGATATGGCTTCCTGACCGTGGGTATTTTTTCACCCTCAATTCGTACAACCTTGGCGTGGGTACCCCCGCCAAGGAGGCACTTTGTGATACCTTGTCTTATGATTTTAAGTCTTCTTGGCGTGGGTACTTTAATACCCTTCATTTGTTACTCCAGCCTTGGCGTGGGTATCCCCGCCAAGGAGGATTTATTTGATCCAACGCCTAGGAGATTTAGCTTCTTGGGCGTTGGTGTTCTAGGCTCCTATCCTTTGGGCCAATTTTTATTTATGGGCCGTCTCTTTGGCTTTTGTCGGGCTCCCAGCCCTATTATTTTCGAATTTTTGAGATTCCTGCGGAACCTTGAAATGACCCGTTTCTTAGCTTTCGTGACCTTCAGGGCCTTAATTCGTTTGCTGAGTCCTTGATTCGAAAACGAGAATTCATTCATGGTTGTTGGTTATCATCAACCATTCATCCTTTAACTCTCATTCTAAGATGTTGAAATGATGGAGTCCCTTATTTTTTGCCCCCCTTGCTTCATATACTGGAGGTCTTGCTTCTCGGTTGATCGTTCAAGAAGTTCACTTGCCACTGAGCACTTGACTTCAAGTCTGGTGTGCCTTGGCTGGTTGTCAACCCTCTATTAGGATTTCAACCTTCTTCTTATACTCTTAGGACCTTGCTTAAGTTTCAATTTTGGCTGGCGGCTCTTAATTTCTAATGACAAGCTCGATTGGAGACAGACTTCCTTGTTGGCCATCAAGGCTTAAATTTTGTGTCGGGATTTGAAATTCAAGACTTTAAGTATGTAATGACAATGGACCTCTTATAGAGGAGACCTTCAATCAATGCGTATCTTAACACTCTCACAGACAGTTTCCGTGCTTTCAAGGAAATATCAAGGAGCCAACCAGTCTTAAGATGAGCTTTGATAGGGTCTATCTGACAGCTTCCTACATCAAACGGTGCCACCAACTTCGAATCGATGGTGGGGGTCTTCAGGACTTGGAAGTAGACGCTCCCAGAATGGGTCTCGACCCTTGAATTGAGATAAGGCATCGACCTTTGTATTCTCCTCCCTTGGGATATACCTGGCACTCATCTAACTGGGCTATCGCAGCTTTCACAATCCTCAAGTATTAGGCCATATTCTTTTCTCTAACCTCAAACTCTCCATTGACTTGTGAGACTACCAACTTTGAGTCTCCACAGACTTTCAGGTTCTTGACCCTCAGGGCTCTTGTCAGTTTAAGGTCGGCTATCAGAGCTTCATACTCCGCCTCGTTGTAGGTTGTTTGGAAGTCCAACTTCAAGGCATACTCGAGTGTGAACCCATCGGGGCTTTCCAGAACTTAACCTGCACCACTGGTTTTTGTTTTTGATGCTTCATGAAAATAGAGCTTTTTGTTTTTGATGCCCCATCAAAATAGAGCATCCAATATTCTTTCTTCTCTTCCAGGGGTTTCTCACCTTGCTGACCTTCCTGGTCTAATACCATCAAAATAGAGCATCCAATATTCCTTCTTCTCTTCCAGGGGTTTCTCACCTTGCTGACCTTCCTGGTCTAATACCTCCTGCCCCCGACTTCTTGGTTGTCAATGGTATATTCAACCACGAAGTCAGCTATAGACTGAGCTTTGATGGCCGTACTAGGCTTAACATCGAATTCTTTTACTTAGATTGCCCACTTGATGAACCTTCCATTGGCTTTCATGCTATGCAATATGTTTCTTCAGCGGGTGTTCCATCAGGACTTCAACGTTTGTCTTTTTTTTTTCCAGGGTCCTTCAAGGACTTAAACTCTTATCTGCTGTAACCTAACTCTACCCTTCGGGGTATGCATTTGTTTGTTTCCATTCGTGTATTCTTTTATTTTCGGTACTTAGTCATCTTTGACTCACACATCAGGTGCTTGGCACATACACAATCAATGAATGGAAAACAAACTTGCATTAAATAACTTGAAATGGGTTCAACCCTTACATAGAGTACTACTGTCCTACTCGGAGCAACATGCTCTGCAATGGTTTTAATGAACCTTATTTATACTTCTACTATATAAATATGAAGCTAA
The DNA here is from genome assembly GCA_036435485.1 of Saposhnikovia divaricata. Taxonomy (NCBI): domain Eukaryota; kingdom Viridiplantae; phylum Streptophyta; class Magnoliopsida; order Apiales; family Apiaceae; genus Saposhnikovia; species Saposhnikovia divaricata. The sequence continues at coordinate 248,300,450 of CM071594.1, read as the reverse complement.
GTCCTACTAGGATAACTTAAGCCCAATCGAGCCTTTTCAAGACTAGGTCTGCACCACTTGATTTTGTTTTTGATGCTCCATCAAAATAGAGCACCCACCACTCCTTCTGGTTTCCTCATTCTTATTCTGAAGTTCACTTTCTGCTTGGGGTACTACCTCTTGCCCCCCGACTTCTTGGTTGCCAATGGTACACTCAACCACAAAGTCAGTTAAGGCCTTAGCCTCAATGGCTTTACGAGGCTTCTGTGTGATGTCCTCTACTGGCCTTTCTTGGTGTTTCAATTGGAAGGACCTGCCTCCCGACTCCATCGGGCCTTAACGAGGCTACATAACAGCTTCGTGCCATCTTTTGATCACCTTTATGTTCTCCAACACCATTCCTGGTTGGGAACTTGATCTTCACATGATAGGTTGAGGCAACAGCCTTAAATGCATGAAGTCCAGTCCTTCCAAGGATAGCGTTGTACGTTGAATCCACCTTGATTACCAGGAAGTTCAACATCTGAGTGGCCTCCTTGGGCTCTTGCCCAATAGTTACAGGCAGCTGAATAGTCCCTTCAACTTTGGATTTTACTCCATTAAATCCGTATATAGGCATGTTATTGGGGGTCAACTGAGAATCAGTGTATCCCATCTTCACAAACGCATCATGAAACAGAATGTCAACGGAAGCTCCATTGTCTATCAAGACTCGCTTCACCTCCGAGTTTCCAATCACAGGAGTTATGACCAACGAGTCGTCATGGGGGAACTTCACCCCTTCCAAGTCTGAGTCATCAAAGCTAATCGCTACCTCAGTTTTTGCACGCTTCGGGGCCTCTCCCACGATGTGCAACACCTCTCGGGCATAAGCCTTTCGAGAGTTCCTAGTTGTCCCGGCCGCAGTCGGGCCTCCTGAGATCATGTTGATTACTGGCCCTCGGGGCTGTGGGTTGCGATCTTGATCGTCATCCCTTCTATTATAGTCTCTTCTCTGACTACCACGGTCTTCACCCTTAGTGAAGTGCCTCAGCTTCCCTCTACGGATCAAAAACTCGATCTCATCTTTGAGTTGCTTGCAATCGTCAGTGTCATGCTCCACGTCTCTATGGAATCTGCAATACTGATTCTGGTTTCTCTTTGCGGGATCACCCCTGAGTGGCTTCGGCCATCTGAAATCCTTATCATTCTCAATGTCCAACAAGATTCGACTCCTAGGAGTATTCAACCTTGCATACTCAGTGAACCTTGACCCTTGGTTCTTCTTAGGGGCAGAGTCGGAGTCCTCGCTAGTTCGGGGATACTTGTCCCTAGCATCATACTCTTGATCATCATAGTCTTGGTCTTGCTTTCGCTTCTTGGAGTCATTGTTACCTCCTCCTCCACCTACAGTGGTTTCTTTCTTCAAGCTATCCTCAGCTTTAATGTACTTATCAGCCCTTCGTTGGAGCTCAGCCATGTTCTCGGGGGGATGCTTCGCCAATGATCTCTTGAAGAAGAGGTCAGTGGTTCCGTGTTCCAGGGCTACCATTGCCACCTTATTTTCCAAATCAGTGATATTCAGGGTCTCCTTAGTGAATCGCTTGAGGTAATCCCTCAGATTTTCATTCTTTCCTTGCACTACATACATAAGAGATGCGGAGCTCTTCTCATGCACCCTTCCGCTAATGAATTGGCTAACGAAAGCGGCACTCAACTCCTTAAAAGAGCCAATAGAGTTCGCAGGCAATCGGCTATACCATCTCTGAGCCATGCCCGACAGGGTTTGGGGGAACGCTCTGCACTTTAGGGCATCACTTGCAGGCTGCAGCAGCAGTGCGTTCGAGAACGTCCTGACGTGATTTGCGGGATCACCCGTTCCATCATAAGCCTTAATTGTCGGCATCTTAAACTTCCTAGAAATATGAGCATTCATCACCTCCTCAGTAAACGGGGGTGTGGGATCATCAGGATCTCCAAGTGGCATGAGATCCTTGGGGTTACTCCTGGGGGTTTCCACCATCATAGCTTCTCTTGTTGGGACATCAGCCCTCTTCTGTCTTCTTGAGGACCTCTCCAAATCTATAACGGGAATCCTTCCTGAGATTGGAGGGGGTCGAATCAGACTCTGTCTTGCCTGTTCCCATGCTATGTCATCCTTTAGCCTTTGGATCTCAGCCTCATGAGCCTTAATCATCTCCTCAGCCGTTTGTGGAGGTCCATCATGGATTCCTTGGGTCCTCGCTCGAGGTTCTCTGCTAACACGTCGCCTCCTTGAATGTTCATCACGATCATCATCCTCAGATGACGAAGCATCAGAATAGGGGCCAGAGTAGTCGTCCTGATAAGGACCCAATCCTCTAATATAGGATGGATCCTGTATTTGCATGGCATGTCCGCTTGGCCCTGCTCCCCGAGCAGCTGGAGGGTGGTTAGGCAGACCATACCTCGGGTTAGTATTCAAGGGGAGATCCGTGGTGTGGATCTGTACCCCTGGTGGTGGGTTGTCAGGATTAAAAAGAGGAGAGACCACCATCTGAAGAGGGTTGGTTCCTCGTCCTGCTTGGTCGATCTGAGGCAGCGTACTCTCAACATGGGGAATCGCCCCTAATTGTTGAGAAACTTGAGACTGGGTGATCACCCCTGATACTGGGGGAGCCTGTTGGATGATCGCCCCTGATGCTGGGGGAGCCTGTTGGGTCAGGGGTGGAGCAGAGCTGAGTGGCACGGCCTCAGTTACAACTGGTGTTGTTCTTCGTGTTTGAACCATGGTTGATGTTGTCTTCCCACAGACGGCGCCAAATGTTGTGGAATAAAAAGCAGGGTATATTTATTGCGTATTAACTACTAGGGTTTGTGGGAGCTTCGAGCTTTAATGGTTGTTCTTGTGTTCGTGGCTGAATCTGCCTTCACAAGATGCCTACGTACTTCGATGAATATCAAAGATCAAGCCAAAAACGTAGTTCTAAGAATGAGGGGTCAGGCCCTTTATATAGGCTGAGAAGCCTTAGAATTATGGTAGGATTCGGAGACTTGATGGGCAAGTCACATCCCTGAGGAAGGTTCCAGATCTATTCCTTGTAGGAATCAGTTTCCATATCGAATTGGATGCCTTGGTGGCTAAGTCTGATGGAGATAATATCCTTATCCAACTCTTATTGCTGAGCAGTTTATTTCCCTCAATATTAATTACGAAATTAGGGATTCTGACCTCATTAATGGGCCCCACGTTTGGACCATGCTGGGTCTAATTAACGCCATATTAAATGTGTCTTTAGGGCTTATTTTCAGCCCATATCACTTATCACTTTAAGTTATAAGTTACTTATTTTAAGGTAAGCCAATATAGATATTTTTTGAAACTATTATTATTTATAATATTAATATTAGAGTTATAATTAGGAAAGTCAATTATTATATGTAGGACTTTTATCATTGTATTTCAACAATAATTATTATTATTGAGAATTATATTGAGTTATTTTGTAATATCTCTTGCGAGGTGCGAGAGAATTCTCCCGTAAACCCTAACTTGCCAATAACACCCATCCCTATCACCTTTCACTATTATACAGAGGCAACTATCGATTTTGTCAACTCCAACAGTCCCATGTGGCTGGTTAAAGCTTTGACTTGTCCAAATTTCCTAACCATATATGTATAGCTTGTCTTGCTCCACTCTTCATCCTATATATATTATAAGTTTTCAGTCCCTGCCCATCTTCTCTTTAACAGTCTTTCATGCAAGGGCGGAGCCACACTAGAGGTAGTGGTGGGCTGCAGTCCAGGACAAAAAAAATTATCCAGTCCAAATATTTTGGATCTAGCCGAGGACAAAATTGGTCCAGCCCAGGTTTTTTTATGTAAAACACTTCTCATCTTTAGACTGAAGATTGTAGACACGTGAAGACCGAAGAAATAGAGTAAGCTGTAAGTACAAATCGTAATTCTAGGTTTTCAAGCAATTAGGCAAGGAAAAGGAGATACGAGATTTACAGGTAACAACTAATTACAACAAGTTCAATTCATCTTTTTCTTTATTTATAGATTATATTCTTACAATTTAGGTTTTATAATTTGCAATCCTATTCAATATCTTTTACTCTTTTTTACAGGATATATAATGGCAAGTCTAGGAAAAGAGGGGGAAGACAATGTTTTCATTTTTTAAACCAAGTGCATCTACACCTACTGTTGAGGTACAAGTAAGAATTGCTCAAATTTAATAGTTAATATGTAAATTTTATATTATATAATTAAAGGTTTATGATATAACACTATCAGGGCTGATTTTCATTCTTGTTTTACAGGTATAAAGCCTGTTTGTTGCTGCTACTTTGGGACTACTACTTCTTTATTTTAGTAAGCTCTTATTACGAGTTATATGTTTATTATAGCCCAGGGTAGATTATATTCCTGCCTCCGCCCTTGCTTGCATGTGTGACTAACTAGGTGAACATATACATTTTATAATAAAATAATTAACTAATATATACTCCCTCTGTCCCATCCATTTCTTTACACTTTCCTTTTTGGGACGTCCCACCAATTCTTTACATTACTAAAAATAGTAACTTTTAACAATAAAATACATTATTACATCCACTACTTCACTCCACTTTTTCAACACTTTACACTATTACATCCACTACTTCATTTATTTTAACAATAAAATCACGATTACATCCATTACTTCATTTATCATAACAATATTCCTTGGTCTCCGTGCAAAAAGATAATGTAAAGAAACCCATGAGACGGAGGGAGTACTAGCTAGTAAACTTAGCTAGTATCGTTGGAGTAAAAAAAGAAATTGACTAATTAATATATAGATAATCAATAATATATATTACTTTAGCTAGTTATTTGTCCAGCATTGCTGGAATTGCTCTTATATGGTCTACTCTTTGGTTAGGTCCGGACTTGTGCACTACCCTTTGTACCATAGGTGGTCAATCTTGTGTACTATCTTTTGTACCATGGGTTGTTAGTCGTTATAAACTTTTAGTTCTTGTGAAAGGAAACTAATGCATGTGTCGATGTGTTCAGGTTTCAACCCTAGGGAAACTATGAAACTATATATTAAAAGTGTTGAGATTCAAACAAATAAATTTTAACGATAATATCACTGAGACATTTACTGTAGAACGTAGACCATTTGTGCGACTAGTATATTTGACATTTTAAGGATCCATTGCAGGTATCAGAGAATGTGCATGTCGTCTAGTATATTTGTTTTCTTTAGGTTGTTTGAAAAGATTTTGCTCAAGGAACTTGTCTTAATACCATTCTAATTGTTCAATTGTTTTTCAAGATGATTGCTTGACATTGTAATGCAAATGCTGGATATCCTACAATGTCGATTTTTAAGATACAAATTTGATATGTTTCCGCTTAGATTTGAACAATTAAATAGACCGATCACTCGCTATACATAACTGAGATTGTTATCTTAAATCGAAAATCATTTGAGACCGAAGCTCAAATGGAGGTTTTCAACCTCTGAATATGTTATACTAATGGCAACCAAGCTCTTGAGTGTGATCATGGTTAAGACTAAAAAGAAGACAGTTATTTAAATGTTTATGTTTGAAAATTCAAGAAAGTACAGTTGTTGAGTATTGAATACGGTAAAAGAATACAGAGGGGTGAATGGATTCTTGAACTTTCCTTTGTTCGAGAGTCCTTGTAGCAAATAAGTGTTTGTGTGTGCAGAATTAAAGGTGCGGATAAAGAACAACACAAGACACAGTTTCACTTTAATCTAATGTATTATTAGATAAAGGTTGCTACAATCTGTGAATACAAATGATAGTATTCTCAGCTTCATTTTTCTTAGAGAGATACAGCTTAGTATTTGAAAAACTTGACTTCTTGAATCTTAAGCACACTAACTAAGAAAGTGAGGTTGTATCCTTATAGAACATGGATACACCCTACTTACTACAAATAAGGTAGCTGAACAAATTACTTTCTAGTCTGTCTATCCTTTTTGAGTAAGCGTCCAAACGGTTACAGATTTGACTTTGCAAAGCCTATTCAGATCCACTTCTTTAGCTCCTTGTCTCTTCTATATCTCTCCAAGCTTCCTTGTAGGCTTTCCAGAGCACGTTACAGATTATGGTCCATAAAGTGCATTGGCTTGTTGCAGGTTTCTGACTTGTACAATTTCTTCAGTATTTTGTCTCCAAGAATGTATTCGAGAAGTGACTAAGTAGTTGATTCGAGAACTAGAATTGACTTGATCGATAACTCTGAGTTCTCGAACAGTGTTATATTGACATATCGAATTACTTCTCGAATAGCTCTTTTCTTCAGGATTCCTTGAGTTATCGAATAGAACACTTGACTTGTCGAATCCTTGAGATATCGAATAGCTTTCTGAGTCCTTGAGATATCGAATGGAACTTTGACTTGTTGACTCCTTGAGAACTCGAATACTACTTTGACTTGTTGACTTCCTGAGTTCTCGAATAGAGTACATAGACATATCGAATCTCTGAGATATCGAATGAGATATCGAACAGTATATTCAGAGATATCGAATAGTGTCTTGAGATATCGAATCCCTGACTTCTCGAATGCTTGACTTCTCTAATAGACAAATATACTTCTCGAATTGGTACTTAGGCAAATTCTTTATTTCTTCAAATCCCAACTGTGATTATTTGACAGTATTTATCTTCCTGCTTGAGGCATGAACCTTGGAACTTCTTTCAAGCATTATTCCAGACTCTATGAGTACAGTTACACAACTAGGATTTGATGCCTACTACAAGTACAATAAAAACAGAAACTCTACAACTAGAGGTTCCCTCAGTTAAGAGGTCATGTAAGTAATGCAAAGCATTACAAACAATTAGGCTTGTTATTAGATGTATACAGGCATGCCTCTGTAACTAACAATCTCCCCCAAATTGTGAGTGAGACCCTTAGTCACAATTTCATGTCTGATAACAAGCCTAACATACAGAAAGATAAAACTTTAAAAGTACAGGTATGTAGATTGATTGAGCACATGAATGAAATTACAAGATAAATAATCTTACAGTATGATGAAATACTAGCCATTCTCATTTGATTCCATCTCCATTGCTTTGGCTTGTAGATCATCATATGCTTTCTGTTTTCTTTCTTTCTCCTTTCTTGCAATATCATCCATGGCCTTTATGATCTCTGCCAAAGCATCCAATTCTTCAAGCATGATAGAGTCTTTGAAATCTTCAAGTACAGGTTTCAGAACGTTGGCAGGATAGTGACTGAGTAGGTCCATTCTTAAATTGATATTATCTCCATTTCTCCTCCTATACTTCACCACAAAGGGATTGAATTGAACTCTACACAATCCTTTTGCCCTTAGCTTTTCTGCTTCAACTTCCAGCCTATCAATCTCCTTCTCTCTTTCTACCCATTTCTCAAAGCATCCCTTCCTTATCTCTTCAGCATTATCTCTTTTCATCTTTACAAAAGCAGCTAGCTCCAGTTTCCAAACCCTTTCCACTTTGTCATTAGCATTCAACAGTGCAATCATCCTTTCTATGTCATCCAACTTGGCATACTTTCGACACTGCCCTTGTCTGAATTTCTCCTCTCTTCCGTCAGTATATTTGACTTCTAGGCAGTCATCAATAATAGCAACATGATAGATTCTCTGAGCTCTTTGGAATTGCAGTTGGTCTATATCAAAGTCTTCATCAAGTGGTTGGAGTTTCAATCCTAGATAAATTGTCAGAGTCCTTAATTTGGATAGCTTTGGTTTCCTTGCAGCTTGTTTGAACTTGATCCTTTTTACATGGTTGCTTGGCTGAAATCTTTGACCTTTGTTGGTAGACCATAATAGTATTCCATTAGCAGTTTACTTTCTGAAACATACACATGGTTTCTTGATTTGAATTCCCTTCACTTCTTGAGATGCCAAAATAGTTGCATATGCTAGAGATGTAGATTTTGATGAATCATTACTAGTGACATCCACCCTAGACATTGAGCCTTGTGTTGTGGTGGAGGTGTCATTAATAATGTTCATGGCTTGCTGTTTTCCACTCTTCTTTTCATACACTTTGCCACTACCCTTGTCATCATCCTTCTTTCTGCTTTTATCATCCCTTTTCTTCTTGTCATCACTGCCCTTATATCTCCCTTGATCTCCACCCCTGCTTCCACTCTTATCATGATCATCCTTGTCTTGATTTGACTTTCCACCTTGAGCAATTGGCTTGATGTCTGATTGAGAGTTGATAAACTTCACCAGAATGTTAAGAGCCTACTTTTCAGATTCAGATTTTTCACTCCATGAATGTAGAACTCCAGCCAAAAACTTTATGGTGGACATGTTGCTTGCTTTTAGATGGTGGCCAAACCTGAAGGCAACAATGTCTCGATCCTTTTCATATAGAATACAATGAGGCTGAGGAACTACTTGAGGCAGTTGAGACTTCATGCACTTGGTGAGAATCTCCTTGAGCATATCATTGTCTAGTGAGTTATTCCTTTCTATCTTCTTGATGATTGTTCCAAGTTCAGAGCTAGATAGAATTTGAAAGGCTTCAATGTGGATGTGGAAGAGGTTCTTGGCAGTGTGAACTAAGACTTCTCTTTCATTTGACAGAATGATGGCATGGGGATTGGTTTGCACAATTTCTCTTCTCACTACAGTGACTAGAAACACATCTTGCACAAGAAGCTTGATGTAGTCAAAGTAATGGAAATTGGCTCTTTTCCTTAACTCTTGTAGATGCTTCAAAAAGGCTATGTCATGGTATAGTCTGGAGTTTGCAGTTCTTGACATACCCTTTGAGTAAGCACAGTTCTGAATTCTGAAGGTTCAGATTGAAGGGATTGTTTAGCAATGTCAAGGATGTCAAATTCATATTCTTCTGACTTCCCTTCAGTTTCAGATGGCTTGGCAACTTCATCTACAACCACTTTCTTCAGCTTGTCATCTTTGGATGTAGATTTCTCAGACTGAGATGACTTAGCAGTTCTCGGTTGGCCACCCTCATTGATTGTAATGCCTTTAGTTTGAGATTTCTCCCCCTTAGTCTGAGACTCCCCCTTAGGCTCCCCCTTAGATTTTGAGTTCCTTGTTATCCTCTTCTCCCCCTTAGGCTTGTTGTCAGGCACAGAGGCTGTAGTAGGAGCCTTTGGAGTTGAAGATTCAGTAAGTAGAGGGATACCCATGTGCTTCATCATGGCAGACAGCATCGATTGTTGATCCAAAAGAACATTAGCAGTGGTAGTGGCTTGAGTGTCCAATTGCTCAGTTAGATGTGTAACCTTGTCTGCCAGATGGGCATTGAATTCTTTGAGAGACACCACCTCCCTTTCAAGAGTATCAACCTTGGTGAGCAATGAAGTGGCCTTAAAACCAGTTAGAGATTGATCTTGCAGCCTTTGCACTTCCAATTTGGACATTTCATGTACAAGGACCTCAGTGACCAACTTGTCCTCATACTGATTCTTGAACAGTGTTCTGAGCATTGCATTGGCCTCTATAGTCTGGTCAGATAGAGTTTGAAATCTTTTTCCTAGGCCTGTGACTGTATCTGTGAGAAGGGCTAGGCCATGGTCCATCTTGGTGCAGGTGGTGTTGCAGTGTTTGAGATCTTTGACCACACTGTCTAGTTGAGGAAATTTAGCATCAAAGGCCCTCTTGACTTCTGTGACTGAAGTGGCTGTCTTGTCACACACCTTGTTTACTTCATATTTGACTCCCTTGCCAAGATAGTGTGCAACCTTGAGGAAACCCTTGTAGGAATCATTTACATCTTCATACACTTCACTAGGAGACAGGGATTTTGCATTGGAGCCCAGTGAAGTGATGTATTCCTCTCTAAGATACTGAAGTGCTTCACTGAGAGTTACATCATACTTTCCTTGCATCCAGGCATCTGCATTGCCATCTCTCTCAGCATCATCAATAATCTTGGCCTTCTGCATCTCCACATCATCTCTATGGCATAATAGGATGGCCTCATAGTCTGGATTAGAGACGTTGGAGGTGACAAGGTTCTGAGCTATTTTTACAAACTCAGGAATCTGATCCACAATTAAGCTTTGGAGTGCTTCAACCGTCAATTGTTGTGGAACAGACCCTAATCTTGAAGCACTGTCATGTTGCACAGGCTTCAGCCATTGTGACATAAAGTCAGAGCTAGAGCTAGGTAAACTAGACTCCTCAGTTACAGATGCAACTTCTGTAACCGGATGGATTGACTCTACTACTGGTGTCTCCACAGAAGTGGGATGAGTTACACCAGCAGTTGACACAGGCACAAAGTCTCTAGTAAAAACTAGTGAAACCTCTGTGTTTATGATGGTGTCATCAGGATCTGCCCCAGCATGCATTCCCTCACCATCTAAATGTGGGTCCTGGGTGGTGAGCAAAGTGTCATGCACTAAGTCACTTTAGTCCATTGGCTCACCAAGAGAAGGATTCTTGGTGATCAATGTCTTGCTCTTCAATTTCTTAAAGTGCAAGCTCCAAAGAAATTTCAGTGTTAGATTCTGGAAGAGGAGTGTGTTGTAGAGTAGATTTTGGCAACTCCCCCTGAGAGATAGAGGGAGTTTCAAGTATGATGTGCTCTCCACTCAGTGTAGTGCCAACCTTATCACTCCCATGTGCAGACTCAATAAAAGAAGGTACATTGGGGAGGATGCTTGATTCTATAGATGCACCCTGTTGAGAGGGTACATCTAGTGAGCTGTTTGCCCCTGATTTTACAACTTCATCCATTTGTGTGACTGAAGAGGTGGTCTTAGTTTTCTTTTTCTTCTTTGGCCTTAATAAGGGTGACTCTGGTTCCTCACTTTCTAGACCTAGTTCAACAGCTAATGGTGTAGACATTACTTCCTTTCTCTTCTTTTTACTAGCATCACCCTTTTGAGAGGATGATGTAATTGGTTCAGTATTTGGTAAGGTGTTTGGTTGAGAGGGTTGGTTAGCTAGGCCTGGGTTAGCATTTTGTTCTACTTTCTTGGGCTTAGCTAACTCAGACTTGGAGGCAAATGTTGGCATGTTGTGGGGGTAAGTTCTAAACAAACTCTCCATATGGGGAGTTATGTTAAGTCTTACATCCACATCATTCCTAGTCTCCAAATTACCAAAAATGAGTTTGGTCATGGATTTAGGATAGCCTATTCTATTTTTATTCATCCATCTAATTCAATCAATTTATCATCTAAGAAATTAAGGACAGATTGAATAAAACGAGGGAAGAAAATTTCATTACCTCTCTTGGCTGAATTCTTACCAAGTCTTCCATACAGCTCCTGCAGAATGATGAGACCAACATCTATCTTCTTTCCATAAGCTAAAGCATAGCCTATTTGCAGTGCATGAGTGCTGATTTGATCATAGCTAGATTTTCTGGCAGTGAAGACTTGAAGATTTGTAGCAAACACATAACTCCATTCCTTCCTCAAATGCTTCCTGTTCAAGTGCCCAAGACTGATTCTGTCGGCATATTTGATGAAGTCAAAGAAGTCTTCCAATTCAGCATTTGTAGCAAGTGGGTCATACACCTCTCCTTTGTTACCCATCCCAAGTGCCTCATTCATATCCTCTCTGGTGATAGTGAGATGTTTGTCTTGAATCTTGCAGTAGATGATGTATGAGGATATTGCAGAGTCAAGAGCCACCACCTCTACTGTATTAGACTGCCAAAACTGTTCTAGAATGTCGAGATACAGAGTTGGGTTAGCAGATAGAGCATCCTTGATGTACGATTCAGACATCCACTTCACAAAGCACTTGAAATTGGCATTGGGTGCTTCAACATCACTAGTTAGAGCAATGAAATTGGTGTTGAACTTTACTGTTGCCAGTTGTGTGAGAGAGAGAGAAAAGAAATCGAAGGTTGAAGAAGAAATTTAGATTTTGCAGTTAGGGTTTCAGAGGTTTTGGGAGTTTGGATGCTTGAGAAATCGAATGAAATGAATCGAATAGATGTGAAGTTGTAATAGTGTGAAGTACTTGAATTGTCGATTAGATGTATGTTCTGTATCGACAAGTCAGGCATTCGAGAAGTAGAAAACAACTATTCGAGAAGTCAAGAAAGGCTTATTCGATAACTCAAGCAGGTTGTAGCTCACAGCTGGCAGTTATCTAAATTAGAAATAAATCTAAATTAGGTAAAATATGTTTTTATGAGTAATTCTGAATTTTGAATAAAAATTCCAAAATCAGTTAAAATTCAGCGAGAAATCAGCCTTTTCAAATGATTCGAGAACTCAAATATAGTATTCTAGAACTCAGTCAATCGAGAACCAAAACACTATATTCGAGAAGTCAAGGAAACCTCTATTCAAGAACTCTAAAAGACTCTATTCGAGAACTCGAGAGTGCTCTAATGAGACTTGTTAGAGATGTCGAACAGTGAATCACTTGAAAAGTCTGACTTGTTGAATTATACTCATAGAAACTCAATTTTCACTATCTTTTAAAATTTACCAGCCATATTCATTCATGAATATTCTAGCAGATTAAACAGTGATTTTCTCAAAATTTCATAGAAATTTCAAGTTAATAAAAATATGATTTTCAACATATTCAACAGATTTGAAATATTTATAAATCATATTTCAGCCAACACTTACTCCAAAAATATTGAGAATTTAGATAAAGTAAGTGTTTACTGCTGCAACAATCTAGATGCTGTATTCACTTAGCCAGAATCTGAAGAATTCAGCATTCCAATCTCACTTACCAACCTTGTGAAGGTGGCTTCATCTAATGGCTTAGTGAATATATCAGCTAGTTGTTTGTCTGTAGGAACATAATGCAACTCAATAGTTCCATTAGTTGCATGTTCCCTTATGAAATGATATCTGATGTCAATATGCTTTATCCTAGAATGATTGACAGTATTGGCAACTATAGAGATTGCACTTGTGTTGTCACACATGATTGGAATTCTTTCCAACACAAGTCCATAGTCTCTAAGTTGATTTCTAATCCAAAGCACTTGAGCACAGCAACTTCCAGCAGCTATGTATTCAGCCTCAGCTGTAGAAGTTGACACAGATTGTTGTTTCTTGCTATACCAAGAGACTAACCTTTGTCCAAGAAACTGGCAGCTACCTGATGTGCTTCTCCTATCCACTCTGCATCCAGCATAATCAGCATTAGAATAACCAACCAGATTGAACCCTGTGTCCTTAGGATACCATAGTCCCAAGTTTGGAGTGCCCTTCAGATATCTAAAGATCCTTTTTATGGCAATCAAATATGATTCTTTTGGATTTGATTGAAACCTTGCACACAAGCATGTAGCAAACATGATGTCTGGCCTACTTGCAGTGAGATAGAGTAGAGAACCAACCATGCCTCTGTAGACTGAGATATCTACCTTCTTGCCTTTAGCATCTTCATCCAATTTAGTGGTAGTGGCCATGGGTGTCTTTGCAGGTGAGCAATCTTCCAAGTCAAACTTCTTCAATAAATCCTTGATGTACTTGGTCTGACTGATAAAGATACCATCCTTCCTTTGACTGACTTGCAACCCAAGAAAGAATGTCAACTCTCCCATCATACTCATCTCATATCTGCTCTGCATGAGTTTAGAGAATTTCTCACACAGCTTCTCATTTGTAGAACCAAAAATGATATCATCCACATAGATCTTAACTAAGATGAGATCATCACCATGCTTCTTGTAAAACAGTGTCTTGTCCAGTGTGCCTCTAGTGAATTGATTCTCAAGAAGAAATTGTGATAAAGTATCATACCATGCTTTTGGAGCCTGCTTAAGTCCATACAATGCCTTAAGCAATCTGTAGACAAATTCTGGGAAGTGTGGATCCTCAAAGTCAGGTGGTTATTGCACATAAACTTCTTCTTCCAACTCTCCATTCAGAAATGCACTCTTGACATCCATTTGATACACTTTAAAGTTTGAGTGAGCAGCAAATGCCAAGAATATTCTGATGGCTTCCAGTCTAGCAACAGGGCAAATGTTTCATCATAATCAATGCCCTCCTGTTGAGAGTATCCTTTTGCAACCAACCTTGCTTTGTTTCTTACTATTACACCATCTTCATCCATCTTATTCTTTAGAACCCATTTTGTTCCAACAATGGTTCTGTTCTTTGGTGCAGGCACAAGTTCCCATACTTTGTTTCTCTCAAATTGATTCAACTCCTCTTGCATGGCAATAATCCAATCTGGATCCAACAATGCATCATCAAGTTTTTTAGGCTCAACCTGAGATAGAAAACAACCATAGAGACACTCATTTTGAGTTACTCTCCTAGTTCTTACTCCTGCATTAGGATCTCCAATGATTTGCTCTGCAGTGTGTGATCTATCCCACTTCCTTGAGTGCTCAGCCTGATTTCTCATTCTTGATGTTGCTTCATCATCCATATCATGGTCATTCTCATTTCCTCCCCCTGTGAAGTTGCCATTACTCACAGGTGTGTCTTGGATGCTTGTTGCTTCACTATTGATTGGCACAAATTCTTCTCTTGTATCATCATTCACTTGAGTTTGTTGAGCTCGAGCTTTAACTTCAGTTTCAGTCTCTTCATCAGAATCATCTATATTTTCAAACTTCAATGGATCTTTATCTTCATCATTGGCTTCTTCTAGTCCAGGTAGTTTGCTGTCATCAAATGTCACATCTGTGCTTTCCATAACTTTCTTTTGACTGATGACATAAACCTTGTATGCAATTCTTTCCATAGAGTAGCCAAGAAAAATTCCTTCAAATGCTTTTGCATCAAATTTTCCAACATATTCAGAATTATCTTTCAACACAAAGCATTTGCTTCCAAAAGTATGAACATACTTTAGAGTAGGCTTCTTTCCAGTCATCAAGTTATAAGGTGTCTTTCCAGTGTTTTTGTTGATGAGAGTTCTGTTCTGGATATAGCATGCAGTGCTCACAGCCTCAGCCCAAAAACATGTAGGCATTTTTGCATCAAGTAACATTGTTCTAGCAGCTTCAATTAGAGTTCTATTCTTCCTCTCAACAACTCCATTTTGTTGTGGAGTCCTTGAAGCTGAGAATTGCTGAGAAATACCATTCTCTTTACAGAATGCTTCAAGTATGGCATTTCTGAACTCTGTTCCATTATCACTTCTCAGTGCAATCACACTTGCATTGTTTGCCTTTGCTTCCTTGTCAACTTTCTTTATATGCTCAATGATTACTTGTGGAGCCTCATCTTTTGATGCCAGAAATTCCACCCATGTATACCTTGAAAAATCACCAACCATCACCAAGGCATACTTCTTTCTTCCTAGTGACATAATATTGACAGGCCCAAACAAATCCATATGAATGAGTTGTAGGGGCTTGGTTATAGATGTCACTGTCTTTGTCTTATGGCTTGACCTTTTCATCTTTCCTTTTTGACAAGCCTCACACACTCCTTCTTGACAGAATTCAAGTGTGGGCATGCCTCTCACTAACTCTCTTTTGACTAGAGAATTAATGGCTTTGAAGTTCAGGTGTGATAGTTTCTTGTGCCACAACCAACAATCTTCATTTGATACTTTTGAGTAAAAGCAACAAATTTTGTCCTTGTTTGCAGAATCCATATTGGCTACAAACAGGCTTCCCTTCCTTACTCCAGATAGAGCAAAATCACCAGTCTTCTTGTGGGTGATCAAACATTCATCTTTGTCAAAATTCACTTTGAATCCCCTATCAGTAAACTGACCAACACTTAGCAGATTATGCTTGAGCCCCTTGACTAGTGCTACATCTTTAATGATGACATTACCAACTTTCAACTTGCCATATCCCAATGTGTTACCCATGCTGTCATCTCCAAAAGCAACCATTGGGCCAGCCTTTTCCTCATACTGTGATAGCAGGGCCATATCACCAGTCATATGATTTGAGCATCCACTGTCCAAAATCTACATGACCTTCTTTTCACTTTCTTTGCCCTGCAAACACAAAGGTATTACTTCTCCTTTGGTACCCAAACAAGTTTGGGTCCATGTGACTTAGAAACAGTTTTATCATAAACAACATGCTTGATAGTCTTCTTGTCACTATTAGAAGTCTTAGAACCTGAGGTTTCAGACTTAGGTGACAGAGGTACCTTCCTAGCTTTAGGAGGACTCGAAGACTTTGACCTGGTGTAGTGTGTGTGAGAATTGTGACTGATACAACCATCAATGAATTGCCTTCTCGGATTGAAACAACTAGTCATAACATTCATATTGCATGGCATACAGTCAAATTTATCACAAAAAGGTGCATCTCTATGTCTTAGAGGCACAGAACAATCATAGAAAGGTTTAGATACACTACCAGCAGGTTTCTTGCATGCATGAGTTAAATGATTGGTACTGAAACAGTTCTGACAAGTTTTCCTAGGGCCATTAGGCATATAAGCATAATTGTTATCCTTGTTAATCCCTAACTTGCCATTTCTGTTCTGTTTCTTCTTAGTCACTTTCTTTTCTGATTCACTCATCCCAGCTGAAACAAACTTTTTAGGTCTTGGCCTATCAACTACTGGCTCCTTGGTCTTTGACTTGACACTCTCACTCTTGAAGGATGCTTGTTGTTCACTAGATTGTGCCTCATCCTCATCATTCAACATTTGTTTGATGAGTAAGACATCCTCATCAATTTCAAATGTTGATTCCTTAAAAATTGGATTTTCAGTCTTTTTCAAAATGTGAGGCACTTTCTCACGAACAACTGTGTCCTCTTCAATGACAGCATAGCCTTTCCTCTATTTGAGAGAGTCATAGTCAAGTCCAATAGCTGCTTTGGGTTTAGCTTCAATTTTCTCACAGTAGGATTGCACTAGACCAGATGATTTCTTGAAAGTTTTCAGTTTGAATTCATTTTCAGCTAATTCATTCCTAAGAGCCTTCTCTACTTGACTAGCACATAGAACCTTATTCTGCAAATATTCAACTTCTTTCTTAAGGTTATCTACTTGCATAGCAGTTAGCTCAAGTTCCTCATTCTTTTTGATTAACATTTCATTTCTAGTAGACAGTTTAGTAATCTCTTCATTAGCAGCAGTCATACTAGTATGAATATTAAACATCTCAACAGATAGTTGTTCAATCATGCATTTATACTCAGAAACAGACATGTCTATAGTAGTGAGGGATGGTACCTGAGGATCTGATGGAGATGTGTCATCCTTGGAATTGGCCATCAAGGCATAATTGCAGAATTCTTGCTCCTCTCCATCACTGTCAGAATCATCCCAACACTTCCCTTCAGCTATGTAGGCCTTACCTTGTGTCTGCTTTTTCAGAAGGGCCTCATACTTAGCTTCAAGCTCAAGATAGTCTCTATCCTTCTTTTTAGGCTTCTTGCGTTCACTGGCAAAATGCCCTAGGTCATTGCATCTATAACACCTTACAGATGACCTATCCACATGGCTGGTTTTGAACTTATTCTTGTTTGGTTTCACAATTGCCTTGCTTTTGTTGAATGAATGGTTTTGGGTTTTGGGTTTGAAGGGTTGATTCCTTTTGAATCTTATGTTTGGAAATTTTCTGGCCATGAAAGCATATGAAGTGTTTTCCATCCCATCTAGTTCTTCAAGAGTGTAAAACTCTTCTTCCTCCTTCTCCTCAACAGGTTCACTTACCTCAGGTTCAGTTTCTTCCTCTTCTACTACCTCCTCTATCCTTAGCTGACTTGTAGATGCTTCTAGGTCTTGGATAGATTTCTTGACAATCAAGGCACATGATGTGTTTACCATTCTACCTTGATTGGCTTGGATAGCC
This sequence comes from Saposhnikovia divaricata, assembly GCA_036435485.1. NCBI lineage: Eukaryota > Viridiplantae > Streptophyta > Magnoliopsida > Apiales > Apiaceae > Saposhnikovia > Saposhnikovia divaricata. The sequence continues at coordinate 248,282,776 of CM071594.1, read as the reverse complement.
CTTTTCTGAAGTAACTCAAGCTCATGAGTTTTCAAAACTCCATAGAGCACATCATATGTAACTTTGTTCAAATCTCTTTCCCCTTAGAGAAATGACCCTTTGCTCTAGATGGTTTGGTGAGGATAACAGAAACTTCATGTTTAACTCCTTGGTACTGTAAACCTTGCCATTCATCTGCAACTCAGTAACTAGCTTGTGAAATCTCTCAAACATCTCAGTGATGCTTTCTTTGGGCTGTGCCATGAAAGCTTCATACTGTGTGACCAGTATCTGTTTCTTGTTTTCTCTAACCTCATCAGTTCCTTCATATAGCACCTCAATGTGATCCCACATTTCTTTGGCAGTGGTACATGATGCAATGTTTGCAAACATTGACATGTCCATTGAATCTATAATCAGCAACATGAGGTGACTATCAAGGGCAACCATCTCCTTTTCCGATTCTGTCCATTTGGATGGTTCCTTAGCCACATAAGATCTTGGAATTGTTGTGGTTCCAACAGTCTTTTCAGGAATCTCCTGTTGGGGAACAAATGGACCATTCTTGAGAATCTCAGGATACAAATGATGAGATGCTTTGATGAACAACTGCATCTTGATCTTCCAGAGGTTGTAGTTTTCTTTGTCAAACTTAGGGACCTTCACCGTTCCTGTATTCTTTGGTGTATTCGAACTCATGATCGTTTTTCTGTTTTTGAATAAACAGCCCGCTCTGATACCACTTGTTGAGTATTGAATACGGTAAAAGAATACAGATGGGGGATGAATGGATTTTTGAACTTTTCTTTGTTCGAGAGTCCTGGTAGCAAATAAGTGTTTGTGTGTGCAGAATTAAAGGTGCGGATAAAGAACAACACAAGACACAGTTTCACTTTAATCTAATGTATTATTAGATAAATGTTGCTACAATCTGTGAATACAAATGATAGTATTCCCAGCTTCGTTTTTCTCAGAGAGATACAGCTTAGTATTTGAAAAACTTGACTTCTTGAATCTTAAGCACACTAACTAAGAAAGTGAGGCTGTATCCTTATAGAACATAGATACACCCTACTTACTACAAATAAGGTAGATGAACAAATTACTTTCTAGTCTGTCTATCCTTTTTGAGTAAGCGTCCAAACGGTTACAGATTTGACTTTGCAAAGCCTGTTCAGATCCACTTCTTTAGCTCCTTGTCTCTTCTATATCTCTCCAAGCTTCCTTGTAGGCTTTCCAGAGCACGTTACAGATTGTGGTCCATAAAGTGCATTGGCTTGTTGCAGGTTTCTGACTTGTACAATTTCTTCAGTATTTTGTCTCCAAGAATGTATTCGAGAAGTGACTAAGTAGTTGATTCGAGAACTAGAATTGACTTGATCGATAACTCTGAGTTCTCGAACAGTGTTATATTGACATATCGAATTACTTCTCGAATAGCTCTTTTCTTCAGGATTCCTTGAGTTGTCGAATAGAACACTTGACTTGTCGAATCCTTGAGATATCGAATAGCTTTCTGAGTCCTTGAGATATCGAATGGAACTTTGACTTGTTGACTCCTTGAGAACTCGAATACTACTTTGACTTGTTGACTTCCTGAGTTCTCGAATAGAGTACATAGACATATCGAATCTCTGAGATATCGAGTGAGATATCGAACAGTATATTCAGAGATATCGAATAGTGTCTTGAGATATCGAATCCCTGACTTCTCGAATGCTTGACTTCTCTAATAGACAAATATACTTCTCGAATTGGTACTTAGGCAAATTCTTCATCTCTTCAAATCCCAACTGTGATTATTTGACAGTCTTTATCTTCCTGCTTGAGGCATGAACCTTGGAATTTCTTTCAAGCATTATTCCAGACTCTATGAGTACAGTTACACAACTAGGATTTGATGCCTACTACAAGTACAATACAAACAGAAACTCTACAACTAGAGGTTCCCTCAGTTAAGAGGTCATGTAAGTAATGCAAAGCATTACAAACAATTAGGCTTGTTATTAGATGTATACAGGCATGCCTCTGTAACTAACAACAGTCCGATAACAAAAAGCCGATCTTTTGTTCACTACAAGGAGAACAGACAATTGTGACAGAATTTTATTGATTTTCGGTCGCAAGTTTAACTTAGGACAAAAATAAACTTTTCGGTCGCAAGGTACAATGTGACGGATAAATTCTGTCGTAAGATTAATATTTTATTAATATATTTACCGCAAGTAATAATTTAATAATTTAATTTCCCACTATCATTTTTTGCACTAATTTAGTTTCCCGCTAAGACACTTTGCGACGAAAAAGCTAACCACTCTGTCGCAAAATAGATCTTGCGACATAATCCATGTTACGTCATAAAATATCTTGCGACGTATATTATGTCGTAAAGTATTTTGTGACGAATTGTAAATAATCCGTCGTTATTTTAGTATAACTTGCGACAGAAATGAAGTTTTTCGTCGCAAGTTAAGGCAGTTTATTTTAACATTTCGTTCAAGATGCGGCATAATCGAGCATTTTTATTTTTTTAATTATTTTTTTCCAACAGTAGAATGAGTATCTATTAATATCCGTATGGTTCGATCATCGAAGAAATCATTTTAAAAAATCATACAGTGAATTTGGCATGCGCCCCGTTACCAGAATCTATACTACTACAACGTTTTCTTCAAAATGCGGAACAACCGAACCTTTTTATTTATTGATTATTTTTTCCCAACACTAGAATGAGTATCTATTAACATCCGTATGGTTCGATCGTAGAAGTAATCATTTTAAAACATCGTACAGTGAATTTGGCATGCGCCCCGTTACCAGAATCTGTACTACTACAACACTTCCTTCGAGATGTGGCACAACCAAGCCTTTTTATTTTTAGATTATTTTTTTCCAACACTAGAATGAGTATCTATTAAAATCTGTACGGTTCGATCATCGAAGAAATAAATTTGAAAAATCGTACAGTGAATCTAGCACGCGTCCCATTACCGGAATCTATACTATTATACAAAGTTTCTTTCAGGATGCGCGCGGCATAACCGAGCATTTTTATTTTTTGATTATTTTTTCCCAACACTAGAATGAGTATCTATTAACATTTGTACGGTTCGATCTTCAAAGAAATCATTTTAAAAAATCGTACAAAGGATTTTGCATGCGTCCCGTTACCAGAATCTGTACTACTACAACGTTTCCTTGAAGATGCGGCACACCCGAGCCTTTTTATTTTTTGATTATTTTTTCCCAACACTAGAATGAGTATCTATTAACATCTGTATGGTTCGATCATAGAAGTAATCATTTTGAAAAATTGTACAGTGAATTTGGCATGCACCCCGTTACTGGAATCTGTACTACTATAACCTTTCCTTCAAGATGCGGCACAACCGAACCTTTTTATTTTTAGATTATTTTTTCTCAACACTAGAATAAGTATTTATTAACATCCGTACGGTTCGATCATCGAAGAAATGAATTTAAAAAATCGTACAATGAATCTAGCACGCGGCCCATTACCGGAATCTATACTTTTACAACGTTTCCTCCAAGATGGGGCATAACCGAGCATTTTTATTTTTTGATTATTTTTTCCTAATACTAGAAAGAGTATCTATTAACATCCGTATGGTTCGATCGTCGAAGAAATCATTTAAAAAAATCGTACAGTGAATTTGGCATGCGCCCCATTACCTGAATCTAACTACTACTACAACGTTTCCTTCAAGATGGCATAACCGAGTCTTTTTATTATTTGATCATTTTTCCCAACACTAGAATGAGTATCTATTAACAACTGTACGGTTTGATCATCGAAGAAATCATTTAAAAAAACCGTACAGTGAATCTGGCATGCGCCCTATTACCGGAATCTATACTATTATAACGTTTCCTTTAAAATGTGGCACAACCGAGCCTTTTAATTTTTGATAATTTTTTCCAACACTAGAATGAGTGTCTATTAACATCCGTATGGTTCGATCGTCGAAGAAATCATTTAAAAAAAATCGTACAATGATTTTAGTGATATGCACAAAAAATTAGGAAATTTAATATTAATCTTGTATGATTTTATAATATAAACCTCCAAAAAATACTACGTACTCTAAATAGTCTCGTCCCGATTGTATATAAATATTTTTGAAAAAAAAAATTATGATCCAACTGTAAGGATGCTAATATCTAATGATTTTATAAGTACTAAGTAGTCAACTATTAAAAGTACTACTTAGTCAAACTAGTTTGATTTTGGATTAGCTCCGTATTTTTTATTTAACGATTCAACTGTTTGAATGTTAATATCTAATAATTAGCTCCGTAATATTAATCTTATTTGATTTTATAATATAAACCTCTCAAAATAAAGTTGTTTTCTTTAACGAGTATTTTTTTATTTAACGATTCAACTGTTTGAATGTTGAATAAATATTTTTAAATAATTTTCTTATAAATAAATATTTTTATATAAGAATAATTATAAATATTCTAGAATAATCGAAAGCTGTTTAACAAAAAAATGATAAAAAAATATAATAATGAGACAATATCAGGAGGCAAATAATTTTGTATTTCATTTTTTAGATTAATCTAGCTTAAAACCCGTGCGATGCACGGTTTTGTTTTTAAAATATTATATAAATTTTTTTATTAATTTGAATTAATTTTTTTAAAAGCATGAATTTTAAATTTTTAAATTTTTAAATAAAATGATAATCATAATTATATAAATGTTACTCCCCTTGTCCCCTTGGTTATTTACCTTGGGGGACGTAATTCTAACACGGATTTTAAGTTGATTTTTATACAAAAAAAGAAAATTTTAAAAATAATTTATGAAACTACATTTTTTAGAAGCCTTAAAATGCGTGTCAAGCAATGAAAAAATGTAAAGAAATGAGAGGGACGGAGGGAGTATCCGTGATTTTTCTAAAAAAATGAGGGATTTTAGTAACAAAATGTAGAAAATGTGATAGGTTTTAGTTGATAAAGGTAATTGGTTAATTATTAGTATATATATAATTATTATTTTATTTTATTAAATATAATGCCCGTGATATAATTGGAAAAAAAAGGACTTAGTTACAGAAAGTTAAAAAGGTTAAATGTTTTAGATGAAAAAGCTAATTGATTAGTTTATAGTAATTATAATTTAATTATTTTATTTCACTAAAAAAAATTGTTCGTAGTATTTTAAGAAAATGGGAAATTAAAGTTACCCGTGATATTTCTAGAAAAAGTAATGTAACAAAAAAAAAAGGTGATATGTTTTTATTAGCATTATAATGTTATTATTTTATTTTTATTAAATAGAATCATCTACGATATAATTGGAAAAGGAGAGATTTTAGTTAGAGAAACAAAATATAATGTGTTTTGGCTGAAAAAGGTAACCCGTGATATAATTTGGAAAAGCGATATTTTAGTTAGAGAAAATAGAAAAGGTAACATGTTTGACTGAAAAAGTTAATTGATTAGTTAATAGTAATTATGATATACTTTCTAATTAGATAAAATATAAATGATATTATATTTTACCTGAAAATGAAATTACTTAGTTATTGAAAAATTGAAAAGGTAATATGTTTAACCTGAAAAAGGAAATTGATTGATAAATGAGAAATTTTCTTTAGATAAAATATAAAAGATAAAAATTAATTATTTAATAAGATGAATTTTATCTGTAATTAAGTAAGGATAATAAGTAAAATCAACTGTACTGACTAACCAAATTTTTAATGTTTCCTCTTTTATATATTTTACCTGAAAAGGAAATTATTTTATTATTGAAAATAGAATAGGTAATATTTTTATCCTGAAAAAAGAAATTGGTTAGTAAAGTAGAAATATTAGGTAGATTAAATATAAAAGATATAAGTAAAGGAAATTATTTAGTTATTGAAAATGTAATATTTTAACCTCAAAAAGGAAGATACCATAATTTTTTTAGTTAGACAAAATTTGAAAGATATAAATAAAAGAAATTATTTAGTTGTTGAAAAATTGAAAAGGTAATATATTTAACCTGAAAAAAGGAAATTGATTAGTGAGTGAGAAATTTTTGTGTAAAATATAAAAAGATATATAATTAAGTAAGGGTAAATAAGTAAATTCAACAGGTAACAACAACCAACCAACCAACCAAACTTTTAATATTTCGGCTTTTATATAAAATAGTTTTAATGGTTTCACTTTTATATATTTTACCTGAAAAGGAAATTACTTAGTTATTGAAAATAGAATATGTAATATTTTATCCTGAAAAAGGAAACTGATCAGGAAAGGAGAAATTTTAGTTAGATAAAATATAAAAGATATAAATAAAGGAAATTATTTAGTTATTGAAAAATTAAAAATGTAATATATTTAACCTGAAAAAGGAAATTGATTAGTAAAGGAGAAATTTTAGTTAGATAAAATATAAAAAATATAAATAAAGGAAATTATTTAGTTATTGAAAAATTGAAAATGTAATATATTTAACCTCAAAAAAGAAGATACCATAATTTTTTTAGTTAGATAAAATATAAAAGATATAAATAAAAGAAATTATTTAGTTATTGAAAAATTGAAAATGTAATACATTTAACCTGAAAAAGGAAATTGATTAGTGAGAGAAAAATTTTTGGATAAAATATAAAAGATATATAATTAAGTAAGGGTAAATAAGTAAACCAATTTAGCAAAAAAAAAAAAAAATAAGTAAACCAAACAACCAACCAAATCGGCTTTTATATAATAGTAAAGATTATCCGAAATAAAAAAACCTTGGTATCTATCAAACTGTGTCGTTTTATTCTGTCTCAGCCTAAAACCCTATTTCGTTCACCGAACTGTGTCTCTTTTTTTTTTTTTGCTCTCCCTACTGCGGCGATTAGGTTCTAACTCATTGGTTATCAGGTTTCATTTCTTTTCCGTTCTTTCTTTAGGTAGATCTTGCTTCTTCCACTTTCTTTTCCCCCATTCCCTTGAACGAAAATTATTACGAGGCTGTTTCCCCCTTTGAAGGAAAATATTACAAGGCGGCACACTTTACTCTATCTATTCCCTCTCAACTATCTCAGACTTTCTCTCACTCTCAAATTAACTCTCTTCTCTTCTCTCTACTCTCTTCTCCTTTCTGTATCTAATTTGTTTTATATTTTGCAGGTGGTTAATTGGGGCTCAGATTAATTGGTCTCTTGTTCACATTTCTTCATTCTTCGGTTAATTTGTTTTTTAGTTTTATTGCTTAATTCATTTTGCTCTCATATTCACTCTTCTGTTTTAATTTTTAATTAGGGTTTCGATTGGGTCTTTCGGTTCGGGTTTCATTTAAGACTTCGATTTGGGCCTTTCAATTCAAGGTGAAATTGGGGTTTTACATCTATATCCATGTGCATATATATGTGTACTTGTATTGGCATATGAATTGTGATGGAAAGCGAACACATGCTAATGAAATCTTTAAGTCCAATTTTAGTTTTCACAGTTTATTTGCTGCAAAAAGGAGTCATGTGAGTATATTGTGTAGTACATTTCCAAGATGTTAACTTTGAACGTAGTTTAATTTAGTTGACATATTACTTTGTGTTCAAACAAGTAGCAAAGCAAAGCTTTTCACATAATATACATACTTATTTGTTGTTAGTTGCTTGTTATATCAATCTAGTGTTAATAAGCTGAGTTAAGATGTAATCACAAGGAACAAAAATTAACATCTAGTAGTTACAACTACCAAAGTAAAGGTTGCTTCCTTAATATAAAATGTGTTTAAAAAGTTATTTTTCTATCTTAATGTCAAATTAGTTTTAATGCATTTGATAAGAAATCCTTGAGCGATGAAGATTATGTGATGCATAATTTTTTCGCAATACAGAATTTGTTCAAGATTTGGGAATCTTTAGTACAGTTGATTCTTTATATTTCTGACTATATGAATGCAAATAATTATGCAATTCCAGTACCGTTTCAACACTACTGCAGATGGGCTACTTCATACATATAACTGTAACATAATTAGCTAATAGAAAAATCTAATCGTAAGTGCACTTTGGTAATGAAAGATTTAAACACTTGAAGATGTAAAGATATTGAGACACACAAAAACAGCAGAGGATAAAGGGAAGAGGAATTAGTCAGTGTTGTAGTGCAATTAGTACATCTAAGAGATTTCTTTACCACTTGGACATTGTTAACATCCTGGATATTATGAGAAACCAACTGACTCATGAAATACAGAGAGCATATCTAGAGAACAATACTACTTCTGACAGAGGAATTAGAGTGCAAAATTATAAACTTGCCTCCTTTATTTATTTTACGTTTTAAAATTTATTATACGCGATACCTACCAATTTCAATCTTAGTGAAAAAATTGCTTATTGACAGATTGTGAGATCATCAAGAAGGTATAATTTCTAAAAAATTTCCAAGGCAGTTTGAGCTATGTTTTTCTCCTAGATATGCTCTCTGTATTCCACTGTTTCTTTCTAAATTCTCTATAATTGGTACGAGTCATCATTTTTCAAGAATTTTGCCCTTTCCGTTCTCTGTTGAAGATGCTTCTTAAAATGTTTGTATATATGCTCTGCAGTTTTCATTCTTATGCTGCTTATGTAAAATCAGAGCTTGAATATCTTTATAGTTGTATGTGTTTCATCAATGAGACTTTATGTCAGTAGTCACATTATATGATTGTTCGCACTTATTCACGCAAGAGAACGTGGTCAACAAGTAATATAGAGTAAATAGGATTCGTTCCCACAGAGACTCAAATTGTTTGTTATGTTCACTTATGCACCAGCTTATGATTTATACTCACTGCTAAGACAATCACAATTTTGGTTTTGATTTACTAAAGATTAATTACCAACTAAGCCAATTACGAGGAAATAACTTAACTTTAACTTTATAATAAACGAACATGAGATTTCAATTTCATTTACTACTTCATCTAGAATCTTATGCCCTTTAGCCTAGCATGTGACAGAGTTGATTACTGATTAGATGCACTAAACTGATACACACCAACTTTCGTTGTGCATATATCATCCTACTGATCATCCACAATTGATAGAAGTCAAGTAGTCACCAAATATGTGTAGTCCCTATATGTCTATAGCAATTGAACACATACCGGTTGAAAATCAAGCACCCATTAAACCACATAGTCGATGCAAGACGGTTAGAATTACATCACAAATTAATACATGTTCTTCACATGCAAAAACCTATGCTAGCATGAATTGTTCTAAACCCTAGATCCACTTTCGCATTCAGCAGGATTAAACAAACAATTACAAGTGTTCGCGACTCACTTATAACGAATAAGCATAAACATCCTAGGCAATCAATACAATCAATCACACACCAAGGCATAAATAACACTCAATTACTAGAATCCATAGAAAAATCCATTAAAATCCCATGATAACGAATTAGCCCATACTTGACCTAATTGCCATCATGGGTTCTATGGAAAACATAATTCTAAAATAAACAAGTAATTAAAAGGAAGAAGAATAAGGTTTAGAAATAAATCCCCAAAGTAGAAGAATACAAAAGTTCCAAAGATTACTCCTTGCTTGTCACGAGCTTGGAGATTCTTCCTTGAAATTGTTTCTAAGAAATAGATGAAAGTGATGATAGATGCTAAAAATGAAAACTAAAACAACGATAGTTAGCTCCCGTTTTAGGTTTCTCAAAATACATATATAAATGCCCTCCTACTAGACCTAAGGAAACAGGCCCAATAACAATTGACCCGACAAAACAAAAGCTGAAAATCTGCTAAACAGCCCCGGGCAAGCGCCCCTGCGCCTTGGCAAGCGCCCCTGCGCTCTCTAATCCCTGAAATCTGCTAGCTTCACGCGCCCCTGCGCCTTGGCAAGCGCCCCTGCGCCTATTTCTCCCTGGAAAATTTTCTCCTGGAGCGCTCTAGCGCCTAACCAAGTGCTAGGGCACCTTCTTGACCCTGGAAAACTTCAAAACTTCTACAACTTGACTTGTTGCCTTGCTCATATTTCCATATGCTAACTCCGGATTAAATTCACACCACCATAACATTGTTTTAGCCCATCCTGTCCTCGACGACACAACCTACACCAATTACACAAAAACACATCAAATGGCAACGAAACTCGAGAACTTGCAACCGTTTTAAGTCCGAACGGAAGGCAAATAGTGGATATAAAATCCACTTATCAAACCCCCAAACTTAAACCGTTGCTTGTCCTCAAGCAATGCAAAATCAACCTAAAGTGATGAATGAATGCAAATAAACTAAATGTCATGATAATGCAAATGTGTCCTAATGCAATGATCCCACACAATTTATCCGAAACCAACTCAACAAGCAAATTCCTCAACGAATGCAACAACTCCAAACAGAGCTCGACTAAGGCCCCGTTTACTAACAATACATGCTCGGAAACGTGGTGTGTGCATTTCTCACTAGATATACTCTCGAAACTAGATAAAAGGCATAACCAATTCTTCGTCAGGACAATCACATGTTTATAAACAGAATGAACTTTAGACACTCCATGACTCAAAGACACCGCCATCATCATTCAAGGTAGACAAGGATTCATGCTTTACTGTACAAAACAACACAAAACAAAAAAAAACACACATGCTTTTGACCGTGCAATGGGTGAGACCCCTAAAGGCTTATACAATAGCACCCTTGTAGCGAGCGTTAGGTTAGTGGATCCCAGACCGGAAAAGTCTTAGGTCACTAGGCATAAAATCCCCTAAAACTTACTTGCTCGAGTACTAAAGAGCCCACCCTAGCCAATTAGCATACACACACTCTCACAAACGCTCATTTTTTTTTTTACTCACAACTCTTTTTTTTCTTTTGACTTTTTTTTTTTTGTTTTTTTTTTCCTTGCTTTTTTTTTCATCTTTTTTTCTTTTTTTCTTTTTTTTTTTTTTATACATGGGTGCTCTATCTCACCCCCCCTAGACTACTCATATTAAATATGAGCGGCTACTAGCCATCTGACGCCTAGCCATTATTACACTACGACACAACACTAAGCATGACCTCCCTGTTTTCCCCCAAACTTATACTTAAGTGCTCCTATGCCATCAAGGGAATACTGAAAATTCTAGATATAAATAGGTGATTACATCCCAACAACCAAACCAGGTATGACTCAGTCTAGTCCAAGAGCAAACCGTGAGACCGTGAAAAGATTGTGTTCTCGACACACGCAAGTCAATTTCATAGGTACTTAAATCACCCCTCTATTCATTGTCATCACACTCAAATTAACGTCTACCTATCGAGCCAGAAACAGACACTCATATGGAATCATGTGATATGCATGAACAAAATGATATTACACTCCTAAATAAATCTATATGACATGGCATCCTAAATGCAACTAAATGACATGGCAAAACTAAATGCAAAACTATCATGAATATGCAGCTATATGCAATACAATGACTCTTGATACCCTAAAATCACCCCCAAACTTATTAATTTCAATGTCCTCATTGAAGGTAAATTTAAAGGGTACAAGAGATACTCCCCTACTCGTCGTCATCTTCACCCTCCTCGGGTGGTGTGTCAGTTGGTGGATAGACGTGGTGAGCGCCGAAAGTGGGCCATGTAACCTGAATACCCTGCTGCTGGTACACTCCGTCCAATGCCTGAGTCAAATCTGTAGAAAATCTGTGTATCATGGCATTCGTAGTATCCTGACGCCTCAACAAGCGTCTGAACTGTGCATCACTAAAAATCACATTCCCCTGGCTCGTCTGTGCATGAGAAGGTCCCGCTCTGTCTGCCTGACGATGCACTCTCTCCACCGGTGGCGGAATGCTACCACCCTCAGCAATCTGAACATAGCCAAGGCCCCTAGGGTGAGGAATGCCACCCGGCCATTCCGTCAACCTCTGAATCAAATGATGATCAATAGAGCCCATCGGTCTGTGCAGAGTCTCATCATTGTGCCAAGCAACACCAACATTAACACACAACTCAGCAATAATAACGGCATGTGGAATCCCTCCTGTAGTGCCACCCCGCAAGAACTTCATGATATTCTGATGGATTAAGTAACCAAGATCAATATACTTCCCGTTGAGAATACCCCATAAGATAATGGCACGTTCCACTGTAACATCCGTAACATGGGAAGTTGGCATAACTCGTGCACACATAAACAAGAACCAAGCACGAGCATACCTAGTCAACGCAGCTGCAGGAAATGTGCTCGGCGTGGTTGACCCGGCCTTGTACTTCCAAACCGTACCCGGAATACACATCCCCGCTATGATAGCATCTAGGTCAATGTCATCTCGATTTTTCTGCACCCAATCTTCGGCACCTCTAGGCCTCGCCGGTTGAGATATAATGCGACGTATAGGTCCAACCGTGTAACCCACCGCCTTGCCTCTAACCATAGTAACTCCATTTTTCAGGTCCTTAGCATTGGCATAAAATTCCCTAACTATGCTCAATGGAACCGCCACCGGCTTTGCACAAAACATCCCCCAACCCATCTCCGAAACCATAGCTAACAACTCTCCATCCTCGACCGAAGGTGAAAAACCCCTCTCCTTGATTACGGCTTTTGTCAAAAGATTATCGAACTCTAGCTCGGCCGCCTTAGAAACAAATTTATCTACATCATAATCCACTTCCACCTCCTCCGAACTACTACTACTACTCACTTCACGCACTCTCTTTGGAGCCATAACACTCTCAAGCAACACAAATTCAACAAATAGCAACAACCCCAAAATATTCCACCAAACACAATATCCCAATTCTAATAATTCAATTCAAAGTAATTAATTGAGATAGGAAGAAAGTTACCCAATGAATTGAAGATGAGAACCCTTGAAAGCACTCCCCCAAACTTGAATTAGAGATCCTTTGAAGCTTTAATGGAGGTTGAATGATTTGGAATAGAGAGGGGATTTGTGTGTAGAGGTGTATATATAGGTAGGGGTAAAGAGAATTTTGTTTGAGTTAGGGATTATTATTTGTTGTTGAGATTGGGTGTATCTAGGAATTGAATGAATGGGTGTTTGGGAGGAATTAGATATAGGAATTTTGGTGGAGGAATTAGGTATAAGAGATGAAGTTTGATTTTATGGAGGAGAATTAGATGCACTTGGGTTTTGTAGGGAGAAATAATGAGAGGTGGGGGAGTTGTGTAGAGCATACAAAATTTGAAGGGGTGTTGTGTTGGGTATTATTACCCACGGCTGAACAGAAGGGGAGGGGCGCTCCTGCGCGCGGCCTAGGCGCTCCTGCGCGATGGATATCCTGGAAACGCAGGTAACGCACGGCGCTCTTGCGCAATACGGAGCGCAGGGGCGCGTTCCAGTCACTGTTTATATTATTTTTTTTTTTTTTTTTTTAAAGAAACTTGTTGTTTGTTTTTTTTTTTTTAAGAAAGATAGGAATACCAAAACGTGGGTTGCCTCCCACGGAGCGCTTGTTTTACGTCATTAGCTTGACGTGACTTCCATGATTCACTCAGTAATTGCAAGAACCGCGGTTTCAGCCCCACGATTCGATACCTCGCCAAAGTACGGTTTCAATCTCTGACCATTGACTTTGAATGACTGATCCGGTGATTTCTCAAAAATCTCAACCGCTCCATGCGGAAATACGGTTTTGACAACAAACGGCCCTGACCATCTTGACTTAAGCTTCCCTGGGAACAAACGAAGGCGAGAATTGAATAACAACACGGTTTGGTTCGGAACAAATACCTTGTTGACTAGACGACGATCATGCCATCTCTTCACTTTTTCTTTGTAGAGTTTATTGTTCTCATAGGCTTGCAAGCGAAACTCGTCCATCTCATTGAGTTGCACCATTCTCTTCTCACCTGCGGCTTTAAGATCAAAGTTAAGCTTCTTCAAAGCCCAATAAGCCTTGTGCTCCAAGTCCGCCGGCAAATGACAAGCTTTTCCATAGACTAGCTGATATGGCGACATACCCAAGGGTGTTTTATAAGCAGTTCGATAAGCCCATGCGGCTTCATCTAGTTTCAGAGACCAATCCTTTCTTGAAGGGCTCACCACCTTTTCCAGAATACGCTTGATTTCACGATTAGACACTTCAGCTTGGCCATTGGTCTGAGGGTGGTATGCTGTAGCCACCCGATGATTGATATTGTATCTGGCCATAAGATTAGTGAACTTGCGATTGCAAAAATGAGTGCCTTCATCACTGATAATGACACGAGGAGTGCCAAATCTAGTGAAGATGTTCTTCTGAAGGAAATTAAGCACGACTTGGGCATCATTGGTCGGAAGTGCTTTGACCTCCACCCATTTAGAAACGTAATCAACGGCTAGCAAGATATATTGATTGTTGCATGAGGAGATAAACGGTCCCATGAAGTCGATTCCCCAAACATCGAAAATTTCCACTTCCAACATTACATTAAGGGGCATCTCATCCCTCCTCGATATGTTACCAACACGCTGACAACGGTCACACCTTAAAACGAACTGATGAGCATCCTTAAAGAGAGAAGGCCAATAGAAACCTGCTTGAAGAATTCGAGTAGCCGTCTTTTCACCTCCGTAGTGGCCTCCATATGTCGTAGCATGATAGTCCCTCAGAATTGCTTCTGTCTCACTATACGGCACACATCTTCTAATAACCTGATCAGCTCCTTGCTTAAACAGATATGGTTCATCCCAACGATACCATTTGACTTCATGCAAGAACTTCTTCCTTTGTGCATAAGAGAGTTCGGGTGGAATCACTTGACTAACCAGAAAGTTCACAATGTCTGCGTACCATGGCTCCTCTTCTTGCACCCTAAACAACTGCTCATCCGGGAAGAATTCATTAATGATGGTACCGTCTCGAGAAGATTTAACCGTGTCCTCCAGACGAGAAAGATGGTCAGCTACTTGATTTTCTGTCCCTTTTCTATCCTTAATCTCCACATCAAATTCTTGTAACAGAAGTACCCACCGAATCAACCGAGGTTTGGAGTCTTTCTTAGAGAGCAGATATCTAATAGCCGCATGATCTGTAAAAACCATTACCTTTGTGCCGAGCAAGTAAGAACGAAATTTTTCAAAGCCATAAACTATGGCCAACAGCTCCTTCTCAGTAGTAGTGTAGTTCAACTGAGCCTCAATAAGAGTCTTGCTTGCATAATAGATCACATGAAACACTTTCTCTTTCTTTTGGCCAAGAACGGCCCCCACTGCATAATCGCTAGCGTCACACATCATAGCGAAAGGTTCACTCCAATCAGGAGCAATGATCACTGGCGCTGAAACCAATTTCTTTTTCAGAGTCTCGAAAGCGGTCAAACATTCTTCGTCAAATTTGAAAGGCACGCCCTTTTCCAAGAGCTTACACAATGGTTTGGAGATTTTTGAAAAATCTTTGATGAAATGCCTGTAGAAGCCTGCGTGCCCAAGGAAACTGCGAATCCCTTTCACTGAAATAGGTGGTGGAAGATTTTCAATTGTTTCTATTTTTGCCTTGTCCACCTCTAAACCTCTCCGTGACACCTTGTGCCCAAGGATAGTTCCTTCCTGCACCATGAAGTGGCATTTCTCCCAGTTAAGCACTAGATTAGTCTCCACACATCTTTTCAGAACCGCACCCAGATTTTGCAAACATTCGTCGAAAGAAAAACCGACTACAGAAAAGTCATCCATGAAGACTTCTACGGTCTTGCCAATCATGTCTGAAAAGATAGCCATCATACACCTTTGAAAAGTGCCAGGTGCACCACACAAACCAAAAGAAACTCGCCGAAAAGCAAATGTACCGAATGGACATGTGAATGTTGTCTTTTCCTGATCTTCAAGAGCAATGCAGATTTGGTTGTACCCAGAATATCCATCCAGTAAGCAATAGTACTCATGACCTGCAAGTCTGTCTAGCATCTGATCGATAAAGGGTAGAGGAAAATGATCTTTCCTAGTGGCCTTGTTCAATTTCCGATAATCCATACAGATTCTCCAACCAGTGACCGTGCGAGTGGAGATAAGTTCATTCTTCTCATTGGTGATTACCGTCATGCCACCTTTCTTTGGCACACATTGAACTGGACTTACCCATGAACTATCAGAAATGGGATAGATAATCCCTGCATCCAACCACTTGATGATTTCTTTCTTCACAACTTCTTTCATGATCGGATTTAGTCGTCTCTGATGTTCCACTGTTGGTTTACTCCCTTCTTCTAATGGAATTTTATGTTGACAATAAGCCGGACTAATCCCCTTGATGTCTGCTATGGTCCATCCAATAGCTGATTTGAATTCTCTAAGAACTCTCAAGAGCTTGTCTTCCTCAGAATCTGACAAGTTAGCAGCAATAATCACAGGTAAAGTAGATGATTCACCAAGAGAGGCATACCTTAAATGATCAGGTAGTGGTTTGAGCTCTAGAGTTGGAGCTTCTTCAATGGAAGGTTTCAACCGCTGATGTGACCCCTTCAATTCAGATAGACCTAAAGGTTCCACTGGTCTCTCAAATTTCCTTTGCCATGGAGTAGCATCAAGAAATAGCAGTTGTTCATCTACCTCATCTTCTTCCAAATGAAAATCCCCAATCAGTGCTTTTTCTAATGTGTCCTTCATGAGCAGATGCTCAATTTTTGATTGCACTGCCGACTCAACCATGTCTATCTTCAAACACTGCTCTTCTTCCGTTGGAAACTTCATAGCCTTAAAAACATTGAAGGTGACATTTTGATCATGCACCCTCATGGTGAGTTCCCCCTTCTGCACGTCAATCAAGGTCTGACCTGTAGCCAAGAATGGTCTCCCTAGAATGATAGGGATTTTCTTATCTTCTTCAAAATCCAATATGACGAAATCCGCTGGAAAGATGAGTTTGTCCACCTTCACTAGAACATCTTCTACAATTCCTCGAGGGTAGGTAATTGAGCGATCAGCTAACTGGAGTGACATGTTTGTAGGCTTAGGCTCCGGAAGACCAAGTTGCAAGAAAACCGAATAGGGCATGAGGTTGATGCTTGCCCCTAAATCACACAAACACTTGTCAAAAGACAAATTTCCAATGATGCACGGTATGGTAAAACTCCCCGGATCCTTCAGCTTAGGTGGCAACTTTTGTTGCAAAACAGCACTGCACTCCTCCGTCAAAGCGACGGTCTCTAACTCCTCGAGTTTCAATTTCCTCGAAAGTATGCCCTTCATGAACTTGGCATAACTTGGCATTTGTTCAAGTGCTTCAGCAAATGGTAAATTTATGTGCAGCTTTTTGAACACTTCCAAAAACTTTGCGAATTGCTTATCAAACTTCTGTTTCTGAAGCCTTTTAGGAAATGGCGGAGGTGGATAAACTTCTTTGCTAGCTTCCGTAATCTCTGAACTTGTTTTCCCAACTGACTTCTCCTTTTCTTCCTCACCTGATGCCTTCTGAATGTCCGGAAGAGCAGAATTTGAAAAACGGATAGACCCCTCAGGCGCGCCCGCGCCCAAATCACTGTTCACAGCATTCTTAAGTTCTTCGTTAAACTGCTTTTTGACTTCCAGATCGCCTGTAACCTTTCCAGAACGTAACGTAACAGCATGAATCTGTTCCTTGCCCTCCTTTTTACCCGGATTTGCTTCTGTGTCACTAGGTAATTGCCCTGGAGGTCTGTTCAAAAGAGCATTGGCCAGTTGGCCCATTTGATTTTCAAGAGTTTTCAGAGATGCTGCTTGACTCTTGTACATCATTCGCAATTCTTCCATTTCTGACTTCTCATTAGATTGCACATGACTCCCTGGTTGTTGTTGATGAAATCCAGGTGGATTGTATGGTGGCCTTTGGGCATAGGGTTGTTGATAACCCGAATTGTTGAACTGCTTTGAACCATACTGCTGACCCTGAGATGGTTGTTGCATAGCATTCTGATTGTTGCTCCAACTGAAGTTAGGATGATTCCTATTGTTGGGATGATATGTATTAGGAGCAGGTTGTGAAGGCCTTTGATAATTGCTGACAAACTGTGCCGACTCACTGGAAATTGCACATTGATTAGTGTCATGAGCCCCCGCACACAATTCACAGACCATGGCGACTTGTTGAACCCCCACCTTAGCCAATGAGTCCACTTTCATGGTTAGAGCCTGTAGCTGGGCTGCTATAGCTGTTGTGGCATCCATTTCAAGTACACCTGCAACCTTACCTTGTGGAATGCGCTGTGTCGGATTCTGATACTCGTTTGCAGCCATCATTTCAATCAAGTCATAGGCCTCTTCATAGCTTTTGGCCCACAGAGCTCCTCCAGATGCCGCATCAAGCATTGCTCGAGAATGACTTAACCCATTGTAGAAGCTATTGATGACCATCCAATTGGGCATCCCATGATGATGACATTTCCGGAGCATCTCCTTGTACCTTTCCCAAGCTTCACAGAGTGATTCACCAGAATGCTGACTAAATTGTGTAAGAGCATTCCTCATGGCAGCAGTCTTTGCCATAGGAAAGAATTTAGTCAAGAACTTTTGTGCCAGATCTTCCCATGTAGTGATGGAACCTGCTGGAAGTGAATGCAACCAGCTTTTTGCTTTGTCTCTCAATGAGAATGGAAACAACCTTAGCTTGATAGCGTCCTCAGAAACTCCGTTGGTTTTGAACGTGTCACAGATCTCAATGAAGTCCCTGATATGCATGTTGGGATCCTCGACAGATGAACCCCCAAACTGGACCGAGTTCTGGACCATTTGGATCGTGCCCGGCTTGATCTCAAAATTATTTGCAGCAATAGCCGGCCGCACAATACTCGACTGAATATCATCAATCTTGGGCTGAGAATATTCCTTCAGCGCCTTGTTATCTGCCATTTCTCCAGTAACTTCAAACTCCTCTTCAACTTCTTCCACAAATACCTCTTCTTGCTCTTTTTCTTCCAGATTCTCTTTACGAACTTGAGATCGAGTACGCATACACGCTCAAGATAGTACCTGAGAAACCCAAAAGTAGATGAGTGAGAAAAACGTCCGAGTCAATGAATTTAATCCAAATTGATGACAAGATCATAAACTAAACAAACAATGAACCGAGTCCCCGGCAGCGGCGCCAAAAACTTGTTCGCACTTATTCACGCAAGAGAACGTGGTCAACAAGTAATATAGAGTAAATAGGATTCGTTCCCACAGAGACTCAAATTGTTTGTTATGTTCACTTATGCACCAGCTTATGATTTATACTCACTGCTAAGACAATCACAATTTTGGTTTTGATTTACTAAAGATTAATTACCAACTAAGCCAATTACGAGGAAATAACTTAACTTTAACTTTATAATAAACGAACATGAGATTTCAATTTCATTTACTACTTCATCTAGAATCTTATGCCCTTTAGCCTAGCATGTGATAGAGTTGATTACTGATTAGATGCACTAAACTGATACACACCAACTTTCGTTGTGCATATATCATCCTACTGATCATCCACAATTGATAGAAGTCAAGTAGTCACCAAATATGTGTAGTCCCTATATGTCTATAGCAATTGAACACATACCGGTTGAAAATCAAGCACCCATTAAACCACATAGTCGATGCAAGACGGTTAGAATTACATCACAAATTAATACATGTTCTTCACATGCAAAAACCTATGCTAGCATGAATTGTTCTAAACCCTAGATCCACTTTCGCATTCAGCAGGATTAAACAAACAATTACAAGTGTTCGCGACTCACTTATAACGAATAAGCATAAACATCCTAGGCAATCAATACAATCAATCACACACCAAGGCATAAATAACACTCAATTACTAGAATCCATAGAAAAATCCATTAAAATCCCATGATAACGAATTAGCCCATACTTGACCTAATTGCCATCATGGGTTCTATGGAAAACATAATTCTAAAATAAACAAGTAATTAAAAGGAAGAAGAATAAGGTTTAGAAATAAATCCCCAAAGTAGAAGAATACAAAAGTTCCAAAGATTACTCCTTGCTTGTCACGAGCTTGGAGATTCTTCCTTGAAATTGTTTCTAAGAAATAGATGAAAGTGATGATAGATGCTAAAAATGAAAACTAAAACAACGATAGTTAGCTCCCGTTTTAGGTTTCTCAAAATACATATATAAATGCCCTCCTACTAGACCTAAGGAAACAGGCCCAATAACAATTGACCCGACAAAACAAAAGCTGAAAATCTGCTAAACAGCCCCGGGCAAGCGCCCCTGCGCCTTGGCAAGCGCCCCTGCGCTCTCTAATCCCTGAAATCTGCTAGCTTCACGCGCCCCTGCGCCTTGGCAAGCGCCCCTGCGCCTATTTCTCCCTGGAAAATTTTCTCCTGGAGCGCTCTAGCGCCTAACCAAGTGCTAGGGCACCTTCTTGACCCTGGAAAACTTCAAAACTTCTACAACTTGACTTGTTGCCTTGCTCATATTTCCATATGCTAACTCCGGATTAAATTCACACCACCATAACATTGTTTTAGCCCATCCTGTCCTCGACGACACAACCTACACCAATTACACAAAAACACATCAAATGGCAACGAAACTCGAGAACTTGCAACCGTTTTAAGTCCGAACGGAAGGCAAATAGTGGATATAAAATCCACTTATCAATGATATCTAAACTTAACTGAGTTGCAGGTTGGCACTTGCAGATTGAATGAATGCTATTGCAAAAAATTTCAGTAATCTTTTTTCTGCAGATTGAATGAATGCTATGTGTCCTTCTTTTGCTTGCTGGTTTTGTTATGTAAATGTGGCTCTGTACTTATTTTGTTTGATTTCAGGACCACTGACCAGTGATTACATGTCCAGCCTCCAGGAGTCGCACTAGCAGTCTAGCGGAGAGTAGCAGTGAAGTCGAAGCACTAAAAGCCCAGATTTGTTGTAGTGGCTGGTGTACGTTTACTATATCAGCTTCTTTGCTAATTTTTGCATATTACAATTAGGCGGCTGATCTGTCTACTTCTGGATATTAGCTGGTCAACGTGTATTAGGTTGGATTATGTTTTCCTTTCGTTAGTCTAACTTTGAGACAGATGTTAATATAACTTTTGAAGAATCTGGGATTTTATGATGTTTATTTTTCATTTGCATAATGTTTAATGTGGATTTGATTATATAGTTATATGATTTTTAGTGTGTGTTGTAACATTTTATATTTCCTATTAGTTTGTATGTGTGTTGTGAAATGTGTAGATAAATCATGGTTTTGGTTATGCATTTTGAGGGGGAAATTGATAAAAATAGGCTGAATAATTCTTGTTATGATGCTATCCAAAAATTGTGACAGGTTGTTTGAAAAGACAGCTATATCATGCAATATTTGTGACGAGATCTGTCATAATGTTGTGGCAATTTTGGACAAATTTTGTCGCAATTTTGGGTAGTTTAGGATGGATTCTGTCGCAAATCTGGGGTATTTTAGGACGGATTTGGGATACTTTATAATGGATTCCGTCGTAATTTTGAATTATTTTAGGACGGATTCTGTCGCAATAAAGAGGTATTTTAGGACGAATTTCGTCACAATTCTGGGAATATTTACGACAAAATTTCTGTCACACTTTGCATTTTTTCCTTTTTTTTAATTGTTTAGGGACCCACATATAATTTGCGACAGAATAAGAAATTTGTGACAGAATAAGAACAAACGACGCAAGCATTTGTGACAGATTTTTTCTGTCGCAAGTTGGGGCAATTGCGACAGATTCTTTGTATTTATTTTGTCGCAATTATCTTGTCCGCTTCAGTGGTTGAACATTTGGCTTTCAGACCTTGACTTTCTCTTATGCTTCTGACCCCAGAAAAAAAAAATTGTTATGCTGACTGGGAATAACACTATTGGTCGATCTGGCACTGTAACTTGCAAACTAAGGAGCTGCCATTCAGTGTAGTTAAAAGTCCCATGCTTATTGCACTTTAACTAAGGCGAGTTAGTTTATTTTTGTCTCCTCCCTCAAGTTGCATATCATGTAATGAAGAAAAATCTAGGATACGTTTTCAAGGTTATAAAGTGAAAACTCTGGGTGAATCTCCTACCATGTGCATTCAAAGGGGAGAGTAAGTTGTGCAAGGACGGTCCATAGAAGGGGATAACCAATTTTTTTAACTTACTGCATGAATATATGGATTGGCTACACATGCATATATGTTGGCAGTTGAGTTTCTTTTGTCATTTTATTCAGTAAAGCAACTCATAACTGTGTCGTAGCGCTCAGTATAGAGAAAAGAAGTCTGAATTATGGATATGTTTTCTATTTTTCTACAATTTTCGTCAACTTCTATTAAAATTCGGTTTTCAATTTTGGTTTTCGGTTAAAACCGAAAAAATTAAGTTCGGTTCAGTTAACCGAAATAAAATTCGGTTTCGATTTCGGTTAACCGAATGCACACCCCCTTATGGTTTTTTTTTTTACAATTATTGTAAAGTTCAAATATTATGAATTTAAAATTTTTTTAAGTCAAATTTCACTTTAAGTCAAAATTATTAAACCTCCATTTAACTTTAAGCAAAATTACCCAAACACTTTCATTCAACTTAAAGCAAACAACATTACTTTCTCCTTTAAGTTAAAAACACCTCCATTAAGTCAAAAGTAACTTATTTTAAGCAATCTCAAACACCCTCTAGAGCAAGTAGCAAATCATGGCTTTTGTGGAATCCTGGGAGCTAATTAATAAATCTAAATACACCTTTAAGCTAATATATAGGGTTTGTTGAGTATTGAATATGGTAAAAGAATACAGAGGAGGTGAATGGATTCTTGAACTTTTCTTTGTTCGAGAGTCCTTGTAGCAAATAAGTGTTTGTGTGTGCAGAATTAAAGGTGCGGATAAAGAACAACACAAGACACAGTTTCACTTTAATCTAATGTATTATTAGATAAAGGTTGCTACAATCTATGAATACAAATGATAGTATTCTCAGCTTCGTTTTTCTCAGAGAGATACAACTTAGTGTTTGAAAAACTTGACTCCTTGAATCACTTAACTAAGGAAGTGAGGCTGTATCATTATAGAACATGGATACACCCTACTTACTACAAATAAGGTAGCTGAACAAATTACTTTCTAGTCTGTCTATCCTTTTTGAGTAAACGTCCAAACGGTTACAGATTTGAATTTGCAAAGCCTGTTCAAATCCACTTCTTTAGCTCCTTGTCTCTCCTATATCTCTCCAAGCTTCCTTGTAGGCTTTCCAGAGCACGTTACATATTGTGGTCCATAAAGTGCATTGGCTTGTTGCAGGTTTCTGACTTGTACAATTTCTTCAGTATTTTGTCTCCAAGAATGTATTCGAGAAGTGACTAAGTAGTTGATTCGAGAACTAGAATTGACTTGATCGATAACTCTGAGTTCTCGAATACTGTTGTATTGACATATCGAATCACTTCTCGAATAGATCTTTTCTTTGGGAATCCTTGAGTTATCGAATAGAGCATTTTGACTTATCGAATCCCTGAGATCTCGAATAGCTTTTTGAGTCCTTGAGATATCGAATGGAACTTTGACTTGTCGACTCCTTGAGAACTCGAATACTACTTTGACTTGTTGACTTCCTGAGTTCTCGAATAGAGTACATAGACATATCGAATCTCTGAGATATCGAACAGTATATTCAGAGATATCGAATAGTGTCTTGAGATATCGAATCCCTGACTTCTCGAATGCTTGACTTCTCTAATAGACAAATATACTTCTCGAATTGGTACTTAGGCAAATTCTTCATTTCTTCAAATCCCAACTGTGATTATTTGACAGTCTTTATCTTCCTGCTTGAGGCATGAACTTTGGAACTTCTTTCAAGCATTATTCCAGACTCTATGAGTAACGTTACACAACTAGGATTTGATGCCTACTACAAGTACAATAAAAACAGAAACTCTACAACTAAAGGTTCCCTCAGTTAAGAGGTCATGTAAGTAATGCAAAGCATTACAAACAATTAGGCTTGTTATTAGATGTATACAGGCATGCCTCTGTAACTAATAATCTCCCCCAAATTGTGAGTGAGACCCTTAGTCACAATTTCATGTCTGATAACAAGCCTAACATACATAAAGATAAAACTTTAAAAGTACAGGTATGTAGATTGATTGAGCATATGAATGAAATTACAAGATAAATAATCATACAGTATGATGAAATACTAGCCATTCTCATTTGATTCCATCTCTATTGCTTTGGCTTGTAGATCATCATATGCTTTCTGTTTTCTTTCTTTCTCCTTTCTTGCAATATCATCCATGGCCTTTATGATCTCTGCCAAAGCATCCAATTCTTCAAGCATGATAGAGTCTTTGAAATCTTCAAGTACTGGTTTCAGAATGTTGGCAGGATAGTGACTGAGTAGGTCCATTCTTATATTGATATTATCTCCATTTCTCCTCCTGCTTTACCACATAGGGATTGAATTGAACTCTACACAATCCTTTTGCCCTTAGCTTTTCTGCTTCAACTTCCAGCCTATCAATCTCCTTCTCTCTTTCTAGCCATTTCTCAAAGCATCCCTTCCTTATCTCTTCAGCATTATCTCTTTTCATCTTTACAAAAGCAGCTAGCTCCAGTTTCCAAACCCTTTCCACTTTGTCATTAGCATTCAACAGTGCAATCATCCTTTCTATGTCATCCAACTTGGCATACTTTTGACACTGGCCTTGTCTGAATTTCTCCTCTCTTCCGTCAGTATATTTGACTTCTAGGCAGTCATCAATAATAGCAACATGATAGATTCTCTGAGCTCTTTGGAATTGCAGTTGGTCCATATCAAAGTCTTCATCAAGTGGTTGGAGTTTCAATCCTGGATAAATTGTCAGAGTCCTTGATTTGGATAGCCTTGGTTTCCTTGCAGCTTGTTTGAATTTGATCCTTTTCACATGGTTGCTTGGCTGAAATCTTTGACCTTTTTTGGTAGACCATAGTAGTATTCCATTAGCAGTTTGCTTTCTGAAACATACACATGGTTTCTTGATTTGAATTCCCTTCACTTCTTGAGGTGCCAAAACAGTTGCATATGCCAGAGATGTAGATTTTGATGAATCATTACTAGTGACATCCACCCTAGACATTGAGCCTTGTGTTGTGGTGAAAGTGTCATTAATAATGTTCATGGCTTGCTGTTTTCCACTCTTCTTTTCATATACTTTTCCACTACCCTTGTCATCATCCTTCTTTCTGCTTTTATCATCCTTTTTCTTCTTGTCATCACTGCCCTTATATCTCCTTTGATCTCCACCCCTGCTTCCACTCTTATCATGATCATCCTTGTCTTGATTTGACTTTCCACCTTGAGCAATTGGCTTGATGTCTGATTGAGAGTTGATAAACTTCACCAGAATGTTAAGAGCCTACTTTTCAGATTCAGATTTTTCACTCCATGAATGTAGAACTCCAGCCAAAAACTTTATGGTGGACATGTTGCTTGCTTTTAGATGGTGGCCAAACCTGAAGGCAACAATGTCTCGATCCTTTTCATATAGAATACAATGAGGCTGAGGAACTACTTGAGGCAGTTGAGACTTCATGCACTTGGTGAGAATCTCCTTGAGCATATCATTGTCTAGTGAGTTATTCTTTTCTATCTTCTTGATGATTGTTCCAAGTTCAGAGCTAGATAGAATTTGAAAGGCTTCAATGTGGATGTGAAAGAGGTTCTTGGCAGTGTGAACTAAGACTTCTCTATCATTTGAAAGAATGATGGCATGGGGATTGGTTTGCACAATTTCTCTTCTCACTACAGTGACTAGAAACACATCTTGCACAAGAAGCTTGATGTAGTCAAAGTAATGGAAATTGGCTCTTTTCCTTAACTCTTGTAGATGCTTCAAAAAGGCTATGTCATTGTAGAGTCTAGAGTTTGCAGTTTCTTGACATACCCTTTGAGTAAGCACAGTCCTGAATTCTGAAGGTTCTGATTGAAGGGATTGTTTAGCAATGTCAGGGATGTCAAATTCATATTCTGACTTCTCTTCAGTTTCAGATGGCTTGGCAACTTCATCTACAACCACTTTCTTCAGCTTGTCATCCTTGAATGTAGATTTCTCAGACTGATATGACTTAACAGTTCTTGGTTGGCCACCCTCATTGGTTTGAGATTTCTCCCCCTTAGTCTGAGACTCCCCCTTAGATTTTGAGTTCCTTGTTATCCTCTTCTCCCCCTTAGGCTTGTTGTCAGGCACAGAGGCTGTAGTAGGAGCCTTTGGAGTTGAAGATTCTGCAATTTGAGGGATACCCATGTGCTTCATCATGGCAGACAATATAGATTGTTGATCCAAAAGAACATTAGCAGTGGTTGTGGCTTGAGTGTTCAATTGGTCAGTTAGATTTGTAACTTTGTCTGCCAGAATGGCATTGGATTCTTGGAGAGACACCACCTCCCATTCAAGAGTGTCAACCTTGGTTAGCAGTGCAGTGGCCTTAAAACCAGATAAAGATTGATCTTGCAGTCTTTGCACCTCAAATTTTGACATTTCATGCACAGGGACTTCAGTGACCAACTTGTCCCCATACTGATTCTTGAACAGTGTTCTGAGCATGGCATTGGCCTCTGTGGTTTGGTCAGATAGAGTTTGAAATCTTTTGCCCAGGCCTGTGACTGTATCTGTGAGGAGGGCTAGGCCATGGTCCATCTTGGTGCAGGTGGTGTTGCAGTGTTTGAGATCTTTGACCACACTGTCAAGTTGAGGAAATCTAGCATCAAAGGCCCTCTTGACTTCTGTTACTGAAGTGGCTGTCTTGTCACACAACTTGTTTACTTCAGATTTGACTCCCTTGCCAAGATAGTGTGCAGCCTTGAGGAAACCCTTGTAGGAATCATTTACAGCTTCATACACTTCACCAGGAGACAGGGATTTTGCATTGGAGCCCAGTGAAGTGATGTATTCCTCCCTAAGATATTGAAGTGCTTCACTGAGAGTTACATCATACTTTCCTTACATCCAGGCATCTGCATTGCCATCTCTCTCAGCATCATCAATGATCTTGGCCTTCTGCATCTCCACATCATCCCTATGGCATAGTAGGATGGCCTCATAGTCTGGATTAGAGATGTTGGAGGTGACAAGGTTCTGATCTATTTTTACAAACTCAGGAATCTTATCCACAATTAAGCTTTGGAGTGCTTCAACCGTCAATGTTTGTGGAACAGACCCTGATCCTGAAGCACTGTCATGTTGCACAGGCTTCAGCCATTGTGACATAAAGTCAGAGCTAGAGCTAGGTAAACTAGACTCCTCAGTTACAGATGCAACTTCTGTAACTGGATGGATTGACTCTACTACTGGTGTCTCCACAGAAGTGGGATGAGTTACACCAGCAGTTGACACAGGCATAGAGTCTCTAGTAAAAACTAGTGAAACCTCTGTGTTTGTGATGGTGTCATAGGATATGCCCCAGCATGCATTCCCTCACCATCTAAATGTGGGTCTTGGGTGGTGAGCAAAGTGTCATGCAGTAAGTCACTTGAATCCATTGGCTCACCAAGAGAAAAGGATTCTTGGTGATCAATGCCTTGCTCTTCAATTTCTTGAAGTGCAGGCTCCAAAGAAATTTCAGTGTTAGATTCTGGAAGTGGAGTGTATTGTAGAGTAGATTTTGGAAACTCCCCCTGAGAGATAGAGGGAGTTTCAAGTATGATGTGCTCTCCACTCAGTGTAGTGCCAGCCTTATTACTCTCATGTGCTGACTCAATACAAAAAGGTGCATTGGGGAGGATGCTTGATTCTATAGATGCACCCTGTTGAGAGGGTACATCTAGTGAGCTGTTTGCCCCTGATTTAACAACTTCAGCCATTTGTGTGACTGAAGAGGTGGTCTTAGTTTTCTTCTTCTTCTTTGGCCTTAGTAAGGGTGACTCTGGTTCCTCACTTTCTAGACCTAGTTCAACAGCTAATGTTGCTTCAGATAAAATAGTTAATGGTGCAGACATTACTTCCTTTCTCTTCTTTTTACGAACAACACCCTTTTGAGAGGATGATGCAGGTGGTTCAGTATTTGGTAAGGTGTTTGGTTGAGAGGGTTGGTTAGCTAGGCCTGGGTTAGCATTTTGTTCTACTTGCTTGGGCTTAGCTAACTCAGACTTAGAGGCAAATGTTGGCATGTTGTGGGGGTAATTTCTAAACAAACTCTCCATATGGGGAGTTATGTTAAGTCTTACATCCACATCATTCCTAGTCTCCAAATTACCAAAAATGAGTTTGGTCATGGATTTAGGATAGCCTATTCTATTTTTATTCATCCCATCTAATTCAATCAATTTATCATCTAAGAAATTAAGGACAGATTGAATAAAACGAGGGAAGAAAATGTCATTACCTCTCTTGGCTGAATTCTTACCAAGTCTTCCATACAACTCCTGCAGAATGATGAGACCAACATCTATCTTCTTTCCATAAGCTAAGGCATAGCCTATTTGCAGTGCAGGAGTGCTGATTTGGTCATAGCTAGATTTTCTGGCAGTGAAGACTTGGAGAATTGTAGCAAACACATAACTCCATTCCTTCCTCAAATGCTTCACGTTCAAGTGCCCAAGACTGATTTTGTCTGCATAGTTGATGAAGTCAAAGAAGTCTTCCAATTCAGCATTTGTAGCAAGTGGGTCATACACCTCTCCTTTGTTACCCATCCCAAGTGCCTCATTCATATCTTCTCTGGTGATGGTGAGATTTTTGTCTTGAATCTTGCAGTAGATGATGTATGAGGATATTGCAGAGTCAAGAGCCACCACCTCCACTGTAGCAGACTGCCAAAACTATTCTAGAATGTCGAGATACAGAGTTGGGTTAGCAGATAGAGCATCCTTGATGTATGATTCAGACATCCACTTCACAAAGCACTTGAAATTGGCGTTGGGTGCTTCAACATCACTAGTTAGAGAAATGAAATTGGTGTTGAACTTTACTGTTACCATTTGTGTGAGAGAGAGAGAGAGAGAGAGAAGAGATCGAAGGTTGAAAAAGAAATTTAGATTTTGCAGTTAGGGTTTCAGAGGTTTTTGGGAGTTTGGATGCTTGAGAAATCGAATGAAATGAATCAAATAGATGTGAGGTTGTAAAAGTATGAAGTACTTGAATTGTCGATTAGATGTATGTTCTGTATCGACAAGTCAGGCATTCGAGAAGTAGAAAACAACTATTCGAGAAGTCAAGAAAGGCTTATTCGATAACTCAAGCAGGTTGTAGCTCACAGCTGGCAATTATCTAACTTAGAAATAAATCTAAATTAGGTAAAATATGTTTTTATGAGTAATTCTGAATTTTGAATAAAAATTAAAAATCGGTTAAAATTCAGCGAGAAATCAGCCTTTTCAAATGATTCGAGAACTCAAATATAGTATTCGAGAACTCAGTCAATCGAGAACTAAAACACTATATTCGAGAAGTCAAGGAAACCTCTATTCGAGAACTCTAAAAGACTCTATTCGAGAACTCGAGAGTGCTCTAATGAGACTTGTTAGAGATGTCGAATAGTGAATTACTTGAAAAGTCTGACTTGTCGAATTATACTCATAGAAACTCAATTTTCACTATCTTTTAAAATTTACCAGCCATATTCATTCATGAATATTCTAGAAAATTAAACAGTGATTTTCTCAAAATTTCATAGAAATTTCAAGTTAATAAAAATATGATTTTCAACATATGCAACAGATTTGAAATATTTATAAATCATATTTCAGCCAACACTTACTCCAAAAATAATTGAGAATTTAGATAAAGTAAGTGTTTACTGCTGCAACAATCTAGATGCTGTATTCACTTAGCCAGAATCTGAAGAATTCAGCATTCCAATCTCACTTACCAACCTTGTGAAGGTGGCTTCATCTAATGGCTTAGTGAATATATCAGCTAGTTGTTTGTCTGTAGGAACATAATGCAACTCAATAGTTCCATTAGTTGCATGTTCCCTTATGAAATGATATCTGATGTCAATATGCTTTGTCCTAGAATGATTGACAGGATTGGCAACTATAGAGATTGCACTTGTGTTGTCACACATGATTGGAATTCTTTCCAACACAAGTCCATAGTCTCTAAGTTGATTTCTAATCCAAAGCACTTGAGCACAGCAACTTCCAGCAGCTATGTATTCAGCCTCAGCTATAGAAGTTGACACAGATTGTTGTTTCTTGCTATACCAAGAGACTAACCTTTGTCCAAGAAACTGGCAGCTACCTGATGTGCTTTTCCTATCCATTCTGCATCCAGCATAATCAGCATCAGAATAACCAACCAGATTGAACCCTGTGTCCTTAGGATACCATAGTCCCAAGTTTGGAGTGCCCTTCAGATATCTAAAGATCCTTTTTATAGCAATCAAATGTAATTCTTTTGGATTTGATTGAAACCTTGCACACAAGCATGTAGCAAACATGATGTTTAGCCTACTTGCAGTGAGATAGAGTAGAGAACCAACCATGCCTCTGTAGACTGAGATATCTACCTTCTTGCCTTTAGCATCTTCATCCAATTTAGTGGCAGTGGCCATGGGTGTCTTTGCAGGTGAGCAATCTTCCAAGTCAAACTTCTTCAATAAATCCTTGATGTACTTGGTCTGACTGATAAAGATACCATCCTTCCTTTGACTGACTTGCAACCCAAGAAAGAATGTCAACTGTCCCATCATACTCATCTCATATCTGCTCTGCATGAGTTTAGTGAATTTCTCACACAGCTTTTCATTTGTAGAACCAAAAATGATATCATCCACATAGATTTGAACTAAGATAAGATCATCACCATGCTTCTTGTAAAACAGTGTCTTGTCCAGTGTGCCTCTAGTGAATTGATTCTCAAGAAGAAATTGTGATAAAGTATCATACCATGCTCTTGGAGCCTGCTTAAGTCCATACAATGCATTAAGCAATCTGTAGACAAATTCTGGGAAGTGTGGATCCTCAAAGCCAGGTGGTTGTTGCACATAAACTTCTTCTTCCAACTCTCCATTCAGAAATGCACTCTTGACATCCATTTGATACACTTTAAAGTTTGAGTGAGCAGCAAATGCCAAGAATATTCTGATGGCTTCCAGTCTAGCAACAGGGGCAAATGTTTCATCATAATCAATGCCCTCCTGTTGAGAGTATCCTTTTGCAACCAACCTTGCTTTGTTTCTTTCTATTACACCATCTTCATCCATCTTATTCTTTAGAACCCATTTTGTTCCAACAATGGTTCTGTTCTTTGGTGCAGGCACAAGTTCCCATACTTTGTTTCTCTCAAATTGATTCAACTCCTCTTGCATGGCAATAATCCAATCTGGATCCAACAATGCATCATCAAGTTTCTTAGGCTCAACCTGAGATAGAAAACAACCATAGAGACACTCATTTTGAGTTGCTCTCCTAGTTCTTACTCCTGCATTAGGATCTCCAATGATTTGC
Source organism: Saposhnikovia divaricata (assembly GCA_036435485.1). Lineage (NCBI taxonomy): Eukaryota > Viridiplantae > Streptophyta > Magnoliopsida > Apiales > Apiaceae > Saposhnikovia > Saposhnikovia divaricata. The sequence continues at coordinate 248,251,482 of CM071594.1, read as the reverse complement.
TCTGCAGTGTGTGATATATCCCATTTCCTTGAGTGCTCAGCCTGATTTCTCATTCTTGATTTTGCTTCATCATCCATATCATGGTCATTCTCATTTCCTCCCCCTGTGAAGTTGCCATTACTCACAGGTGTGTCTTGGATGCTTGTTGCTTCACTATTGATTGGCACAAATTCTTCTCTTGTATCATCATTCACTTGAGTTTGTTGAACTCGAATTTCAACTTCAGTTTCAGTCTCTTCATCATAATCATCTATATTATCAAACTTCAATGGATCTTTATCTTCATCATTGGCTTCTTCTAGTCCAGGTAGTTTGCTGTCATCAAATGTCACATCTGTGCTTTCCATAACTTTCTTTTGACTGATGACATAAACCTTGTATGCAATTCTTTCCATAGAGTAGCCAAGAAAAATTCCTTCAAATGCTTTTGCATCAAATTTTCCAACATATTCAGAATTATCCTTCATTACAAAGCATTTGCTTCCAAAAGTATGAACATACTTTAGAGTAGGTTTCTTTCCAGTCATCAAGTTATAAGGTGTCTTTCCAGTGTTTTTGTTGATGAGGGTTCTGTTCTGGATATAGCATGCAGTGCTCACAGCCTCAGCCCAAAAACATGTAGGCATTTTTGCATCAAGCAACATTGTTCTAGCAGCCTCAATTAGAGTTCTATTCTTCCTCTCAACAACTCCATTTTGTTGTGGAGTCCTTGGAGCTGAGAATTGCTGAGAAATACCATTCTCTTTACAGAATGCTTCAAGTATGGCATTTCTGAACTCTGTTCCATTATCACTTCTCAGTGCAATCACACTTGCATTGTTTGCCTTTGCTTCTTTGTCAACTTTCTTTATGTGCTCAATGATTACTTGAGGAGCCTCATCTTTTGATGCCAGAAATTCCACCCATGTATACCTTGAAAAATCATCAACCATCACCAAGGCATACTTCTTTCTTCCGAGTGACATAATGTTGACATGCCCAAACAAATCCATATGAATGAGTTGTAGGGGCTTGGTTATAGATGTCACTGTCTTTGTCTTGTGGCTTGATCTTTTCATCAATCCTTTTTGACAAGCCTCACACACTCCTTCTTGACAGAATTCAAGTATGGGCATGCCTCCCACTAACTCTCTTTTGACTAGAGAATTAATGGCTTTGAAGTTCAGGTGTGATAGTTTCTTGTGCCACAGCCAATAATCTTCATTTGATGCTTTTGAGTAAAAGCAACAAACTTTGTCCTTGTTTTCAGAATCCATATTGGCTACAAACAGGCTTCCCTTCCTTACTCCAGATAGGGCAAAATCACCAGTCTTCTTGTTGGTGATCAAACATTCATCTTTGTCAAAATTCACTTTGAATCCCCTATCAGTAAACTGACCAACACTTAGCAGATTATGCTTGAGCCCTTTGACTAGTGCTACATCTTCAATGATGACATTACCAACTTTCAACTTGCCATATCCCAATGTGTTACCCATGCTGTCATCTCCAAAAGCAACTATTGGGCCAGCCTTTTCCTCATACTGTGATAGCAGGGCCATATCACCAGTCATATGATTTGAGCATCCACTGTCCAAAATCCACATGACCTTCTTTTCACTTTCTTTGCCCTGCAAACACAAAGGTATTACTTCTCCTTTGGTACCCAAACAAGTTTGGGTCCATGTGACTTAGAAACAGTTTTATCATAAACAACATGCTTGTCAACTTTCTTGGCATTAGTCTTCTTGTCACTGTTAGAAGTCTTAGAACCTGAGGTTTCAGACTTAGGTGACAGAGGTACCTTCCTAGCTTTAGGAGGACTCGAAGACTTTGACCTGGTGTAGTGTGTGTGAGAATTGTGACCGACACAACCATCAATGAATTGCCTTCTCAGATTGAAACAACTAGTCATAACATTCATATTGCATGGCATACAGTCAAATTTATCACAAAAAGGTGCATCTCTATGTCTTAGAGGCACAGAACAATCATAGAAAGGTTTAGATACACTACCAGCAGGTTTCTTGCATGCATGAGTTAAATGATTGGTACTGAAACAGTTCTGACACGTTTTCCTAGGGGCATTAGGCATATAAGTATAATTGTTATCCTTGTTAATCCCTAACTTGCCATTTCTGTTCTGTTTTTTCTTGGTCACTTTCTTTTCTGATTCACTCATCCCAGCTGAAACAAACTTAACAAACTTTTTAGGTCTTGGCCTATCAACTACTGGCTCCTTGGTCTTTGACTTGACACTCTCACTCTTGGAGGATGCTTGTTGTTTACTAGATTGTGCCTCATCCTCATCATTCAACATTTGTTTGATGAGTAAGGCATCCTCATCAATTTCAAATGTTGATTCCTTAAAAATTGGATTTTCAGTCTTTTTCAAAATGTGAGGCACTTTCTCATGAACAACTGTGTCCTCTTCAATGACAGCATAGCCTTTCCTCTGTTTGAGAGAGTCATAGTCAAGTCCAATAGCCGCTTTGGGTTTAGCTTCAATTTTCTCACAGTAGGATTGCACTAGACCAGATGATTTCTTGAAAGTTTTCAGTTTGAATTCATTTTCAGCTAATTCATCCCTAATAGCCTTCTCTACTTGACTAGCACATAGAACCTTATTCTGCAAATATTCAACTTCTTTCTTAAGGTTTTCTACTTGCATAGCAGTTAGCTCAAGTTCCTCATTCTTTTTGATTAACATTTCATTTCTAGTAGACAGTTTAGTAATCTCTTCATAAGCAGCAGTCATACTAGTATGAATATTAAACATCTCAACAGATAGTTGTTCAATCATGCATTTATACTCAGAAACAGACATGTCTATAGTAGTGAGGGATGGTACCTGAGGATCTGATGGAGATGTGTCCTCCTTGGAATTGGCCATCAAGGCATAGTTGCAAAATTCTTGTTCCTCTCCATCACTGTCAGAATCATCACAACACTTCCCTTCAGCTATGTAGGCCTTACCTTGTGTCTGCTTTTTCAGAAGGGCCTCACACTTAGCTTCAAGCTCAAGATAGTCTCTATCCTTCTTTTTAGGCTTCTTGCATTCACTGGCAAAATGCCCTAGGTCATTGAATCTATAACACCTTACAGATGACCTATCCACATGGCTGGTTTTGAACTTATTCTTGTTTGGTTTCACAATTGCCTTGCTTTTGTTGAATGAATGGTTTTGGGTTTGAAGGGTTGATTCCTTTTGAATCTGATGTTTGGAAATTTTCTGGCCATGAAAGCATATGAAGTGTTTTCCATCCCATCTAGTTCTTCAAGAGTGTAAAACTCTTCTTCCTCCTTCTCCTCAACAGGTTCGCTTACCTCAGGTTCAGTTTCTTCTTCTTCTACTACCTCCTCTATCCTTAGCTGACTTGTAGATGCTTCTAGGTCTTGAATAGATTTGTTGACAATCAAGGCACATGATGTGTTTACCATTCTACCTTGACTGACTTGGATAGCCCTTTTCTGAAGCAACTCAAGCTCATGAGTTTTCAAAACTCCATAGAGCACATCATATGTAACTTTGTTCAAATCTCTTTCCCTTAGAGAAATGACCCTTTGCTCTAGATGGTTTGGTGAGGATAGCAGAAACTTCATGTTTAACTCCTTGGTACTGTAAACCTTGCCATTCATCTCAACTCAGTAACTAGCTTGTGAAATCTCTCAAACATCTCAGTGATGCTTTCTTTGGGCTGTGCCATGAAAGCTTCATACTGTGTGACCAGTATCTGTTTCTTGTTTTCTCTGACCTCATCAGTTCCTTCACATAGCACCTCAATGTGATCCCACATTTCTTTGGCAGTGGTACTGTACCGGTTTTGACCGAGTTATAGCAAAAACCGGTTTTTGGTCCGATTAGTCACTACTCGGATCGGTTTAGGGGTTCAAAACGAGTACTCGGCCGAGTACTCGGCCCGAGTTACCGATTTTTACAACCCTGGTGGTACATGATGCAATGTTTGCAAACATTGACATGTCCATTGAATCTATAATCAGCAACATGAGGTGACTATCAAGGGCAACCATCTCCTTTTCCGATTCTGTCCATTTGGATGGTTCCTTAGCCACATAAGATCTTGGAATTGTTGTGGTTCCAACAGTCTTTTCAGGAATCTCCTGTTGGGGAACAAATGGACCATTCTTGAGAATCTCAGGATACAAATGATGAGATGCTTTGATGAATAACTGCATCTTGATCTTCCAGAGGTTGTAGTTTTCTTTGTCAAACTTAGGGACCTTCACCGTTCCTGTAGTCTTTGGTGTATTCGAACTCATGATCGTTTTTCTGTTTTTGAATAAACAGCCCGCTCTGATACCACTTGTTGAGTATTAAATACGGTAAAAGAATACAGAGGGGGGTGAATGGATTCTTGAACTTTTCTTTGTTCGAGAGTCCTTGTAGCAAATAAGTGTTTGTGTGTGCAGAATTAAAGGTGAGGATAAAGAACAACACAAGACACAGTTTCACTTTAATCTAATGTATTATTAGATAAAGGTTGCTACAATCTGTGAATACAAATGATAGTATTCTCAGCTTCGTTTTTCTCAGAGAGATACAGCTTAGTGTTTGAAAAACTTGACTCCTTGAATCACTTAACTAAGGAAGTGAGGCTGTATCCTTATAGAAAATGGATATACCCTACTTACTACAAATAAGGTAGCTGAACAAATTACTTTCTAGTCTGTCTATCCTTTTTGAGTAAGCGTCCAAATGGTTACAGATTTGACTTTGCAAAGCCTGTTCAGATCCACTTCTTTAGCTCCTTGTCTCTTCTATATCTCTCCAAGCTTCCTTGTAGGCTTTCCAGAGCACGTTACAGATTGTGGTCCATAAAGTGCATTGGCTTGTTGCAGGTTTCTGACTTGTACAATTTCTTCAGTATTTTGTCTCCAAGAATGTATTCGAGAAGTGACTAAGTAGTTGATTCGAGAACTAGAATTGACTTGATCGATAACTCTGAGTTCTCGAACAGTGTTATATTGACATATCGAATTACTTCTCGAATAGCTCTTTTCTTCAGGATTCCTTGAGTTGTCGAATAGAACACTTGACTTGTCGAATCCTTGAGATATCGAATAGCTTTCTGAGTCCTTGAGATATCGAATGGAACTTTGACTTGTCGACTCCTTGAGAAGTCGAATACTACTTTGACTTGTTGACTTCCTGAGTTCTCGAATAGAGTACATAGACATATCGAATCTCTGAGATATCGAATGAGATATCGAACAGTATATTCAGACATATCGAATAGTGTCTTGAGATATCGAATCCCTGACTTCTCGAATGCTTGACTTCTCTAATAGACAAATATACTTCTCGAATTGGTACTTAGGCAAATTCTTCATTTCTTCAAATCCCAACTGTGATTATTTGACAGTCTTTATCTTCCTGCTTGAGGCATGAACCTTGGAACTTCTTTCAAGCATTATTCCAGACTCTATGAGTACAGTTACACAACTAGGATTTGATGCCTACTACAAGTACAATACAAACAGAAACTCTACAACTAGAGGTTCCCTCAGTTAAGAGGTCATGTAAGTAATGCAAAACATTACAAACAATTAGGCTTGTTATTAGATGTATACAGGCATGCCTCTGTAACTAACAGGGTTAATTATCAAACTCATCACTAAAGTCGTTCAACGATGGGGGTGTTTGAGAGAACTTATTTTCCAGAATAAGTCAACTTATTTTAAGTTCAAAGTTAAGATTCATAACTTTCCAACTTATTGAATCTCAAACATACATTAAATACTTGTATAAAAAAAATTAATCAAAATGTAAAATTTTTACTCGAAAATAAGTTCATAAGTTCTTAAAATAATGTGATGCAAACATGCACGATATCAAATTGGTCACTGATCTCCACGGGATCTCAATCGACTCACTCAAGTGTTTTGATGATATCAACTTGGTCACTAACGTTAAATCCTTAAAATTATTTAATTGAAAATGTTACGGAGTGTCAAGTGGCGTGACGTGGTTGCTCACATAATTTTGACAAAAAAATGAAAAATAAATAAAATAAATTGACGATAGAAATGCACGCACAATTGACTACTCATTCAGACAAAGAACAAATAAAACGACAACGAGAATGCAATTTGGAGGAGTGTCGTAAAAAGTGGGAATCAGACTTAATCGGTGGAGGCACCGTCCAGGGATTAATCGGAATTAATTTAATATTATTTTTAAATATAATTATTATTAATATATGTAATTATTTTATTATTTTGATTATACATGAATAATTATCATATATTTATACAAATATATTGAAAATATATAGCATTATTAAAATAAATATAAATTTTAAGATGTAATTTTTGAATTGGGATCAATATGAGAGAAAAAATTGATAAAATTAATGATTTAACCATTTAAAATATTAATTTCGTATATGAGGATAAGATTTTTCTTAAAATTTATTCAATTTTATACTTTTTGAATTTTTTTAAATTTTTCTACAAAATTTTCATTTTTTCCTCAATGAGACCGATTTTTTACCGATTAATCCGATTTTTGACCAATTAATCCCGATTTTGATCGACTTTTGAGCAAATTTTCGAAAAAATGATTATTTAGCCGGTTTTTATAAAATCAGTACGGTGGCCTACCGAACAACGATTAATCCCGATTAATCGCCGACTTTTAGAACAGGGGGTACGACATAATGAGGTTATAGTGATCCCAACAACAAAACTATGGGGGTGTTTCTGAAAAAAGTTATTTTTTTTTCAATTTATTGAATCTTAAACATACATTAAATACTTATACAAAAAAATTATGAAAATATGACATTTTTATCGGAAAATAAATTCAAAAAGGCTTATTTTAAGTCTGGCCAAACAGGTCATGTATCACTCAAAAACTGAGGCATAAGACTTTGAGAGAAGTAAGTTATAGACTTAAGTAAACACATTACTTTTCGAATAAGTCAACTTATTTTAAGATAAAGTTATAGATTTCTAACTTTTTTCTGAAGTAAGTAATTTCTTTTTATAATTTACAAAATCTCAAACATAAATTAAATACTTTTATAATTTTTTTTATCAAAATATGAATTTTTTACCCAAAAATAAGTCCATAAAGACTTATATTAAGATTTACCAAACAAGCTCTATATCATACTTAGAAAAACTGAAGCGGGCTTTGAATTTAAATATTTAATTATATCATTTTGTCCCGGGAAAAATAAACACATTGTACCTTTTCTTTTCTTTTTTTTTTTTTAGAGGAAACACATTGTACTTATAGTTGAATGGATACTAGGTTATTAGCATTACTGAAGCAATTATGCATGAATAGATATTCAAAATTTCATCAATTCCCTGTTTATTGAATAAACAGTATCTCTATTCTAATAATAGGACATAATAAGAGCTCCAATTATATAAATGAAAATGATAAAACAGAAAATTAAGTAAAGGTAATTTTAGGCTCCTTTTATCCATATGTTGTCGAACATATACTTATTTATTCAATGAGAATATTTTTGACAAAACACTTTTTTTGAAGAAACAGAAAATAATTAGATGAATAGATATTTAAATTAGAAATGCGTTTTTAAAAATAAAATAACTAATATTTAAATAATCATGTATCATTCTTTTTTATATGTAAAAAGGAAAAAGAAAAAGAAAAAAGAGGATATGTACTAAGCCAGGTCCAATGGGCCGCGTGGAAAATAGAAATGGTTCAACACAAAATTCATTTGGGCTTAAAAAAACTTGTGCTTGGTATATAACAAATTCACAAGTGACGAGAGCAAACCCTGAAGATCACCCAACAAGGGTTTTGTAGTTACAAGAAGCAAGGTTCACCCATGTATAAGAGTACGTTCATCTCACTTTGAATATATTACTATATTTATAACAACTGACTACAATTTGCTTTGGTACTTGCTAATACACATTGATAACAAGTATTTATATAAAACTAATTTTGACTGCAATTTATGAAAACGTAATCAAAAATAGGATTGTGAAAGATTCCCCGTGTCCCAGTACCCGGAATATGGTGAGTGATCCAAGTGTCCTAGGTCCTAGGAGAACAGTGACCAGAGCTATAGCTTGGATTTGGATTTCGGTAAAATGAAAGAACTGATATTTTGATGTTTTATAGACTTTAGCTCTTTTTTTTTTCCTGAAACCTTCTCATATTTTGTTATATAGAGGTCTTGTATTTCAAGTTTCAATGCTTATTATTATTATTTTTTTTTGTCTTATATATCTTTTTATTCCTACTTCGATGATTTGTGTTTGGAACTATTTTTAATTAGTGATACGGACAAGGGGGCAGATAGAGGGTTCATGCCAATGTTTATATTTTTCAAGCATAAAAGGTTAAATATGAGCGATGGTAATTGCACACCTAAGTGTTGTATACAATTTTGAATTTTGTATGTACTATTAGTTCTAAGATGGATCAAACCAAAGTTTTAAGTTTAGTCTATTTGTAAATTTTCAGCAACGAGAACATGCAAGGTTCTACCCAATATTATTATGAAGATGCGACGTGGTACAGTGGGACTGGACTTCCAGGATGATATAAGGATATGGTGTCGCCTACCACTAAATGACTCCTCGCGACATTTATGTAAAATTTCTCTATCAATCTTTTATATATTATAGTAAGTCATTTGAACAAGTTTTCTTGTTTATTTTTTCAATTTTCAATTTACGAGTCATCAAATATTCTACAAGGATATAAATATTATTAATTCTTAGTTCTACTATATAAATGTTACCTATTTGAATTTTTTATGACATGTATAATGTTAATAACACTTTTCATTATAATTAAAGTCATATATCTAATGTACATGTATTGCGATAATATATGTAATATGATATAGGGTTAGATTTAAACTAGAGCTTTAAACTAAATTATAATTTGGGATCAATACATGCCTTAGATTGTGTTTAATCAACAAATTGATATTTATTCGTTGTGCTTTAGCGCACTATATTGTTTTGTAAAATGTGAATTATAAGTATTACGACAAACCAGGTATAATATATACTCCCTCTGTATCATAATACATTTCTTGTATTGACTTTGATCACTGTTCATTGTAAGCGGTTGACTACTAATTTACATCTAATCTATAAGATTAAATATAGTCATGATTGATCTTGTTAAATTCGTATTTGTTAGTACTTTAATATAGTGAAGTTTTTATAATTAATAATAATATAAAATTAAAGATATAAATGATTAAAAGTATGCATTGGCAAATGTGCCACAAGTAAACAGGAAAAGTATTTTAAGACGTAAGGAGTATAAATAAAATGATAGTTACTATCACACAATGTTATTTGCTTTTGAATTTTGTTGATATCCATCATTTCGTAATGACTGTCTTTACCATGGCTGCCTTATTACTGACAAATTGGTGACAGATATAATATAAGCATGAAGAAATAGACTACTAGAATTTGTATTTGGGGGGTCCCTAACCACCCTAAAATCCTCCGATTTTCCTTTATATGTATGCTGTATTAGTTTTTGCAGCCCCAGTGGTCCACTAGTCCAGTTTTATGCATATAGTAGTTCATGACCCTTGAGCAGGGGAAAAAGGACATTTTCACCACTGTATTATTTTCGGAATACAAACGGACTACTGTACTTTAGCATTTTTAACAAATTCACCACTCCCGTCAATCAAATTGTAAAACAGTAGTGGTGAATTTGTTATAATTTGACTGACGGGAGTGGTGAATTTGTTAAAAACGCTAAAGTACAGTAGTCCGTTTGTAGTACAGTAGTGCAATTGCAATTCCGGAAATAGTACAGTGGTGAAAATGTCATTTTACCCCCTTGAGCGGGATATACTGGATATGTTTGGTTTGGTTTGGTTTTTAGTAGTTCATCACCCAAGTTGAAATCACTTCCAATTCAATATTTTAGCAAAATTATTTGAATTGATAGACTCTTCTTTTACTTTTTAACGCTTCCACAATCCCTTCTGCATACTTCCTGCTGTTTTACTTATAACATTTTCCCCCAAATTTCTAACATTACATTTCTATCCACTTTAACCTTTTTACTTAATTATTTTGTTGCATTATAAATAAGTTATTTAATTTAGATTTGCTTGGTCGAGAAGACAATAATTGATGATATATGTACCTCCTCCGCTTGTTTTATGGGAGGTCAAGAGTTTAAATGTTATTGTAGACTGACAAGGTAAGTTACGTGTGAGTGCCCTATAATAAGTAAAATAGTATATTTTTGTTATTTTTTATATGCAATTAATATAAATTATTTACTTTTTATAGTATCATCATGAAACTTTTTGGATCCCTCTCAAGAAATACTCTGGGTCCTGCTTGTATTGGACTTCTATTTCATATATAAGAAGATAGTCGGGGAGGGGGAGATTTGCCACAAGCTATCATCAATCCTCAATCTTGTCATTTATTAAATTTATTTGGAGAAATCGATTTGGTTATTTTCATATACAAGTACAAGTACTTACAATCTCTAGTTTGACTTTTTTTCTTTTAGTACATGCACACATAAGAAGTTAATTTAAAATATTGAAGAATAGTTTATGAAAACAGTAAGAATGTAAACTCGTGGTGCTTTCCTTTGTAAATTTAAATTAATGGTTTAAGTTGTGCAACAGTTGGTTGTAGTTTATTTTGTACTCCCTCCGTCCCCTCTCTCGCTGGATTCTTTACATGGGGGCTGGGCATGGAGACCAAGGATAGTGGGTGTAGTATTGTTAAAATAAATGAAGTAGTGGGTATAATAGTGATTTTATTGTTAAAATAAATGAAGTAGTGGGTGTAATAGTGTAAAGTGTTGAAAAAGTGGAGTAAAGTAGTGGATGTAATAATGTATTTTATTGTTGAAAGTTACTATTTTGGGTAATGTAAAGAATCCAGTGGGACGGCCCAAATTAGTAACTGTAAAGAATTCATTGGGACGGAGGCAGTAATAAAGTAAATTATTGTGAATCTGTCTTTTTAAGAATCTCATTTTTTTGTTGCTAGTTAATCGGTCTGCTTTTCGCAGGTACTAGTCAGACAGAAGACAAACTCAAAGACATACCCTATTCCAGCAAAAATATTGTTCCAATCAAAAAGGAACAGCGCAGGCGCTTTGATCCCACTATCAAGTACGAGGCACTCAGACAATGTGCTGTCCCCAGATATGCCTACTATGATGACTCTGCCACTGACTGGACAGACTCGGACTCTGAAATTGAAATTGAAACCATGACGGAAGAAGCAGCTCAGACTCAGAAAGAAAAAATCCTTGCTGAAGCCAAAGAGGAACAACCCTTTAAGTGCAGACCCTACTTCGGTTACAAAGTACTTAAAAAGTTCTTCTACATAGACTCCCCGGACTCCCTTGCCTATTCCGATTTGATACTTTACTCTGCTCAGATGACCGAGGAAGAAAGAAACACTAAGATGGCCAGATTTTATTCTGAATCCAGAGCTTCTCAAGCTTCTGATTTCAGAGCTAGACATCTCTCTTTCATCGATTCCGATTCCGATTGCAAAACCAAAACGAAAAGTAAGACAGAAACTGAAAGCCAAACAGAAACCAAAACTAAAACAGAAAACGGAAGTAAAACGGGAACCGAAACCACGACAGAAGACAAAGTTCATAAAGTCAATATCCTTGCTGGAACCAATGATCAACAGCTCTTTTGCTATGACCCTAGCATCAAATATGAACCACTCAAACGATATATTGTCCCCAGATTTGACTTTTTTGACTCCTCTTGCACTGACTGGTCTGACTCCTCAGACTCCTCTTCTGTCTTCTCGGACTCTGAATCCGAAACTGAGAATATGGAAGATGAAGAAGCTGAAAGTCAGAAAGGCAGAATCCTTTCTGGATCCAAAGAGAAACAGCTCTTTCCGGATGACTTGGTTAAGTCTCCGTCGACAAATCTTCAGTACATGTCTGAAGACTTAGTTAAGTTTCCTTCAAAACATCTCCAATCTAAACCAGCTGTTTCAGAACCATCTTTTTTGGTAATGGTAGCCCCTCTCTGATTTATCATTTTTCAACATTTTATTTATAGGTTTTAGTGTCTTGAGTTTCACTATTGCTATAGTCTTATATGCATTCTTTCTACTATGCCTATATGTATGAAAAATTCTTGTACAGGGTAACCATGGAGCCAAAAGTCCAGCAGAAATCGGAGATAAGGTTTTAAAGCGAGCAAAAGAGATGGATTTATATACTGAGGTAGATTAAGTTACTAATGACGATCAGAATGACAGTGGGGAAAGTTTAATAAATGGATAAGAAGGTGGACTTGATTATGGAGCAAACGACAATGGTAATAATATTTCCATTCAGCTTCAACTTTTTTATATGCGATGGTAAATTCATGCAGAATTTTAGCGAGGCTATAATTAACAAAATGAAAATCTGAAACATACATATGATATGATATCAATGAAATTGATATTTTATGAAGTAGAAAATAAATCTTTCTGATGGTATAAATATAAAATTTTTGGGTTTTTTTGAATTATTTTATTACATTCTTTTATGGTGGCTCTAAGTAGAGTCTTAAAAATTTAATTACTTGAACATTCATTTTACTGTTCCGTAGCCTTTAATACATAACCAACAAAATAAAAACCTTTACTTGCTTAGATTTTAACTTTATTGCTTCCTTTGTATATCCCCCTTTGCATCCTGGTATTGGATGTTTTCTAGTACTAACCCTATAATATACTGCAATATGCTCAATATATATAATTTCGGGAAGAAAATAGCCGATTGATTCTTTAAATTGTGTGCTCCTCGATCTACCACCCTAATATTGACTACTATCTTTTTCGACAGGTTTCATGGAGACTGAATGATGCTATTAACTTACTTCCAAACCTGGCTTACATTTTATGTTAATAAACTTCAAAGGGATATGGTACCATTGTGGTGTTGCCTCAATGCGCTATCTTTAAATTACTTCCTTTTGGTTATTTGTGTTGCCTATATCGTAATATATCTATGAAACCCATATCGTAATATATCTACAGTATTCTTCCATCTTATTTATTTAAACGTCAATATTAAAATGTGCTTTAGGGATGGCAACAGATTGAACTGGATGTGACTGATTTGACGAAACATAAATCCAAACATGAAATCTTCCGTTAACCTAGATAAAAAAATAATCTCTGATTGGATTCAGGTTTTATCAAACCTGAAAATTTGGGAAGCATACAGAAATGTTAAAAAATAATCTCTGATTGCTAATATGCTGATATTAGAAGATAAAGCAATAAATCATTGTAAATAGAGCTACTTGAAGCAGTAGTCAATACATAGAAAGATTGTTATGTTAAACATACTATGCAGGTTTCCCATAAACAAGCCACAATTTGGGGACCAGAAAAAACGACATCCTAGAAACAGAATTCATCAGCATAGCTACATCTTTAACTATAAAGTCATAACCAAAAAGGTATAACACCACCACGCTACCCATATCTACCAACTTCAAACAAAACACACACCACCATATATCCATGAGAGCAAAGATCACTTTGGGAACTGCTTAAGAGCTCTAAACACAGAACCCACATTGAAGTTTGACAAAACCCGGGCAAAAGCAGTTGGCGGCATAGGAGTAGACGGAGTAAAATCACTAGCCATCCTCGACAAAGGGCTGGGCCTCAAATCAGTAACAGAATCTCCAGAAGTACAACCAGCCCTCAAATCAGTAGCAGGATCTCCAGAAGTACAAGCAGAGGCACTCGCAAATAGATATGGAGCGCGAGTGGCAGAAGCAGAGTCTCCAGAAGTACGAGCAAAGGCACTTGCATAAAGAAATGGAGTGCGAGTGGCAGACACAGAATCTCCAGAAGTACAAGCGAAGGAACTCGCATAAAGAAATGGAGTGCTGGTGGCAGCAAGAGTATGATACCCCCTTGAGACATTTGGCTGTGCATTACGCTGCTGCTGCTGCCCCACAAATTCAGTTGATATCAGTAAAGAAACAAATAAAACAAAATGCAAGTAAGAAGAATAGATACGACTCAATTACCTTCTCGGAAGGCATAAGAACAGAAAAGAGACTCTCAGCCAGAGACAAATCAAGCCAATTAACAGCTTCGGGAAGTTTAGTTACACCTCCCGAACAAATAAAATCCGAGATAGCCACCCAATGAGTCCACAATTTAACATAATCTTCAGACAAATATACTTCTTTAGTTGATTCAGGTCTCATGATATTAGAGAAGATCATCTTCCACTCAGGCACAACAGACGAGAGAACAAAGAAACAAAACAAACGATCAAACAGTATTGCATTTTCAAACTTTTTTATACTAACCCTATCCATCTCAAACAATGTCTTCATCTCATCACGAACAAAACCAAGATTAAATGGAATATCCACTGTAAAATAAATATAAAAAAAAACATGTAAAAAACATTTCTATAACAAATGAACATATTAAAAACCAACAAAGTAATAAAAAAACAGAGAGCAAACAACAAATTACCGCAGAAAACAAAATAAATACCTAGAACAAAGAGCAAACATAACAGAATAACTACAAAAAATAACAAAACCAGTACCAACTAAAGAACAGCAAGCTTACAAAATGAACAAGATAATGGCCAACCAAAATATAGAAACTCCTAAAATATAGAAACTCCTCAGGATTCAGACCCTCCATTTTCTTCAAATAATCAGCCACAACACCAAATTTCTCTTTCTTCTCCACAACTATCACTTTCCCCCAGCCTTAACAGCCAATATCTTTTAATGGATTTCCACTTTTCCTATTCACCAAAGCCTCAATAGACCTATTTCTATAGGTAAACCTCACAAACCTTAATAATACATCACCCAACTCCAATGCAGATTTAATCTGCCCAACTTCTAAAAGGCTATTAGTTACGGAATTAACAGCACTAGCATAACCTGCTTCACTCGGTTTATCCAGATCATATTCACCAACCACAGGAATCACCCCTCCAACTACAACTTGATTAACAACTACACCCGTCCCCTTATTTTTTGGTTTAAGTACACCACCCGACCAGCCCCTTTTCTATAACACGTGAACATATTAAAAACCAACAAAGTAGTAAAAAAACAGAGAGCAAAGTACAAATTACCGCAGAAAACAAAATAAATACCAAGAACAAAGAGCAAACATAACACAATAACTACAAAAAACAACAAAATAACTACCAACTAAAGAACAGCAAGCTTACAAAGTGAATAAGATACTGGCCAACCAAAATATAGAAACTCCTCAGGATTCAGACCCTCCATTTTCTTCAAATAATCAGCCACAATACCAAATTTCTCTTTCTTCTCCACAACTATCACTTTCCCCAGCCTTAACAGCCAACATCTTAACGGTTTTCCTATTCACCAAAGCCTCGATAGACCTACTTCTATAGGTAACCCTCACAAACCTCAATACATCACCCAACTCCAATGCAGATTTAATCTGGCTAACTTCTAAAAGGCTATTAGTTACGGCCTCAACAGCACTAGCATAACCCTCTTTACTCGGTTTATCCAGATCATATTCAGCAACCACAGGAATCACCCCTCCAACTACAACAACTTGATTAACAACTACGCCCTTCCCCTTATTTTTTGGTTTAGGTACACTACCCGACCTGCCCCTTTTCGGTGTATTTTTTCTCGAAAAATAACGCACAATGGTGAATGGGATTTTCATTGTTAGGGTTTGAGAACACTGTTAGGGTTTTGAGTGGGAAAGGGAGGCAACAGTGACTTTCCATTTCTTATTCTATTTATACTGGAATACTAGGGTTTTTCAAAAATAAATCAAAATTGCTTTTAAATTTCAGAGACGTTGGTTGAAATGAAAAACCAAAATGTTGCTGAAATAAAATCCCAACTGAAGTTTGTAATGGAGAAAGCAAAATTGGGCTTATTTAGGCCCATTCCAATCCAAACCAAAAAAAAATAAACAAACCAAGTTACATTTAAAAGCAAGCCCAAACAAGTACTGAGGGCATTATGGTACTAGACAAAGAATTAAACAAAACAAAAAAAAAAAAGACAAAGACTGTAAATTTGATTCAAAGCAATCCAAGAGCTTGATTTTTCGAAGGGTGGTAAATCAACGAATTAAAAAAAAAGATTTTTAAATTAAAAAATAAAGTTAAAGATCAAAACTTTAAGGTAATTGTTAAAGAATTGAAGAACAAACAAATTGAAATAAACAAAAAAGAACATAACACATCAAAACTTACCAAATGATGAGATCTGAATATGTTCTTGTTGTGAAAATGGTCCATCAAGATCTGAGCTTTTTCTTATGTTCTTTTCCGACTAATTCATGTGTTTTTGATTTCAACTCTTTTCTAGAGGACATAAAAAACGCATGATGTAGTTGGGAAGAAATATGAACGACGACATCTGAATTCTTGTCGGCGCGTCACCGGCCTGAATCCACCGTCGGAGAACGGAAAACATATGGATTCGTTCGTAAAACACATGTATCTGTTGAATTAGATTGATGAATTGTTGAATTGTTTGTGGTTGTGTTTATGTTCTTGGTAGAACAGAGGAACCGTGTGTGGCTTTGGATTATATGGTAGAAACAGAGAGAGAGAGAGACTTGTGTTATGGTTGGAGAGATTTGTGTTAAGGTGTGTGTGTGTGTGTGTGAGAGAGAGAGAGAGAGAGAGAGAGAGAGAGAGAGAGAGAGAGATTTGGGTTCTGGTTGAAGGAGGAGTTTGGGGAGAGAGAGGGCAAGAAGAGAGATAAGGGGATGGGGGAGGAGAAATGTGAGAGGAAATGAAGTTTGAGAGACTTTTACATAGCGTCTAGTCTAGATATAAAACCCTACTATCTGTATACACCTTTTGCTTAAATCAAGCTGACAAAATCTAATTTACAATTTATTTTCTTAAATTACCTGTTTTAATCACTGTACCGCCTCTGCCTCCAACTATTCTCACACACCCAATATTGGTAATTATTTTTATCATTCTTGCAAATTTCCTGGAAATTATCTAATCCAATTTTTTATTTATAAATAAACTAAACAAAACAAAACCAGCCGCATCAAAAACACTGGAAATGAGTGCTAATTGATAGTAGTAATTATTTTTAAATTAGTGTAACAAATTATTTGTAACCGGTGTATGTTACTTTTTAATTATGTAACAACATTTTTTCAATTTTTTTTCTTTTTCAAGAATACAAGTCCTCTATGTTGATTACTAAAACTATTTTTCGACTAATATACAACATCGACAGAAACAAAGTAGAGAAGCCGGGGAAAAGATAGTTGGGACAACAATGATGGTGTGAAAATGTATTATTGACACGTCTCAATCACGTAAATTTGGAAAATCGGAATAAATTGGTTTAGAAATTTAATAATAACTAGCTTATAATCCCCGTGCAATGCACGGGTTTCTTATATTATATTATAAATTTTATTTAATATTATAAATATGTTTTTGTATAATCATTATTTTTTAATAAACTTTTTTAATTTTTATTTAATATAATTTAATATACTCATGTTTACAGATTTATATTAATGTTTCCTTATTATAAAAAATGTATACGATTTTTAATATATTTTAGTAATAATTGAGAAATATGATGTGATATTTTCGGGTATATATTAATGATTGTAAGATTGTTGTAAATTAAAAAGGTAACGTGTTTTAATTATAAAAGGAAATATTAATGATCGAAATATATGATACGCTAGATGTTTTTAGGTGTTTATAAAAGATAATATGTTCAATTAAAAGTAAATGTGAAAAAGGTAATCTATTAATTACCATTAATTTAGATTTGTTTTAAATTAAAAAGGTAATGTGTTTTAATTTGAAAGAAAATATTAATAATCGAAAGATATGATACGATTGATATTTTTAGGTGTTTATAAAAGGTAATATGTTCAACTAAAAGTAAATGTGAAAAAAGCAATCGACTAATTACCATTAATTTTATTATATTAATGTGAAAAAGGCAATCGACTAATTACCATTAATTTTATTATCTTAATCGACTAATTATCATTAATTATAATGTCTTTTAATTGGAAAGAAAATATTAATGATGGAAAGATATGATACGATTGTATTTTTAGGTGTTTATAAAAGGTATTATCTCGACTAATTACCATTAATTATATTATGTTATTATTTATTTTAGGTATATTTGTGCTTCTTTATAATGAAGGGTAAATAAATAAATTCACTCAGTACCAAAAAACAGGTACCAAAACTTTCAATGTTTCGGAATTTATATAATAGTATAGATATTATAAATTTTATTTAATATTATAATTGTGTTTTTGTATAATCATTATTTTTAATAATTTTTTTTAATTTTTATTTAATATACTCATGTTTACAGATTATATTAATGTTTCCTTATTATATACAATGTATACGATTTTTAATATATTTTATTAATAATTGAGAAATATGATGTGATATTTTCGGGTATATATTAATGATTGTAAGATTTGTTGTAAATTAAAAAGGTAACGTGTTTTAATTATAAAGGAAATATTAATGATCGAAATATATGATACGCTTGATGTTTTTAGGTATTTATAAAAAGTAATATATTCAACTAAAAGTAAATGTGAAAAGGTAATCTATTAATTACCGTTATTTAGATTTGTTTTAAATTAAAAAGGTAATGTGTTTTAATTCGAAATAAAATATTAATGATCGAAAGATATGATACGATTGAAGTTTTTAGGTGTTTATAAAAGGTAATATGTTCAACTAAAAGAAAATGTGATAAAGGCAATCGACTAATTACCATTAATTTTATTATATTAATATGAAAAAGACAATCGACTAATTATCATTAATTTTATTATCTTAATCGACTAATTATCATTAATTATAACGTGTTTAAATTCGAAATGAAATTTTAATGATGGAAAGATATGATACGATTGATGTTTTTACTCAACTAATTACCATTAATTATATTATGTTATTATTTATTTTAGGTATATTTATGCTTCTTTATAATGAAGGGTAAATAAGTAAATTCACTCGGTACCAAAAAACAGGTACCAAAACTTTCAACGATTGATGTTTTTAGGTGTTTATAAAAGGTAATATGTTCAACTAAAAGTAAATGTGAAAAAAGCAATCGACTAATTACCATTAATTTTATTATATTATTGTGAAAAAGGCAATCGACTAATTACCATTAATTTTATTATCTTAATCGGCTAAGTATCATTAATTATAATGTCTTTTAATTGGAAAGAAAATATTAATGATGGAAAGATATGATACGATTGTATTTTTAGGTGTTTATAAAAGGTATTATCTCGACTAATTACCATTAATTATATTATGTTATTATTTATTTTAGGTATATTTATGCTTCTTTATAATGAAGGGTAAATAAGTAAATTCACTCAGTACCAAAAAAACAGGTACCAAAACTTTCAATGTTTCGGAATTTATATAATAGTATAGATATAGATATTTTCGAGTATATATTAATGATTGCAAGATTAGTAGGTGTTTATAAAAGGTAAAATCTTCAATTAAAAGTAAATATGAAAGAAGGCAATCGACTACTTACCATTAATTATATTATGTTATTATTTATTTTAGGAGTTTTAATAGTATAGATAAAGGATAAATAAATAAATTCACTTAGTAACAAAAAACAGGTACCAAAACTCTTTTATTGTTTCGGCTTTTATATAACAGTATAGATATTTGTGATTGTAAGATTAGTGGGTGTTTATAAAAGATAATATCTTCAATTAAAAGTAACTGTGAAAAAAAGCAATCGACTACTTACCATTAATCATATTATGTTATTATTTATTTTAGGAATTTTAATAGTATAGATATCATATATATATATATATATATATATATATATATATATATATTTCTTTATATTGAAGGGTAAATTGTAAATTCACTTAGTACCAAAAAACAGGTACCAAAACTTTCAATGTTTCGGAATTTATATAATAGTATAGATTTATTACTCGGTAGTAAACTAGGATTTATTGAAATAAAAATTAGATAAATTTTAAAATATTAATAATATTTAAAAATGTAGTCTAATTTATAATATAACATACCATTTAAAAATATTTCATAGTTATAATTTGAGTTTAATAATTAAATCAATCAAATCTTTTTAAATGATTTATTGGCAATTCTTTTAAAAACGGACGATTTTTACGACACTGATCTCAATATAATTACATTTTCTTTTGTACTATCATAAAATTTTAAATTCAACACAAGAAAAAGAAAATGTTAAAATATTTATTATTAAATTGTTGCTTGGTGTTCAAAATATATTTTAAAAAATTTCAAATAATAAAAATGCAAGATTTGTGTACACAAAGTAGAGAAGGGAGGAGTAGTTGGAGAAGCCAAGAGAGGGAGACTCCAAGGGAGAGACTCCAGAAGTCTAGAACAACGAAAGCCGTGATTAAAGACTTTGAAGTTTGGAAGCCTCGAGATGTGTGAAGCCAACAACTTAACTTTTGCATTTAGTAACACTGTAGTAAATACTAACAACCGATTTGTTATGGGGAAAATATTGTATAACAATATTTGTCAATATTTGTGAAGATTGACGGATTTATGAAACAAAATATTGATATTCTGTTAAGAATTCGAAGAATACGAAGAAGATTTGTAATTGTTTGTGGATTGTTTTGTTTGTTGATATTTCAGGGATGAATTGTTTCTTCAAGGTGCATACGTACCCTATTTATAGGGATTAAGCCTTACGTAGTTCTTGGAGAAGAAGTTACCCAGACGGGATAGGATTTCTGTTGACTCGTCTTGGCCCTTCCATTAATCATGCTCGTAACTCATGGCTCAATAAAAGTTACTTATGGCTAGCATGATGCTAGAATCATAGGGCCTCACCGGCGAGGATAATGAAGAAGCAATGTGGTCTCGCATGCGATCTCACCGGGCTTAGTCATGCGAGGTGATCCCATGTTGTGGAGATAATCCTACTTACGCGACCTCGCTCAACTTAACCATGAGTCTTCATAACAAGAGTATTCTGGGCCTTGTTAGACCTCCTCTGATGCGATCCCATACTAAGGACTCGCTGGTGAACTCGACCCGTAGCTCGGGGTCGCTGGCTACCATATCGGACTTAATAATATATTGGACTTCTGGTGGTGGGCTTCGATGATCCATTCTTTATCTTCGGATCCATTATGAATTATGAACCGCTATTCAAGTTCATTAAACTTGTTCAGGGCATATACCAAGATTTAGACATAACAGGATCTGTCACACTATTAACCATTTTCAAACTATTCAAGTACACACATTAATTCAATTTAACCGTATATGTCGTGCACATAGCCGAGGGTCTTCATGGAAACAGCCTCCTCACCCTAAAAAGTGGGGGCATGGTCTACGTACAACCTACCCTCCCCAGACCCTGCTCTGAGCGGGACATACTGGGTTTGTTTGGTTTGGTTTTGTTTAGTACTTGTGCAATTCCCCTCTCTCACTCAAATTACTTTTAGATTTATGCTACACTTCTTCTATAATAAATAAGATTGAAAACGAATTTGAGTTTAAATTTAAATTCGAATTCGAATTCAAATTTGATTTGTTCATAATAAATATAATCTATATTGTACAAAAAATTAAACGATTTCGAATCATGTTACATAATTCGAACGAATATCTTGTCAATCTCATCATCTTAGTATTCGACCATATTTGTATAAAATATTTCGAATAATTATTGAATATTTGAATATTTATTTATTAAAGATATTCGACTAATATTTATAAGTTATGCATATGATATAATGAGTTCCCTATAGGAAGAACAACTTATATAACGAACAATAATGAACACCATTATAAAACTATATTTTTCATAAAAATTGATTTGTTATGATAAGAATCACAAATTTTAATAACAATAAAACTTAACATAGAATCTCATCTAAATTTCAAAATCAAATGTTACACAAAATTCACTATAGAATCTTACATATACATTTTTAATGATAAAATTATGTGTAATCATGTTATATTTGATCCTAATTTGTTGTTAGAATCCATATTTATGTAAACTTCTATGATGTTCTTTATTGTTCCTTATATATGGATGTTTTTCATGGAATAATGGCCATAATATACAGTATTCTACAAATGAACACTTTTAGTTAATTTTAAATAATTATTCGAATATTTATTAATTTTTAAAATTATTTTGGACGAATTCGAATTCAAATATATAAAAATGAGTAGTTTGGTACTCAATTGAGTCAAATTTGAACATTCATTTTGGAATTCAAGTCAAATTTTAGTAAAGTACTAAAATTTTAAATTTGAATCAGGTCGAATCCGAACGAACAATTATAAATTTAAATTAAACATGATTATATTATTATTCGGATTTGGGACATATTCAACTCCTTTACGTCTTTGCTAGGGAACCAAAAATTTTCTCCAAAAATGTGTACAAAATGATGTGGCAAATATGTGTAAGGTTTTAATTGGATGGTTGGTGTGAATGCAGGGGAGTTCCATCTAATTATTATTTTTATAACCAATTAAAAGCAAACACATGATATTTTGGAGACTTTTTTTGAACACTTTTTTGATTCTCTAGCATTTTTCAATAATTTATGCACTTGCATTCTCTTTCTCGAAGGTGGATAATTTTCAAAATAATTCTCATGCGTTACAACTAACCCACTAATCAGTAGTAGTAACCACTACTCCTAAGTAGTGGAGTAATTCACTAGTGTTCTAAGTATAGAGAGAAAGAGAATCGAGAAGGGGATGGGAAGTATGAGGGCGCAAATGAAGACTTTTCAATGCAGAGACAGAGAGTGTACGTCTGGTATATATAGCGGGTAGATATAAAATCCTAGTAGCAGCCTCTAGCGGTATACATACTGCATACACCTTTTGCATACACCTTTTGCGTTGACCAAATCCACTTACATATTTTTTTCCATTAAATTATTAATTAATCTTTATTTTATTTTATCAATTAATCTTCCAATACTTCAAAAAAAAAAAATCTTGCAAATTTGCTGGATTATTATCATTTGATCAAATAATCCGTGCTTTTGTATGTCAATCATTTTTATATACGATGTTAAATACTCTTTCAATTTGTTACATGTTAGGTACTATTAGATATTAATTTTTAAATTCATTTATTCCCTCATGCAACTATAAATTCAATCACGATCATATTTTTATCCATATGATCATATTTTTATCCATGACGTAGTTTCCAAAAATTTACAGAATATCTTTTAACAAGAATTGAAAACTATTCGAGGAAAAAATTGATACAAATACGAAAGTAACTAAAAAAAATCGGCCCAAAAAAAAAAGTTGACTCAAATCACAACAAATTTGGAATAATTACTTTTTTTTTTAAAAGTAATTAGAGTAATTACATAACTTAATAGTTTTTGGTGTTTTGTACATACGACTATACGAGACTAAAAAAATTACAATAAATTTTGAACTACACCCTTATACACTACTTAAAGACTGCCTAAATTATGACTAGTATATTACTCTATGTATTTTTATTTATTATTTTCTTTAAATGGATCCCGGAATATTTTTTTAATGATAGCAGTGTATAAAGGTGTAATCTAAGATTTACTCATAAAATTATTATCGTATCAACCCAAGCAAATTAGGAATTGTATCGTGCCTAATATTTTCAATAATTAACCTGGATTACCTTTTTATTATTGGATAATTATAATTATTACTTAAATAGATGCATTATTATGCTCTCACTTAGATTAATGAGAGAAGAGAGGAGAAAATTTTCAAAATTTTCTTTTCAAGTCGTACTTCCGAATTTTTTCAGAAGGGAAAAGAAGAGATCTGGAAATAAAATTCTAATAATTTTTTCTCCGTAATCTTCTTTCCATAATTTGAATGATTTGGAGAAAAGCTGTTATTTACATTTTTTAAAAATTTCTCTTCGTATCATTTTTTCGAAATTTTCTCTTTTTTCACCAAAAATTAGAACGCATGCTAGTTTTTTCTTTTATTTCTCTTCTTTCATCTTTTCTTATCTTCTTTTTTCTTCTTTAATAAAAAATTTCTAAAACATAGCATAAACTTGAGTTTAGATATTTGTACGCAAATTTACAAAATATGGACAAATGATAATCTGGATTTTTCCTATCCCCATTCCCCACACCTAAAAGGTTTTTACTTGATAAGTGGATTTATATTCACTTGGATCGTTCCATTTCGGTTTAAATTGGTGTCTTGGTCTCAAGTATTGGTGTGTTTTTAATTTGTTTTTGTGAGAATTGTGCAGGATGCATTTGTAGGTGAAGGAATGGAGTTTGTGTGATTATATGGTGTTTCTGAAGACAAGGGAACAAGTGTCGGAAGTTGAATTCGAAAAGGAGAAGAAATCAGTAAAAGGAAATAAAACAGTGTGCTGGATCAAAGATTGGGCGCGGTCGCGCTCAGGATATACTGGTGAAGCACGGCAGCATGAATTCATCAGGCGTGGGTGCGCTGGAAAAACAAAGGGAAGCGCGCGGGCGCGCCTGTGCGCGGCAGAAACTTCCTGAATTTCCTGGAATTCAATTTCAAATGGGAAATTGCAAAGTTTTCTACTTCTAATCATTATGGGAATTGTTTTGGACGGTGGGAACATTCCAGAATCAGTCTTACGGAATTTGCAAATCTTGTCCCGTTTAAAGATGGAAATTGCCACAATTCTATTCCAACTCAAAGATGGCAATTACTTAGAGAAGAGGCGACTTGGGGCTATAAATACACATCTTGGGGGATAGAAAAAACACACCATTACATATCAATTACTCTAGTTATTTGTATCTTTTAATACTTTTTTATCATGGTTTCATCAGATCCCATGATGACGAAAGGTTCGATTATGAACTAATCGTTGTCATGGGATTCTAACGGATTTATCTATGTAGCTTAGTAGTTTGATTGCTTTAAAGATTTGTGTGTGGTGAATTCTTGATATCCTCGTATGGTTGTGATTCATGTGTTTAGATGCATCATGAACATCTAATTTATTAATCTCTTGCGAAACGAGAGTGGATCTTGAGATTTAGAACTTGCCATGCTAGCATAGGATAGGTTGATGTTTTAACATCATGATTTGTGGCGTGAATAGAGATATTATGCTGCCCTATGTGATCTTAATAGACAACTTTTAACCGCTATGTTTTCAAATCTTATAGAGATATAGGGTCTAAACATAATTGGTGTCTATTCATCTTCTATCTCTTTTGTGGATGTATGATTAGTTTGGTGTTTGTATACCGAGAGGTAACCTATACTTGTTCCGTGTTGTCTTATCAGATATCATAACCATCACATGCATTGATTAAACGCATCAATTATAAGCGAAGTAGTTAATGAAGTTAGGATCCCATGTTTTCTCTTGCAGACATAATTAGATTTCAATTCTTGTTAGTTAGTTAATTCTTAGTTTTGTTAATTTGTTTCTTAGTTAATTTAGTTTAATAAACCCAAAATTGTTATTGTCTTACCAGTGCATAATAACCATACATTGTTGTATATGTACAAAACTGAATTAAAACCATAACCAAATCTCTGTGGGAACGAACTTGACTTATTCATATATTACTTGTGACCACGTACGCTTGCGTGATTTAGTGTAAACATTACTATTTCGAACAAAGACTCAGGTAAATTTCGATTTTTTTGAAAAAAAACAGCTGCACCATAAATATTGTATATAAATTATTTTATTCTTTTTTTTTTGAAATGAAATTATTTTATTCTTTAAAAGTGTTAGTAGAAATTTACTTTTAAATTAGTGTAACAAATAATATTTGTTAGATTTTTGAATTGTATATTCAATCAAGTGAACGTATATTGGGGTGGGGTTGTGAGACTCAGACTTTCAAAAATCAAACTGCATATCGTACACTGTGCAAGTAACTTCTTTTTCTCTATAACTTTTTGCGTATACGTAGTCTTGTACCTGGACAATTGAATTTCCAAGTTTATCCTTTCTCAGATAATACAGCGTGGACAAGGTAGTGAAGAATATTCGGGAACAACGTTTCAAAGCCTCGACAAACGTGAAGCAAACGACTTGCTAACTATTGCTTTTAAACATTTACTGTAAATTTTAAAGATGACAACGGATTTTGTATTTGCAATTTCGTGTTTCACGTCGTGTTCGTATTTATAAACGGATCAATTTTGGGTCAAGGTAAAATTACTTAAATTTAATGAAATTAAATATCTAAGCATAAACGAATGAAAATCTAATATCGGGTCACTTTCGGGTCATTTTCGGATAGACCATATCATTTTCGAATCACTTTCGAGTTTTGTCTCAATAAATCGGATTACGAATTGGGTCGAGTTCGGATCGGATTTCGGATCGTGTCTGAAATTGCCACCCCTAATCCATCATACTTCAAAGAGTATTCCAAAAATTATTCTATTTTTTAAAAGTCGTCGATAAATTATCGATTTATCGTTAAATATTTTTTAATTGATCTGATTTTTAAAACCCAATGCATTAGGGGTGATCGCGGTGCGGGTGGTGCGGTTTTTTCCTAAAACCGCGAACCAAACCGCACATGCGGTTTGGTCAAATTCTCAAACCGCACCCGCACCACGAAAATTTTAAACCGCACCACGAAAATGCGGTGCGGTGCGGTGTGGTGCGGTTTACTGCGGTTTACAACCTTAAAAAAAATTACTATATCAAAACTTACATATAATTCCAAATCATAATTATCACGAGAAATTAAAATGAATGGTTAACAAAATTTAATAACTATACAACAACTACTACTGTACATCAATTTAGTATTTATACAATAACTACTAGTGTACTTCAATTTAGTTCTGAATAGTGGTCGGGAACTACAACAATATTAAACAGATGTCACATTTTACTACTTGTAGTAGCCAGATTAAATTCTCTATATTCCAAACTTTGTGATTACCAATCATGGTATGTTCAGTAATTAAGTTACTAATAAGCTGATTTTAATAACAAGGTGCATATAACTTGATGGGACTAACTTGATACATACTTATATATAATATATATATATAATTATATAATATATTAAATATTGTGGTTCGGTGCGGTTTGAACCGCGTTTCAGAAATTTTAAACCGCAACCCGCACCGCACCGCGCGGTTTGCTAAAATTTGAAACCGCAATTGCACCACATACAATAAAAACCGTGCGGTGTGGTGCGGGTTGGTGCGGTGTGGGCGGTTTATGCGGTTTGGTGCGGTTTATGATCACCCCTACAATGCATCATTATGAAATATTTTTAAATGGTATATTATATTATAAATTAGACAAATATTTAAATATTATTTAAAAAAATTGAATTTATTTATCTTTCTGGTAAATTTACCAATAAACCGCTATTAAATAATTAAACCATTTTATTCCGATTTCCGAAATTTACAACCATGCTATGTCTTAAGTTTTGGCTAACTTAATATTTCTAAGTTTTGGTTGAAGGATAAAAATAACGAATCTTGATAAAAAATTAATTTTTCTAAGTTTTTGGTGAAGGATAAAAAAAATTCTAATAAAAAGTTGAGGAAAATACCAATTCTTAAAAGGATGATATATTATACCAATAAAATATGCATTTGAAATAGGTTTATATTTTAAAACACATTCTAAAATGAGTAACATATATATTTTTATTTTTTTAAATTGAAATAGGCATTTAGAAATTAAATATCAGGCTATTATGCATTTTTGGAATGAATATCCAAATTTTAAATACGCAAAAAATATATGGATAATCGGCGACTGTCAGCAGATCGGTTCGTTTTGACCGGCGCTTCGCCGGAAATTCACATAGAATCTCAACTCCATCTTCGTCATTTTCTGCGTGTGTTTGTTTGTGTTTAGTTTTTCCATAGTTTTTCCATTGTTTCTCCTCTCATCTTCTCGCCTCCACGCCTTCATCTCTTTTTTCACCAATAATAACCCACCTCCACCTTCTCCACCCTCCAACCCTCCCATCGTCAACCTCTCCACCGCCTTCTCCATTTCATTCCCCCTTCTTCCCCCCCACCTACACCTTCGCAGACATTCAAGCTTTGACTACCGAGCCTCTGTCTTTCCACCTTCAACACCACATCGCTCCGCGGTCTCGCTCCTACTCAGCCCACAATCATTTTAGTCCACCAACAAACCTTCTAATCATCCCCCAACCCCTGCATTCACCTGCAATCAACCCCCCCATCACTTCGTCTCGGCCATTCCTCTCGCCCAAATCCACTCTGTATTTGGGTGCTTCTTTGTCTGTGTTCCCCGCGTTCACCTATTGCTTTTCTGTCTGGGGTTTTATTATTTCTGGTTTTGGTTTTTCGTTTGAATTGTTATTTCATTTATTATTATAATCTTTGTTATTATTATTATTATTATTATTATTATTATTATTATTATTATTATTATTATTATTATTATTATTATTATTATTATTATTATTATTTTTCTTGTCTTTCGTATAAATTGGGATCTTTACTTTACCTGCATTTATGTGGGTATTGTGTGTGTTTTCGCTCGTTTGTATTGTCGATGTCCTGTAATTTGCGTTTTGGCAGTTTGAATGTAGGTACCTTAACGGGAAAATTTTTGGAGTTAGTGGACGTGCTGAAGAAGCGAAGAGTGGATGTGGCATGTATTCAAGAGACTGGGTGGAAGGGGGCTCAGTCAAGAGAAGCAAACGGGTATAAATTGTGGTACTCAGGTCTGGCCAACTCGAGGAACGGAGTGGGTATTCTTTTGGCGAAGGATTTAAAAGACAACGTCGTGGAAGTGAAGAGGTGTAACGACAGGATCATGTCCGTCAGAGTTGTGGTTGGGGATAAGGTGGTGAACGTGGTATGTGCGTATGCCCCTTAAATCGGTTTGGGCGACTCGGAGAAGGAGGCTTTCTGGGTCTGTTTAGATGAGTTGGTTGGAAGTATTCCTGACGACCAACTTATAGTGGTGGGTGGCGATCTTAATGGGCACATTGGCGAGAGGGCAGATGGCTATATCAGCGCTCATGGGGGTTTTGGCTTCGGGGCCAAGAATGTCGGTGGATCCGCGTTGTTGGAGTTTGCTATAGCTCAAGAGTTGGTAATTGTGAATTCTGTTTTTCAAAAGAGGGTTTAACACCTCATCACTTTTAGTAGTGGGGGGCGCAACACTCAAATCGATTACCTTCTTATGCGCAGGCGTGATGTTAAGGACTGCGTGGATTGCAAGGTGTTCCGGAGTGAGGCATGTGCGTCCCAACATCGTTTGTTGGCCATGGATCTATTCATGGGGGGTCGAATTTTTCGCAGGAAGAGCGAGGCTAGACCGAGAATTCTTTGGAAGGACTTGAAGGGCGAGAAGGCGGCCGAATTTAGGGAGTCTCTAATCAACGAAGGTTGTTTTGTGTGTGGTAGAGACGCCAATTATAGGTGGACCAACATGTCGGAGGCTATCCGGTGTGTAGGTGAGAAGGTGGTGGGGATTTTACTCGGGCAAGTTCAGTGGTCTTAAGGAGTCGTGGTGGTGGAACGAGGAGGTTCAGAAGAAAGTGAAGGCTAAACTTGTGCTTTTTAGAGAGCTTGTGTCGATTGGTATAGGGGCGGAGAGGATTCAGAAGATGGAAGCGTACAAGGTGGCGAGACGAGAGGCAAAAAAGGTTGTGGCGAAAGCCAAAGACGAAGCCTATGAGGGACTGTACAAGCGCCTAGATACCAAGGAAGGAGCGAACGCTATCTTTAAACTAGCTAAAGCCAGGGAGCGACGCGACCTGGGTTCTGTTAAGTTTGTTAAGAACGAGGCAGGCCAAGTGTTACTAAATGAAGATGCCATTAAGGAGAGGTGGAGTTCATATTTCCATAACCTTTTAAATGAGGCGAGGAGGAGCAGTGCTGGTGTGGAGCAAGAAGTCCCCTTTTCGCCTATGCTTTCTATCGATGCCTGTGAGCGTATCAGCAAGAAGGAAGTTAAGGGTGCCCTTCAAAAGATGTCTAGAGGGAAGGTGGTTGGTCCAGATCAGATTCCCATAGAGGTGTGGCTTTGTCTTGGTGATATTGGCATTCATTGGCTTACAGATCTGTTCAATGCTCTCCTTTTGGGTGCTAAGATGCCAACTGAATGGAGGCGCAGTTTTATGGTCCCTTTTTTCAAGAACAAAGGCGATGCCCAGAATTGCAGTAACTATCGGGGTATTAAATTACTCAGTCATACTATGAAACTTTGGGAAAGAGTGGTTGAATGTCGGATTAGAAGAGAAGTCGAAATCTCAGAGAATCAATTTGGTTTTATGCTTGGGAGATCGACGACCGAGGCTATTCATCTCGTTAGACGCCTTATGGAGAAGTTCAGGGATCGTCGTAAAGACCTTCATATGGTGTTCATTGATCTTGAGAAGGCGTATGACAGCATCCCCCGTGAAGCTATCTGGAAGAGCCTTGCAGAAAGGAGAGTGTCTTCAGCGTACGTTAGGGCGATTCAAGACATGTACTCCCAAGCTAGTTCTTGCGTCAGAACCCCTGTGGGTGACTCGTGTTTTTTTCCCTGTTGAGATTGGGCTGCACCAGGGGTCGGCCCTTAGTCCCCTCCTTTTCGCCCTTATCATTGATGTCAGGTCATGAGGGATTCAAGATGGCGTCCCTTAGTGCATGCTCTTTTTTGATGATATTGTGTTAGTGGCGGAGTCGAGGGGGGAGGTGAACGAGAAGTTGGAGTTGTGGAGATCTACTTTGGAGTCCCAAGGCCTGCGCTTTAGCCGGTCTAAAACAGAATACCTCTGGTGTAACTTCAGTGGTGAGGACAAAGAGGAAGGGATGGAGGTTAGGATTGAAGATGAGATCGTCCCTCGTACGGATAAGTTCAAGTATTTGGGTTCGATCATCCAGAAGGAAGGTGAGATTGAAGACGATGTCACACATCGTATTAAGGCTGGGTGGTTAAGGTGGAGGGCAGCGTCAGGGGTGATGTGCGACAAGAAAGTACCTTTAAAGTTAAAAGGGAAATTCTATAGAGCGGCAATCCGTCCTGTGATGTTGTATGGTTCGGAGTGTTGGGCGGCAAAGAAGGCCCTCGAGAGCAAGTTGGAAGCTGCTGAGATGAGGATGTTGCGGTGGTCTTGTGGGCGTACGATGTTGGACAAAATTCCGAATGTAGTTTTTAGGAGCGAGTTGGAGGTAACTTCTTTTTCTGCGAAAATTAGGGAATGGAGGTTGAGATGGTTCGTTCACATCCGTAGGAGGCTGGCTGAAGCCCCAGTGAGGAGGGTCGAGACTTTTTCGGTTGCAGGGGTGAGGAGGAGAGGTAGACCGAGGAGGTCGTGGGAAGAGCAGCTTAGGTTGGATCTGAAGGCCTTAAACTTAAGTGAGACCATGATCGCGGATAGATGTGCTTGGAGGCGCCAGATCAGAGTGGTGGATTCTGTTTTAGGGAGCGGCTCTGTTGTTGAGAGTCTAAGAGTTGGGATATCTCGGTTAGCGTTAGCTTAGG
The DNA here is from genome assembly GCA_036435485.1 of Saposhnikovia divaricata. Classification (NCBI taxonomy): domain Eukaryota; kingdom Viridiplantae; phylum Streptophyta; class Magnoliopsida; order Apiales; family Apiaceae; genus Saposhnikovia; species Saposhnikovia divaricata. Next base: position 248,220,001 of record CM071594.1, on the reverse strand, counting down.
TTTTTCGGCTCTTTCGTGCGCATTTTTCTCTTTTTCAATGGCTTCTGTTGTCTGGTTGTGCAATTTGTAGGGAGATTACCGTGGTGTCATCGTGGATCTAAGTGTCTTGCAGAGTGGAGTAGTCAATCCCCGGGGATCTGTGAGAGGAGTCATCCTAGATTAGAGTGTGTCAAGAACGGAGTGGATAACCTCCGCGTAGGTAAGTCCCATGCGAACAAAGCCATGGGCTCAAGATGACTGTGACCGGTTCCAAAAATTTATGAAGTATTTGAAAATATCACACACTATTTTTCTGTTGTGCACTAAGCTGAGGGTCTTCACGGAAACAGCCTCCCTACCGTAAAAGTAGGGGCATGGTCTGCGTACACCTCACCCTCCCCAGATTATGCTCTGTGCGGGATGTACTGATATGTTTGGTTTGGTTTGGTTTATCTATTCATTATTATACATTATTGAAATGCGTATCACCTCTTCGGATAGAATGTAGCAAGTTGTGTTAATTTACTTTTATCAAATACAGCAAAAGGATTTGCAGGATTAAAGCAAGACATACACATTAATAATTCTTTATTACCTCAGGAAACCGATTTTCAAGTTCTTGCAACTGAAGATTAATGACACTTAAAAACACTTCAACTCAGAAATAATGAGAATTTGTTATTTGCGGGCTCTTACCTCTATACATCCTTCTTACCTCTATTCATTGAATTTTCGGATTCATCGTGTCCACGAAATGGTAGGCCCTGTAGTAAAACCCATCTAATAGCAGTAACCGATGCCTCCAATCGCTTCCGATATGCACTAACAACCTCCTATGTTTGTTTTGATAAAGCCATGACAATGCTTCACAACGACCACTCCCTTGTTATGACAGCTAGTATGTTTGCCAACATGATCTCCAGTTGTCCCTAATCTGTTCCAAGCCCTGGAACCTTCGCTAACAAAACCCTCAATTCCAAGAGAATTTTCAGCTTTAAATAAATAACAAATGAAACAAAAAGCGACATCCTTATGGACACTATATTCAAGCCAAGGTCTCCAAGTATTAAACCACTTAGCTTTGAACCGACGATCCTTTGTCCCGAATAATGTAGGTGGAAATACATAATCTTCCGGTTGACAAGGCCCCCTTTGTATGTACGTTCGCCTTACTAAATCCCTCTCATTCGGATGAAAATCAATCATTTTTTTTCTTTTGCCAGGGTCTTGTGAAAGATTATGTTAGGTCCAATAAGATTGTAGAAGGGGGGGTTGAATACAATCTATGTCATTTTCTCAAAATTTGTTCTTTAAATAAAATTTATCTTAAACAAATTTGTGCGGAATAATATAACACAGAATTCAAGTTGAATATAGCAATATATTAACTTGATGGGTGTTACAAATGATTATCAAGAAATTAATAACCAATTAGAAAATTCAACATGAACTTTTCTAATTTAGCTAATAAAAATCAAGATATCAAGATATAAACTAGGAAACTTAATTCGCTAGTAGTACAAGAGTGATCAATAAACAAGTTCCAGCGGATAAGATATTACAAAGAGCTTGAACTGAATTTATTGTTTGAATTAAAGCTTGAGCACTTGTGTGTAGAAGATGAGAGTATTTGATGTTCTTGGGTCTCTTATTTTCTTCTCCTGGTTGTTTTATGTTCTTCTGTCCGTGTGTTTCATTTATATAGTAAACAAAACAATTCCTTCTGATCAACTGCTACACATTGACACGGTGATAATATAGATGCCACGCAGATAGTATAACTGGCACGGTGATAGTATAGCAGGCACGATGATAGTATAGCAGGCTAGGGATAGTAGAATTCATTCCCTTGTAATAGTATGGATTTACTTAGAAATAGTATACATTTACTTAAGAAATAGTTTACTTAAAACTTCGGTAACAGTATAACTACCTCGGTAATAGTATAACTATAACTAAGTAATAGTATAAGTATTTCGGTGATAGTATAACTGGTAGAAATAGTATAGCTAATTATTTCGGTAATAGTATAGTATACTATTACTGATCAGTAATAGTATCTATAATACTTCCAGAAATAGTACACTATTAATTCCAGAAATAGTATAATCTCGGTAATAGTATAATCTCGGGGATAGTATAGTATACTATTACTAATTCAGTAATAGTATCTATAATACTCCAGAAATAATATACTACTTATATCAAAAATAGTATAACTAAATTTCCAGAAATAGTTCAACTGAAATTCAGAAATAGTATAACCAAAATTCTCCGAAATAGTATAATCCATATATTATTACTGGTTTGATAAACCAGTCATTAATTAACTTAATTAATTAAATAAATAAATTAATTCTAACTGAATTAATTTGTTTAATTAAATTAATAATATTGTTAATTAATAATTGACTTACTCCTTGTGAATCACTGTAAACTTTGAGAAACTTCCACTGGATAGTTGTTGACGTTCGATGTACTGTATGGTTCATGAACGACTAACTCCAATATCTGTTCATCAATTTGACTCTCAGTTGTGATCAACATATTTTCTCAGCACTCTTTAATAACTCTTGTACTGATGCTGTCTCCACAGTAATCTCTGTCACTTTAAATGAATCCACTTGCTTTAATGTTGAACTGGGGCATGATCAGTTAACTGAATCTTCTTCCAGTGTAGGACATCAAAACTATAGATTGACTTTCTTCTTTCTTCTGACATATGGTACTTTGTGAGATTCCTGAGACAGATACCATTAATTACTTATTACAATCTAATTTAAGTTGAGTCGTATCCTCGAACTACAAATAGGCTATGTCATATGCCTTTTAATCTCCCCTATTTGTTTGTTAAAAATTAACAAGCAAATTCCTAGAGGATAACTCAACTAACTCAACTTAAACTAGTAAAAGATAAAACTGTAATTGCAAAGTAAATAATGAAAATTGTTCTGGTTTATATTTAACATTTCCAGATTCAAACATAAAAGATAAATACAAGATAGATGATCCTTTAGTCTGATCATATTTAACATAATCCTATCTTGACCTATCTAGCTCTAAAGATATTACATGTAGAGCTGTTCTTCATTTCTAACTGTCTTCTCTCCTTATCTCTCCTTCTTCTGGTTCTTCTTCAATGACTGGCAGATTCTTATGCAATTCAGCATCAACAAGTAATTCTTCTCTTGATGACAACTTTGGAGGAAGAATTAAAGGAATTTTAAGTGATTTTCTCAATTCACCTTTGAATCTTTCATAATCCTTCAAGTTGGTTATTGCATATGTTTGAATAAGATCTGCAGCTTCAGTTTTCGCTTTTGTAGCAAACCCTTGATGTTTGAGAATATGCTCAACATAAACCAAGTGTCTTGTTGTATATTGATAAATTCGATCAGAGCGAAAATGAATTGTCTGAAGTGCTTCACCAACTAGAAATTGAATCTGACTTGGATTTTCTATGACTTCTGGACCAGATTTTTCAGCAAGTTCCTTAAAATTTTCATGAAGCAAAACTCCTAGATCAAAAGATGTTTTAACTTTAGTTCTCAGAACCCAGATTTCTGTCAATGGCCTGTCATAGAAGAATTGAAGTGATACTCTGTGAGATCCAACTCTATGACAATCCACCATGATTACTAACTCATCATTTCTTGGTTCAAAAGCAGTCACTATCCTGTCAACTGTTGTCTTCAAGGCTTTTATATACACATCATGAATTGGATTAGCTTTTATTAGATTCTCAAGAATAACACCAAAACGAATATAATCATTTTCATGTATCTGAGGTAAATCCATTGCTCTTTTAGCAAGTTCCCAAGCCTTTCCACTTTTATATCTGACATATAATTGCCTTTTCTTGATATCAATAACATGTTGACGTTGTCTTGCATCTGCTTCTTCTTTCTGAAGTCTTTCCTGATGTGCCATCAGATCTAATGTTTTCTGAAGTCTTAAATCTTTCAATTTCAATTCAGCTTTTCTTTTATCAAGCTCTGCTTCAGTTTCATTATCCAATCTTACTTGTTCAGCTTGAAATACCGGATCAACTGGCACTTGTTCTTCCCAGAATTCAAGATCTGGTTCAGGAAATACTTCACCCTTATCGGGAAACTCCAAGTTAGCAAAAACATCAAAATCATCAGGTTCACCTGAGTAGTAGAATCCTTCAGCTTCAGTGTCTTGAAAATCACCTCCAACAACTTTCTTTCCTTTATCTCCAGCTCCAGCTCCCCCCTTGAGTTGTCTTGAACTCCAGTACTAGTAGTAGATCCTCCCCCTCTAGACTTCTCCCCCTTAGTTGAGGAATCCTCTACAGAAGTATGACGTTTACCAGTTCCTGGGTCTAGCTCAGCATCAACACATTCTGCACCGCTATCTTCAAAGAATTTCTTCTCTTCTGCTGTAGGTGCTTGAGTCCTGCTGATCATGTTGAACAAATGCTGCATCCCTTTATTTTGTCTCTCATTATGACTTTCAAGCATAGTTAGACGATGTTCTATGGACAGCTGATTTCTAACCACTTCTGTCTGAAAAGCATCAAGTCTATTAGAAATATCAGACATCAATAGATCTTGACCAACAGTAACATTTCCAGAGTCTTCAATTGCTTCTTGTTGAGAGAGTTTAAGTGCATTGATCTTGTTATTGAAGATAGTTCTCATGTTTTCCATGTCAAACCTTAGGTTTTTATTATCCTCTTCAGCTTGAGCAAGACTTTATTTCATTTGATAAAGTTGTGCCTTGAGATATAGAGTGTATGTGTCATTGTGTGCACTCACCTCAATAGCTCTCTGAGTATCACTCACCTCACGTGCTAGTGTTTCACTCAGATTTAAGGTAATCCTGACATCACTCCTCTCATTTTCCTGAGCTGCATCCATTGTACCTGCATTTAAAATCACCCTAGCCTCCTCTTGGAAGGTCAGTGGTGGTACAATGGGAGTTCGCAAATCCTTATCCTCGGTTGTTTCTGTCATTTCATTTGGAATTGACTTCTGAATTACTTCAGTGACAGAAAAACTAAGTTGCCTTCCACTTTCTCCAGTCGAAACTGCGAGTGGAAACTCCCTTAAGGGATCCAGGTATGTTCCACCTGGGAGGGGAGATGATGACTCTATTAAGTTTGGCTGAGAGTCAAGATTTCCCTCATTAGCCTGTGAAGGCTCCTCTACCGTGACTATGGTAGGCACTGTTTCCATCCCTAAGTGCTCTCCTCTCAATGTGTCCCTATTTTCATCCAATTCTACATGTTCTCCCATTGTTAGTAATAACAGTGGGGTTGTGCTTGACACATTACAGGATGCCATGGCCGACTGGAGAAATTCAATGGACTCATCCTGTTGAGAGAATGGTTCCAGAAGCTGTTCATTTGCCATTTCAAAGTCCATATCCTTTTGGAGGGTATGGATGAGCTTACAGTTGCCTCAGGTTCATTTCTACTCTTCTTTAGTAGAGGCAGAGCCGTGGGTTCACTCACTTCTTCACTACTTCTTTCAGTTCTTTTAAGTTGTGATTTCTTCTTTCTGAATTAATAAACTTTAGCTGTTTTTGACCTTGTGTTTGGCTCTTTGACCTAGGTTAGAGATTGTGGTCCTACAATCCCTTGGTCAACACTACCAACCACTTGGGTTCCAGAAGAAGATTGAGAGATAGAAGTAGTTAAGGGATCTGAATGTAATACCTGGTCAGCAGATGAAGTGACATGAGTCTCTTGAGATTGAAATTCTGGCTCAGCTTGTTCAAGAGCAGGTGCATCTTGTTCAGGTTCAGGCTGCTCTGGAACTTGTTCTGGATGCACAATAGCAAGTGCTTGTTGTTCTATGACGGGTTCTGGTTGCTCAGGTACAGGTCCAGGCATAACTGGAAGATGTATGAATGTGGACATGTACTGAGTGACAAGCACTGGTACATTGTTGTAGACATTCTGTTATGAGACAGCTCTTGTGTGAAATTTCTTATGAAAAGACTTTGAATCTTCAGCTTCCTCATCAACAAATGTATTCTGTAACTCCTCAGAAACCAAGTGATTAAAAATAAGAGTGAAAAATCTAGGATAGTAGATTAACACCTTCGAACCCTGACTAAAATTCTTCTTAGCATTTACTATTCTTCTGAACATGTTCTTCCAAAATTTTTTACCTATATCAATCCTTCGATTGTAAACAGCCGAATAACCAATATACTGAATCAGAGAAGGAATATTTGAAAAAGAAGTTTGAGGACAGTTAGCAAACACTCGAATCAAAGTGTCAAACAACAAATACCATCCAGCTACCAAACCATTTTTCTGCAAGTTACTCAATTTCAACTGGCCCTGATAATTAATGCCAGTGAGAAACTGAGTCAATTCATCGTTGGATGGTTTATCAACAAAATCAGCAGTAGGAAGATTCAACACTGTCTTGAGTACCGATTCATTGACTCTGAACTGTTAGTTCCCAACCTTGAATGTGAAGGCACTGGATGCTGCAGAAATAATAGCTGTAGAACACATCAGTCGTAGAGGCTCCATTTTCATTAGAGCGTCAAGAGATAAAGCAGTACTGACGATTGGTTGTTCGTTCAAGAAACGAATCCAAGGTTTGAATCTTTCAACCATACATTCATCCGGATTAAAAAATCCAACCATATTGTGCTTAACTAGTTCGAATTCAACAGCCATTTTAATTCAGATCTTAATCTTTTGAAAATCTTTAATTTTAGCACAAAATTCAATTAAACTTAATTAATTCGAATTAATAATAAATTAAAAATTCGAAAAATAACAAAGTTCTTGAAAAATTCTCAAAATCTCAGGATATGATATTGATACAATCACAAACACGTATGTATTTTTAGTTTTCTAAGAATCAAAGCCAATCTCTGGAAATTTCAGATCGAAATTTTCAATTTTTGAAAAACAAAGTCACCAAGAACTCGACCAAATCGTGATTTTGAACGGTTAAAACAGAGTTTTTGATGCAAGAAATCAATGGATGTTCTTAGTTTGTGATTTGGTTGAGATTTCGAGTCGAAAATCCGGCAGCAATTCGACACTCCGATGTGTGTATATCGTGTGTATCAGTATCGAGTTCTCTGTGACTTAACACGAGAGATAGTAAGGTAATGATAGTATAGTAGAGATAGTATAGTAGAGATAGTATGGACATTATATATGCAGTTGTTTATACTATCACCGACACTCCTATACTATCACCGCAGCCTATACTATTTCTAAGATTAAATCTATACTATTTCTAGTGCCTTAGACTATTACTGAACACTTATATTATTTACAGAATTAATCTATATTATTACTAAGAACTTGTACTATTACCGACACACTATACTATTTCTAAGAATTATTCTATTATTACCGAAAACTATATTATTACTCACACATCAAACTATTACCGACTTACCTATATTATTACTACTAATAATTCTATACTATTTCTAATAAACTAGCTATTACTGACCCTCTAAACTATTTACAAAATTAACAGATTATTTCTAAGATTTGTACTATAACTGACGGAAGCAAAAAGTAAATTATTTACAGATTTAACATCTTATTACCGAAGAATACTATAACAGATTTACACAACAGACTAAATCAAACCAAAATATGTACATTTTACACACTTAGTAAATTACAATATTTAAATAGGAATATCATAGGTTGTCCCTTAAACGAACATGAAGCATTAATACCAAAAGGACAAACACTACAAATCAATAAATATAAAATATAATATATTTACAGATATTTACAAATATTCTAATTTCAAGAAGTGTGAAATAAAATATTAACAAGATTAAGAAAAAGTTCGAAAATAAGCAAGCAAAAATAGTAAATGATAAAATAATTATACAAGTGATTTTGAACAACAAATATTCAAAAAATAATCACTTGTTAAATTATTAAAGAACAGACCTCAGATATTAACCAGGTTAATTACTAGGACTATTCAACATACCCAATTCACCAATAATTCTGGTGAATGTGGATTCGTCAAGAAACTTAGTAAAAATATCCGCTGTTTGTTCTTCCGTGGGAACAAAATGTAACTCCACGGTACCATTCATGACATGCTCTCGAATAAAATGATACCTGATGTCAATGTGCTTAGTTCTCGTGTGCTGCACAGGATTTTTGGAGATTGCTATGGCACTTGTATTGTCACACAAGATAGGAATCTTGTCAAGTACAAAGCCATAATCCTGTAGCTGATTTCTGATCCACAAGATCTGAGCGCAACAGCTTCCAGCAGCTATGTATTCAGCTTCGGTTGTAGAGTTGGAAACTGTTTGCTGTTTCTTACTGAACCAAGAAACCAACCTGCCACCTAGGAATTGACAACTTCCAGATGTGCTTTTTCTATCTACAACACTTCCTGCATAATCTGAATCTGTATATCCAACAAGATTAAAACCAGATTCTTTAGGGTACCAAATTCCTAAATTAGGAGTACCCTTAAGATATCTCAAGATTCATTTTACCGCAATGAGATGCACATCTCTAGGATCCGCTTGGAACCTTGCACACAAGCATGTAGCATGCATAATATCAGGTCTACTTGCAGTGAGATAAAGTAATGAGCCTATCATACCTCTGTAGCTTGTGATATCTACCTTGATAGAATTTTCACATACTCCAAATTTAACAGCAGTAGATGATGGTGTTCTTGCTGAAGATGAGTCCTCCATTTGATACTTCTTGAGGAGCTCTTTGACATACTTGGATTGACAGATAAATATTCCATATGTCCTTTGACTGATTTGCAATCCAAGAAAGAACTTCAGCTCACCCATCATGCTCATTTCAAATTTACCCTGCATTAACTTAGCAAATTTCTTGCACAAAAGATCATTACTAGACCCAAATATTATATCGTCCACATAGACTTGGACTAAGATTGTATCATTCTTATGTTTCTTTGTGAAGAGAGTTTTGTCTATGACACCTCTAACAAAACCATTTTCAAGTAAAAATTCAGAGAGAGTGTCATACCATTTCCTTGGTGCTTGCTTAAGACCATAGACAGCCTTGAAAAGGAAGTAGACATAGTCAATTAGATCTGTATCTTCAAAGCCAGGGGGTTGTTCTACATAAACCTCTTCATCTAGCTTGCCATTTAAGAAAGCATTCTTGACATCCATTTGATAAACTTTAAAGTTTGAGAATGCTGCGAATGCCAAGAATATTCTTATGGCCTCAAGTCTAGCCACTGGAGCATAGGTCTCATCATAGTCAATGCCTTCAGATTGAGAGTAACCCTTTGCTACCAGTCTTGCTTTATTTCTCGTCACTGTGCCATCTTCATCAAGTTTGTTTCTAAATACCCACCTAGTGCCAACCACTGGTCTGTCTGTAGGTCTGGGTACCAATTTCCAAACTTCTTGTTGTTTAAATTGATTGAGTTCATCTTGCATTACAATCACCCAATCAGGATCAGAAAGAGCTTCTTCAGTTTTCTTAGGTTCCATTTCAGACAGGAACCCTGAATAATTACATTGATTCTGAAAAGCTCTTCTAGTCTTCACACCAACAACTGGATCACCAATGATTAGCTCAAAAGGATGAGCTCTATTCCAAACAGTCTGTCTGGGAAGATTAGATCTTGATGATTCACCTTGATCTTCATTGTGATGTTGTGTGTGACCAGTTGATCCTTCATTATCTCCCCCTGAGTTGTTGCCAGGTTGACTAGATGATTGTTTAGTAGAGTCAGGAGTATTTTGACTACTATCATTGTTTTCATCACCATTACCCTGATCATCATCGTTGTCATTAGCATCAGCAAAAATCTCAGGTGAATTGTCATCATCTGAATTTGTATCTGTCATGTCATCAAAAGATAGTTTTTCAGATGGATCCTCAGTTTGGATACTAGGGAGTTTAGTGTCATCAAATGTAACATTGACACTTTACATCATCTTATGTTCATCAATCACATACACCCTGTATGCCCTCATTGAATAACCGATAAAAATTGCTTCAAATGCTTTGGGATCGAATTTACCACCTTGATCATCACCTTCTTTAAGCACAAAGCATTTTGCCCCAAACACATGAAAGTGTTTAAGTGATGGTTTCTTATCAGCCATAACTTCATAGGGTGTCTTCATTTGATCTTTATTGATTAGCGTTCGATTCTAGGTATAGCACACAGTGCTGACAGCTTCAACCCAAAAGTACAATGGAAGCCTTGATTCACTTAACATAGTACGTGCAGCTTCAATCAAGGTTCTATTCTTTCTTTCCACTACCCCATTTTGCTGAGGAGTTCTTGGAGCTGAGTATTGTCTGGTTATACCCTTCTCAGTGCAGAAATCATTCAGAACTGCATTCTTGAATTCAGTTCCATTATCTGATCTTATAGCTCTCACTGGATATGTAGAATCTCGCTCAATTAACTTGATGTGATCAATCACCAGTTGTGGAGTCTCATCTTTAGAATTCAAAAACAGGACCCATGTATATTTTGAAAAATCATCAAATATCACTAGAGCATATCTCTTCCTTGACATAGACATCACATTAACTGGACCAAACAAATCCATATGAAGTAGTTGTAATGGTTCAGTTATTGAAGATGTGTCAGTGCTCCTGTGACTTGCCCTCTTTAGCTTGCCTTTTTGACATGCATCACACAGTCCTTCTTGAGTGAATTCCATTGACGACAAACCTCTCACCAATTCTCTTTTAACTAGAGAATTCATTGTTTTGAAATTAAGATGAGAAAGTTTCTTGTGCCATAGCCAACTCTCGTCATTAGATGCTTTAGTGTAGAAGCAAGTGATTTCTTCAGTGCTTCCTGAGTTCATATTGGCTACGTACAGATTGCCTTTTCTAACTACTGTCAGTTGTGGCTTTTCATGTCTCTTGAGTGAAATTAGACAATTCTTCTTATTGAAATGAACTTCATATCCTTTGTCACAGAATTGACTTACACTGAGCAAATTGTGCTCAAGTCCTTTCACAAAAGAGACTTCATCAATGATAACATTTCCAGCTTCAAGTCTGCCATATCCATCAGTTCTACCTTTGCTGTTATCTCCAAAGGTAACTACTGGGCCAGCCTTCTCCACCACATTTGTCAGCAGGGTTCTGTCACCAGTCATATGCCTCGAACATCCACTGTCCAAGATCCAGGTCACTCGCTCAACCTGCTCAACACCCTGCAATGACAAACAGATTAAACCTTCTTCGGAACCCAAATTTGATTGGGTCCAGAATACTTAAAGAATTGGCCTTTGTCAGGCAAAATAACATTCTTCACTTTAACATCAGCTTTACTCTTATTCAACAAACATTTCACTTTATTAACAGATTTGACCAACTTCTATTTTATTCTCGGTATCCACGTTTCTTTAGCATCAATAACACTTGATTCATTGACTGGACATTTGACCTTGTAAACAGCCTTAGTAATACTTTGTTTAGGCTTAGGTATAAATGTCTCTCTCCTAACATGAGAAGGACTAGCAGTCATTGATCTGACCTTTTTGTTTCTGTTCAAATGTTATCGAGGAGCAGTCTTATCATCACATGCATGATTACTAGAAAAGTAAGCAGACATGATATTAAAAGCACAAGACATACAATTGACAACACCACATGCTTTATGAGAAGAATCAATTTTAGGCATAGCATGCATGTCAGATTTGTTATTGTTCTTTTTCGACTTGTTGTCACTTAACCCAATTTCTGAAGAACTAGTTAATTCAACAACCTTAACTTGTTCTTTAGTAGATTTGTCATTATCACGGACTATGCCATTAGCACTGTCCTCATTTTTCATTTCTTCCTGAATGACAATAGAAAGCATATTTGGTGATTCAGCAACAGACTTTTTAAACATAGGTTTTTCAACATTCTTAAGAATATGTGGTATACCTCTTTCTTTAGCAGGAATAGAATTAGGAGAATGATTACTCAACGAACCAACAGCTTGATTGTAATCAAACCCTATTCCTACAGTTCGTTCTACTGCTTGTTTGTTGAAGAACTCTTTAGAAACTTTAACAGAATTATAACTAGCTCTAATCTATGTTTCAAGTTCTTTAATCCTGATGTCTTGTTCAGCAATCCTATCAACTTGTTTTACCATGTAATCTCCTAGCGACTTATCTCTGCAGTTAAGTCTAGCTATTTCTTCTATATTCTTGTCTTGATTAATCTGCACATTTTTTAATTCTAACACTTCATTTTCAAGTTTAGTGTTAACAAGACTTATTCTCTCATACACTTTTTGTGCATTAGTCAAGCAATTACGTAAGCTATAAATTAACTCATCATTAGTAAGAGTTACCGGTGTGGTGTAATAAGTTGATGAATCATCATTTGCCACCAGCGCAAGGTTTCCATATTCTTCATCTTCATTATCTATGTCATCCCAGCTTTTCCCAGCAGCTACATAAGCTCTTCCAGTCTTCTTCTTTTCAGAACCATAATCTTTCTTCTGTGCTTGCTTGGGTTTTTGACACTCAGTAGCAAAGTGTCCCAACTCATTACAGTTGAAGCAACGAATCTTGCTTCTTTGAACAGTTCCAGTTTTGTAACCTCCCCTATTACTAGAGGATGAAGAACCTCCTCTCTGAAATCTGTTATTTGACTTAAACCTGAACTTTGGATTTCTTCTAAATCTGAAGTTACTGAATTGTCTCACCAACATCGCCATAGATTCATCTTCTAATTGATCCAGCTCTTCTAGTGAATAGAATTCACTACTATCCTGAGTAGCTGGTGTTTGGCCATGTTCAACTTCAGTTTGTTCCTTGTTGAAGCTGATAGGTTGAACAACTTTAGCTTCCACTTCCTTAGGAACCTCAGCTACTAGAGCTGTAGAAGAACTTGCAACTCTGCCTTTGCCTAAGAACTCCTTCTGCTGTACTTGTTCTAATTCATATGTTTTTAGAACACCAAACAGCCTGTCAAGAGCAATCTGATTTAAGTCTCTGGATTCTCTAATCGCAGTTATTCTATGCTCCAAGTGAGTAGGCATAGTCAGTAAAAACTTCATGTTGATCTCCTTCTGAGTATATTGCTTGCCATGAACTTGCAAGTTGTTGATTATTTTGTTATACCTTTCGAACACTTCCTGAATGCCTTCATTAGGGCCAGCTCTAAAGTGTTCATATTCAGAAGTTAAAATTTGAAGTCTGTTTTCCTTGACTTCATCAGTCCCTTCATTGATAGTCTCAATAGTTTCCCAGATGTGCTTAGCGGTTTTACAATTCATCACATGGCTATACATTACAGCATCGAGGGAATCTATTAAAATGAGTCTCAAATTTTTATCGAGTCCAGCTTCCTCTTTATCTTCAGCAGTAAAATTCATAGGGTCCTTTGGATAGAATTTAGCAGGTGTTGTTACTACTCCATTTGTAAGGATTTCATTATCATGTTGCATAGGAGTTTTTGGTCCATTTTTCAAAACCCACAAATAATTTGGATTTGTAACATCAAGAAACAATTCCATTTTATTTTTCCACATGTCATAGTTATCTTTGTTAAAGATAGGAATTTTAACAATGCCTTTGGATGACATGATGAATTTTTAAGAGAGTTAAAAATTCGAGCTAGATTTTTGATTGAGTAAAAATAGGTTCTTGATTTGTATATCAATCAATCGGCTCGGATACCAATTATTAGGTCCAATAAGATTGTAGAAGGGGGGGTTGAATACAATCTATGTCATTTTCTCAAAATTTGTTCTTTAAATAAAATTTATCTTAAACAAATTTGTGCGGAATAATATAACAAAGAATTCAAGTTGAATATAGCAATATATTAACTTGATGGGTGTTACAAATGATTATCAAGAAATTAATAACCAATTAGAAAATTCAACATGAACTTTTCTAATTTAGCTAATAAAAATCAAGATATCAAGATATAAACTAGGAAACTTAATTCGCTAGTAGTACAAGAGTGATCAATAAACAAGTTCCAGCGGATAAGATATTACAAAGAGCTTGAACTGAATTTATTGTTTGAATTAAAGCTTGAGCACTTGTGTGTAGAAGATGAGAGTATTTGATGTTCTTGGGTCTCTTATTTTCTTCTCCTGGTTGTGTTATGTTCTTTTGTCCGTGTGTTTCATTTATATAGTAAACAAAACAATTCCTTCTGATCAACTGTTACACATTGACACGGTGATAGTATAGATGCCACGCTGATAGTATAACTGGCACGGTGATAGTATAGCAGGCACGGTGATAGTATAGTAGGCTAGGGATAGTTGAACTCATTCCCTTGTAATAGTATGGATTTACTTAGAAATAGTATACATTTACTTAAGAAATAGTTTACTTAAAACTTCGGTAATACTATAACTACCTCGGTAATAGTATAACTATAACTAAGTAATAGTATAAGTATTTCGGTGATAGTATAACTGGTAGAAATAGTATAGCTAATTATTTCGGTAATAGTATAGTATACTATTACTGATCAGTAATAGTATCTATAATACTTCCAGAAATAGTACACTATTAATTCCAGAAATAGTATAATCTCGGTAATAGTATAATCTCGGGGATAGTATAGTATACTATTACTAATTCAGTAATAGTATCTATAATACTCCAGAAATAATATACTACTTATTTCAGAAATAGTATAACTAAATTTGCAGAAATAGTTCAACTGAAATTCAGAAATAGTATAACCAAAATTCTCCGAAATAGTATAATCCATATATTATTACTGGTTTGATAAATCAGTAATTAATTAACTTAATTAATTAATTAAATAAATTAATTCTAACTGAATTAATTTGTTTAATTAAATTAATAATAGACTTACTCCTTGTGAATCACTGTAAACTTTGAGAAACTTCCACTGGATAGTTGTTGACGTTCGATGTACTGTCTGGTTCATGAACGACTAACTCCAATATCTGTTCTTCAATTTGACTCTCAGTTGTGATCCACATATTTTCTCAGCACTCTTTAATAACTCCTGTACTGATGCTGTCTCCACAGTAATCTCTATCACTTTAAATGAATCCACTTGCTTTAATGTTGAACTGGGGCATGATCAGTTAACTGAATCTTCTTCCAGTGTAGGACATCAAAACTATAGATTGACTTTCTTCTGACATATGGTACTTTGTGAGATTCCTGAGACAGATACCATTAATTACTTATTACAATCTAATTTAAGTTGAGTCGTATCCTCGAACTACAAATAGGCTATGTCATATGCCTTTCAGATTAAAAATATCAAAGTTGTGTGGAGCTATATTAACTGATGGAGAAGAACCTTGCTGGATTGGTTGAGGTGCTCGATTGATATTAATTTCTGGTTCATTTACTTGAGCTTGAGAAGCATTTTCCGTAATCGATTTTTTGGTAAAGAAACTAGAGATATCTCTTGTATTTGATCTTTTGATTGTGTTAATATTGAAACAAGCAACGCTGTTTATCCACAAATCAATACATAATTGCAAAATCTCATTGTGACATTTCAACAAACACCTTGTAGCCTCTATTTTTTTTTATCAAACTGCACTAAATTACTAATTCACTTGCTCAATAATGGTTTTTGAGAATTTGGAGAATGAATTTATAGGAAGAAGTTGGAGAATGAATTTATAGGAAGAATTCACTAATTCGGAGATGGACAGAGAGGACAACAATGAGTAGATGAGAGTTTTGGATGTTTCATGTTTGTAACTTAATAAAAGTATTAAACAGAGAGGCATGCACGCACGTGCACGTTGCTAAGTTGTAAACAATTTTTTTTTAAAAAAAATATTGGTAGGTCTTGTGACCTATGGTGAACAAGGTTACATCTGCCACTACCGTCTTACGAAATTATGTAATAGTATTATTCATTGTGGAATAAGACCGGTTATTAGTCATGAATTCGGGATCGTGACCTTAAAACATCAATACAATGTTCTAATATCATATCAGAAAAGCTTACTTTATATGTATATTTATGTACAGTAAAATCTCTATAAATTAATAGTGTCGTGATCGATAAATTTTATTAATTCAACGAGATTATTAATTAATCGAAATTAAATTTCTACTATCGTTATTATGTTAGGACTAAAAAATTATTTTGAAAAAATTAATTTATAATAGATTATTAATTTATTGAGTATTAATTTTTCGAGGTTTTACTGTATCTGTAAATGTATCTCGAAGAAAAAGAGAGACAAATGTAACAAACTAACAATAAATTGGGAAAATGGATTTTTTTTTCCACAGAACTATTCACTTTTTTAGAAACCTACTATTCAACTATGAATTTTTCTTTTTTACTCACTAAACTTAGATTAAGATTTGATTATTACCATTATGTTAATTTTTTTACTCACTAACCTTATATTCAGAGTGAACCAATCAATTGAAAATTTAATACTTAAAAATGATGGATTATAGAGTACAATTTGTTAAAATTTAATACTTGAAAATGAAGCATTAAAATTTATCTTGAAAATAAATTGATTAAATTTAATAAAATAAAGTCTGCATTAAACTCTATCTTGGAAATAAATCAATAAAGTCTAACTTAATGATGTATTAAGTGGTAAGTTTTCTTCTCTAATGTATCATTTTCAAGTACTAAAGTTGTAATCGACTTGTTCACTCTAACATCTCTCCCAAATTTAATTTTATATCCCTATATCTTATTAAACTTTATCTTATTATAATTTTAAAAAATATAGTAAAATATCGATGAATATTCGTTAAACGAATAACCTTTTTAAATGAATATTTTTTCTCGGTCTCACATAATAGAGACAATGTATTTTTGACATCGATTAATGAATAAAAATTTTCGGTACTAAGCATATTCATGTATCGAGGTTTAACTGTAAAGATAAATCATTAGAGAGGTATTAAACTTTATCGATTTGTTTTCAAGATAAGATTTAATGCAGACTTTATCTTATTAAAATTTATCGATTGATTTTCAAGATAAAGTTTAATGCAAACTTTCTCTTATTAAATTTAATCGATTTATTTTCAAGATAAAATTTAATGCATCATTTTCAAGTATTAAAGTTTAACAAATTATCCTCTATGATGCATCATTTTAAGTATTAAAGGTTCAATTGACTTTTCACCACGAATCTAAGGTCAGTGAGTAAAAAAAATTAACATAATGCTAAAAATCAAATCCGAACCTAAGTTTAGTGAGTAAAACAAAATCCGAACCTTAGTTTAGTGACTAAAAAAAATGGACCTAACGTTAGTGAGTGAAAAAGAAAAATTTATAATTGAGTGGTAGGTTTTTAAAAAGATCAATAATTCAGTGATAAAAAAAATCATTTTCCTTCTAATAAATTTGATTACAAAGAAATGTTCAATCACTCTAACTTTTTTTTTGACAAAATGCAAATTCATTCCATTAAATTAAAACAAGCCTAGTCGGGACAAACCCCCAACAGACAATGCAAACAGGTTGATAAACAATAAAACGAGCTAAACAAATAGCCACATTGTTTCCAGACCGCTTAACACACTGAATCCATAGATTCTCGAAACTAAAAATAAATACAAAGGCTTCCCGAGTAATCCAGCCTACATCACTCCCGAAAATGGTAGCTTCACAATTGACCTTCATAATAGTTCCACTGATGTTGCAGTGTTCAGGCGACTCAGTTGCAAAAACTGAGTTATGAGGAACAAGAGTCCTCGAATAATGAACAACTATAATTTGTGAAAGGTGAGCACATGTGGTTGCCACCGTTCCAAGCATACCCCAGCTATTTACATGTCGAGAATCAGCTATAGACATGTCGAAAGTAAACATACCCCAGCTATCTACATGCCGGGAACCAGCTGTAGACATGCCGAAAGTATTAATAATGCGGTAAATCAAGATCTCCCAAAATTCCATCCGAATCATTCTCATTAATAACAACCCAAAAACATAACTACCACAAGAATAACAACCCAAAAAATTGGGTACTAAAAAACGTCAAAAGGCGAGACCACACGCCAAAACCAAAAGGCGAGACCACACGCCAAAAACAATCACTCTAACTTTATACATGAGAGATCATCGATACATATAAATCTATGTCTTTATTATTGTATTGTAACAAACTTGTGCCGCATTAATTTGCCACATTTGCTTGTAGTGTAAAATTTTTATTGGCAAGAAAATTTGTATAAAAAATTGCTATCTTAAATTATTGTACAGTATTTGAGTATATTGTCGTGTAACTAGTATTATAAAAAGAGGAATTCGGAACTAATTGATAAAGACACAGAACAGAGATTAATCGGATATTAATTAGAATGATTAGTCAGAATTAGTTTAATATTATTTTTATACATAATTATTTTAAATATATAAAATATAAACCTTAAATAAATATTTCATGAACTTTATAAATATTTAAAGCAAAAAAGGACACATGTATAAGTTAAAAAGTTTGAATTCACTCGTTTACATTAATATACCCGAAAGAGTACAACAAGAGAATTCAACACAATATATTTCATTTGAGCTCTAGCAAAAAGAGGGTCATTTTAAGTTCTGTTGTCTTCTGTTTTTTGATGGAGATATTGATCTTGCAAACTGATCCTTATTGATCTTGCAAATGAGATATCGAACAATGTCATTTGCTTTATTGATATTGATACTTTTATCCTTATTGATATTACTTTTAGACTTTTATATTTTTAATTTTGATTTTTTACGAGTTTTAGCTTTTACATTTTTTTATAAAATTTTGACCGAACTTCACCGACTTTTGATCGAATTAACCATTTATTGACCAATTTTTTCCGTTTATTAACTGATTTTTGAAAAAATGATTTTTAACCTGATTTTTTAAAAATCCATTGGGTGAGCTACCGAACAGCGAGTAAGCGACAATTAATCACCGCTTTTTAGAACACGCTTAAGAACTCGCATGTCAATACAAATTCGATCATTTTTGGGGTTACTATGATTAATGGAATAATTGAGGTGGGCAATCGAACAATGTATTAAGTAGTGATGTGCACAACTGGCTATCAACGAACTGAAATGCAAATAAACAAATTTTAGGACAAATTTAATAAACTAAATTATATTCAATCATTTTCACGACCAATTTTTTTTTAAATATGAATCTGAACTGTTCGCGAGATGCAATAGAACAAAACACAAACAATTTATTGCCTGTAGAGCAACTAACTCATTTCATTTTGTGTGTTTTCTTTTTAATTATGATTGTAATTGGTGAATTTTTGCCCCATATCAATGTCCTTTTCCTAATCAATTCGGACTTTGTTTGTATATCATTAATAATTGAATTTTGTTAGTCACAAAGACATGCCTGTTTAACTCTAATAACAAGCCTAATTGTTTGTAATGCTTTGCATTACTTACATGACCTCTTAACTGAGGGAACCTCTAGTTGTAGAGTTTCTACTTGTTATGTACTTGTAATAGGCATCAAATTCTAGCTATGTAACTGTACATATAAAGTCAAGAATAATGCTTGAAAGAAGTTCCAAGGTTCATGCCTCAAGCAAAGAGATAAAGACTGTCAAATAATCATAGTTGGGATTTGAAGAAATGAAGAATTTGCCTAAGTACCAATTCGAGAAGTAGTTTTGTCTATTTGAGAAGTCCAACATTCGAGAAGTCAAGGATTCGATATCTCTGAATACACTATTCGATATCTCATTCGATATCTCAGGGATTCGATATGTCTATTGCTCTATTCGAGAACTCAAGAAATCAACAAGTCAAAGTGGTATTCGAGTTCTCAAAGAGTCAAGTTTTTATCCGCACTCATATCTTTGCACACACAAACACTTGTCTTGCTACATAGATTCAAGAACAAGAAAAGTTTAAGAATCCATTCACCCCCCTCTGTATTCTTTTACTATGTTCAATACTCAACAAGTGGTATCAGAGCGGGCTGTTTAATTCTAAACAGGAAACGATCATGAGTTCGAATACACCAAAGACTACAGGAACGGTGAAGGTCCCTAAGTTTGACAAAGAAAACTACAACCTCTGGAAGATCAAGATGCAGTTGTTCATCAAAGCATCTCATCATTTGTATCCTGAGATTCTCAAGAATGGTCCATTTGTTCCCCAACAGGAGATTCCTGAAAAGACTGTTGGAACCACAACTATTCCAAGATCTTACGTGGCCAAGGACCCATCCAAATGGACAGAATCAGAAAAGGAGAAGTTTGCCCTTGACAGTCACATCATGTTGCTGATTATAGATTCCATGGACGTGTCAATGTTTGCAAACATTGCATCATGTACCACTACCAAAGAAATGTGGGATCACATTGAGGTGTTATGTGAAGGAACTGATGAGGTCAGAGAAAACAAGAAACAGATACTGGTCACACAGTATGAAGCTTTCATGGCGCAACCCAAGGAAAGCATCACTGAGATGTTTGAGAGATTTCACAAGCTAGTTACTGAGTTACAGATGAATGGCAAGGTTTACAGCACCAAGGAGTTAAAATATGAAGTTTCTACTGTCTTCTCCAAACCACCTGGAGCAGAGGGTCATTTCTCTAAGGGAAAGAGATTTGAACAAAATCACATATGATGTGCTCTATGGGGTTTTAAAAACTCATGAGCTTGAGTTGCTTCAGAAAAGGGTTATCCAAGCCAACCAAGGCAGAATGATAAACACATCATGTGCCTTGATTGTCGACAAATCTGTTCAAGACCTAGAAGCATCTACAAGCCAACTGAGGATAGAGGAGGTAGTAGATGATGAAGAAACTGAAGCTGAGGTAAGTGAACCTGTTGAGGAGAAGGAGGAAGAAGAGTTCTATACTCTTGAAGAACTAAATGGAATGGAAAATACTTCATATGCTTTCATGGCCAGAAAATTTCCAAACATCAGATTTAAGAGGAATCAACCCTTCAAACCTAAAACCCAAAACCATTTATTCAACAAGAGCAAGGCACTTGTGAAAGCAAACAAGAACAAATTTAAAACTAGTTATGTGGATAGGTCATCTGTAAGGTGTTATAGATTCAATTACCTAGGGCATTTTTCCAGTGAATGCAAGAAGCCTAAAAAGAAGGATAAGGAGTTTCTAGAGCTTGAAGCTAAGTATGAGGCCCTTCTGAAAAAGCAAACACAAGGTAAGGCCTACATAGCTGAAGGGAAGTGTTTGGATGACACTGACAGTGATGAAGAAGAGCAAGGATTCTGCAACTATGCCTTGATGGCCAATTCCAAGGATGACACATCTTCATCAGACTCTCAGGTACCATCTCTCACTACCATAGACATGTCTGTTTCTGAGTACAAGTGCATGATTGAACAACTATCTGTTAAAATGTTTAATAGTCATACTAGTATGACTGCTACTAATGAGGAAATTGCTAAACTGTCTGCTAAAAATGAAATATTAATCAAAAGAAATGAGGAACTTGAGCTAACTGCTATGCAAGTAGAAAACCTTAAGAAAGAAGTTGAATATTTGCAGAATAAGGTTCTATGTGCTAGTCAGGATGAAAAGGCTCTTAGGGATGAACTAGCTGAAAATGAATTCAAGATAAAAACCTTTAAAAACTCATCTGGTCTATTGCAATCCTATCATAAGAAAAATCAAGAAAAACCCAAGGCTGCCATTGGACTTAACTATGGCACTCTGAACCAGAGAAAAGGCTACGCTGTCATTGAAGATGACACTGTTGTTCCAGAGAAAGTTCCTCACATCTTGAAAAATACTGAGCCTCCTATTTTCAAACATCCAACACTTGAAATTGATGAGGAAGCCTTACTCATTAAGCAAATGTTGAATGATGAGGATGAGGCACAGTCCAGTTAACAACAGGAATCCTCTAAGTGTAAGAGTGTCAAAGCCAAAGTCAAGGAGCCAGTAGGTAATAGGCCTAAGATTGAAAAGTTTGTGAAATTCGTTTCAGCTGGAAATCATGAATCTGGAAAGAAAGTGACTAAAAAGAAACAGAACAGAAATGGAAAGCTAGGGATCAATAAAGATAACAACTATGCTTATTTGCCTAATGCCCCCAGGAAAACTTGTCAAAACTGTTTTAGTACCAATCATTTAACTCATGCATGCAAGAAACCTGTTGGTAGTGTATCTAAGCCATTCTATGATTGCTCTGTGCCTTTAAGACATAGAGACTCCTTTCTGTGATAAACTTGATTGTATGCCATGCAACATGAATGTGATGACTAGCTGTTTTAATTTGAGAAGACAATTCATGGAAGGTTGCATCAGAAGGTTGCATCAGTCATAATATTCACACACACCACACAAGGACAAAGTCTTCAAGTCCTCATAAAGTTAGGAAGGTACCTCTGTCACCTAAGTCTAAGAATCCTGATTCTAAGACTTCTACCAATGACAAGGAGACTAGCACCAAGAAAGTTGATAAGCATGTTGTTTATGATAAAACTGTTTCTAAGTCACATGGACCCAAACTTGTTTGGATACCAAAGGAGAAGTAATACCTTTGTGTTTGCAGGGCAAAGAAAGTAAAGAGAAGGTCATGTGGATCCTGGACAGTGGATATTCAAATCGCATGACTGGTGATATGGCCCTACTATCACATTATGAGGAGAAGGCTGGCCCAATGGTTGCTTTTGGAGATGACAGCATAGGTAACACATTGGGATATGGCAAGTTGGAAGTTGGTAATGTCATCATTGAAGATGTAGCACTGGTCAAGGGACTCAAGCATAATCTGCTAATTGTTGGTCAATTTACTGACAGAGGATTCAAAGTGAACTTCGACAAGGATGAATGTTTGATCACCCACAAGAAGACTGGTGATTTTGCTCTGTCTGGAGTAAGGAAAGAAAGCCTGTTTGTAGCCAATATGGACTTTGCAAACAAGGACAAAGTTTGTTGCTTTTATTCAAAAGCATGAAATGAAGATTGTTGGTTGTGGCATGAGAAGTTATCACACTTGAACTTCAAAGCCATTAATTCTCTAGTCAAAAGAGAGTTAGTGAGAGGCATGCCCACACTTGAATTCTGTCAAGAAGGAGCGTGCGAGGCTTGTCAAAAAGGAAAAATGAAAAGATCAAGCCACAAGTGAAAGACAGTGACATCAATAACCAAGCCCCTACAACTAATTCATATGGATTTATTTGGGCATGTCACTATCATGTCACTAGGAAGAAAGAAGTATGACTTGGTGATGGTTGATGACTTTACAAGGTATACTTGGGTGGAATTTATGGCATCAAAAGATGAGGCTCCTCAAGTAATCATTGAGCACATAAAGAAAGTTGACAAAGAAGCAAAGGCCAACAATGCAAGTGTGATTGCATTAAGAAGTGATAATGGAACAGAGTTCAGAAATGCCATCCTTGAAGCATTCTACAAAGAGAATGGTATTTCTCAGCAATTCTCAGCTCCAAGGACTCCACAACAAAATGGAGTTGTTGAGAGAAAGAATAGAACTCCAATTGAGGTTGCTAGAACAATGTTGCTTGATGCAAAGATGCCTACATGTTTTTGGGCTGAGGCTGTGAGCACTGTATGCTACATCCAAAACAGAACCCTCATCAACAAAAACACTGGAAAGACACCTTACAACTTAATGACTGGAAAGAAGCCTACTCTAAAGTATGTTCATACTTTTGGAAGCAAATGCTTTGTGTTGAGAGATAATTCAGAATATGTTGGAAAATTTGATGCAAAGGCATTTGAAGGAATTTTTCTTGGCTACTATATGGAAAGAATTGCATACAAAGTGTATGTCATCAGTCAAAAGAAGATTATGGAAAGCACAGATGTGACATTTGATGATAGCAAACTACCTGGATTAGAAGAAGCCAATGATAAAGATAAAGATCCATTAAAGTTTGATAATCTAGATGATTTTGATGAAGAGATTGAAACTGGAGTTGAAACTGAAGTTCAACAAACTCAAGTGAATGATGAAGCAAGAGAAGAATTTGTGCCAAACAACAGTGGAGAAACAAGCATCCAAGACACACCTGTGAATAGTGGCAATTTCATAGGGGGGAAATGAGAATGATCATGACTGGGATGATGAAGCAACATCAAGAGTTAGAAACCAGACTGAGCATTCAAGGAAATGGGATAGATCACATACTGCAGACCAAATTATTGGAGATGCAAATGCAGGAGTGAGGACAAGAAAGGCAACTCTAAATGACTGCCTCTATGGTTGCTTCTTATCTCAAGTTGAGCCTAAGAAACTTGATGATGCACTGATGGATCCCGACTGAATAATTGCTATGCAAGAGGAGCTGATCAATTTGAAAGGAGCAAAGTATGGGAACTTGTGCCTACACCAAAAGATAGAACCATTGTTGGAACAAAATGGGTTCTGAAGAATAAGATGGATGAAAATGGTGTAATCATAAGAAACAAAGCAAGGTTGGTTGCAAAAGGATACTCTCAACATGAAGGCATTGATTATGATGAGACATTTGCCCCTGTTGCTAGATTGGAAGCCATCAGAATCTTCTTGGCATTTTCTGCACATTCAAATTTCAAGGTTTATCAAATGGATGTCAAGAGTGCATTTCTGAATGGAGAGTTGGAAGAAGAAGTATACGTGCAACAGCCACCCAACTTTGAGGATCTACAATTCCCTCACTTTGCCTACAGATTGCTTAAGGCATTGTATGAACTTAAGCAGGCTCCAAGGGCATGATATGACACTCTATCACAATTTTTCTTGAAAATCAATTCATTAGAGGCACATTGGACAAGACATTGTTTTACAAGAAACATGGTGATGATATTATCCTAGTTCAGATCTATGTGGATGATATCATATTTGGCTCTACAAATGAGAAGCTGTGTGAGAAATTCTCTAAACTCATGTAGAGCAGGTATGAGATGAGCATGATGGTAGAGTTGACATTCTTTCTTGGGTTGCAAGTCAGTCAAAGGAAGGATGGTATCTTTATCAGTCAAACGAAGTACATCAAGGATCTATTGAAGAAGTTTGACATAGAAGATTGCTCACCTGCAAAGACACCCATGGCCACTGCCACTAAATTGGATGAAGATGCTAAAGGCAAGAAAGTAGATATCTTAGTCTACAGAGGCATGGTTGGTTCTCTACTCTATCTCACTGCAAGTAGGCCAGATATCATGTTTGCTACATGCTTGTGTGCAAGGTTTCAATCAAATCCAAAAGAGTCACATTTGATTGCAATAAAAAGGATCTTTAGATATCTGAAGGGCACTCCAAACTTACGTTTATGGTATCCTAAGGACACAGGGTTCAATCTGGTTGGTTATTCATGCTGATTATGCTGGATGCAGAGTGGATAGGAAAAGCACCTCAGGTAGCTGCCAGTTTCTTGGACAAAGGTTATTCTCTGGGTATAGCAAGAAACAACAATCTGTGTCAACTTCTACAGCTGAGGCTGAATACATAGCTGCTGGAAGTTGCTGTGCTCAAGTGATTTGGATTAGAAACCAACTTAGAGATTATGGACTTGTGTTGGAAAGAAATCCAATCATGTGTGACAACTCAAGTGCAATCTCTATAGTTCCAATCCTGTCAATCATTCTAGAACAAAGCACATTGACATCAGATATCATTTTATTAGAGAACATGCAACTAATGGAACCATTGAGTTGCATTATGTCTCTAAAGATAAACAACTAGCTGACATATTCACTAAGCCATTAGATGAAGCCACCTTCACAAGGTTGGTTAGTGAGATTGGAATGCTGAATTCTTCAGATTCTGGCTAAGTAAATATATCAACTAAGTTGTTGCAGCAGTAAACACTTACTTTATTTAAATGCTCAATATTTTTGAAGTAAGTGTTGGCTGAAATATATGATTTATAAATATATCCAATCTGCTGCATATATCAGAAAATCATATTTTGTTAACTTGAAGTTTCTGTGAAATTTTGAGAACATCACTATTTAATCTGTTGGAATATTCTTTATAGAATATATCTGGTAGATTTTCAAAAGATAGTAAAAATTGAGTTTCTATGAGTAAAAAGAATAGTTCGATAAGTCATACTTCTCGAATGGTTCATTTCATTGTTAGTGGTTGACTTCTCTAACAAGCCTATTCAGGACACTCTTGAGTTCTCGAATAGTGTCTTTTAGAGAACTCGAACAGAGACATGAATGAGTTCTCAAATAAGGTAGTTCAGTTCTCTATTGACAGAGTTCTCGAATAGCATGTTTGAGTTCTCAAATCATTTGAAAAGGCCGATTTCTCGCTGAATTTTAACCGATTTTGGATTTTTATTCAAAATACAGAATTACTCATAAAAACATATTTTACCTAATTTAGAATTTATTCTAAGTTAGATAAACTGCCAGCTGTAAGTTACAACATGCTTGAGTTATCGATTAAGCCTTTCTTGACTTATCGAATAGTTGTTTTCTACTTCTCGAATGCATGACTTGTCGATACAAAACATATGTCCAATCGATAATTCAAGTACTTCATACTTATTCAATTCTACATCTATTCGATTCATTACATTCGATTTCTCAAGCGTCTAAACTCTCAAAACCTCTGAAAACCCTAACTGCAAAAGCTTAATTTCTTCTTCAACCTTCACTCTCTTTTCTTCTATATCCAAATGGCAAACACCCAACTCACCATACCCACTCAAACCAATTTCATTGCTATAACTAATGATGTGGAAGCACCTAATGCAAACTTCAAGTGCTTTGTTTACTGGATGTCAGAATCATACATCAAGAGTGCACTATCAGCCAACCCAACTCTGTATCTGGACCTCCTAGAACAATTTTGGAGAACTACCACCGTGGAAGTCATCGCTCTCAAGAATGCTATAACCTCTTATGTAGTCTATTGCAAGATTCAAGTCCAGGATATTACTATTACTATAGCAGACATGAATCAAGCACTGGAATTACAACAAGAGGCATATGAATCACTAGCCACAAATGCAGCGTTGGAGGAATTCTTTGAGTTTATCAACTAATCAGAAGTGATCAATCTTGGGAACTTAAACAGAAA
Source organism: Saposhnikovia divaricata (assembly GCA_036435485.1). Classification (NCBI taxonomy): domain Eukaryota; kingdom Viridiplantae; phylum Streptophyta; class Magnoliopsida; order Apiales; family Apiaceae; genus Saposhnikovia; species Saposhnikovia divaricata. Next base: position 248,193,102 of record CM071594.1, on the reverse strand, counting down.
GCATCTGAGGAAAGAGTGGAGCTATGTATTTGCTACCATTCTTCAAGTCTTCACAGCCAGGAAATCAAGCTTCGATCAGATTAGTGCAATTGCACAGTAAATAGGCTATGCCTTGGCTTATGGGAGAAAGATAGATGTTGGTCAAATAATTCTACAGGAGCTATATGGGAGACTTGGCAAGAACACAGCCAAGAGAGGTACTGAAATTTTCTTCCCTAGCTTTATTCACTCTGTACTTGACTTTAAAAATGCTACATTGATTGAATTGTCTGGTGTAGATAAAAGAAGAATATGCTACCCTAGGTCCATCACCAAACTTATTTTTGGTAATTTGGAGACTAGGAATGATGTGGATGTAAGACTCAAAATAACTCCCCATATGGAGAGTATATTTAGGACTTATCCCCACAACATGCCAACATTTGACTCAAAGTCACAGTTAGCACAGCCTAAGCAAGTAGTACAAGATGCTAACCCAAGGCTTGCTAACCAACCCTCTCAACCAAACACTTTACCACACAGTGAGCCAACTGCATTATCCTCTCAAAAGGGTGATGTTAGTAAAAAGAAAAGAAAGGAGGTAATGTCTGTATCCTTGAACATTCTACCTGAAGCAGCATTGGCTGTGGAATTAGGTATAGGTAGTGAGGAACCTGAGTCTCCCTTACAGAGGCCAAAGAGGAAGAAATCTAGGACCACCTCTTCAGTCACACAAATGGCTGAAGTTGTAAAATTAGGGGCACACAGTTCACTAGATGTATCCTCTCAACAGGATGCATCTATAGAATCAAGCATCCTCCCCAATGCACATATCTGTACAGAGTCAGCACATGGGAGTGATAAGGCTGGCACAACACTGAGTGGAGAGCACATCACAATTGAAACTCCCTCTATTTCTCAGGGGGGTTTTCAAAATCTACTCTACTCAACACTTCTCTTCCAGAATCTACCACTCATATTTCTTTGAAGCCTGCAACTCAAGAAATTGAGGAGCAAGGCATTGATCATCAAAAATTCTTTTCTCTTGATGAGCCAATGAATTCAAGTGACTTGGTGCATGACACCTTGCTCACCACCCAGGACCCACATTTAGATGGTGAGGGGATGCATGATGGGGCATATCCTAATGACACCATCCAAAACAAAGAGGTTCCACTAGTTTTCACTAGAGACTCTGTGCCTGTGTCAACTACTGGTGTAACTCATCCCACTTTTGTGGAGACACCAGTAGTAGAGTCAATCCATTCAGTTGCAGAAGTTGCATCTGTAACTGAGGAGTCTAGCTTGCCTAGCTCTAGCTCTGACTTTATGTCACAATGGTTGAAGCATGTGCAACATGACAGTGCTTCAGGATCAGGGTCTGTTCCACAACAATTGACGGTTGAAGCACTTCAAAGCTTAATTGTACTATCCTCTATGAGGCTATTCTCTTATGCCACAAAGATGATGTGGAGCAACAGAAGGCTAAGATAATAGATGATGCTGAGAGAGATGGCAATGTAGATGCCTGGCTCCAAGGACAATTTGATATTCCTCTCTCAGACAGTCTCCAGTACCTCAAAGAACAGTACATCACTTCACTAGGGTCCAATGCCAAATCTCTCACCCCTAGTGATGTGTATGAAGCAGTGAATGACATCTACAAGGGCATTCTCAAAGCCGCACACTACCTTGGAAAGGGTCTCAAGACTGAAGTGAATGAAGTGTGTACAACCACAACCAAGGATGTGCATAAGATAAAAAGGGCTTTTGATTCCAAATTCCATCAATTAGAGACTGTGGTCAAGGACATTCTAGCCTGCAAGTGTACCTGCACCAAGATGGACAATGGCTTGGCTATTCTCAAAGATGTTGTCACAGGGCTGGGGCACAAATTCCAAAATCTCACTGATCAGACAACTGAGGCCAATGCCATGCTAAGGACGCTCTTTGCCAATCAGTATGGGGATAAGCTAGTCACTGAAGTCGCAGTGCATGATATGACTAGGTTTGAAGTGTAGAGACCTAAAGATCAATCCCTGTCTAGCTTCAAATCTACTGAATTGTTCACCAAAGTAGATGCACTTGAGAAGGAGGTAGCCACTCTCACTCAGTCAAATGCTCATCTTACAGACCAGGTGGTCACTCTAACTGAGCAGTTGAACACTCAAGCCACCACCACAGCTGATGTTCTGCTACATCAACAGTCCATGCTGTCTGCAATGATGAAGCACATGGGCCTCCCTCCCCCTGAAGACTCTTCAAACCATGTGGTCACTTATAAAGCCTCTGTGCCTGATAATAAGCCTAAGGGGGAGAAGAGGACAGCCAGAAACTCAAATCCTAAGGGGGAGAAGCCTAAAGAAAAAGGCATCAAGATAACCGAGGGTGGTCACCAAAGAGCTTCAAAATCCATATCCAATGTGACAGGCAAAGGAAAGTCAAAAGTTGATGAGCCTCCATCTTCTCTGCCAATGGTCACTCTACCAACTGTGCACATCACCACTCCTGATGGCCAAAAACAGTCTATCACAACCACAATGGTTGCAGGGAGCATGCCATCTGACAAACCTCACCTCTCCAAAGTTGAAAGTGTCAAACTTGTAGAAGTAAAGGTGATCACTGAGGCCAAGCTACAAGAAGTTGCAAACTCTAATGTCTACCATGATGATGCATTCTTGGAGTTTCTGAAAGTCTCAAGGGAACAGGCTCATGACACCCAAATATATCTGAGGAGGCTGAGGGATCAAATTGATTACTTCACTGTGATACCTAGGAGAATCAATGGCTTATGGTACAAGGAGGTGATGATGGTGGCAAAATCAAGTATCTGGCATCTAGGTTACAACACTCTACAAACTTTGAAGCATTCAGAGATAGATGCATTGATCAGGCTCATTGAAAAGAGGGACTCAAATGAGAACAATAAAAGTCTATATGATGAGCTGAGGAATGGCCAACCTTCTAGGCTTCCAGAAGTGTTTAAGAAGCCATGGACAATTGTCTATCAGGCTGGCACCAGAATTGATGACATTAAACAACTAGTGATTCCTCATGATCTCACATCTCAAAATCATAGACTTATTATTGCAATCATTGATCAACTACAGAAGAAGGGTGGAATCAGAAATGCTGAAGAAGTAGAGGCACTGCATATTCTCAGATCCTTCATAGCAACTGGTGTAATTCCAGAGATTGCCAAGCCTAGGAAAAATAAGGATGACAAAGATGAGGATAGAAGTGATGGGAGGAGAAGACATCATAGGAGTGATAAGGGAGATGAAGACAAGAAAAAGAAGAGGGATGACAAAGGAAAGAAAGATGGTAAGGACCAAGGGAAAGTCTATGAAAGGACAAGTGTGAAACAGCAAGCCATAGGCATTGCTGACAGTAACCTCACCACAACACAATACTCTAAGTCTAGGGTGAATATTGTTAGTAGTGACCTACAAAAGTCAAATTCCATGGCCTCTGCAAATGATTCACTACCTCAAGAAGAGAAGGAAATTCAAGCCAAGAAACCATATGTATGTTTCAGAAAGCAAACTTCTAATGGAATACTACTATGGTCTACCAACAAAGGTCAAAAACTTCTGCCAAGTAATCAAGTGAAAAGATCTAAATTCAAGCATGCTGCTAAGAGAGTAAAGCCATCCAGGTCAAGGGCCCTAACAATCATTCCAGTATTTGAACTCAAACCACTAGATGAAGATTTTGATGAAGACCAACTGCTATTTCTAAGAGCTCAAAGAATCTACTCTGTTGCAATTGTGAATGACTTCCTTGAGATCAAGTATACTGATGAGAGACAGAGAAAGTTCAAACAAGGGGGTTGTCAAAGTTGGGGCAAGTTATATGAGATAGAAAGAATTATTGCATTGTTGGATTCTTAAGACAAGGTGGAGAGAGTATGGAAGCCGGAGTTGATTGACTTTGTGAGAATGAAGAGAAATCATGCTGAAGCAATAAGGAAAAGGTGCCTTGAGAAATGGTTAGAAAGAGAGAAAGAAGTTGATAGACTAGAGATTGAAGTAGAAAAGCTAAGGGCAAAGGGTTTGTGTAGAGTTCAGTTTGATCCCTATGTGGTGAAGTATAGGAGAAAAAATAGAGATAATGTCAATATCAGAATGAAACTACTCAATCACTATCCTGCCAACATACTGAAGCCAGTACTTGAAGATTTCAAAAACTCTACTTTGCTTGAAGAATTGGATGCTATGGCAGAGATCATAAGAGCTATGGATGAGAATGCAAGGAGGGAGCAAGAAAGAAAATAGAAAGCATATGATGACCTACAAGCCAAAGCAATGGAGATGAAATCAAATGAGAATGGCTAGTATTTCACCATATTGTAAGAATACTCAACTTGTAATTCAACTCATGCTCTCAATCAAATTCCATACCTGTACTTTTTAAAGCTTTATCTTTATGTATGTTAGGCTTGTTATCATACATGAAATTGTGACTAAGTGTAATAACCCGGATTTTTTTTCAAGAAATTATTTATTATTATTTCAATAATAATAATGTTTTTCCTAAAATAAGGAGGAATTTTTTTTAAATTTTTTTTAATTATTTTCGGTTAAGTGGAACCGGGACCTTTTTAAAATTTTATGGACCGAGTAGATATCTCGAGTCAATAAATTATTTGGATAAAGATTTAATTTTGGAGTGTGGAATCATTCAGTAGAGATTTTATCTTAAATTATTGAATAAGTTGGATATTTTAAAATCCTTAGAAAATGATTATTTTAATTATTTGAGGATTTGTAGAAATTGCTCGATTAATATATAAAATTGAGAATTCGAGGTTTTACTAAAACAATAATATTTGTAGTATTTTTAGAAAGCCCTGTAAATTGTGATTTATGAATCACAATTATTATTTTTATGAATTATTTTTATAAATTATTAATAATTTGTAAAATGCAAATCAATTTAGAAAAATTAGATTTAATTCTAATTCTTTTTCCAAAAGTCTTTAAAAATAATCTAGTATTTAATTATGCTAGAAATTTTATTTTTTTACAAATTAGAGTTATTGGTTTAAATTTTATTTAAGGTATGTAGTAATTATTTGTATTGCTTTTGAATGTTATTGGGCCAAGCCCATTAGGGTTAAAACAACACAACACACCTACATACATACAACATACACAGCCGCACAAGGGAAACAGTCGGGGGAGGGGGAGAGAGACATCGGGGAGAGAGAAAGAGAGAAAGGGAGAGAGAGAGAGAGAGAGAGAAAGAGGGAAGAGAGAAAGGATTAAATTGGGGGTTAAATTTTGAGGGTGATGGTGTGTATGTATATATACATATGGCATGTATAGGCAACGGTGGTGGTGTTGTCCAGGCGTAGCCGGCGAGCTCACGGCGGCTGTCAGTTCCGGCGAGGTCGACTGGTGGCGAGGCGTGATGATAGCAGCAGTAGGAAGGAAGAAAGAAGAAAGGAAGAAGGAGAGAGAGAGAGAGAGAGAGAGAGAGAGAGAGAGAGAGAGAGAGAGAGAGAGAGAGAGAGAGAGAGAGAGAGAGAGAGATGGTGGAGATTTTCGTGGGGTCACCGGAAACGATAATGGTATACCTTTCGAATTTAATTTTGATTATTTAATTATCGTAAATTTTGTTATAATTTAAATGTTGTAATTAAAATTAGAGATGAATTGCTATATATTGTTTAATTGTAGTAATTTAATTAGTTAATTGTTGTAATTTAATTAAATTAAATTGTGAGTTTATTGTGTAATTGTCGTAGCTAGATCGATATTGTAAATTATGAATATTGTTGAATTTCCGAGATTCAATTCGGAAAGTATGTTGGTAATTATAATGGTTGAGATTAATTACGAGTCCGATTAAATGTTCGAGTTGATAATTGTTAATTGTGAAATTGTTAGTTGCTAATTGGAATTGTGAGATTAATTGCGGTCTCGTTAATATTCGAGTTTAATAGTCGGTGTGGATGTTAGATTTAAAGATTATTATGATTCGTTTTAAAGGAATAAAATGATTAAGTGGTTATATGGAATTGCTATGCTTAATTGACTAAATGATAATCGAGTTAGTAAACAATCGAGTTTGACCCTAGTATTTGATAAATGTCTTATATGCGAGAATTAGATTTAATCGAGTTGATAATTAAGGTTTACGTGACTTACTTGTAATATGTGGTCATCAATAAATGTTTACGTGCTAAGTGCTATAAGTCGGGTCGTGGTATTTGATGGCTTTACTAATTATGAATGTTATATGTTAAATGTTAGAATTTTATAATAATTAGAACTGTGCTAGGGGTTAGGAGAAGATCACAAGTTTTTAAATGTCAATATTTAAAGGACTTGTGTAATTCTTTCCGACTAATCCCTAGGGCTTACGAATATCCATGATTAGCTATCACGAGTATAATTAATATACTTGAGTGGTGCGATCATCGATATAGCGTAAGTAATAGTTAGTGGTAGGGGTTGTTCCCTAGGGCTTACGAACATCAATGATTGATTGTCACGTGTATCATTAAAATACGTGAGAAATACGATCATTGGTGTAGCATAAGTAGTAGTGTAATATAAATCATTATGTGCTATGTGCCGCATGTCAGGGCGGATACTTTCTTATGTGTTTATTTTATGGTGCTGCAAGTTGAGGCAGCTTTATTTTTGCTAAAACAGGGTTGTCTTGTATTTGAGGGGCTGTGCCCATAGTCCGATAAACGAATACTTCGTGCCGAAATTTTCTGAAAATCCCCTGCGATTAATTATATTTAATTTATTAAATTTCCATGGTCTAGAGGCATGAAGTGGATGTTAACTGATTATGTGTATATGTGTTAAGTGGTTGATTTGAGGATTAAATGTTGTCTCGAGGATTTATGTGCTAAGTTAAGTACTAAAAATGGTATTGAGGATCAATGATGCTTTGAGGATTAATTATATATTAAATTGGTTTAAGTCTATTAAATGGATATAAATGTGTTATGTGCATTAAGTGGTATTAGAATAGTTAAATATGGGGAAGACGCCTATCGTTTTTCTTTAAGTGACTTAGTAGTAACTCTGAGTCGGGACTACTCGAGATACGAGGGAGGACTGACACGTACTCGTAACCATTTCAGTACTATTAGGGCGTAATCAAATTGGAGCGACGTGCATCCAAAAAGGAAGATCGAGACGTCATGTAAGATCCATGGAATTGCTTGGACGAGGTGCGAAGGATTTGTCCGCGGTTTCTATTTTCTGCTAAGGACCAGAGGCAAGTTTACTATGCATACTCTATTGTTCAGAGTATATTTATTTTAAATATATGAAATGTGTTAAATAAGTTTTCAATCCGTAATCGCGAGTTTTCCAACCTTGTACTTCTTCTTCCAAATCATTGTATTCCTGGCTTTGCCAACAATATTAAATTCTGCTCGTGTAATAACCAAAACCCCATGGCTTATAATACTGTTGACGGGCAGTGATATTTTTATGGCTCTATATCTTGATTTATACGGTATATATATATATATATATCTATAAACTTTTCGTACTATGGTAGTGGACTATATGTTATGAGGTATGTATTTATGTATCGGAATAAGAGAGGCTCAGAGGGTAGAGCATGTATTGAGTTTTAGAACTTAGCCGCGTGTCGGGGCTATTTTGTATTGTATGTTTTCGAAAACCCGGGCAAAGCTTTTAAAAAGAATTTCACAATAATTAACCTAAAGGCAACATCACCAATAAACCAGTGTTTATTTAATAATAGATGCTTCTGAAAGCATTCACTAATTAAATAAACCTTATTCGCCTAATTAAATTTATTTATTTAGATGAATATCGTTTTCAAAACGCTTTCTTAAAATCACTTTGTCCCGGAGAAATAATAAAATAATTTAATGGAGGGATTCTATCTAGTATATTATTTATCGGAGATAGTTTATTTTCAATACGGATTAAAGATATTCCAATGGTTATAAATTGGTTATTTTCAGCTCAAAACAGCTAGATTGATATCGATATATGTTATTTGAATGATTATTTAAATTGACGAATATTAATTATAATATTCATTAACAAAAAGGAAGAAAGAGAAAAAAAAAAGATTTTCAGGCTTATTAATTATTTCTTACTGGCCGAGAGTCAGTAGTAGTTATTTGATAAAATGGCTAAAGTTTGGAGACTGCCGGTGAGATTGTGTCTTGATTTTGATTAGAAACATTCCCAGAGTGGTAATGGATGTTTTGAGGTTATTAAATATTTCAGTATGAATAGTAAATATTATTTGAATATTATTTAATAAATGAATAGTATTCTGAGTATTCTTTTAAAAAAGGGAATATTGAATATTTATTAATTGTTGCATATTAGTCAAATATTTGTTAAATACTTTGAGTGTTTTGAAGATTATAAAACATTATTCAAAGGATGTCTAAGGACTTTCATAGTCATTTAAAATATTATATTTTGATTCTATCTAGGTAAGTTACTTTTCAAGAACTCTTATATATATGGAATTACCTTGTTGTGTTACAAGCGTTATGCGTACCATTTTCCATATGTGAACACAAAACCCTGTGTCGGGATTGATATAAGTATAAGTGTATACCTATACTCGAACTCTTTCGAACTCAAAATATTTTCAAAAACCCACGGTCTGGTTTTACTTCCTTGCACATTTTTCAAGAATTATCGGTCGACTGATGTCGGACCTCAACTACTCGATTTTCAATCAAAACAAGTTTTGAAAGAAAAAGAAAAAGGGGACTCTGGCAGGTGTGGGAATCGTTGACGAACGATTCCCGGGATGTGTAAGCGGCCGTGAGCCAGGCGGTCCATCAATTATTATTCCGGCCCAGGTGTTGCCGAAGGATGATTACGGATTTAGTTTTCATCGAGGGTGATTACGGATGTAGTTTTCACCCGAGGATAGTTACGGATGTAGTTTCTATCCTTCTACCGGTAGAGAAGACCCGCGGATTATTGGACTTGGATGTGGCGACTGATCATCGTCAATCCTTGACAGGTTTTTATGTTTTCTTTAAGTCCCATCCTCCACTTTGTAAAAATACTCAAACACTGCTTCTTGGGCCTAAGTGCCAAGTTGCCGATAATGTTGTTTTCAATTATGAAAGATGATGATGAATTCATGCAGTATCTAGAACTGCAAGAATATTCTAACAATAATGGCACGTGTTTGTGCACTTTTGCAATTATTCAAAGATGAAAAATGGTTAATCGGTTATTGATGTCAAGTCTCGAATGTTTTGCTTCAAGAGCTTTGACTCGCTTCCTATCAGTTATTTCTGAGTTTAGATTTATCAAGTGGTTAAAGAACTTATACCTGGTACATAATGTTGATCTGTAAGGTGTTTGATGGAAATGACATACTTATATGTATATACTTTCAAACTTGAGAAATACTAAAAATGAAACCTTCTAATGGTTTGGTTTGTATACGATGATAAACAACTGTCTTAGCAGCATATTGAACTGCGTATTTTGAAAAGCTTTCTAAAAGATTAGCAATACTGTAGTGTATACTATTTCGCTAAGATATGAGGATTACTATGGTTATTATAAACTTATCTGTTCATTGGATGTTGCGTTAAACGTCATATTTTCCTTATTGAAGTTTCACAGTTATAAATGTTTCGGAAATGATGTTAAGTATTGTTGGATTTTAAAACCCCTGTGTATATTGGATTATATATTGTTAAACTCTATTAATACTTGTTGGGCAATTCTTTCGCTCATACTTATTTGTTTTAAATATTAACCTTTCAGAGAAAGGTAGGCGGATGATGCTTATATGCATAGCTCAGAAGAAGCAGGTAGTATGCCCTTATGAAGACGATATGATCCAGAAAATCTATAGCTGGAGTAAGTTATATGTAATCATATTGATGTGTAATAATTATATTACTTTGTACAGGATAGCACTAGTTGCTGGTGTACTTCTCATCGAAGCTATACTAGTAGTATAGGATTTGTAATACACGATGTGATGTAATTGAATGGCTGTAATGAATCGAGTAATGTAAGGATTTTAGTTCTTGTTTCTAGCCCTATAACCCAAAAGATGCTTGGTAGTTGGGGTCTCAATTGTTGTAATTCTGTTAGTAAGTGACTACAAATGGTTTAATATTGATAAACAGGTGATTTGTTATTGAGGATTTCCGCGTGATGACCAAATCCCTGACCCCGGATTTGGGGTGTTACACTAAGGGACTTACTCACAATTTGTGGGAGATTGTTAGTCACAGAGACATGCCTGTTTAACTCTAATAACAAGCCTAATTGTTTGTGATGCTTTGCATTACTTACATGACCTCTTAACTGAGAGAACCTCTAGTTGTAGAGTTTCTACTTGTTTTGTACTTGTAATAGGCATCAAATTCTAGCTATGTAACTGTACATATAAAGTCAAGAATAATGCTTGAAAGAAGTTCCAAGGTTCATGCCTCAAGCAAAGAGATAAAGACTGTCAAATAATCACAGTTGGGATTTGAAGAAATGAAGAATTTGCCTAAGTACCAATTCGAGAAGTAGTTTTGTCTATTCGAGAAGTCCAGCATTCGAGAAGTCAGGGATTCGATATCTCAAGACACTATTCGATATCTCTGAATACACTGTTCGATATCTCAGGGATTCGATATGTCTATTGCTCTATTCGAGAACTCAAGAAGTCAACAAGTCAAAGTGGTATTCGAGTTCTCAAAGAGTCAACAAGTCAAAGTTCCATTCGATATCTCAAGGACTCAAAAAGCTATTCGAGATCTCAGGGATTCGATAAGTCAAAATGCTCTATTCGATAACTCAAGGATTCCCAAAGAAAAGAGCTATTCGAGAAGTGATTCGATATGTCAATACAACAGTATTCGAGAACTCAGAGTTATCGATCAAGTCAATTCTAGTTCTCGAATCACTTACTTAGTCACTTCTCGAATACATTCTTGGAGACAAAATACTAAAAAAATTGTACAAGTCAGAAACCTGCAACAAGCCAATGCACTTTATGGACCACAATCTGTAACGTCCTCTAGAAAGCCTACAAGGAAGCTTGGAGAGATATAGAAGAGACAAAGAGCTAAAGAAGTGGATCTGAACAGGGTTTGCAAAGTCAAATCTGTAACCGTTTCGACACTTACTCGAATAGGATAGACAGACTAGAAAGTAATTTGTTTAGCTACCTTATTTGTAGTAAGTAGGTTGTATTCATGTGCTATAAGGATACAGCCTCACTTCCTGAGCAAGATATCTTTGAGAGGAGTTAAGTTCTTGATATTCATTGCAATATCTCTCTAAGAAAAATAGAAGCTGAGAATATTATCATTTGTATTCACAGATTGTAGCAACCTTTATCTAATACAATATTAGATTAAAGTGATATTGTGTCTTGTGTTATTTTTATCCACACTCATATCTTTGCACACACAAACACTTGTCTTGCTACATAGATTCAAGAACAAGAAAAGTTCAAGAATCCATTCACCCTCCTCTGTATTCTATTACTATGTTCAATACTAAACAAATTTCTAATTTCAATGAGATATATTTATCGATATATTGAAACGTTTAGGGTTACACATTCGTCTTTGAATATTTTGAAAAAAATTGAAACAAATATTGTGTATATTTCTCTATGATGAGTTCATAAGTCTGGTGATATTATATAAATATAATAACTAGCGTAAAAATTCGTGCGAGGCACGAGTCGCAAGTTTAAATGTGTTTTTAAATTAATTTATGCATGATCAATGTTGTTGAAATATCTGATTGGTTTTCATATAATTTTGCTAGTTAATGGTATATGTGGCTATTGTATATTTAATTATGTTCAAATTTGTAATTTGGAAACTAATATGAGTATTACTGATCGCAGTTATGTCTGTTTTCAATTTTGTTGCGGGGTCATAGAATATAATTTGAATGCTTAATCGTTGTATAATTAAAATGACTTTTCACAACACTTACAATCCTAAACATTTTTTTTCAATTCTTCAATAACGATGATCCATTTATCTAGATTTTCAACAATATTCAAGAAAGAAACTAAATAGCCTTTAAGATATTCATTTAACATCGATAGAGAATTATATCAATCAATGAAATAATATAATCGTTTTTGGGTATTCTTTTATCTAGATTTATATCATTTAATTGACTAAATGTACAACTGGTTACCCGATGAGATACTACTAACTCATATTCTGCATTGATAAACTTTCAATATACATTTGAAACATAATTGTTTAATCTTACATATATAACGTAGTTAAATATTATATATGATCCTATATTTTATTTTAAATGATTAATTAAACTATATATTTTATTGTAATAATTTAGTATACACTATATATGATTTTGTTTTTAATATTTTATTATATTACGTATATTAATTTTTTTGTTAAATAAAAATCTTTTTGCTACATATTGCCAATATTAATTATTTAACTTTTGCATACAATATATATTTTTTAACTTTTGCCGCTAAATTTTTGAAATATAATTATTTTGAAATGACATGGATTTGACTAACCCAATAATAATTGTTGTGGAATAAAAATGAGGGTTTGTAAATTGCAGCTAGGGTTTGTATGTATTAAATACAAGGGATGGTGAGCTTCAAGCTTTAATGGCTGTTCTTGCGTTTGAGACTGATCGGTCCTCACAAGATGCCTACGTATCTCTGTTTTGCTAGAGAATCAAGCCAACATAGTTCTGAGAATGAGGGGTCAGGCCCTTTATATAGGCTGAGAAGCCTTAGAATTAAGGTAGGAGTTGGAGACTTAATAGATAAGTCACCTCCTTGAGGAAAGTTCTAGACTCCTTCCTTGTAGGAGTCTGTTGCCATATCGAATTGGATGCCTTGGAGGCTAAGTCTTGTAGAGATAATGTCCTTATCTGACACTTATTGCTGAGCTGTTTATTTCCCTCAATATTAATTACGAAATTAATATCAAAATAGGGATTCTGACCTCATTAATGGGCCCCACGTTTGGACCATGCTGGGTCTAATTAATGCCATATTAAATGTGTCTTTAGGGCTTATTTTTAGCCCATATCATTTGCCCCCCAACTTCTAGGAAAACTGATCAGGTTTTCCTTGAAGTTTTAACGGTCCTTTCCAAGACTCGGGTCAGGGTTCATCTTTATACACTAGTGTGTCACGAGTATTGTCTTTATGTAAAGCGTGGAGCGACCGACGCGTTTACGACAATGTTAATTCGATGCTAATCGGCACTAATCAGCCTTAACGACATTTAAACAATGTTTAAACGACGTTGAACGGCATAAAACGGCACTAAACGGTACTAACTAGCCTTAAACGACACTTAAACAACGTTTAAGTGGCGCCAACCGGCATTAAACGACACTGAACGGTGCTTATCGGCACTAACGGTGCTAATCGGCACTTAATCAGTGCTTATCGGCACTAACGGTGCTAATCGGTACTTAATCGGTGCTTATCGGCACTGACGGTGCTATCGGCACTTAATCGGTGCTTATGGGCACTAACGAGCCTTGAACGACACTTAAACAATGTTAAGCGATTCTAAACGGTGCTAAACGGCACTAGCGGGGGTCCGGGGGCAGCAGCCCCCTGGCGGGGTCCAAGGGGCGGCAGCCCCTGGCGGGGTCCAAGGGGCAGAGCCCCTGACTGGGGTCGAGCTGGAAATTTTTTATTTCCAAGGGCTAGTACTATTCAGAAATTATCATTTCGACTCAAATTTCTGAATTTTGATCACAAATTTCGATCAGGAAACTTCACATTTTTCGACCAGGATTTCGACCAGGATACTAGTCGAAATAAGGTCTCATTTTTCTCCTGGTCGAACGGATTTTCGACCAGGATTCCTGGTCGTTTCGACCAGGATTCTGGTCGAAATAAGGTCTCAATTTTCTCCTGGTCGAACGGATTTTCGACCAGGATTCCTGGTCGTTTCGACCAGGATTCTGGTCGAAATAAGGTCTCAATTTTTCTCCTGGTCGAACGGATTTTCGACCAGGATTCCTGGTCGTTTCGACCAGGATTCTGGTCGAAATAAGGTCTCAATTTTCTCCTGGTCGAACGGATTTTCGACCAGGATTCCTGGTCGTTTCGACCAGGATTCTGATCGAGTTAATGGCCTTTTAATGGCTTGGTCTGTCAAGACCTCGATTTTACGTGACTAAAAAGTAAGGTCTCAATTTTCTTGAGCCCATGACCGTGCCTAAAGCAAACTTCTCTATAGCGGAGTGATTCAGGTCAGCTTCATGAAGCACCTTGGTGACATAGTAAATGGGTTTCCAAACCTTCCACGAGAAAGCTTCAAAATCCTTTCAAAGGTTTCATGCTTGCCTAATCTTACATAGAATTACTTTGAACCTTTCATCCACCTTGTTGGAATGTTGATTCAGTTACTCATTCTTGAGTTGTTCACGAATCTCTTGATCCAAGGTTGGATCTGATAGCTTTGTTGGCCTTCTAAGGCTTCAACTTAGTTCCTTAGCCCTTGATTTATAACACAAGGTCTGGATTCTAAGGTTGATGTTGGTGTTCTGGATCACCAACACGAGGTTTCAGGTCAATATGAGGTGTTTGTTATGCCTTAAATGGTTTCGTGAACCTTGACTTGTGACCTTCCGGGCCTTAACTTATTTGCTGAGACCTTGGTTTTAAGGTTATTATCAACCCTTGATTCCCTTGATTCTCATTCTAAGATGTAGGAATGATGAAGTCCCTTAGTTCTTGCCCCCCTTGCTTCATACGGAGGAGGTCTTACTTTTCAGTTGATCGTTCAGGGAGTTCACTTGCTCCTCAGCGTTTGACTTCAAGTCCGGTGTGTCTTGGCTGGTTGTTAACCTTCTTTTCTTGATTCTAGGTTTCCAACCTTCTTCTTATGCTCACAGGACCTTGCTTTGGTTTATATTCGATTGAAGGCTCTTGATTCAAGTCCTTAAACTTCAAATGACAAATTTGATTGGAGGCAGACAGCCTTTTTGGCCATCAAGGCTAAAATTTTGTGTCGGGATTTGAGATTCAAGATTTTAAGTAAGGAATGACAAAGGACCTCTCATCTCAACACTCTCACTAACTGTTTCTGTGCCTTCAAGGCATTATCAGGGAGCCAACTAGTCTCGAGATGAGCTAGAAGAGGGTCTATCCTTCAGCTTACATCAACTGGTGCTACCAATTTTGATTCGATGGTGGGGTCTTCAGGACCTGGAAGCAAAAGCTCTCTGCATAATTCTTTATCTCAGAAGAGCCATACTTAGACTGGGCTTCGACCTTAATGTTCTTTTCTCTCTTGGGATATACTCAACATGGCATTTATCGAGCGGGGCTATCACGGCTTTCACAATCCTCAAGTGTTTGGCCATATTCTTTTCTCTAGCCTCAAACTCTCCATTGACTTGTGAGACTACCAGATTTGAGTCTCCACAAACTTTCAGGTTCTTCACCCTCAGGGCTCTCGTCAATCCAAGGCTGGCCATCAGAGCTTCATACTCCGCCTCGTTGCAGGTTGTTTGGAAGTCCAACTTCAAGGCATACTCGAGTGTGAACCCATCGGGGCTTTGCAGAACTTAACCTGCACCACTGGTTTTTGTTTTAGATGCCCCATGAAAATAGAGCTTTTTGTTTTTGATGCCCCATCAAAATAGAGCATCCAATATTCCTTCTTCTCTTCCAGGGGTTTCTCACCTTGCTGACCTTCCTGGTCTATTACCTCCTGTAACATCCCGACTTTTCGGGATATTAATTCTAAATACGAAAATTAAATGAATGGAATTCTTTATCTAAATAATCCAAAATTAACAAAAGTCAAATGCAGCGGTCAAATTCAATAATTCAAAAAGATAAAAACGGAGACGCAGCTCCATAAATCCAATATTTATAACAATCTTTATTCTAATAATGTAAAGAGTCTAATCCAATAAAGGCATCTAACAGCTAGCACGAAAGTCCACAAAATTCACATCCTTATGCTCATTAAGCTTCCAAGACTGACCTGAAATATTAGAAACGAATGAGCTACACAGCTCAGCAAGTACAATCGACTAACAGATATTCTTAAAAATCAATGGGCGTTTTAATAAAACAATTTTTAGAATCATATATAAGTTTGCAAAACATTTACGAAAACAATTCCAACCCAAAGTTTTATATTTTCAAAATACAGAATTTAAAATAGAAACAGAAGCAGAAACAAAACGAAAAATCAAAAATACCACAGTCTTGCTCTACGGCCACACTTTGCCAGTGACCGGCATCTTATTCGTATTCTTATTCTTTCGTCACACTTTGCCAGTGACCGGCATCTAAAGTTCAATAATCACGCGCCCTTAATAGGTATCTAAAGTTGCACACTTGTGCGCCTACTAAGGGTATCTAAGGCTAGTTCCGGAACTATGGCGTAAATTACGAACGGGTTCGAAACGTAGAGACCGAGGGATTCGAAGATTCTCGTATCTTATATCTTATACAGTTCGAAACAATATCTTATATCTTATACGAAATCGAAATCACAATATCAAAATCTTTTCAGAAAATAAAAGTAAGTCAAAAGATACTTACCTCGAAGTCGATACTAAAGATTGAAAATAATTGCACGAACAAATCCTAAATTAAATAATAAATGACAAAATCATCAATTATTTAATAAACCTGGTCAAACATGTATTGTTACTAAATATTCGTTAAAATCATATAACAGTTAAATGCATACTAAAATCTAAACTAATTAAACAAATTATCATATAGAACAAACAGTCAGACAAATAATTAAATAAATCATTCAAGAAAAGAGAATGGGCCTTAAAGCCCAATCACTGCATACTCGCGGCCTGTCCAGCTAACACGTAAAAATGTAAAACGATCACCATTCTTTTATCTTTTTTTTAACATGCATATGTCTAGTGACCAGTGTCCACCTAACTCAACTACTTGTGTACACTTAGCTAATATATTACAACAAGTATGCATAGTTACGAGTCTACAACTAACAAACCATCTTTTAATATTTAAATGATAATCCATGCACTTTAATCTTTTCTTTTTTAAACAATTGATGCCCAAAAATATATAAAGGAAAAGATCATGTTTATTCATAAACAACATGGCAAATTAACGTAACTTATAATCATATTAAGGTTGCACATATAGAAACAATTCATGTAGTTCACGAAATCAATTAGAGAAGAGCTTGGACAGGGCTATACAAAATTCTTAAAATCAAGTAGGACAAAGCAAACGTACCTTTTGGATGTTATTCTGTACGACCTTGTTGTATTCTAGATGGGTTCTTATATAGCACTCAAATCCTAATTTAATTAAGGTAATTCTAAAAATTGATCCTAATAATTTTAAAAACTCCCCAAGTAATTGCCTAAAATAAAAAAATATTATGATACATATTATTAACTTTAAAAAGATTACGATTTTCAAGAATATTCTTACACTTCTTTCCATAAATAATTATTCTTATCTTAAATCAGAAAACTTGCACGAAAATAATTCTAGAATGTCCTAACTAATAATATAAATACTAATGATTTTAATATCTAAAATAATAATAATAATAATAATAAAATACGGGGTTTTACATTCTTCCCTCCTTAAAAGAATTTGGTCCCCAAATTCACAATAATAAAATAAAATAAATCACGAAGGAAATAAATCATACCTTAATAGTTGGTGCGATTTCCAGTGAGCTGAAACACACGTCCAATGCCAATCTTCTTATCAGCTTCCTTCCTTGGTGGTGGATTATGCGGGCACTCAGATATCTTGTGTCCTACTTCTCCGCAGTGAAAACATGCACCCTTATTCCATCGGCAGTCCTTGTCCGGATGATTCTTACCGCACCTCGAACACTTCTCTCGATCACCCTGTCCACCGATATTATCGTACACGTGTGGCTTCTTGAAAGGTTCTCTTTGAGACGAAAATCCACCAGTTGGAGCAAACCTCTTCTTGTTCCAATTACCTGTTGCCTTCTCAGATTCTGTCAAGCCTCTCTCGATCACCAAGGCCTTGTTGAGCACAGCTTCGTATGTCTGAAGTTCAAATGATGCCACAGAATTCTTGATGTCACTTCGAAGTCCCTCTTCCAATCTTCTTGCTCGGCTAGTCTCATCAGCAACTAATGTCGGCGCATATTTTGCAAGCTTTGCGAATTCTGCTTCATATTCAGTAACAGTCTTTCCACCTTGCTCAAGCCGAATGAAGTCCCTTTCCTTTTGCAGACGAATGGTTCTAGGAAAGTACTTGTCTTCTAGAGCCTTCTTGAACTTTGCCCAGGTGTATGTTCCGGTTCCCCCTTCAGCGGTTGCGGTCTCGTTCTTCCTTTTCTCCATGAGCCACCAGTCATAAGCACTGCCTTGCAGTTGATACACAGCTAAAGTGACCTTCTGTTCTTCATTGCTTCCTAACAGTCCGAAAGCTTTCTCCATCTCTTGTATCCACATCTCGACTATGGCCGGATCAGTTGCCCCATCGAAAGTTGGTGGGTTCAAACGCTTGAACTGAGAGACGATATTCTGCTGTCTGGGTTGCTGATTCACTAGTGTAGCTAGAGTCTCAGCTAGCTGGTCGAATACATTTCCACCATCACCATTATTGTTGCCATTCTGATTGTCGTTGCCTTCTCCGTCCATCTTTTCTAAAAACAACAAACTTTCAAACTTATAATCAATGATCAAAAACCACAAAAGTCAAATAGGTCAAATAATCACACAAACAAGTGCCCTAAATTCAAAATAATTTACAAACTTTAAGGTCAAAACCTATACGATAATCTGTAGGATCGCATCCTAGGGAATGTACTAGTCCCATACCTAATACACTCCGAAGGAAAACCTGGCTCTGATACCAACTGTAACATCCCGACTTTTCGGGATATTAATTCTAAATACGAAAATTAAATGAATGGAATTCTTTATCTAAATAATCCAAAATTAACAAAAGTCAAATGCAGCGGTCAAATTCAATAATTCAAAAAGATAAAAACGGAGACGCAGCTCCATAAATCCAATATTTATAACAATCTTTATTCTAATAATGTAAAGAGTCTAATCCAATAAAGGCATCTAACAGCTAGCACGAAAGTCCACAAAATTCACATCCTTATGCTCATTAAGCTTCCAAGACTGACCTGAAATATTAGAAACGAATGAGCTACACAGCTCAGCAAGTACAATCGACTAACAGATATTCTTAAAAATCAATGGGCGTTTTAATAAAACAATTTTTAGAATCATATATAAGTTTGCAAAACATTTACGAAAACAATTCCAACCCAAAGTTTTATATTTTCAAAATACAGAATTTAAAATAGAAACAGAAGCAGAAACAAAACGAAAAATCAAAAATACCACAGTCTTGCTCTACGGCCACACTTTGCCAGTGACCGGCATCTTATTCGTATTCTTATTCTTTCGTCACACTTTGCCAGTGACCGGCATCTAAAGTTCAATAATCACGCGCCCTTAATAGGTATCTAAAGTTGCACACTTGTGCGCCTACTAAGGGTATCTAAGGCTAGTTCCGGAACTATGGCGTAAATTACGAACGGGTTCGAAACGTAGAGACCGAGGGATTCGAAGATTCTCGTATCTTATATCTTATACAGTTCGAAACAATATCTTATATCTTATACGAAATCGAAATCACAATATCAAAATCTTTTCAGAAAATAAAAGTAAGTCAAAAGATACTTACCTCGAAGTCGATACTAAAGATTGAAAATAATTGCACGAACAAATCCTAAATTAAATAATAAATGACAAAATCATCAATTATTTAATAAACCTGGTCAAACATGTATTGTTACTAAATATTCGTTAAAATCATATAACAGTTAAATGCATACTAAAATCTAAACTAATTAAACAAATTATCATATAGAACAAACAGTCAGACAAATAATTAAATAAATCATTCAAGAAAAGAGAATGGGCCTTAAAGCCCAATCACTGCATACTCGCGGCCTGTCCAGCTAACACGTAAAAATGTAAAACGATCACCATTCTTTTATCTTTTTTTTAACATGCATATGTCTAGTGACCAGTGTCCACCTAACTCAACTACTTGTGTACACTTAGCTAATATATTACAACAAGTATGCATAGTTACGAGTCTACAACTAACAAACCATCTTTTAATATTTAAATGATAATCCATGCACTTTAATCTTTTCTTTTTTAAACAATTGATGCCCAAAAATATATAAAGGAAAAGATCATGTTTATTCATAAACAACATGGCAAATTAACGTAACTTATAATCATATTAAGGTTGCACATATAGAAACAATTCATGTAGTTCACGAAATCAATTAGAGAAGAGCTTGGACAGGGCTATACAAAATTCTTAAAATCAAGTAGGACAAAGCAAACGTACCTTTTGGATGTTATTCTGTACGACCTTGTTGTATTCTAGATGGGTTCTTATATAGCACTCAAATCCTAATTTAATTAAGGTAATTCTAAAAATTGATCCTAATAATTTTAAAAACTCCCCAAGTAATTGCCTAAAATAAAAAAATATTATGATACATATTATTAACTTTAAAAAGATTACGATTTTCAAGAATATTCTTACACTTCTTTCCATAAATAATTATTCTTATCTTAAATCAGAAAACTTGCACGAAAATAATTCTAGAATGTCCTAACTAATAATATAAATACTAATGATTTTAATATCTAAAATAATAATAATAATAATAATAATAAAATACGGGGTTTTACACCTCCTGCCCCCCGACTTCTTGGTTGTCAATGGTATATTCAACCACGAAGTCAGCTAGAGCCTGAGCTTTGATGGCCGTACTACGCTTAACATCGAATTCTTTTAGTTAGATTGCCCACTTGATGAGCCTTCCATTGGCTTTCATGCTATGCAATATGTTTCTTCAGCGGGTGTTCCATCAGGACTTCAACGTTTGTCTTTATCCAGGATCCTTCAAGGACTTAAACTCTTATCTGCTGTAACCTAACTCTACCATTCGAGGTATGCATTCGTTTGTTTTCATTCGTGTATTCTTTTATTTTCGGTACTTGGTCTTCTTTGACTCACACATCAGGTGCTTGGCACATAAATAAAATCACAATCAATGAATGGAAAACAAACTTGCATTAATAACTTGAGCAACATGCTCTGCAACGTTTTTAATGAACCTTATTTCTACTTCTACTATATAAATATGAAGCTAAGTCCTACTAGAATAACTTAAGCCCAATCGGGGTTTTGCAAGACTAGGCCTGCACCACTTGATTTTGTTTTTGATGCTCCATCAAAATAGAGCACCCGCCACTCCTTCTGGTCTCCTCATTCTTATTCTGCAGTTCACTTCCTGCTCGGGGTACTACCTCCTGCCCCCCAACTTCTTGGTTGCCAATGGTGCACTCAACCACAAAGTCAGTTAACGCCTTAGCCTCAATGGCTGTCCGAGGCTTCTGTGTGATGTCCTCTGCTGACCTTTCTTTGTGTTCCTTACCACTGTGGACATCCATGTCTTCAATCGGAAGGACCTGCCCCCCGACTCCGTCAGGCCTTAACGAGGCTACATAACAGCTTCGTGCCATCTTCTGATCACCTTTATGTTCTCCAACACCATTCCTGGTAGGGAACTTGATCTTCACATGATAGGTTGAGGCAACAGCCTTGAATGCATGAAGTCCAGTCCTGCCAAGGATAGCGTTGTACGTTGAATCCGCCTTGATTACTAGAAAGTTCAACATTTGGGTGGCTTCCTTAGGTTCTTGCCCTATCGTCATGGGCAGCTGAATAGTCCCTTCAACTTTGGATTTTACTCCATTAAATCCGTATATAGGCATGTTATTGGGGGTCAACTGAGAATCAGTGTATCCCATCTTCACAAACGCATCATGAAACAGAATGTCAACGGAAGCTCCATTGTCTATCAAGACTCGCTTCACCTCTGAGTTTCCAATCACAGGAGTTATGACCAACGGGTCATCATGGGGGAACTTCACCCTTCTAAGTCTGAGTCATCAAAACTAACCACTACCTCAGTTTTTGCACGCTTCGGGGCCTCTCCCACGATGTGCATCACCTCTCGGGCATAAGCCTTTCGAGAGTTCTTAGTTGTCCCGACCGCAGTCGGGCCTCCTGAGATCATGTTGATTACTGGCCCTCGGGGCTGTGGGTTGCGATCTTGATTGTCATCCCTTCTATTATAGTCTCTTATCTGGTTACCACGGTCTTCACCCTTAGTGAAGTGCCTCAGCTTCCCTCTACGGATCAAAAACTCAATCTCATCTTTGAGTTGCTTACAATCGTCAGTGTCATGCCCCACGTCTCTATGGAATCTGCAATACTGATTCTGGTTTCTCTTTGCGGGATCACCCGTGAGTGGCTTCGGCCATCTGAAATCCTTATCATTCTCAATGTCCAACAAGATTCGACTCCTAGGAGTATTCAACCTTGCATACTCAGTGAACCTTGACCCTTGGTTCTTCTTAGGGGCAGAGTCGGAGTCCTCGCTAGTTCGGGGATACTTGTCTCTAGCATCATACTCTTGATCATCATAGTCCTGGTCTTGCTTTCGCTTCTTGGAGTCATTGTTACCTCCTCCTCCACCTACGGTGGTTTCTTTATTCAAGCTATCCTCAGCTTTAATATACTTATCAGCCCTTCGTTGGAGCTCAGCCATGTTCTCAGGGGGATGCTTTGCCAATGATCTTTTGAAGAAGAGGTCAGTGGTTCCGTGCTCCAGGGCTACCATTGCCACCTTATTTTCCAAATCAGTGATATTCAGGGTCTCCTTAGTGAATCGCTTGAGGTAGTCCCTCAGATTTTCATTCTTTCCTTGCACCACATACATAAGAGATGCGGAGCTCTTCTCATGCACCCTTCCGCTAATGAATTGGCTAACGAAGGCGGCACTCAACTCCTTAAAAGAGCCAATAGAGTTCGCAGGCAATCGACTATACCATCTCTGAGCCATGCCCGACAGGGTTTGGGGGAACGCTCTGCACTTTAGGGCATCACTTGCAGGCTGCAGCAGCAGTGCGTTCGAGAACGTCCTGACGTGATTTGCGGGATCACCCGTTCCATCATAAGCCTTAATTGTCGGCATCTTAAACTTCCTAGAAATATGAGCATTCATCACCTCCTCAGTAAACGGGGGTGTTGGATCATCAGGATCTCCTAGAGGCATCAGATCTTTGGGGTTTCCCTTGGGAATTTCCATCCTTGTGGTTGTTCTTCCGAATAAGGCATCAGCCCTTCTTTGTCTCCTTGAAGACCTCTCCAAATCAATGACGGGAATCGTTCCCGAGGTTGGATGAGGTCGAGTTTGATTCTGTCTTGCTTGCTCCATTGCTATGTCATCCTTCAGCCTTTGGATCTCAGCCTCGTGAGCCTTAATCCTCTCCTCAGCCGTTGGTGGAGGTCCATCATGGATCCCTTGAGTCCTTCCTTGAGGCTCTCTTCTAGAACGTTGCCTCCTCGGGGCTTCATCACGATCATCATCCTCAGACGATGAATCATCAGTATAAGGGCCGGAGTAGTCATTATAATCTCGGTCCCGGATTTGTAAGGCATGACCACTTGGTCCTGAACCTTGAGTCATCGGGGGGTAGTTGGGCAGACCGTGCCTGGGATTAGTGTTCAAGGGGAGATCCGTAGTATGGATCTGTACCCCTGGTGGCGGGTTGTTCGGATCAACAATCTGGAGAGAGTTGGTCGCTTGTCCTGCCTGATTGGTCAGAGGCAACGTACTCTCAGCATGGGGGATCACCCCTGGTTGCTGAGAAACTTGAGAGTGGATGATGACAGCTGATGCTGGGGGAGCCTGTTGAATGATCGTCCCTGATGCTGGGGGAGTCTGTTGGATGATCGCCCCTGATACTGGGGGAGCCTGTTCGGTCAGGGGTGGAGCAGAGCTGAGTGGCACGGCCTCAGTTACAACTTGTGTTGTTCTTCGTGTTTGAACCATGGTTGATGTTGTCGTCCCACAGACGGCGCCAAATGTTGTGGAATAAAAACGAGGGTTTGTAAATTGTAGCTAGGGTTTGTATGTATTAAATACAAGGGATGGTGAGCTTCAAGCTTTAATGGCTGTTCTTGCGTTCGAGACTGATCGGTCCTCACAAGATGCTTACGTATCTCTGTTTTGCTAGAGAATCAAGCCAACGTAGTTCTGAGAATGAGGGGTCAGGCCCTTTATATAGGCTGAGAAGCCTTAGAATTAAGGTAGGAGTTGGAGACTTAATAGATAAGTCACCTCCTTGAGGAAAGTTCTAGACTCCTTCCTTGTAGGAGTCTGTTGCCATATCGAATTGGATGCCTTGGAGGCTAAGTCTTGTAGAGATAATGTCCTTATCTGACACTTATTGCTGAGCTGTTTATTTCCCTCAATATTAATTACGAAATTAATATCAAAATAGGGATTCTGACCTCATTAATGGGCCCCACGTTTGGACCATGCTGGGTCTAATTAATGCCATATTAAATGTGTCTTTAGGGCTTATTTTTAGCCCATATCAATAATATTTATTTTCATGAAATACTATTGACTGTTATAACCTAAAGTCTCATGCTTTGTATCATTAACCTCTATACTAATTTTATATAATCTTTGTCTTCTATAATATAAGTTCGACAAGTCATATACTACACATGATCATGTAACTTTTTTTTGAATAACCAATATATATATATATATATATATATATATATATATATATATATATATATATATATATATAGGGGGCTGCTCAAATGAGACCCCCCTTATAATGAGACCCTTTCTTATAATGAGTCCCCCTCATATATATTTTATTCTAAAGGGCCCCGCCAGGGGCACCCAATACGAAAAATGCTTATAATTATATACTCTATCCATTCATCAAAAAAAATATATAAAAAAAAAACAAAAAAAATGTTGCCACGTCATCATTTTTTTTGAAAAAAAAAATATTTTTTTTAAATTTTTTTTTGATGAATGAATAGAGAGTAGAATTATAAGATTTTTTCGTATTGGGTGCCCTTGGCGGGGCCCTTTAGAATAAAAGATATATGAGGGGCATTATAAGAGAGGGTCTCATTATAAGGGGGGTCTCATTTGAGCACCTCCATATATATATATATATATATATATATATATATATATATATATATATATATATATATATATATATATATATATATATTTATGAGCAAACTTACAAACTTTATTTGTTTAACACATTTATAATTTCGGCTTAGCATTATTCATCAAATCATAATTAAAATTTTATTGAATACACATAATTTAATTCTTCAATATCCTTTTAGGATTCACTAATACCAAAATAGGGTATATAAACATGAAATTTTAATTGTTTAATATAGGGTATGTAAATATGAAATTTTAATTGTTGAATATAGGGTAAAAGGAATCTAAAGATACCTTTAGATTAATTTCCTAAAGTTAATCTAATAAGTCAATGAAGCTACAATGGAAATTAATAAAAAAAATATATTTTTCATTAATGAAATTTGATTTTACAATGTTGAATACAATCTCATCATCATCAAATGCATGTTAGCAATTTTATTTTTTAAGTTTAAAATGATCATATTTTTGTTTTTTTTAATTCTATTTAAAAAATGTGAAGAACTTACATAAATACACACTTAGTCACTTAACTTTAGGAAATTTATCTAAAGTTAACTTTAGATACCCTTTACCCTTGTTGAATATAGGGTATGTTGAACCGTAGTTAAAAATTTGTTGAACAAATATTATATAATTCTCAACTATTCTTTTAAAGTTCACCAATACAAAATTGGGGTATAGAAATATGAAATAATAATAATTTAATTTAATTTTCTTAATTATATGATGAAGTATATTTTTTTTGTTCATTCGAAGGGAGACAGGTTTTATCAATTTTAATTTAATTGTCACAAATTAATTCTATATTAAAAACAATTATTGAGAATTTTTCTAAAACTGAATAACGCAAATAAATGTTTTTTAAAGTCGATTAACTAAAGTCTAGGGTGACCGGGTTTACCATGTTTACACCGAAACAAATTATATGGATGTAGTAATTTAACGAATTTAAATAATTAGAGCATGTATTAATCTGTCTCAAGTATTAATGCTCTCGGAAATCCAATTATGCTCTCGCACTAAAATTCAATTCCGCTAATCGTATGTATGCCCCTAGTGAATAAAATCTCTCGATCTTTTATTCATATTCGCAAATAATTAATTAATGAAACCGGCCGATAACATAAATCAAATTTTATAACATATCGATTAGAATTATTTTATATCCGTTAAACAACTAATAAGATTAAAGCAATTTTGTGGTGTAAACAAGGCTCCCCCTTATACCCTAGAAATAAACTACTCACTCATCCTATTAATAGAATTGGCAAAAATAATTAAACAAGACATATACAACATATATTAACAAATAAGATAAAAATAAGGAGTACCTCGAATTTGCAATAAAATGAAGAATTAAACCAATGTGTACATAAAAGGAAAGAAAACCAAGCCCCTAGAAAAAAAACTTGAGAAATGAATGGTGCAGTCTACTTGTAATGTCCTCTCTCTTTCTAAGTTCCAACCGAATGTATGTCCTTGCAGTGTCTATGTTCTATGCTAAGATGTTCTCCCCTTCCCCTTCCCCCTCCACTAACTCTTCTTAAAGTACCAAAAAAATTCCTCCAAATAATGCATCATCATTACCCTTCATAATTATCATCACTTTAAACATTCTTTTTCTTCTTTTCAAATCCAACCACTCCACCAAAAAACAACTTTCGATTGCAAATGGCTAAACACTCAATACACACACTTTACACTTTAAATAAATTACAATAAAATTCCAAAAGTAAAAAGATTTTTTACTAAAATTCGGAACTGAATTTTCTCCTCAAATTTCGAACAGCTCCAATCGGATTTTTGCTTATTTAATCCCTCTGAATTGTAGATAATTTTCTAAGCTTCGCGTGGACTGTAAGATTGTCCAAATCTGACTTCTACAACTCCGGATATGAAATAAATACCGCAGGAAGCGGGTGTAGCTCAATAAATCCGAATTTCTTCCATTTTTAGCTCCAAAATAGCTCTTTAAACTAAGGAATTCTTGTCTTTTACAATAAAACATTAAAATATATTAAATAAATACCCAAATTAATGCAAAATGCAATTAAATATGAGAATAAAATTATGTAAATATGTATAAAAATATATCATATCATTATACCAATATAAAATTAATTTATATATTTTGATTAAACACAAATATAACTATTGTTCGACCAATGATGTTGAATTCAAATTATATATCTGTTAAACGCTCGTTATAAAGAATTTCAAATTTTCGTAAAAAATGTTGCAAATATGTTTTTAATAGATTATAAAAAGTTATAAACATATTTTTGTTTCCAATTACGTGTGTTCAATAAAATTGTAATTATTATTTAATAAATGATGTTGAACCGAAGTTATATATGTGTTGAATAAAAAAAGTTTGTATTTAAGAAAGTATATATATATATATATATATATATATATATATATATATATATATATATATATATATATATATATATATATATATAGTTGCACTCTAGCAAGAACACCTTATATAAAGTACAATAAAGAACAATATCATAATACTTTATTTTTCATGAAAATTGATTTGTTATTATAAAAATCACAAATTTAAACAACAGTTAAAATTAACATATCGAATCTAACGTGATATCTCATCTAAATTTAAAAATCAAATGTTACATAGAATCAACTATAGAATCTCTCTCTCTCTCTCTCTCTCACACACACACAGATATATATATATATATATTTGTAACAAAAATATGGAGTAAAATTCATTTTGTGTACCTGAACTTTGCAGAAAACACCACTTGCAGTACTATATTTTAGAAATTACCATTTGCAATACTGAAGAAACACTTTACTTAAACTTCGTGTACTATCCTCTATCTGTTACTAACTCCGTTAAATCATCAGGGGTAAAATTGTCTTTTCCTAGTTCCAATTTTGTGCGGAATTTTTAGCAAGAAGATAGATACACGAACTATATTGCGTATACAAAGATATATATATATATATATATATATATATATATATATATATATATATATATATATATATATATATATTTAAAATAGAGTGATATATACGTATACTGATTCAAGAAAATTTAAGTGGGTGTTTAGGTATCTTAAAATGAGTATTTTTTGCCTTTAAAGCATGAATGTCGTATAAGTGATAAGTGCAAGAATATTTATAAGTTTTATAGGTGTTTAGATAAATTTACTTATAAGTTATAAGTTAGTGAAATATTTTTAAAATCTAATCAATATTTTTATTTAACATAATAATGTCAATATTAGTATTTAAAACTAAAATACATTTAAAAGTACAAATATAAAGTATTAAATAAGTAAAGAAATTAAGCAAATAAAAAAAAGTTAACATAAAAGTACATCATTATTAACATTCAATTTATCAACATATATACTATATTATTATAAGCGAAACATGGTATATTTGGTTGTCGATTTGGTACACTTTTTTTGGCACTCTTTTTTGTCACTCAATAACAACCATTAGACTTTAAGATAAATAAATGAAAACCATCAGATCTATTGCTAAAAGAAAATTCCTTTTTAATATTTAAAATACTTTTATAGGTTCCAAGTTCGAATCCCACCAACAACGTATCTCTATTAAACATATATATTATTTTATAAACTACTCTAAAGAATTTAAGACCCGTCAACAACATAGTATTAATTAAAATACTATCGTTAAAAATACTGTCAAACATGTATTATAATATTTTATTATATTCTATAATTTATTTTCCTAATTATATATATATATATATATATATATATATGAAAATATGGATAATAAAACAAAAAATATTAAAAAACCATCCGTGCATCACACGAGTAATAAACTATATAGTAAAAAATTACATAAAATTTGGAAAACACTTACAATATAGAAAATTTTGTATAAAAATCGAAAAAAGATCTACATAATTAGACAAATTTCACTTTTTCTATAAAATAAAATTTAATAAATATTTTTTGTGTAATATTTATATCTATACGTATGTATTTTAAAGTAATAATTCAAAATAAATAATTTTAATAATATTTATATACATGAGATTATAATGTTAAAAAAATATTTTAATAATTAAAATATATATACAACTTAAAACTTTAATAAATTATTATGAACTTGTAAGCAGTAGATTACCTACTTTTAAGAGTAGCCAAACATTGCCTAAGATAGTGTGAAAGTGACTTGTCAAAAAAAAAAAAAGTGAGTGTAAAACTTCTTAAACAGACGAGAACAATATCCATTTGAGAAATTTTATTTTTCAAAAATAAGGTATTTATTCTGAAAAAAATGTTAAGAAATATGTATTTTTATAAGTAAATTATTTTTGCAAGATAACGAATATTAAATTCCCTATACATATTTTTTTTAAAAAAAATAAGTAAATACAAATTTTTTTCCAAAATAATTACCGTAACTTATAAGGTAATTTTAAGATTTGCGGACTAACCACATCACTACGTACATTTTTGAACTGAGATGTTCTGAAAAAGGCGGCTGACACGATTTAAATGAGTATAAGAAAAGTAGTAGCGAATAACATGATATTGCAGTGGTGTACTGGTGTGTATGTAATAACCAGATATTGTGCATCCAAAGCTACTTGCATTTCAAATTACTCTAACTAGGTAACAAAGCCGCGCTATACGCGGCACGAAAATATTATTAAAAATTGTACACATAGCATTGTTGTTTGTTAAATTTTATTATTTGAAAGTTGATATAATAAATTAAAAATTGTTTGAAATGTAATTAAATTTGAATGTTTGAAAATTAAAGAGAAAAGAATTAGGTAAAAAAAACATGTTTCGGTTAAACTCTTGAATATTAATAATAATAATAATAATAATAATAATAATAATAATAATAATAATAATAATAATTTCGAAGTATTGACGACACTTATTTTGTCGCATAAAAAATACTTTTGAAATCCAATATTGACATACTTTTGCAAAGTTTGACATTGAATAAGTAAAAATAACATTTGTGAATCTCTTCTATTGTCGATGACATTATGAAATACGTGATTGCTTAATTTGTTAGTAAATTTGATTGTATAATGAAAAGTTCAATTGTCGATATATTTGCTTTTATGACGGAAAAAGCATAATTCAAATGCATATTGTAAGTCATGCTTCATGTTTTTTGGAATGATCCGACATTCGTATCTCTACATTTAATTAATTTTTTTAAGCATTTTATAAGAACTTTTTGTTTGTAATATTGAAGATTAACGGGGGGTGTAATATTTTTTTAGATCCAACATTTGTACCGGTACTCATTTATATTTAGACCCGACCATTCCATTCCCCTGCCTACCCTACAACACCGTCACCCCCTTCTTCACCTTATTTGTTTACAAAGTGATACTCACATATTCTAATACGTTTTTTTATTAAATTTTATAATAAACATGTACATATAATTGTTTTTAAAGCCGATACCCGTTTTATAACACCCTTACTCAATGATCAAAAAGTGAGAATTTGTTTAAAATAACAAATATCAAACCTTTTACTTTTTCCCATACCAAACTACAATGTCAACACAATTCTTATAATTTGTAATTATTAAATATAACTAATTAACATTTTTAAACATCGTCTCCCATCTCATAACATACATGCCTGATTAATTGATTAGTAATAGTATAAAAATGTGTTTAGTTAAAATATTAATTTTTCCAACACAAAATAATCAAACAACGAATGGGTAATTTTGTTATTGATTTAATCGACGAAAAAAAGGGCCGACTTGATTCAATTTAATAGAGTTGGTCACATCCGTGTGTAAGTTATTCATGTATAAAAATAAATTCTATGATAATACTTTTATTTAAATTTTGGATGTTAATCGAAAAATATTTATACTTATGTATCTTATCATGATTCTCACGATTATTGATTACGAATTTATTGAAAAGTTGAAATCGTTTATTAATTGTTGTCAAAAAAAAATTGCAATTATTTTGAATAAGGATTAGAAATGACACGATAAAAATAATTTATTTTATTGTTTTAACTTAAAATAATGGTACTTTTACATAAATCATTAATATTTTATAACAAAATAACAATTATAATGTACTAATAAAATTGTTAAACTTTTATATAAAATATGAAATAAAGTGTATTTAATATATATTTAATAGGTATAATTAATGATTAATTAAATGCAAGAAGATTGTTTTAATAAAAAAATCAAAAATGTGAAAATTCAAGAAAAGTATTTTGAAGCTTCTGAGTGCAAGGCTCTCCGGTCTCCTGCTATTATAATATATATAGATTTGTTGCGAAAATGCACTGAATCTTTAATTACTCTAATTTGTTGCGAAAATGCACTGAATCTTTAAGCTTAATCCATGGCAGAGCGGTTCATGCCAATTTTATTAAAGCTGCAATCCACTCGTACTCACTGTATCTCCACAATTTTCTACTTAAATATGTATGTAAATGCGGTGATATAAAAAATGGTCTTGAGCTGTTTGATGAAATGCACCACAGAAATGTTGTGTCATGGACTGCTGTTATTGCTGGCTTTGTTCAACATGCTAGAAGACCCTTTGAAGCTCTTTTCTTGTTTTCCCGGATGCACAACAGTACTGGTACGAAGCCTAATGCCTTCACTTTTGTTAGTGTTCCTATTATGATGTTCCAGGATTTTGGTGTAGGATGATTCGGGAAGGGGTGATACCTGATAACTTTACGTTTGCAAGTGTACTCACTTCTTTGGCTGCCCTTACTGATCTCACTTTAGGATTGCAAGTTCACGCGCGGCTTGCTAAGTCGGGTCATGGAAATGAGATGTGTGTAGGCAATTCCTTGGTCGATATGTACTTGAAAAACCAAAAACTGGACGATAGTTGGAAAGCTTTTAAAGAAATGCCTTGCAAAGATGTGCACACCTGGACTCAAGTGGCAGCTGGATGTTTAAATTGTGGTGAACCGAGAAAAGCACTAGACATTGCAGAAGAGATGAGGGAGATAGGAGTAAAACCAAACAAGTTCACTCTGGTTACAGCTCTTAATGCATGTGCTAATTTAGCTTCTTTAGAGGAAGGAAAATTTTTTCATGCTTTGATGATTAAGCTTGATAATGAAGTTGATATGTGTGTGGATAATGCTTTGTTGGATATGTATGCAAAATGTGGATTAATGGATAGAGCATTGAGCGTTTTTCAATCAATGGAGGACAGGACAGTTGTTTCGTGGACGACAATGATAATGGGGTATGCACAAAATGGGGATGCAAGAAAAGCTTTAAATATTTTCAGTGATATGAGGGTGGAAGGTCCAGAACCTAATTATATTACGTTCATGTGTACTTTATGCATGTAGCCTAGGAGGATATATTGATGAAGCTTGGACACATATATCTTCCATGACAGATACCTACGGGCTACGACATCTCACCTGGAGAAGATCACTACGCATGCATGGTAAATCTCTTAGGCCTAGCTGGGCGTACAAAAGAAGCTGAGGCCTTAATCCTAAATATGCCATCTAAACCAGGAGTCCTAGTTTGGCAAACTTTACTTGGTGCCTGTCGACTTCATGGGGATATTGACACTGCAACTCGTGCAACAGAGCATGCTTTAAATTTAGACAGACATACCCCTTCAACTTATGTATTGGTAAGTAACATGTTCGCTGATATGAGCAATTGGGATGCTCTTGGAACACTGAGAGAACTAATGGGAAGTCGTGATGTTAAGAAGAGGTCGGGCTCTAGCTGGATTAGCTAAATGGAGATTAAAAAACCAAACTGCAAGCTTGGGTAAAATCCCTGGGATCGAATATACCTTGATCCATTAATTTGTATACAACTACATGAGAAGGGTGTGGTAGTTCCAAAGAGCAGTACATCTTACAATGTTACTGGAAGTGCTGTTGCAATGGTTGCATAGTGCTATCTGTAGTGTGATTTCACCTTGGACATGAAATAGTTACAGAGTCTGAGGATATTGACAAGTTAGAGCTAATTGCTCAAAGTATGTGAAAAGCTTGAGTTAACAGATTTTTCTGTTTTTAAGTTAAATAAAAAGGCTTGCATTTGACATTTAGTTACACTTTCCCTTCTAAATGAGAGTCCACTTTTCCAAATTCAGACACCGTATACCCGAAAAGACAAATACGACTCTCATCCGGGAATAGGTCATTGAAATTTCCAAGTTTATTCTCTACTTGCTTTTCATCAAATTTATCGTTGATGACACTTTCTGCTTTCTCTGTCCATTGCTAGTTTTCCAAGGACTTTGTAGCGTGCTACACTCTCTGGACCATGGTCTGGTTTGCTCTTCAAGTTTCGATATAGAAACGCTGAAGCAGACTTCCTTTCAATGCTATCATATATTGTTACCCTCAAAAAAAGGACCAATGCTTCTCAAGGTAATACTCTATGCCTTCATAAGTCTAATTTCACTTGAAATCTACAACAATTTTCTGTAAAGTTTTATCTAAACAAGTAATATAAGTGTTGCTGTTAATAAATTTATGATATTCATAAAACACAATACTGTATATGATAATTATTATACGTGCACATGTGTAATTATATATTAAATTAAAGTAATTTAGATGCATAATATTTATATTCGGACCGCCCTTTGAATATATTCTAAATCTGCCAATGCTTGCAGCGGATGGCAGGATAAATGAAAGTTACCCTGGATGTCCATCAGTTAATTACTTCTTCAGCAGCTAAAGAGATTGAAGATTGTACGAACCTCTTTACTCAAGGTAATTTTTTTTCCCCAATTTCTTTTAGTATATTTATAAGCATGTATATCTACCTATTTGATTGTTGATTTTATTAACTGATTTTAATGCAAATATGAATGGCTTATACATCCTTCCAAAGAGTGGTAAGATCGTAAGAGTACAGTTATGCATTCATATATTAAGCTAATTTTTGAAGCTACAGCCGATACGATTCTGTACTTTATATAAGAAATCGGATTTTATTCTGTTACCGTATGGAACAATATGCAGTTGTGCAAAGTAAGTCGTAAGCAGGTTTAGTAGGTTGTCTCCTAGAACTTTGGGTGAACTACTTCAACAGATTCTAATGCTAAAACATATTGTTTGACCACCTACAAATAAAAGATGAGCTGATCTTTTAAAATCTGAAATCTTTATTTGCACACACACGAGAAAAAGGATTTTACATGTCCCCTTGCTGTTTACAGATGGAAGCAAGATACTGCAATCATGTCCTGCATGAGAGGGGCTTCCAAAAATAAAACTGAACGTCCTTGTAAAGGAAATTCTACAGTTTGGCTAAAGAAGTATCTGATGCAAGACTTTCTCAAGTGCATGCATTTCAAAATAACTAGAAACTTGCTTTTCTTTGTACCAAGACAAACATGTACTATGGTTTTCTGGATTATCTTAGTTGAATGTTTTGTTGCTTATATGTCTGCATAAAAGTTAATTGATTCCTATGGTTTTTATAATTTGACTTTTTCCCGACTATAAACACATTTCAATCTTTCGCACTAAGATGGGGGAAGTGATTCTATTATGATATGTGATTCAATCCATTGCTATCGTTGAAAGCTTGTTCTGGAGTGATTTTGTCGTTTCGGATTGTTGGGTTATCCTGGGAACTGCTTATGACTGTGATTGTATATCTGAAAGTTAGTCATAAAGGCTAACATCTTTTTGTGATTTTGTTATAAACATTATTAACTGCAAAACCTTTTTGGGTACTGTTTATTTAATATTGAAATACAGCCCAGCTCAGTACCTCAAAAATTGGAAGAGACTAGCTGCAAATCCATCTCTACCCAGCAAAGTTCTCCAGAAGAGATTTCGTTATTAAAGCAGGCTGCGGATATTGTAATCATGGAAGAGGGACTATCACAATTTAAAATGAAATCCGAAGAAGATAGAAGTTCCGAGCATGTTGCAAAGGGTCTGGAACAGATATTTGGGACTGGAACCTAAAAGATAAGTTCTCTAGAGATCATCAATTCCTAATGAAATGGATGTAGCAGTAGCTTGAAGAGACCAAACAACTAAAGCAAGCTACTGACATTGTGCTTACAGAAGAGGAATTAACACAGTTGGACCCTAAAGCTCGAGAATACAACAAGGCCGCATGCTTTGCGGAAGAGGTAGAACAGTTGATTGTTAATGAGATTCCTAAAAGATGTCTTCCAATTTGCACTGGGAAGCCTAAGTTTGTGAAGACAAAGATGTCTAGATCTAAAAGGAAAGAGTGCAGAGAAGTTTTATTGAGAGTCACCACAACCAACAAATATGGAAGGGGATAATATCTGCTCTGGGATTTCCAAAAGAAGCATGAGTCATATATAGACTCAGCTACAGGACAGACTAGGGACAGCTGGACATATTCTCAGCCATACAGACATAACAACCTCAACGTTCTAATCAGACATAAATAGCAAATACAAGGAAATATAAGGAAATACAATAATGTAGAAATAAGTAGCAAATCCTAGTGTATTTCCTCAATACTCCCCCTCAAGCTGTAGTGGAGTGCTTGGACGAGACTGTGAGCTTGTCCAGATGATTGGCATGGAGGTTGACAGGCAGTTGTTTCGTGAAAATGTCTGCTACCTGTTGTTGAGAAGAGACATGGGCCGTTTTGATGCTTCCAACTTTAATTTGGTCTCGAACATAATGGCAATCTAATTCCACGTGTTTAGTTCGTTCGTGAAGCACGGGATTTGCAGCTATGGCAAGGGCTGCCTTGTTATCACAGTTTAACACAGTTGGTGGAATATTCTTCAAGCCTAGATCCTTAAGCAGAGCTGACAACCAAGTGACCTCACATGTAGTAAGGGCCATTGCCCTGTATTCTGCTTCAGCGGAAGACCTTGAGACAACATTTTGCTTCTTCGACTTCCATGAGACTGGAGACTTTCCCAAGAAAATGCAGTAGCCTGTGGTTGATCTACGAGTAGTGGGGCAAGATCCCCAGTCACTATCACAAAACGCAGTCAAGTGAGTTGCAGAATCTGAGGCCAGTAGTATGCCCTGTGACTTTGAACCTGCTAGATACCTCAACAGTCGATAAGCAGCCTGGAGATGTGCTGTAGTTGGCTTATTAGTGTATTGAGACAAGAGCTGCACACTAAAGCAAATGTCTGGACGTGTAATTGTTAGATAGATGAGTTGGCCTAACAGACGTTGATAGACAAGTGGATTTGGTAGAAGATCTCCAAGGTCTGGAGTCAGCTTCACGTGTGTGTCCAAGGGTAATTGCAGTGGCCTTGCATTCAACAGATTGTGTTCTTTGAGAATGTCAATAGTGTATTTCCTCTGGCTTAGGAATATACCATCATCTGAATTGTCTACCTCGAGACCCAGAAAGTAGCGAAGCTGGCCAAGATCTTTCATATGAAAGTGCTGAGCTAACAGAAGCTTCAGTTCTGTGATGGATTGAAGGCAGCTACCAGTCAACAATAAGTCGTCGACGTATACTAGAATCAATGTGATTTGAGAAGACGTGTGTCGAGTAAAAAGACTGTAGTCCGCTTTGGATTGTTGGTACCCCATATTAATCAAAGTAGTAGACAGTTTTTCAAACCAAAGACGTGGTGCTTGACGGAGGCCATATAGAGATTTTTCCAAGAGACACACATAGGGAGAAGGTTCCAGTGGTAAGACCATGTTTAGAGAGATTCGACTGCCAATGCCCAAATAACCTTTTGGCAATTTCATATAAACAGTTTCAGATAAGTTGCCATGTAGAAAGGCATTAGAAACGTCCATTTGATGAGTATACCAGCCCTGAATTGCAGCCACAGCCAAAACAGTACGGACAGTAGTGAGTTTAGCAACTGGTGCAAACGTTTCGAAATAGTCCACACCTGACTTTTGGTGACAACCCAATACAACCAGCCTTGCCTTATGCTTGTCTATCGAACCATCTTGTTTGAATTTAGTTTTAAATATCCATTTAGATCCAATTGCATGTTTGCCCTGAGGAAGTTGTACAATGTTCCAAGTATTATTAAGTTCAAGAGCCTCCAATTCTGAGTTCATAGCATTCACCCATTCTTGACTTTTGACAGCAACAGCGAATGAAGTAGGGTCTTGGTGATGAGACACAGTGTTCAGGAAACAGTTAAATGTACTGTTAATAGTTGTAAAAGCAAGATTGGAAATGGAATGAGTTGTGGCATTTGTGACAAAGTTTTGTAACCACTGTGGCTGCATATGATTACGTGTAGACCTCCTAACAGGAACAGGGGACACAGTTGGAGGTGTAGTCTGTGTGCTGTCTTCTGAAGAGAAAGGAGAGTGAACAGAAGTACTAGATGGAGTAGATTGTGAGGTAGGTGTAGACTGTGAGGTAGGTGTAGGTGGGGGGTCTAGTGACAGATCAGATGTATACAATTCATCACTGTAGGTTTGCATAGAAGGAGGTATTGGTTTCATGTAGTTGTTGATAGAATCTTTGTGAAAAGGGAAAACAGATTCGTGAAAGATCACATCTCTAGAAGAGAATTCTTGCTTTGTCAAAAGGTTCATTAGGCGATACCCTTTTTGACCAGGAGGGTAGCCAAGAAAAACACAGGGCACGCCTCTATGTTCGAACTTGTCATGAGGTGGGGATGGATTGTAGGCAAAGGCTAGACACCCAAAGACTTTCAAGGTGTCATATTGTGGCAGTTCTTTGTACAAGAGCTCGTGAGGAGACTTGTTGTTCAAAACAGGAGTTGGCAGTTTGTTTATAATGTGAACAGCTGTAAGGACACAGGCCCCCCAATAATCCAACGGTAGGCCAGCATGAAAACGGAGGGCTCGTGCAACTTCTAAGATATGACGGTGTTTCCTCTCAGCCCTAGCGTTTTGCTGGGGTCTATAGGGACACGAGGTTTGATGGATAATTCCATTAGCAGAGAAAAAATCACGACAAGCAATAGAGGTGAATTCCAGTGCGTTATCAGAACGAATGTATTTCACAGATTTGTTGAAGTGGTTTGACATATATTTTAGGAAGGATTTAAAAGTGCCAAGAGCATCAGATTTAAGGGGCAACAGATAGACCCAAGTGTGTCTGGAATGGTCATCTACAATGGTTAAAAAATATCTGTATTTTGACTGATAAGGGACCTTGTATGGTCCCCATATATCCAAGTGTATCAACTCAAAAATCTCAGAGGCATGTGATGTGCTTTTGGAAAAGGGCTGTCTAGTGAGTTTGGACATGGGACATGACACACACAATGTTGCTGACTGACCTGAACACTTTTTAATGCAGGAAATGTGTTTGAGGCTAGACATAGATGCATGGCCCAAACGATGGTGCCACAAGGCCAAGTCACTATCCTATCAACAGTAGAAGACACTATATGGCATTCAGCACTTACAGGGCAAGTAGAGTTGACATAATACAATCCATTCTTAGCAATGCCAGTAGCATGAACCCGTCCAGACAATTTATCAGAAATGGTACAATAGGTAGGAAAAAATTGCACATCACAATTATTTTCTTTCAGCAAACGTTGCACAGAAAGCAAGTTATGTTTAAAGGTAGGCACACATAAAACATTATCAAGAGTCAGAGTTGGTGCAAGTTGTACCTGACCTTTTTGTGAAATGATCACCCCATCTCCTGTTGGGAGATTTATACTGTGTGTACCATTCAGAGGTGTTGCATTGACAAGTGTTGAGTAGTATGGAGTCATATGATCTGAAGCTCCTGAATCAACAATCCACTCCGTAGAGTTTCCTCCAACATTAAAGCACGACATCATACCAGAAAAATGGTAGTCTATTTCATCATCAGTCTCAGATTGTTTGGGAGACGATGCAGACAATTGAGGCATTAGCTTAGCCAATTGTTCAAGCTGTTGTTGAGTAAACAGTTGAGATGTCTCAACATTTGCTGCAAATTTTGGAGTCTGATGAGAGGTCTGTTGTTGCCATTTGCCAGAACTCTGAGTGTTGAATCTACGAGCTCCCCCTATGCTCGTGTTTGACTTGCCAAAACGAGGATGCTGAGGATGCCAACGAGGATAACCAATAGCTTGCCAGCATCTCTCTGCAAGATGATTTTTTCCACCACAAACAGTGCAGACAAGACTTTTATCTGGAGCAATTTTACCAGCTTTACTGAACATTGCCATCATATCTCCCCCTGAGTGTTCAAGGTGAAGCAAATTTCGTTGTGCCTCTTCTTGTTCAAGGGCTGAACACGCAGCTTCAACAGTGGGTAAGGGTAATCGTAACAACAGTTGACTACGCTGAGAGTTGTATTGATCATCCAAGCCATTCAAAAATTGGAACAAACGAGATTCTTCTCGTTGCAGAGCAATAGTATCCAACAGTTTAACAACCTCTGGGGTTGGAGCAGTGACAACAGGGAGCATATTCAACGAGTCAAGCTCTTCCCAAACAGCCTTCATAGAAGTATAGTATTCGGTAATAGAACCAGATTGTTGCTTCAAGTCATACAGATCTTTAGACAACTTATATTTACGACTACCATTGGTTAGCAAGAAACGTTTTTCCAGATCTAGCCAAATGGCTTTAGCATCAGTCATATACATTATAGATCTTTTAATGGTGGGTGAGACATTGTTCGTAATCTAAGCGATGACCATATTATTACTAGTCTCCCACATTTCAGCCTTAGTAATATCATCAGTAGGCAAAGGAATCGTACCTGTGACGAAACCCAGCTTTCGTTTTGAAGAAAGATTAATTTCCATTGAACGACGCCATAAACGATAGTCTGAAGATCCCTGCAGCTTGTCGACTTGAATCGAGGCAGCATTATCCGAGGGATGAAGAAAAAGAGGCGACATCATTTCTTGATAAGATACACGAGCACCCGCCATGAAAGCAGAATAAAGTACTCGGAGAAATGAACAATGAAAAAAAAACAGAAAACAAATCTCTGAATCACTCAAATAATACCAGGCTTTGATACCATGAAGACAAAGATGTCTAGATCTAAAAGGAAAGAGTGCAGAGAAGTTTTATTGAGAGTCACCACAACCAACAAATATGGAAGGGGATAATATCTGCTCTGGGATTGCCAAAAGAAGCATGAGTCATATATAGACTCAGCTACAGGACAGACTAGGGACAGCTGGACATATTCTCAGCCATACAGACATAACAACCTCAACGTTCTAATCAGACATAAATAGCTAATACAAGGAAATATAAGGAAATACAATAATGTAGAAATAAGTAGCAAATCCTAGTGTATTTCCTCAATAGTTTGACCCAGCTTTTTTTTTTTTTCATAACCAGGGATTGGTAGTATAAATCCGGATGAACCAACTTCAATAATACTGGAAAGGCTGGAGGTATCAACACAAATGAGGAAATAATTACCTTCACCTAAAATCTCAAGCAGTGTTGATACAGAAGAATGCGGGTTTATAAAAAATGCTTTCATTCTATTTAGACCTGCTCATGCTGCAGATTAAGGCAAAACAGGAAACCAGTGCAGCCAGCCAATGAAAACCCAATTTCCAGAGGCTAAAGAGAAAATAAAGACAACTGAAGGATGCTGTGTGTGTTTCCTGAAGACCAGAGTTATTACAGAAGAAATGGCCCAAAAGGTCTAGTTCTTTTACTTCGTATGTTCCTCTTATGTGTTTAGTTGGCCTTCCCCCTCTCTATATGTCATGTAAGGGAAGTGTGATTATTTGTATACATATGAAAAATATAGATGGCAATTAATTTGTCGAAGACTATAATAGTTTTAAAAAGATTAGCTATAAAGGATGACTTTGGCATCAGATTGTTAGCGACTTCCTGTCATATTATTTGACATAGAAATATACAATTATTCCCAAGTTAAGTGAGATGGTTAAGAAGCATTACTAGTTGTGTAGATCTTTAGTACAAGCCATCCTTTTCAGGTGCAATTGCATTAAATAAGCCTATCTCAATGCCGTTAGATGGGATGACATCAACTGCTGATTTCCGCACTGAAAGTTGACTGCTGTAACATGACGTATAAGATAGAACATGTTGACACTATTCATCATTTGGTGCTTGCATTTAGAAATCAAGTTGTCAGCAAAAATATGTTTTTTAGCATGAAGCTTTCTTTTAGACTCGTAATTTACTTATAAGTTACGCTTTCAATAGTTACACAGTACACACTATGACTTTTCTACTTTACCATAAAAAGACATGCAGGTGTCATGGCATGCCATTAGATGACAGACATGAACAGAAAAACAAGAGGTCTTGCCCACTCACATGCAATGATCTAGAATCCCCAGATACAATTGACAATTATGTGAAGGTTGGAGAACAAACAGTTGTATTTAGGTCCTCTTTCTGGTCCACTGTGAAACTCCAGCAAGTTTCTTCACCTGTTGATTTCAAGGTTATTGAGAGACCTAATTCAGGATCTCTAAGTGAAGGTAAACCTAAATATTGAATTTTAATCATAAAATGAACAAAATTTTCGTGTAGTTGTATAAACTCTGCTTTGTAGAGCATTGTAGCATGTTTTATGGTTTTATACTTCCATTACCGTAGGTTTTCCAGTATATGCGATTTATTGCCGTACATTACGTTTTGTTGCAGGAAAATCTTTTTAAACTATCGGTTTTCCTTCTAATCTTTAGTAATATTTTTTATTTTGAAATGGTGCTTTGATAAGTATGTGCAAAAGAAGCATGGCAATATTATCTGTCCTATTTCCTACCTAGTCAGTTTTTTCTTGTCCTAGTGACTTTTGTCATTCATATATAATGTTCACTGACCTGCTCAAACTGGTGGTATATTCGGGCCTTCTTATGTTGTAACTCCAACAAGGTGTCCAGAGTCTGAGGATGTTGACAAGTCAGAGCTAAATGCTCGAAGTACGTGAAAAGCTTGAGTTAACAGATTGACTTGCTCAAACTCAGCCAATTCAATAGTAATACACGTGAACGCTTGAACTCCGCTACGCTGGGTTTGCTTATCAAAAGACTAGACCCTAGTACCGAGTGGATCTTATGAAAGGCATCATAGTGATTAATTGCCACAAAAACTCCTATCCTTTTCCTTCTGTGTATATTAACCTTCTTGTTTGGCATTATGTTGAACTATCATTTGTTTTTATTTATTCATCATTGACCAACTTCTGACTTTTGTTGCTTTTCCTATTTTAGTACAGGTGGGAGGGCATGCAATAGTGAAGTTGAAATATTTTTTTTTTTATTTTTTTTTTGTTTGACGAAAAAAAGTTTGAAATATTTTTATTTGGGAGTACAAGTACTGAGAATTCTATTGTTCCATGTTACTCATTATACATTCTATTTTTTTAATATTATCATTTTATTAATTTTTTATTTGTAGTAAATTGAAATATTAGGCGCTATTTTTTAAAAAAAATAATAAAATAAAGTAAATATCTTTTAAAACTGCTAGTTCAATTTCAATTTCTTTTAACTTAGTATGATTTCTCTCTATTTTATTTTTAGAACTCGAGAACAAACAAGTGAAACTTATATCGTTCTACTTCATTTACTTTCTTTTACGTTCATCTGATTTCCGCCCTTAAAAAACTAGGGGAGGGGGGGGGGGGGGGGTTCTGTCAGCGCTGACTGACCATCTTGTACTCAACATGTGGTGTGTCAGTCATTACACTGCTGAGGTTTTATTTTCACTCTCTGTTTTTTTTTTGTTTATTTATTTGTTTTGTTTAGTTGATCTTTTGTTTGTAATTGATTGGTTGTGATTGTTTATAATCTGTGTTGTTTGTGTTGAAATGGACGTGAATCTTGCTGTTGTATCTATCTGTCCTACACTGATAATTGATCAGTAAGTGAGCAAAGTAAAAAATGACTGAACCTTTTATCTCGGAG
The DNA here is from genome assembly GCA_036435485.1 of Saposhnikovia divaricata. Classification (NCBI taxonomy): domain Eukaryota; kingdom Viridiplantae; phylum Streptophyta; class Magnoliopsida; order Apiales; family Apiaceae; genus Saposhnikovia; species Saposhnikovia divaricata. The sequence goes on along the minus strand of CM071594.1, from coordinate 248,150,221 downwards.
ACTTTATATGAACAATTTAAAATCTTTGTAATGTTTTTGCTGTTTCGAGACACTTAGGAATCCTAACATTCATTTGTCGGGGATTGCAGAGTGGAAACAGGATCATGAAAGAAGAAGAGAATTAACTACAATCAAACTCAACAAATGTTACGTGGTTTGGTCTAGTCGTGCTCCACATGTTGCACGAATGCTGTTAGTTTTAGTGTTAGGATTTATTAGTTACAAGAGAGTATTTATTATAGAGGAAGACTTGGACTTGATCCTGATTGCTGAATGCTGACCAATTAAAAACTTAAAACTCCCGTCTAGGAAGATTTGATTTGTTAGAATGGTATACATTCAAGGCATATTTAGATTTATTAAATTAGCTCCCAGGATTCCACAAAAGCCACGATTTGCTACTTGCTCTGGTTTTCTTCACACTACTGTTCTCCTTCATATATACTATGACAAATCTAATTTGCAACTGTGTTGCGCATGCACAACTTACTTTCCCCTTTGAATGCACATGGCAGGAGGTTCACCAGGAGTTTTCTATTATCTCAACACTTAGTTTTATTGAAGACTATTGTTTGAAGCTTGATAAACTTTTACACATGGTCAGATACTGTTAATAGATACAGAAAATTTGTTAGCTCATTAGGAATTGTTCTTCACTTTATATTGTTGAAAAAGCATCCTAAATTTTTCTTCATTATATAATTTGCAGCTTGAGGGAGGAGACAAAAAATCAAATATCTCGCCTTTGGGGCCAAAATAAATTCCTTGCGTCCGCTGAGAACTTTGATGCTAGTACGGTATATATAAAAGTCAAAGAAGGATCAACTAGATCCAATAATAATTGCCAATATATTCTGCAGTCTCTTGAAAACTAGTCTAAATCAATATCGGTCACAGGAAAGCAAGAGGATTATCCTGGGGTACTATCCTTAAGAGTAGTAAAGAATATTCTCAAAACAATGCTAAGCATTGGCCAGAAGTTGTTATTCCTGCATTAAGTTCTGTAACTCCTCAACCAAGCCAGTCTCATATGGGTACTAAAGCTAAAGGAACCAAGACGATGATTAGCATGCTCTCACTTTTTTATTTGAAACCTTAAATATGATTAAAATCTCCGCCAGACAACTTTTACTTAAATATAATAATACTGAAACCAATTATTGATCATTTCAGTGCAAAGTGCAAACAGACCATGGATGCTTAATTTGACTGATTGCTGGCAGCTCCTCGATTTGAAATCTTAATATGATTGACTGGGTATAATGGTATTATACCCAGTCAGCATTCGAGAAGGTTAAGGAGTCTAGCTTTACGTTGAACAAAAGTTCGGTTCTTTGGTGACCAGGTAGGTGGACTGCGCTTTCTTGCATTTTCAAACATAAACATATAAATGATCGTCTCCTTTGATTACATCTAATGACATATGAGTCAATTTATTGGTTTCCTTTTAGTACCTGGCTTGAAAGATTCTATAAAAATTATATTTATTTCTGATAGATAAAATGTTGTATTGGATTACTCTGTTTTGTCCTCTATCAAAAAAGTTACTTTTTTTTTTTGAAACCCCTCTATCAAAAAAGTTACTAGTTTCAGCTATAATGTTACTCTATAGATGTGAAGTATAAAAGTATGGTTCCTAGGTAGCAGGTTCTCTACAATATGAAGTACCTCACTTAAATTGAATTTGCAACTTAAAGATATTTGAGAAGGCCCATGATTGGTTTGTATTCCCGCCGGTGCATAAGTAATGATAATGTGGATATATATGACACTTCTAGTCAGCAAATGTATGTTGGGAAATATAGTCATAACAGCTTTAGGCTGTAGTGGATCTGGTGAAATCTTTGGAGATGTTATAATACAGAATGACTTTAAAGATGAATTTCATTCTAATTTCACATGAAATCTTTTCAGTAATTTACCTCATTTGGCTACATGTTTTGTTGTTTTACTGTATCCTAGACTGTATGTAATCTTGAATTAGTCTTTAACTCTTTAACTACTACAAGGCCCCATTGTTGTTGCAACTGATCATACGACATAAGCCACTCATTTGGGATATTCATCGGACAGGATTGATTCTGATTATGTGATACATTCATATTTTAAGTGAAGTACATATCTCCCCCTTTTTTCTCTTACCAGACAATCATGTACTTGAGCCTGTTTCAGAAATGTATATGTATGTAACATCTCTTTAGTTGCACTGGGTTATATGTACAGGTAAACTTGTTTAACTTTGCAAGTTTTAGGGGACGAAGTAGTACAAGTATACTTTTTTTGACTTTGTATTAAATATGAAGCAGCTTAGGATTTCTGATTGTTGTGAGCCATTTCATTTACTGTGACTCAGATTATAGCCATGTTGGTTTTGCAGGCTGCTTTGGATAGAGTTGTCAACTTGTGGCAAATGCAAGCTAAATGGTACTCTTAGTTTTACGCCTTACTTTATTTTCAGCACTTTACCTCCCCCAACCTCTGTCCACAAACACTGTGAAGTCTTCTTTTTGTTGTAGTCAAATATTGTCAATCACCATTTCTCTTGGCTAAGAAACATGCGCTTGAAAATTATCCAAAAACTGTTTCTCAGTATTTGAGTAGAGACAATGCATCAGAGTCTGACATAGCATGCAAACAAGATGCAGTATGATATATAATAAAGAGTGCTGAATTTTTAATTTACTGAAGAAAAAGAAAGTATGATTAATTCTATTGATAAGACTTGCTAGAGGCCTCATAGTGTTAAGGGCACTTTGTATCAAAATTGTACTCAACCTATATTATCTCATGTTAGAATAGTTGCATCTATATTACTGAATCCTCTCGTTCCACGTCCAAGTTGACTTATCTATTTGGCATTCCCAACATTATTGTAGCCTTCCATAATTTCTGTAGTAATATTAATATTTGTTGGATCTCCATCATCCTTTGTTAGATAACAAAAAATATACTATCGTATATGTTTCCTCTACTTCTCATTTGCCAAGCGCCTGAATCTCTTAAATAAGTGTGCCTGTGCTTAAGCCTTTATACCTCTTGACAATTATTACCAATCCATGTTGATTCATAATATATCTTCTAGATAAATATATGGAAGTAAGGTCCATGCTTATTCAATCCCGAATTGATAAGGTTGTTTATGTATGATTCATGTTTTAAGAATCTCAGATTAAGTGCCAACTGTTTAAGTTTTGGGTGCAGATGGTGACGACTTACAGGCACACTCTTGGTTCTGACAAAGGACAAGAGGTATATAGCCTTGTTCAACCAATTGTTGTCTTTCACTTCTATGCTTGTTCCACGTTCCAGGATACATGTGTATGAATATTACTATCAAAACTGACAAAGTTGTAGTAGCATGCTGTATACTTCACTATGTAAAGCCATATATTCAGATATAAGTTTACCTGAAACTTCATGCTTATTAAGTTTGAGATAATTAGGCCTTCAGATTTTGATTAGAGATTTTGTTCACATGCAATATTTGCTGAGTAGACTTCCCTTCAAAGAACTAGTTTTAAAAGAAAGAAAAATAGTTCACTTACATAAACTGCATTCCTGACTAGTCCCTTCTTGTTTTTTGATTACCTATGTAATGTGGACTATCAGAGATAAATATTCATTAATGTTTTAGCATGTAAATTGTATCTTGGAGTGTTTAAATGAGTTTATTCTAAAGAAACAAAGAACTGGTTTATTCATTAATATTATAGGTGTATTTAGATTTATTAATTAGCTCTAAGGATTCCACAAAAGCCATGATTTGCTACTTGCTCTAGTTTCGTGCACACTCGTGTTCTCTTCCATGATTAATCTTATTTGCAACTGTGTTGTCCTTGCACAACTTACTCTCCCCTTTGAATGCACATGGTAGGAGATTCACCCAGAGTTTTCACTTTATAACCTTGAAAAAGTATCCTAGATTTTTCTTCATTATATGATATGCAGCTTGAGGGAGGAGACAAAAAATAATCTAACTGGCCTTTGGGGTCAAACTTATTTCCTTTGGGGTCAACTCATCCTTGCCAATATTTTCCGGTCTCCTACAAACCAGTCCAAGTCTAGTGGTACTCTCCTCAAGAGTAGTAGTGAAAGATCTTCTCAATGTATGCCAGAAGTTGTTACTCCTGCTCTAAATCCTTTAACTCATCAAAAACGCAAGTCCCGTGTGGGTACTAAAACTAAAAGTGGTTCGGATTCGAAATCACCTATGCCAACATGCATGAAAGTATTAGGGTCAAACCCTAAAAGATATATATAGTCTAAAGGAACCGAGAGGTTGATTGGTAATGCCGTCATCTGTTTATTCGAAACCTTACCTACAATTATAATCAACTTTTACTTATTGTAATACTGAAACCAATTATTGATCATTTAAAGTGCAATAAGCATGGGACTTTTAACTACACTGATTGCTGGCAAGTCAGCATAACAATTTTGTTTTCTGGGGTCAGAAGCATAAGAGAAAGTCAAGGTCTGAAAGCCAAATGTTCAACAAAAGATCGGGTTTTTATAACCGGACTGTACTTTCTTGAGTTTTCAAACATAAATGTTTAAATGATTGTCTTTTTAGTTTTAACCATGATAACACTCAAGAGCTTGGTTGCCAACTTGCCATTAGTATAACATATTCAGAGGTTGAAATCCTCCATTTGAGCTTCGGTTTCAAATAATTTCTTTTTTGCAAAACTGAACTTCCAGGCACACCAAACAGGACAACATAGCAAAACTGACCGCATCTAATTAACATAACAATCTCAGTTATGTCTAGCGAGTGATCAGTCTATTTTAGTTGTTCAAATCTAAGCAACTCCAACAATGCTGGACCATGGTATATCTAGCCTGTTGGAGGTGCTCTATCTTAGGTATATCATACACATGAACCAACTGAAACGTTTATTTCTGGCCTTTAAACAACCATACCGATAACATATATGATAACATCCTAAACAACAAGGATTGATTTGGTAATACAAACACGAACATTGCAAAATATTTACCATCTCTTTCATTTTACCTTGTTTGGATCTAAGTTCTTCTTTATAATTCCAAGGTTATTAGCCTTCATGGAGGTTGAGACCCAAATTGCAATTTCAGGAAAATTGTATATGCTAAGCTATAATTAATCACAAGCTAGGAAGCAGGGACACTTGGGTCACCTGCCGTATCCCCGTATCGGATTCTTGGACAGTGGACACGCATGTCTCCGTATTAGACACGGGGATTCTTCTACAAACCTACTTTCAAATTTTGTTTTCACCAATTGTGGTCAAAATTTGTGTTAACTAAGTATTTTCACAAAATTAAGTATCAATACCCATAAGCAAATACAAACGTATTGATTATCATTTTCAATTTTGCTTAAATGAAGTATACTTGTATTTTCATGTTTTGAATGAATTAATTATGCATTTTATTCAATTTGCATGCAATTCTTGGTTCTATCAATTGTTTTCTATATGTGTAACCTGAACTTTACATGAAACTTTATAATTACGCATGACGTATTCCCCGCACCCGTATCCCCATATTTTTAAATTTGACGAATTCACGTGTCCCCGTATTACACACGGGCACCCCACCCGTCCTTTCTTCTTAGATCACAAGTAGTGAAGCTAATAATATCTACAAGTGACCGGTGTTACTATGAGCGTGTTTGGCTTAACTTAAAAAATGTTACTTATCACTTAAAGTGCTACTTACTCACTTTAAGTGAAAAGTGATATTTTTCACTTAAAGTTAGGTGTATCTGTTTGGGTAATTCTACTTAAAATAAATTTATTTTTAAAAAATTAACTAAAAATAAGAAATTTATATTTTTTAAACATAATATAAAAGTATAAAATACAAATATATGTAAAGAATATAATACGAGTTAAAAGGTGACTCAAATACATAAAAATTGATATACAAAAAAATAAGTGGAAAAAAAGTATCTCAAAACTACTTTTTTTTTAGCCTACTTTCCACTTTAAGTGAGTCCACTTTAAGGGGAGCCAAACAGCTCGGTCCAAGCTTTAAGTGAAAAAAAAAATAATGGGGGCCAAACACCCTCTATATAATACTACTAAAATCACACTGCATCTTAGTCTTGTCAACCTTGACCTGTCAAACAAATGCAATCAATATTTCAACAGTTTCCATTTTAATACTCCAAAAATCTCACCATTGGCATAAAATGTGCTTACAGTCACAAGTGTAAATTAATATACCTTGTGTTGTTTTGCACAATAGGATCAATGTTGTTGCAGTAAACAGAAGGCCTATGCAGTCCACAATTGCCCTCTGCACGTGGGTCGTGAAAATTTATAGGCCTAGTGGAAAAAATTTAAGGATTCTTATAAATAATTTGTAAAACTAAAAATGAAAAGTTGATAAAAATTTTAAAGTGTAATAGTTTTCAACTGAAAATCAAGAAACAAGATATATGAACTTTCAAAACAAAAACAAAGCTAGTGTATTTAAAAACCGGTTCAATAACTTTTTTTTTTGTTGGGATTGAATTAAAAAACCAAATATTTTTCTTATAATAACAAGCTTTTATAGATGAAATAAGTACAACAAATCCTTTTTGTACAATCTCAAGTGAAAGGAGCATATAACATTTTCATCTCTAATTTCAAATTACAAATTCAAACAAATGAAGAATATATATTTTATTTTATATATTAGAAACATAGAGGTTGACTTAGATATCGGAACAAACATGTAACAAAATAAAGAGCATATGAATTGATAACTAATACACAAAAAATCTCATTACAAACACGTGAATGCAATAATAATTTCTAATCAAACACATACTCCTATGTACAAGTTTTGAACTAAATTTATTAAAAATAAGTTTTAAAAACATTTATACAAGTGTATATATATATATATATATATATATATATTAAAGGAATAAATTTTATTTGGAACCCTTGAGGTTAGTGGACCCAGTGCGATGACACCGGTGGCAATTGCCTCAGGACCGCCCATGTAGCCTGCTCGTGGTGCTGCAAGGAACCAACCTCTATATAGTGAAATGTGAAGGGAAGATAAGTGTTTTCACCTTATTCACTTATGTTGTGTTTGATTGGGGTGAATGAAATTGGATGGAATGAAATGAAATTTGAATAATAATATAGTTAAATGTTTAAAAATGTCATTCCTTACATCATTCCATTTCTAATCACCTAAGAGCAACTCCAACGTGATGCACCTATTAGCTATAATCATATTCAAAACTGAGCTGGCAACAAATTTTACCTAACAGGTAAGAACATCTGGTCTCCAACACACAAAACTGTTAGCAATATTTTTAGATAACAAGATACATATCTTCTATATTTGGATATCCAAAAATTTATACATAACATCTAAAAATATCATATCCACTTATATTGTGACACATCATCAATTTATTTTAATATTATATATATTTACTAATTAAAATAACAATAAAATATTGTATTGAAAATATAGCTAACAATTATAACTAATACCATTGGAGTACAACTCCTTACAAGTTAAATAAATTTTACATAACCATTATTTTAGCTAACCATTTTAGCTAGTACCTTTGGAGATGCTCTAAGTTAAAGTTTAAACACGCCAATTTAAAATGGAATGATCCATTCTTCCTCCAACCTATTTTCTTCCCAAATCCTATCGTACAAAATTTGCACCTACTCATTTTTTTTTTAAAATCTTACCTTACATATTCATTCTATTTCTTTAATTTCTATTCATTCGGTTACATTCGATTCCATTCTTCCCTACTACCAAACACAATCTTACAGTCACAGTCAGTATCTAGTCTCCTCATTTTGGATGCTATTAATTCTCTGTTCAGTACATTTATTCTCTAATTGATCCATGTGATGCGGAACAAAGAATGTATAGCATACTTAACAATATACTTATTAATATAGGAATACTTGTTATGGTCGATGACTTGGTTTAATAGGGGATATGTTAAGAAAAAAGAAATTATATATAGTATATATGAGAATATAATTGGTAAAAATCCATGTTCTAAAAATCCCCGATTTAACCGATTAATCCTCTTTAAGGTAGCCTACCGATTCGATTTTTAAAATTCGATTAATCCTATGAATTTATTTAAAATGATATGTTTAATTATAAATCATACTAATATATTAAATATTATTATAATATCCGATTAATACTCCGATTAATCCTTCCGATTAATCTCCGATTACCCGATTAATCTTAAATCGGTACCTCAACCGATTTATATCGATTACCGATTTTTATAACCATGATAAAAATATGTAAGTAGGAATTTTTGATCATATGTTTTTTTTCACGAAAGACAAATTTTTAAATCATGCGATCAAAGCACCTAAAAACGGGTGAAAAAATAAAATGACATTTATATAGAGGGAGTCCATGGACGCTATAATTAATATGTCAAGGTTGACAAGAAAGCACCTTCTTATGGTGTAGAAAAGGGACAATATATGGGAGGCTTTAGAACTTTAAAAAGTTTAAATTAGGCTCAAATATATTACAAAGGATTTAAAATAAACAAACTCAACTGTTTCTTCTTTTTTTATTTGGAAAATTAAGAAACTTAACTTTCAGGCATAGCAAGCAGGACAATATATCAATCTCAGTAGTGTACAGCGAGTGATCCGTCTGCCGTAAATTTTTAAAACTAAGAGGAATACGTCAATTTGTATCCTAATTAAATGTCTAGTTTCCTTTTCTTTTAAAGTGGTGTATTGTCAATTATTACACCATAAGATGCATTTGTAGGAAATAGTCTGGCTCAACAACATGTTGGTGCAGTGGGTTGAACCCTTGACCTCCTACCCTGGGTGTGTGTGAGTTTAGTTTGTATTAGTTTCCTTTCTTTGTATTTGTATTTGGCCGGGGGTCCTTCGGAAACAGCCTCCCTATTGTATAGGGGCATGGTCCGCGTACATCTACCCTCCTCAGACACCACTTTGAGTGGTATTATAACTGAGTAAAGTTTCGTTTTTAGTCTGGCTCAACATCTTTATCTAATAACATCAATCTTAGACAATAATGTTATCATTATCCGATTAGTAAACCATTTGTTTTCATATCCACCACTAAAGTTAATGTTTTCCGTTTTGTGGCAGCCCTCGCTGATGGAACTATGTTGAGCCGAAGGGTTCTCCTAAAAAAATCGACATTCCAGGATATCAAGCATTTGCATTACTACGTCAAGCAATCATTCTGCAAAATAATTGAACAATTAGAATGGTATCAATGATAAATACCTTGAGCAAAATTTTTCCAAACAACCTAAAGAAAACAAATACACTAGATGAGATGCACATTCTCCCATACCTGCAATGGATCCTTAAGTTCTTCCCCAACCCAGTGCACAAATGGTCTAGGTTATACAGAAAATGTCTCAATAACTTAAATTTCAAAATTTATTTGTATGAATCTCAGCACTTTCAACATACAGTTTCATAGTTTTCCTAAGGTCGGAACCTGAACACTTCCAGACATGCATTAGTTTGTTTCCACAAGACCTATAACCACAGCCGGACCACCCATGGTACAGAGGGTAGTACACAAGACTGGACCTAACCAAAGACCAGAATCTTAGGTATACCATCCACATGGACCATACTGGTAACATGATAACATCCTAAACAGTAAGCTTACAGTCATAAAGCGTAATTTAATATACCTTCTGACGTTTTGCATACAGATTGGACGCTGTTGCAGTTAACACAAGGCTTGTGCAGTCGACAATTGCCCTCTGCATAGCTGCTCGTAATGCTGCGAGGAACGAATAGCTATATGGTGAAATGTGAAGGGGAAGATAATTGTTTTCACCATATCCACAAAATTACAGCTTTTCCTGAATTACAGTTACAGTCAAACATCCAGTCTCCTCATTTTCAATGCTACTATTTTTCTCTGTTCAGTGTACATATTCTCCGATTGATTCATATTGTAATGCAGCACAAAGAATAAAATGTTATTTTTGTATACATTTTATGTTGTTATTTAGAACTAGGACTGACTGCATTTTTATTATACAGTTTAATTATATAGGACACAGTTTGTTAGGAGTATTCTACATAATAGTAGTAGAATAATGAAAAGGATTTGTTTTCGTCATTACTACTTTCCTAATCAACAAAAATTTATTTGTTAGTTAAGTTTAGGGTTTCACTCATATATAACAAGATGTAATATTTTATTATTAGAACTTAGAAGACTGTTTGATATATTGAATTGAGATTTGCATCCCTCTCTTGTTATGGGTTTTAATCCACAAACAAATTCCACTCTAATGAAAAATCATGCATGTGGTGGTACTGGATCACCTTATGCTCATGGCTTTTTAATCCACAAAAGCTTACATTTTCATGTGTTTCCTTGTCATCCACCAAATTGGTATCAAGGATTAAGATTTCTACATTAATTTCCTAATTATTGGGAGAGCTAGGTCTGGCAAAAAAATATCGTCTTTTGTCACTATTCAATGTTCATCAAGACATTACATACACAAAAAGAAACAACGACCGAAGTAGAAGAGGCTCTGATATGTGTATGTATTTGTTGGTGGTTTGAAAGTATAACTGCAGAAAAGTACAGAATTAAGAGCAAAGTAGAGACACAAATAGATGCAGAGTACAGAATCAGAGAGAAAGAGATGGAGAGACAGAGATCAGAAAAACAGAAAGATTGTAGAATAAGAAAGCTTAGAATAAAAAGAAGTGATGGAAACGTATTTCCATTTTTTGTAACAATCAACATAACCCAAAGTTACATGCTGTACCACTATTATAGATTCCTTGGTACTAATACGTTCTGCTACTACTCATATGCCTCTGTACTACATACTACTACAAAACATACTGCTATTAATACTATCATTATCATACTAATGCATCCCTAACAATGCTCAGACACTACACAAAAAAGAAAAAAAAAACGGCCAAAAGAAAGGTTCCTGATTATATGACGATAACCTCTGCTAGCAGTAAGGACGAACTTAACAGTATGGTTAGTATACTTGTTAACTACATACACCTTACCCCAGACTCTCGACGAATGAGATACATGGGGAATGTTTAGTTTGTAATTAGTCAAACATCTAATCTAACACAAGTGATAATTCCAATATGAAAAGATTAAGTAGATACAAAAATTTATACATATTATGTTTAAACTACGAATTATATAAAAACTTACATGCATTAGGACTTGGCCTTCGCAACCAAAAGAATGAGCCAGCTCCCCAAATCTCTTTTACCATGCTTGTTCCTACAACATAAACAAGGGGAATAATATCAAACATCTGCACGAACTTAATAAGTTAATATTTGCTTCACCAAAGCAAAAATTAGAGTACAACCAGAGGACCATGTCCAACTAACTAGCCAAGACCGTTTTATTGTGCAACCCACCAGCAACAAACCCATTAATGTCCTACAAGTTCACTGTTAGCCTTACTTGGTTACTTCCCATGTTAACATTGACACTAAGTTTCTTAATCATTTTATAGGTGTAGAACTTGATGGTACTCTTTGGTATGAACTTGTCTACATTACCTCGAAAAAATGCCAAGAGACGACCTTCATTCCAAATATTTTTAACCACTGAAAGAGTAGATGCAAGATTTGTCTGGACTTGCAACACACCATTGAGACGATCAAGAGGAGGTGTTACAGATAGAAGATATGTACCATCTCCGAACATTTGGGTGGGTCTTGGCAAGCACTTTACAGGAGCAACTTCATATTTCAAATTATCCACCGATCCATACCAAAAACCATGCATACTACTTTCCAAAACTGTACTTTCCATCTTCATGGCAATTTGTTTCGCCTCTCTGTCCATAGCCCACCTCCTAAGGATCTCTTCCTCACGTTTCCGTATGCCATTCCCCAGGGGACCATTCCATGTTGCAAGTCTTCTCCTAAACTTTTGTTTTCTTGGTATGTCTTTGTCATTGATCAGTGACACAGCATGTTCTGGACAAAAGTCGGTCACGCATGAGACGCAGTATTGGCCACAATCAGTGTAATGGCTATAATAATAGTGGTATTCCCCTCTCCTGATGGCCCTGGAAAGTTTGTTCCATCTATTCTGCAAGGCATTATAATGAGCATAGAGCATGTATCTGCCATCATGTTCCATTCCATGAGCCGTTTTATATCCTAGTCCTCTTCCAACATGATGCTTCATCGGAGGAAATCTCACAGCTTGACTTGTCATCCCGGTAAGTAGAACAATAGCTTCGCACCAATCATTTTTCTTTTCTGCCATGTAGCCAAGGCTTAACGTGCTAATAGCAGAACACAAACATTTCCTTGTGTAGTTTAGAGTCTCTCGGGCTGCAAGGGACAGAAGAGGATTAAAATAACTTAAGCCTAACTAGCAATATGCAATTCAGAACTAAAGTTTTTAATCACATTTTGAGGCACACAAAACTCCACAAGAAATTATTTATCGAAGTTTCCTTTTTTAAATAAAAAATTTCAATTTCAATTTTTTAAAGAATTCAAAAAATAATTTATCAAACTATGCAAGAAATCAACGAAAAAACTAATCAAGGGAATATCGGAAAAAGGGCCAGGCCCTGCTTACTTGCTAGAGGAGTGCATTGAATCCCTAAAGAAAGTTTACGAACTTGGAGATCAGGTACAAAAGAGGGATGCAAATCGAAATCATCAAGAACATACATAACATCTCCATCCACGCGAACACCAACTAAATCAAAGTCCCTTTTGTTGTAAATGCCATATATTGGATATCTCCCTAATATACAAAATTTAATGGAGAAATAATCATCCACAGTTCTGAGAAATTTATTGGGTAAAACAGTTCGAAATCTATCGTCCTTGTTGTAAATGGGGAATCTCTTAAGCAAACCATCTATTTTTTCACAGTAGGACTTGAATGCTAAATTAGTGAAATCAAATGTTTCTACCAAATCTATAAAGCTTGACATTTCGATCAACTCAATTAGGGTTTCACTCAATTAGTACCCGTTATTATTTTGATATTATTTAAGCATTTCATAGAATATATATGGGCCAGGCCCGTCCTTAATTAGTTATCATCCCTTAAACTTTTTAAGCACATTACACTTTGAAGGCACACATAAAAAATTGAAAAACGAAAAAAGGGCCACATTTTGAACATATATGGGCCAGGCCCGTTAACATATTACTATTATTTTCCGTTGACTGTTCACCTGAACTGCGGTATTCAGTAAAATGGCGAATCATAATATTTTTGTAGAAATTTTTTATCGATTATAAAAACTTAAATAATGAACTATAATATTCTTTTTCGATCTAATGAACTATAATTTTTTCAGAAAACTGAATGGTTGAATTTTTTTTGAACATCCAATTGTATTCCGTTAAATGATCTTGACGGACGTAGGTTTTTTTAATATAAAAATGTCAAGAACATTTTCAACGATTATATTTATTTGAATCAAAAAAATTTCTTGTAAAAGTTATAGTTGATTATATATTATCAAGGGTTGTATGAGTAGATATACAGAGTATATAATACATATACTGAATCAGATTTCGAATGATACAGAATTCATCAATGCTTCATGATGGATTGATAGATCATTGCTAATACACACTGTACACCAACTTCTGAAATTCACAAATCCACAAATATAAGATAAAAATATTTAAAATTTCTCATGTATCGCACGTGTTTTTTTGAAGTATTTAAAAATAACTCACTTGCTAGAGGAGTGTACTGAATCCCTAAAGAAAGTTTACGAACTTGGAGATCAGGTACAAAAGAGGGATGCAAATCGAAATCATCAAGAACATACATAACATCTCCATCCACACAAACACCAACTAAATCAAAGTCCCTTTTGTTGTAAATGCCATATATTGGATATCTCCCTAATATACAAAATTTAATGGAGAAATAATCATCCACAATTCTGAGAAATTTATTGGATAAAACAGTTCGAAATCTATCGTCCTAGTTGTAAATGGGGAATCTCTTAAGCAAACCATCTATTTTTTTCACGGTAGGACTTGAATGCTAAATTAGTGAAATCAAATGTTTCTACCAAATCTATAAAGCTTGACATTTCGATCAACTCAATTAGAGTTTCACTCAATTAGTACAGTAAGTGCGCCTATATTCATAGAACATATATGGGGCCAGGCCCGTTATTATTTTAATATTATTTAAGCATTTTATAGAACATATATGGGCCAGGCCCGTCCTTAATTAGTTATCCTCACTTAGAGCATCTCCAATGGAACAAAACCCTTAGCAATCTATCTATCTATTACTATATATTATAAGACAACATAGGGGTAAAAAGTTCCAGAAAATTATCAGTAAAATTACTCCTTTAACCTTATTTTACTGATAATTACATAAGGGTACAGCCACCTTTTATTACATGTATGATGTACCAATGCTGTCCATCGATCTTTGTCGGATCTATCTCCCGTCGGAGCAGATACCTATACCTAAAATTTGTGATGGTTTGTTAGATTTACCCCCCAAATATATTCTTTGATTTGTGTTTACTGTCCGCGCTTGTGTTGTGTTCATTGTGGCCCGAGGCTTAGAGTTGGAAGAGGCGATTGATGTACGTGTGATTACATCATTTGAGAATTGAGATCATGTGTATAATATAGCTTTGCGATTGTTCATTGGTATGTTTTGTTTACCCTAATTATCATCTGTTATTGCAGTGTGTGTTCTTTTGTTTCTATGGTCCTAATTCCTTATCTGTTGGTCTGGTGTGATGTCTGGGTTCTGGTTGAAGTCCCGGATCACATCTGTTGGGACACGCTGCAATATTGTCTATTAGTATTTTGCAAGCAACTTCTTATTACAAAGAATAAAAAGTAATATGAACAAACTTTAATATGGTATTAAAAAAATAAACTAAGAACCTTTTGAAAATTTTGATTTCTAATGTACATTAAGGCTTAAGCAAAGAAATGATGCTTACCAAGTTGCTTGTTCGTTCAAAAGTACCACTCTTTTAAAATTTATGTAAAAATTAGATATAATTATGTTACTGTCGAAGATCGAATACATATATATTCCAGTGCCTAATGATTTGTTCTGCCGGTTTTACCCGAGTTCTTTCAAGTGGAAGCTTTTGCAAAACTCAGCAGTGCCATAGGAAAGGTAATTTTCAGTGGTTTAAGAGTCTGTGCATAGAAACTTTGTGATATCTAGAAATGATGTACGTTTTTAACTTCATAAAGGTTTATATAAATATTTAATGTTCAAGACGTATGGATACTCCTTTAAAGTTTAAAGTATTATATTTAATGTGCAATTGCAAGTGCCTCACCTTATCTTTTAGCTTCTAGGTCTATGCTATATATCTTTTTTGAGCTTTTGTGTTAATGCAGGTGATTGAAGCTCAAGCTGACATGCCTATTGATGGAGTTGTAACATTATACTCTTCTCTGCTGACATTTACTCTTCATGTCCACCATGACCGTCTTGACTATGTCCACCATGACCGTCTTGCCTTCAGAATATATTAATATCAGATCATGATAGTTTTTGCGCAACCTTCTGAATCTATCTGTTTAGGATTTAGATTTTAGTTCATGGGTCAGCTGCAAGAGATATGCCTTCGTGCATACTCATCGTCATAAATTCATTGTTTGGAGAAATGTCGGAGATCTTAGCTATACAACCTTTAGTATTGTCTTCTATCACTCATGAATAAGATCTACTCAACATTTTTTTACCAGACATATTTTGTCTTGAATAGATATAGCAGTTTCGTATAATCAAATAATCCACTTAAAAAAATTGCAGACCTTTATTTACAAGTATACAACATACACGTTCTTTGTCTATATGTGGCATGAAGCCACCTTTTCAAATGACCGTTCTTTTCGTACAGAAAGGTTGTGAAGCTTTTGTTAAGATGCTTACAAATTTCATTTCCGAGCATCTCATATCAATCCTTTGTTAAGTTTTTTTTAGTTACTCTTAGTTCAATATCCCCCCCTCCCCAATTCTGGCTGTAAACTAAGAACAGAAGAAAAGATATACAACTGAATCGCAACTTTACTTAGTGATTACAATGTTGTAATTTCAATCTCATATTTATAGAAAAACCTGTGTTTAAACTCTAACATGTGACTTGCAAGGAGTCATGACATGTTGACCTGGAAGATATAGTATTTCGAAATCAATTGCTCACCCATGGTTGAGACATTAGCACAAGAAGTGCATCTTTTATATAATATTCAGGGATGAGTCAAACCTGATTAGGAAGAACTGCATATTAATTGCTTGAACAATCATTTAGTGGATCATAGTAGCTTCAACAATTTTAGTAGATTTGGCTTTTGTCTTGGTTAAGTCCTCTGATCTCATAATCGGATTCCCCAGTCTGTTTCATAGTGGATGACTCAGAACCAGAAGGTTCAGTATGGCAAGAATCTGAGCACGAGTCCATGCCTCTGTTCCCCCTCCTAAATAATCTACTTCTTTACACAGTAGCCTTTGTAATTTATATAAATATATATATTAACTTTATTTGGATTGCTGAACTCATTAGATTTTTCTAAATGGTGCATGTGTAGGTAAACTTTCCATCGTTGGAAAGCTTGGAGATAGTAAAGCCACAAAACAGATCGTTGCTCTACTAAGTGCTCCTTTGGAGAAATATAATGATATAGACACGACATTAAAACTTACTAACTACCCCCGTGTATTAGAGTTCCTAGACCAAGGAATTAATAAAGTGATGGCTAATGTTATCATTCAAACTATCATGAAAAACAAGACTTGCATCTCCACTGCAGACAAGGTCAGTTTCTTACAGTACGTCCATTCTCTTAAGTTTGCTTTTGTATAACAGGTTCTGTGTTTCTGTAGGTTGAAGCACTTTTTGAACTAATCAAAGGACTTATTGAGGATTTGGATGGAAATTTTGACGAGGTGATGACTAAGTATCATTTGTTAGTTTATTAATTATTCTGCCTAATGGAAGTCAGAACTTCTGATTTTGCTTGCAGAGTTGAGATATTCCATTTAACCTATATGTTAATCCATCATGATCATGTGTGTTGGTTGAAAGTAAGTATGTCTTATGAACTTTTCCTCCCATACTCAGGTTGATGATGAAGATTTTAATGAGGAACAGAATGTTGTTGCACGCCTTATCCAGATGCTATATAATGATGATCCAAAAGAGATGTTAAAGGTAACACTAATATTTTGTACATGAGAAGAACTTTATGGAGTTGAGATTCATTTTATGTGCAGACTCCTCGCAGTGACTCCTAGGTCATTTCTTAAAATAAAATTAATATCAGAACATACTTTATTCGATGGGGAACCAAGAAACTCAATTTGATTATAAATTCTACAATGTGAAGACGCCAGTTCAAAATTCCGTAGTGTACCTTTATACATATTCTGCACCACATGAAACTCATTGACTTGACTCTTGAGAACAATGGGTTTTTTCCAAAATAAATAAATAGCCGGATCTATTTTATGAAATAAAGCTACATTGTCCTTTATAAAGGACTTGTATCACAATTTATTTAGTTTCTTCCTTACCTGGTAGACCACATTCCGTGAACAAATTGTCTTATAAGTTCTTTCTTGAAGTCCTCCCACGTTTCTTTTTTGCATAGACCCTTTTGCAGGTTGGTATGGTTTCTATGCCAAAATTTAAACACATGGATTCTCCCTTTGAAGGAGCTGAGAGTGTTTGCTAGTGACTGTAATTAAATTCATTTTTGTTTAGTTTCATATTTTCATATCAGGTGTCTATCCTAAGAATTTCAGTATGCTTTTTCTGGCATGTTTTCTGTCCTGGATAATTAACTCCTATGGCTTCTTAAGTTTTAGCAAATAGCCTGAACTTACTCCACTTTATGGTGTTCGCATCAGTTGCGTATCTCAGTTGTCACTATATTATCAATCCTTTTTTGGCTATGAGAAGTTTCTTTATTTTACTGTAATTTTATTGTTTTCCGTGATCTAATTTTCTTATCCTATAAAACCTACCTCTATGTTCTGAAGTACAATTAATATGCATGTTAGAAGTCAGATGACTTGTTGCAAATTCTGCTTTCAGTGTAATGATTTTGGCGTTTCACCTCTTTCTATTTTGAGTTTCAGATCAGATGTACTGTGAAAAAGCATATTATGTTAGGAGGAATGAAGAGGCTTCCTTTTACTGTCCCTCCCCTTATTTTTAGTTCTCTCAAGGTAAGATTGTTAAGACCTTTCTGTACTTCTGCCTTGTGATTGTTTTTACCTAAATTTTTGTCGTAAACAAAGTTATGGATTACGAATGCACAACAGCGAATAAAATCAACTGTTACTCAGTATTAATTAGAGGGTCTCGAGTGTCTCATTTGCTAAATATAAACAATTTTGATCGGCCCTACTTAAAACTACTTGTATAGTTGTGTTAAGACTTAGTTTATTGAAGCTCAGCAAAGTCTATAAAACTTGTGCTGAGCTCATTCATGATGTGTCAGCTATGGATGTTAATTGTTATAATAAATTGAATCTGGAATGAAATGCTATAGGCTGTTATTTGACCTACTTTCAGCATTTAGTAGATTAGGTGTCACCTATTACATTTTTTTGAATATTGGAAGGTATATCCTTATATACATAGATAGATTGATAAAATTGACAAATAGATAGATTGATAGAGATAGATGGATAGAAGCAGGATTTAAGTGTTGTGATATCTGTTTGTTCCTTAATTCCTGCAGCGATGCAGATACAGTTTCAGATGCCGTAGAGTTTGTACTTCAGAATTTTACAGAAATGAACAAACTTTGGGTCCGTATGCAACATCAGGTTAGTTGGAATGGTAGTTATGCTATATGCTTTCTGACTTAGACATGCACTTGGTCACAATGACTGCGCCAGGTACCAAAAAATCGCCAAAGCATTCTTTGTGGTCATACACATGTTGTTGTGATTGTCAATCATTCTTTCTCTTTGCTGATCATATTTGAGGCTTGCGTTTGACCTCTATGGTCTACAGGGACCTGCCCGGGAGAAGGAGAGAAGAGAGAAGGAAAGAAGCGAGCTTCGTGATCTTGTAATTATCAGTAATCTTGGACCTTGTGGTGTTTATTTTGCTTGAAATCAGCTTAGAATTGATTCCAGTATACCAATTATTAGAGGCTATTTTTATGTTCCATGTTGATCAAGTAGGAAAGAATTTGCATGTTCTCGGTGAAATTGAAGGCGTTGACCTTGATTTGTGTAGAGATACCGTGCTTCCAAGAATCTTGGAGCAGGCAAGTGCTGTTTATCTAATATTTCTGTATGTAGAAGGTGTACAATATATGAGGTTGCTCTTGGAATATAGATTGATGATCTTGTATGACAAAGTGTCTCCATGTATATTTTAAATTCTTGAAATAAAAAATCAGATATGGTTTTAAGAAATATGTAAATTTTAGTTATCAAATCATACATAATTAATAATTGCATCACATTAGTTTTAGGTATGTAAATATTTAAATATATAAGTTATATTAGGGGGGATTTTGGTCAACCAACTATTTAAACTATAAACGATTTAAATATATAATTGATATAAAAACATAAATATTTAAATATATACGAAAAATAATTGAAATTATGTTAAAAATATGAGAACCCTAAAAATATGATCTATGGTTTATATAAACAAATAACATAATTAACATTCAAATTAAATAAAAAAATATAAAATTTTAAATCATGAATATCATAAAACTACAATAATTATTTATATGATCAATATGAATATAACTCGACTGTAAAGTATAGTACATATGAATTTTTATATAATATGACAAATTGATCAATATATATATATAATGGATGAGTTATAACATATACTTAGATCAGTATACACATACAACAAAATAAAAAAAAAACTGATTTTAGATTTCATATACATGCACGGATCATTAACGTCGTTTTATCATATTTAACATCGACTGGAATATTTAGAAAATTTTAAAATTGAGTTAAAAAATAGTACAAAATATAATATAAAAAATTATTTTGCAAAATTACAAAATTACTATCAAAAGTTTTGTACTTTACTATCAAAATTACAAAATTACGATACGCAGATATCTCGGACGATATCTTGCCGAAACGGACGAGATATCGGTTCTCCTTCATCTCGTCCAGACGAGATAGACAGCCAGAGCGAAATGACGAAATATCGTCGATATATCGACGATTTAATAACTATGATCAAAACATTAGATAAATTGAAATTTTATCATTTATCATATTTTTAATTACAAAATTATTTGAATATATATACAATTTTGTACAAAAAATTAGTTCAATGCCCGTGCCTTGCACGGGCTTTTAGTGTCCCTTATTGGTTGGTTAATCAAACACCATCAACTACTACTATCTATGTCTACCTTAGAGGCTATCAATTAGGATATCTCAGAACGACCTTTGAGCCTTGAGGATCGATAAAGCTTTTTAAAATTCTTAACACTTCATTAATTTTCTTAGTAACGCTAAGCATATTTCTGGCACTAAGTATAAGGCGCCTACCATATTAAAGCTATGACATTACCAGTTTCTCTTGACTCGATTTTCCTCAACGAAGATTTACCCATAGAAAAAAAATTAATAAGCTTTTCTATACCACAATATTCTTGACAAAAGCACACCATAATCCTATATGATTAAGCTCAGTTAATTGATAGAGAAAGAGAGTGAAGTGGGCAAGAATGTCATGGGAGAAGCTTTTAAAAATTTTGTCTGATAGAAAACCCTTTATTTCTCTGATGGAAATGAAGCCTCAGTCTCTCCTTTGTTCCTCTTTTTATATGGGAGATTAAAATATTGTAAACTTAAAGTGTAAAAATGTGCATGTGGATTAGAGATGCCTTGTTAGAGAGGTAGTAAAATGCAATGTAGGAAAATAGAAGCATAGTGGAAAAAACTTTTGTCTTTTGACAACGAAATTGGGAAAGGGATGAGATAGCGTCATTTAGACTAATTATGAACAAGTAGTTTAAAGTGTATATCTTCCCTGAAATGCATGAAGTTTTATTTTGTTCTACTGTACATGTAGAACATATATAGTGCTGGTCTTATATGCTTATGCAATTCACTGATGCATAGGATCATAGCAGAGTTATGTAGTTTTACAACATATGCAGTGTCAATAAAATGGAGTGATTCTAAAATTCTAAAATGTGATTTGTTTAGTTGTTTATATATGGATAGTGCAAAGTCTATATAATTGATTCTGTGCGTTATTATTTAGCAATGAACTTAAACCTTAAACTACAAAACAAAAATGGATAAAAAAAATTCCTAGAGCTATTGAAACAATATTTCACTAAATAAAATCCAAAAAGCCTAACTTTGCGCACTTAGTGCCGACAAATGCGGCAACATACAATAATTAGGATAGTTGGAGGAATTAAGGGAATAAGTTGGGCAGAAAATGTTAGAAATTTTTTAGCTTAATATGTCCACAGAAATTGTAAGTAAGTCGTTTCTCTCATTTGAAAAATGATATGGTACATATTTGGGACTTTTTAAAACTAAGCCTTATAAGTTAATATAAACCAGTAATATATTCAACGAATACAGATAGTTGTAGTAACGTTTGCGATTGTTTTTAAGTTTTTATTGTGGTCAACAAAGTATGTGCATTATGTAATTACTAATTCAGGTACAAACAACCCATTCTGAGGGCCAAACAGGCATAACAAATATGAATTAAACGTATATGTTGCCATCATTGTGTATGTATGGTCTGTCAATTGCTCAATTCCTGGTGTGGTATTTCAATGCAATGCTCGATTTCAGGGCTGCAAGTCCAGGTGTCGAGTGCCCTGCCTTTCTTCAATTGAGCAGACGCCAAAGAAGTGGGGGAGACCATAATATTTCTCACCAAAGAATTGGTGGAAGAGCAAAGGCTTTTGAAGCATCTCTTTAAAAATACTCGCCAAAATTTGTTAGGTATAACTTGTCGGTGATGTAATTTTAACTTTGTACTAGATATTTTGCTTTCACACTCAGCATAACCCCCTTTATTTGATAATCTCAACTCTGGAGGCTCCTTGGCAGAAGGCAGCTAAACTGGTAAATACCTTTAGTCCGAATACACTTTTGAGTTTTGACTATGTAATAAACATCCCCCGCTTCAATTTTCATCCCACAAATATTTTGGCCTTCAAAGGAAGATACTTTCACCAAGCGTGTTGCGTGCGATTATAATGATTTTTTGAGACTTGTATGACAATCAAGGCTAAAACAACTATCTGGTTGAACTAATTAGACTTTTGAATGAAATGTGCTATATCTAAATATATTAAAAGATAAATCCTCATGCTAAAAAAGGAATCATTATGTGAAACAAACTTTAGGGATATATGTATTATAATATTATGCGTTGCCTATTTGGTTTTCTTAGCCTAAAAAAATATATGGAATCCAAAAATCTAATACCGGCATCTATTACTATTGGTAGTACCACTTTTGGGATTATGATTAAAATTGCTGCCTTAATGGTCATTCATGAAAGTTATGTCTCACTTCCAAGTGACGGAAGGACAAGAAACACTTTAGCACTCAATATATCAAACTCACAATTGACGATTAATTAAGTTTTAGGGATAAGAGTTTGTTTTCTTAATACATTTTTATAAAGAATCAGTTTGTAAAAACTTGGTGCCTCCTTTAAAATTTACTTATGATAGTGCTTTGACGTGAAGTAGGAGATCCGGTCCACGAGGAGGACAGAGTTTTTTTTTTGCTAATTAAGGAGGAGGACAAAGTTTTTTTTTGGATGAGAATCTTGGAACTGCTGGGGGATCAAAATCCACAGGTATATACACTATCAGTCAGCTCTACTATTTTAGGATTTTGTCATTGCCCCAACTTGCATAGATTATCTAAGTGGACCTACAAACGTAGTTCTTATAACTTTCAGGCAAAAATATTTGTAGAAACAGTTACATATATTATAGCATGGAGTTTACTGGTTTTGACATAGATTTCCTGTCATCCTTGTCCACCATGTCATACAGTTTGCCAAATTATGTGTGGATTGTTGCATTGAATGTCAGTTTAATTACTTTTATATACCTATTTATTTGAACAAAAAAATCATTTATTTTAGTACTTTTCTAGAGCGATTTTATCCTTCATATTTGTGATATTTGCAATCTCAATGGTCTTTTACCCGTGCACACTCCACCCTCTACAGGCAGTATGCCCATTTTAGATTAATTTTGGGTGATAGGTGTAGAGTTGATGAATGTAGTCATAAATAATGATGGAATAACAACAGTTTTTCTAATACTTTTTATTACCTTCATAGAAAATATTTTTGAATGTGTTGATAGAACTTAATAGACGATTTTGAAGAACTTAAATAGTGAATATGTAATATACATATTTGTTTACATCACATTGAACATCAAACACGTGAGGGCAGTCACAAGAACGGCCTTTAGACAACACCAAACACAACAAATATAAATGGCTAATTAACAATAATTTTTTAATAGCAATGCAACAAATATTGCTTTATGAATTTGAACCTCAACTTTAGGCTAAAAAATTGTTACTAAATCTTTCATACTTTTAGGTTTTTGTTTGTATTTAAATTTTTAAATTTGTTTTTTGAAATTTGACATGCAGTAAATATTAAATGGATAATAGTGACTTTTAGTGTCCACACAGGAGGTCTAATCAGCTCCGTGTAGTGTATGGTTTTGAGTATTAAACATTTTGGATCTGAAAAATCTTAAAATCATGTCATCGGTAATGGACGTAACTATGTAGTTTCTAATAGGCATATGGGTTTTTAAATAAAGTGGATGCAGAACAGTAGAAGGTTTTTCTACAACGGCTCAATACTTGTGATATTCTTCGGATTGAAATAGGAGATTTGCTTCATGCGGAGGGCGCAACCTCCGTCTTGGATGAAATCAGTGGAAATGGTGTTCCGGATGACAATCTTGGAAGTTCTGACGATAGGGAAGCAAATTTCGAAGGTACATGCTTTAATAGACCCCATTCCTTTACAATTTTGTCAACCCCCTACTCTATGATCTATATTCACAGAGGTATCATGCTAAATAAAATTGATTGGAAAGGAATTGGAGTTAAATAAGTTTTTGCACATTCGTAGAGGAGATTATACGCTTAAGATTCTAGACTAAATAATCATTGAAATATAAAGAAGTAGAGATTTTAAAAAAAAGTATGAAGGCAGAACTTACTTTATTTACTTCCAATGATATGTAATGCTGCTTCATGCTTGGATAAAAACGAAACTTACTCAGTTATAATACCACTCAAAGTGGTGTCTGAGGAGGGTAGATATACGCAGACCATGCCCCTATACAATAAGGAGGCTGTTTCCGAAGGACCCCCGGCCAAATACAAATACAAATACAAATACAAAGAAAGGAAACTAATACAAACTAAACTCACACACACCCAGGGGTCGAACCCTTGACCTCCTACAAAGGAGACAAGGGTTCAACCCACTGCACCAACATATTGTTGGCCTGCTTTATGCTTGGATGTTTTATCTAAATATTTATGTAATATTTAGAGAACTTGGTAATAAGGTAAATGGTTATTTTCAAGTGGGCTAAAACAAGAGCAAGATTGAGCTAATTGTCAACAAGTATAATTGCTCTTACTTATTAATTAAATAGTAAACACAGTGAATGGAACAGCCTACATGGCTACCTCGGAAAAAAACCCCTGTTATATGGCCTACCCCCTCCCAAGTGTTTTTTTTTCCTAAATGAGTGCTTTCTCCTTATCGAGAATCAGATCACAATATTCTTGTGTTGTGGATAATGCATCATACAAGCTGCCAATTCTGATTGGATCCTAAATTGTTGCAATGCATGCATATATTTTCTACGGATAATAACAGTCAATATAGTCACCCCAAATATAGAACATTGGTGTAAAAATAATACCTTTCTACATTTTTGGCATAGCTTGAATGTCAGCTTCAATATGATTATGCCCATGCATGCTTTATGTAACCTGTTTATGTGTTGACATGTCCAAATACTTGACTACCCAGGATCATGTCGTCTGCATAAGAGGATTGACCTGAAGAAGAGGAGTTTCCATGAGTTGCCGAATTAGTTTATTTTTTAGATTTGGATTTGTGCCCTCACGCTTAAGTGCCAACCTCATTCGCCTTCGTTTTTTATTCTGCTCTAATTTTAATTTATTTCTTTTCTTTTTGTTCCTGCAGTTGAGAACAATTGGATATTGGATTTGGGCAGCCACGATCAAACTTGTGCATGTTGTGGGGCTAGGGTTTGGGCTGCTGAATTTACTGGAAGACATGTGGGCAATGCACCAAGGGGACATTCAATTTGTTGCGGAAGAGGGAAGATTCAGCTAGCTTTGTACTAATTAGAAATCCAGGAACCAGACAGTAACGAAACCTTCCAATTGCAATCTTCCTGCAGCAAAAACGTCTGAATTTAAAAACAGGCCCGTGCCTTGCACGGGCTGTCATGCTAGTATTATCTTAGATGACATATTAGGTGGCATGAAATAGAGATTATGTAAAAAAAATATACTCCAATGCATAATTACCCTTAGCAAAAATTATAGACAAGCATACTTGGTTGGCTATATTTGTTGAACCAACTTAAACCCTTAGCAAAAATATACACAATTTCATTATAGTTATGTCCATTGGAGTTTTATTTGACACCCTTATGCAGGGGCGGGGCAAACAAATTTGGGGCCATGTGCGAGATCTTAAAATTTGGCCCTTTATATATTGTTACTCGCAATATTTTCCACCATTTTTTTTTATAGAGGCAAAAAAAAAATTATGAAGTAGTTTGAATATTTTTTTGTCAAAATTTCTTTACATATATATATATATATATATATATATATATATATATATATATATATATAAGGAGAAAAAAATTTGAGGCCCTATATTTTTGGGGGCCCTGTGCGGTCGCTCATCCCGCGCACCCCAGCCCCGCCCCTGCCCTTATGTAAAAATTTAAATATTTCCTAATTTAAAATTTTTTAGCCAACCGTTATACGTATTACCCTTGGAGATGCTCTTATAACTTTTTAAGCACATTACATTTCGAAGGCACACATAAAAAATTCAAAACCGAAAAAAGGGGCACATTTTGAACATATATGGGCCAGGCCCGTTAACATATTACTATTCTTTTCCCTTGACTGTTCACCTGAACTGCGGTATTTCAGTAAAATGGAGTAGGGCTGTTAAAAAATTTCGAAAAATCCGATATCCGTCCGAAATATCTGTATTCGTATCCGAAAAAAATGGATATTATTCGTATCCAAAATGTTATGCCCAGAAGTAGACTCGCTGGTTTTCTGGATCTCGCCTTCGGATATCGCCCATGGGCTTATTGGAGGGATCTCCCCCTTTGAGGAAGATAGGCCCAATATCCTCATAACTCGCCCTCACAATAGCAAGATGATGGATATTTAAATATTATGGACTGGATTAGGTCCTTGGATTAAGCTACGAGTTATTGAGATCTCGCCTCTGTGAGAGGATCTCGCCCTAATGTTAAGAATCGCCCTTTCTTAGTTCTCTGGACTGCCATATTTAAACTATTTTATCTCCGTGATCTAAAGATGGGCATTGACCCCGATATTCTCGGGTCAATAGCTTAATCGTTACGCTCCCAGAAAATAGTTGGGCTTTTAGGTCCATTCTGATACTATCAAAAGGCGGTGGAAACGATCCAATGGGCTTCTTAAAAACGGAAATCTAGCCCATTACGATAACTTGTTCTCCAAGAACTACGTTTGGCTTGATCCCTATAAATAGAGGGTACGTAGGCACATTGTATGGTACGATGCAAACCCTTGCGAAAAAGAGAAAATACAATATTCGATCTAAATTGCAATAATCACACCATACGATCTCAGCCATCCTTAAATCTAAAACCCTAACCCTAAATGTCCTACACCGTTCGCTGCCATCAACCACCACCATTATTCCAGCAACCTTCCCCAATTTGTTTTCCCAAATTCCTCCGTTAACAAGTGGCGCTAGAAGGAAGGGCTTTGATATCTTAGGAGGAAGGATGTCACAATCAAACCAAAATCGTGCTGATGGCCATCGGACAGAGGAAAATAGGACCAGAGAGAATCTGCCCCCGCCTCCACCAAGAAGTTCTGCCACAAGGAACTCAGCGTCGAGGAACCCTAATCAATCGCACCTGGGGGGTTCACGCCGAAGGTCTGTTACACCTAGGATTCCTGGTGGACGATCTGCTCCGCAGATAGGAGGAAATCCCCCTATTTTGATGAGTAATACTGAACTTTTCGACCAGATCACTTATATGGGAAACACGATTACACGGATGGGTGCGAGGATGGACGCGATGGAGAGAGAAAGACCGATTGAAATTGGCATTAAATCTTCTCTCTCCATACCCAAGGTTATAATAGTTCGGAGTTTGGACCGTTGCGTGGAAACTGCTTTCGTGATTAGAGCGGCGCCCTCCGTTAGGCCTTTCTCGCTCTAGCACCCTCTGGTTACCAACTCAAGCTTCTTCCCCTTGATGACCTCGTCCCCTGACAGTGCTTTCATCCTGCAGTCGTGCTTGACTCGAGTGCTGGGGCACATCTCTGTCTGGCGGAAACTCAACGTATGGTTCTCCATAAGTTAAAGCCCTGGGAGTAATAGCCCGGAACCTTGGATCAGTCCTTGTTTCTCCAGTAATCTGAACATCTCTTTCGAATGGGACCTCCCTGTGAGAGTTATACTGACGGTGCATAGGATTCTCCCTATCAACATGTTGATCTCCCCCTGGTGTTCGATAGCTTCTTCCGTCCTTAAGGTAAGTTACCCTTGGATTATCTCTCCTTTCCTCCAGAGAGCGATGCCCACCATGATTCAAGCGAGACCCCTCAAACAACATAGAGAAGTCGGAGGGGACCTTTGGAATCTAATCTGGAGAGGGATTTGATGGCTGCTCGTGGATATGATTTGCCTCGTTGGGAGAACTCTACTGTTGGGGATCGATATAGGTTTGAAGAGATAATGAACCAGCAAAGGCGAGAGGAAGCACCTCGTAGGATACCCGGGTTTGAAGATTTAGATTTGAATGCTTTACGCAGGCTGCTGGCGCAGTCAGAGGGGCAGTCGGGAGTTATGTTTGAACCAGCCCCATCGCCTTTCTCATTGGCAGTACGTGAGGCGCCTCTTCCTCCATCCTTTCGGGGAGTTGGAGATTTAATGTTTACAGGAAGTTCTGACCCAGCTGAATATATCACGAGGTTCAACACTGAAATGGAGCTTTACCAAGTGGAAGACTTAACGAAGTGCAGACTGTTAGCTTCAACTCTGCGGGGAAATGCTCACCAATGGTTTCAAAAGTTGGGACCGGCCTCCATCACCTCTTGGGATCAGATGCGGAGGATGTTTTTTATTCAATTTCAATCGTCTATCGTTTACGCTCCGCCTGTCACTACTTTGGCCAATATAAAGCAGAGAGAGGGGGAGACTCTTCAATCTTATTTTAGACGGTTCAACTCAGAGGTCCCAAATGTCCGAGGGGCTTCAGACGAAACCATCAAAAATATCCTCATAGCCGGAGTAAGGGTGAATTCAGACTTCTGGAAGGAACTTCAACGGAAAGAGCCTCCTACACTTAGAGATCTTTACGCACAAGCTGAACCCTTTAAAAGGGAGGAAGAGGCTCTGAAAAGGAGTGATTACCCCGAAACCAGTCGCAGGGGCAAGCGGAAGGAAAGGTCTCCGAGTCCGAAGGGGGATGGATGGAAAAATGTTAGAGGGGATGTTAATATCATAGATACCTGGAAGACAGACCGTTCGAGATCCACTAGTCCGATGCCACGGTACCCGCCGCCACCTCTGTGTTCTCAGAAAAATCAGGGTTACTCTCAAACCAGTATTTATACGCCTTTGGTAGCATCTATTGATCATATCTATGAGGTGACTAAGAAGGAAGGACTGTATAAGCCGCCACTTCCACTTTCGAATAATGCACAAAGAGATAGGAAGAGGTATTGCAGTTATCATGAGTCTCATGGCCACGATACTTTTCAATGTCGGCAGTTGAGGGAAGAGATTGAGCTTCTGATTAGGAATGGGAAGTTGACAGATTGGGTCAGGAAAAGTAAGGGGGACATTCCTCCCAGAGAGGATGGTAGGAAAAAGGATTTCAAAGATGGGGATAAACCGGGTCAGCAAGAGAGTGCATCGTTCGTGAAAGAGGCAAGTATTCATACTATTTTTGGTGGACCTCAAGTTGGTGGAAATGGAAGGAATGCTATGGAGAGGTATGTTCGTGAAGCAAGAAATCCACCTTTGACGAATGTCAATCACTTGTCCGAAAGGCCCCCTAAGCTGTTCAAAGGGGGGCACACACAGATAATATTTTCAGAAGAGGATGCGAAGTGGGTTCATCACCCACATAGTGACGCCTTAGTGGTTAATGTAAGAATCGGTTCGAGGAGTGTTCATCGGGTGTTTATTGATAATGGGAGCTCAGTAAACATCCTTTATTATGGACTTATTAGAAGATGGGACTCCTTGATAAAGAAATGATTCAGGGGACGACTCATATATATGGCTTTACAGGAGATTCAGTTCGGGTCAAGGGCACAGTGAAGTTGCCTCTCACTTTGGGGGAAGATCCTTACTCAGCCACTCAAGTATTCGAATTCTTGGTAGTCGATCAACCCATGCTATAATGCATTGCTTGGGAGGCCGGTCCTGAAGGAGATGAGGGTAGTAACATCAATTTACCATCTGGCTATGAAGTTTCCCACTCCTCTGGGGGTTGGGTGTGTAAAGGGATGTCAATACGATTCCAGGGACTGTTACAACAAAATGATGAAGTCATCGTCAAAAGGAAAGCAAGGGAAAGAAAAGCAAGGGGACGAGATGCTGGACTTCAAGGAGGAAAACACTCAGGAAACTTTGAAATCATTTGGACCAAAGGCAGTTACCAATATGGTCTATACGGTGGAGTTCCCCGGAGATGATGACTTGGCAAGTTATGAAGCGTTAGTCAGGAAGAGTACCCTGCTCTTTCTGTTGGAGGCGCCGCCCACTTTGGGGGAGACTGTGGAAGTTACAGTGGAAGATATGGCAAAAAACACGGAAGACGGGATTGCATTTGGGGAAGAGATCATAACTGACAGTACGAGGTATGGGGTGTTGATGATTGAGGCTCCCCCTTTGGTCAATCAGAATCAGTTTCAGGAAGGGATTGTCGAAGATGTTACTGATGAAGAAGAGGAGCAGAGAAGTCTTAGAGCCAAAAAGGGTAAATTTGTGATGGATTGTGGAGATGTGCCAATAGTCAGGTTTCCAGAGGAGTCAACGGCAGGGGAGGATCATTAATTGTGTAGGGGCGAAGTTATCTCCATCCAAGAGGTGGGCGAGTCCAGTGGAACGAAGGAAGTCGAGTTTGATCTGGATCCCAGATTGCCTGAGCCGAATAAACAGATGGGACCAGCAGAAGATACCGTGTCCATTCTTGTAGATGAGTCAGATTTGTCTAAAGTATTATACGTTGGGGCGAGATTGGAGCCAGGCTTGAGGGCTAGATTGGTCACTTTCTTAAGGAGTAATCTGGATGTTTTTGCTTGGAGTCATGCAGATATGGTGGGGATAGATCCTGAAGTAATGTGTCATCATCTTAATATCGATCCATCAAGGAAGAGAATTCGACAAAAAAGACGGGCAGTTATCGGCGAGCGAGCCATTGCTTTAAAGGAAGAGGTTGATCGATTGTTGAACGTTGGATTAGTTAAGGAATCCTTTTATCCCGAATGGCTGGCAAATCCAGTCTTGGTAAAAAAGTCAAACGGAAAATGGAGAGTTTGTGTTGATTATACTGATTTGAACAAGGCCTGCAAGAAGGACAGCTTTCCCTTACCTAGGATCGATCAGCTGGTGGATGCAACTGCTGGGCACGCTCTTCTTAGCTTCATGGACGCTTATTCTGGGTATAATCAAATCCCCATGTACGGGCCTGATCAAGAAAATACCTCCTTTATCACTGATCGGTGGTTGTACTGCTATATTGGGATGCCATTTGGGTTGATCAATACAGGGGCGACTTATCAGAGGCTAGTTAATATGATGTTTAGGGATCAGATTGGGAAGACCATGGAAGTTTATGTAGATGACATGCTTGTGAAGTCCAAGGAAGCAGGGGATCATATCCAACATTTGGATGAGATGTTCCAGATTCTTAGGAAATTCCGTATGAAGCTAAACCCTCGGAAGTGTGTATTCGGGGTGGAATCCGGAAAGTTTTTGGGTTTCATGGTAAATCATAGGGGGATAGCGGCGAACCTAGTTAAAATACAGGCTCTTCTTGATATGAGGTCTCCACGGACTGTGAAGGAGGTGCAAAGCTTGACAAGGAGAGTTGCTGCTCTGAACCGCTTCGTCTCTAAGTCCTCTGATAAGTGCAATGAATTTTTTAGAATTATCAAAGGTGTTGGGAAAAATTTTGAGTGGACACCAGAGTGCGAGGATGCTTTTCAGGCGTTGAAAAATCATTTGGGGTCTCCCCCACTTCTGTCCAAGCCACGTGAGGGCGAGATCCGAATTCTATATCTTGCTGTTTCGGAGTACTCTGTTAGTGGGGTTCTTGTTCGTGAGGAGAACGAAGTCCAGTATCCTATATATTATGTCAGCAAGAGGTTGTTGGATGCAGAAAAAGAGGTATTCAAATATGGAGAAATTAGTATATGCCTTGATCCTGGCTTCAAGGAAGTTGCGACCTTACTTCCAATCACATAAGGTGGAGGTCCGAACGGCGTATCCCTTAAGGCAGGTCTTACATAAGCCGGAGACTTCTGGTCTGATGATGAAATGGGCTATGGAATTGGGACAGTTTGATGTGGAGTATAAACCCAGAATTGCTATCAAAGGGCAAGCTCTTGCGGATTTCGTTTTGGAATTTCCCTTAGAGCAGGATGACGATGCAATGGCTGTTGTACCCAGTCCTCTACCGGAGGTAATTGAGGAACCTTCTACTCCAGTACCGTGGTGGACCTTATATGTGGATGGTGCATCGAATAATGAAGGCGCTGGGGCAGGAATTGTGTTAGTTAGTCCGGAGGGGCATCATTTGAGAAGTGCGATTCATTTTGCTTTTCATGCTACCAATAATGACGTCGAGTATGAGGCTTTGATTTCGGGTTTAAAGCTAGCTCTCGAGATGAAGGTGAAAAACATAAATATCATGAGTGATTCTATGCTGGTTGTGTACCAGGTCAATGGGGGGTTCCAAGCTCGGGGACCTCGAACTGAGTTATACATGAGGTGTACGCAGAGGTTGATGGGTCTTTTCCGGGAGGCCAGGTTGGAACAGCTTCAAAGAGATAGTAATGAGGAGGCTGATGCTTTGGCTAAGTTAGGGTCTCAGAGGGAGGCTACTCTTTTAGAGGTCATTCCCTTGGAAATCCAGAAGCAACCTAGTGTTCCAGAGACGGAGTTGATGCAGGTTAACATTCCTATGCAAGATACTTGGATGACCCCGATCTAGAAATATTTGAAGGAGGGGATTCAACCAGATGACAGAATTGAGGCTAGAAGGCTCAGGTATAAAGCAGCCCGTTATGTGGATTTTGGGGGCTCTCTTTACAAGCGAGGTTTTAACCAACCATTGTTGAAGTGCATCGATGGGGAAGAATGTAGTTATGTCTTACGGGAGGTTCATGAAGGAATCTGCGGAAATCACTCGGGGGGGTGGTTCGCTTGCGTAGAAGATACTACGCCAAGGGTATTACTGGCCCACTCTTCGGGAGGACTCAATGAATTTGTTAGGAATATGTTGTAGTTGATGATAACTTCACATTCAAGCAAAATTGTACAAGTATTGTAACTGTCAACGGATGAGGATTTATAACTCTATCCGTTGACAAGTAGCTCATCAACGGATGAGGTTTAGTAGCATGCTGCAGTGTCACCATTTATCAGTTGATAGTGTTTTGATTCTTGAGTCATGTTGACCATCAATGGATAGGCAGAATAGAATAACTAATTGTAAATATTCTATGTTATAGAATTCTGTCTAAGTGAAAGGAGCATCAACGGATGAAGACATCATATTATCAACGGATACAGCAAATCAACCATCAACGGATAAGGCTGAATAACATCAACGGATACAGTTCAGTTAGTCATCAACTGATGCAATCTACAATCAACGGATGCTACATTGGATCCTAGCTGGTAATTAGCAGTTGATTGTGGCAAGTTGTCTGGCAGAACACATGGGTTGACAAAAGGTGCATAAAGCGGCGTGGTAGCCATAATTTGGTAAAAGAGAAGAAAAGATTCCGCTTCTTTACAGTGGAGCAGCAAGTCAAGTTGAAATAGTTTAATGAAACCATAATTCAGCTAGTACTTGTAAACTTGGATATATAACCAAGTGTAGCAACTCTTTGGTAAATAAGAAAAACTGTTTAGAAAAGAAATATGTGCTTAGGTTTTTCTTCATTACTCTTTGAAGCAAAGAGTTGTAAAACAGAAGCTGTGTACATTTGTATCACAGAGTTTTCTTCGAAATAAAAGCAGCAGGTGGTGGTACATTTAACCACCTGATTTTATACATGTTTGTGTATGTTTTTCATATAGCAATTGTATCAGCAAAAATCTCTATATAAAATTCTGTGGTTCTTATCAGAATTTATAAATATCAAGAATTGTATTCAACCCCCCTTCTACAATTATACAAGTGTGTAATCTGGGAATAACAATTGGTATCAGAGCAAGCTTCTAATATATCTGAAGTTTAAAGATCAACACACTTCCAGCATGTCTAAGAAGGATTATGGAGTAAAGATACCAGTTCTTGATAGAGAGAATTACTTTCACTGGAAAGTAAAAATGCGTCTACATCTCATGTCTATTGATGAAGGTTTTGTAGAATGCACTGAGAAGGGTCCTTATATTCCAATGAAGACTGCATCAAGAGTTGGAGTTGCTGCTGATGCACCTGATGTTCGAGTCCCTAAACCTGCCTCTGAATGGAGCATTGAAGATGTAGCAGAGGTTCACAAAGACAAAAAGACCATGAATATTTTGTTCAATGGTCTAGAAACTGATATGCTTGACAATGTTATTAACTGTACTACCTCCAAGGAAGTATGGGACATTGTTCAAACTATTTGTGAAGGAACCGAACAGGTAAGGGAAAATAAGATGCAACTACTAATCCAACAGTATGAGCACTTCCATTTCACAAGTGGAGAAACATTGAATAACACATTTAGTAGATTTCAAAAGCTACTAAATGGCTTAAAATGTATGGTAGAATCTATCAAGTGAAGGATTCTAATCTCAAATTTCTGAGATCACTGCCCAAAGAATGGAAGCCAATGACTGTTTCCTTGAGAAACACTCAAGAGTACAAGACATTTACTCTTGAAAGGCTCTATGAAACTTTAAAGACATATGAACTAAAAATGGAGCAGGATGAAGAAATTGAGAAAGCCCAAAAGAAAAGTGGGTCAGTTGCACTTGTTGCCAGTGTAGAACAGAAGGAAGAGAAGAGGACGGAAGCTGCTCATTCCACATCAAACAGGGAGGTTTGTGAAGGTGGAGCAGAATCAAGCAAGAACAAGGAGAAGGTGACTGAAGAATTGAATACCCTTCAGCAAGATGAATTAGATGAGATAGATGAGCATTTGGCATTTCTATCTAGAAGATTCTCTAAGCTGAAATTCAAGAGACACTCTGGGATGACCAAACCATTTAACAAGGACTATTCCACGAATAACTTTGTGGATAAATCCAAAATTAAATGTTACAATTGTGGAATTGCTGGTCACATGATAAGTGAATGCAAGAAGCCTAGGTTTGAGGGCAAGGGAAAGCCAACTGAAGCAGTTGACTATAAAAAGAGATATTTTGATCTCCTCAGACAGAAGGGAAAGGCATTCATGTCCCAAGAGTATGATTGGGCTGCTGATGGTAATCATTCTGATGATGACACTGAATATGTCAACCTTGCATTGATGGCTGATTCTGGAGAGCAGGAAGCAAGTTCAGCTAGCAATCAGGTAACTACTACTAATCTCTCTGAGCTCACCAAAGATGAATGCTCTAGTGTTATAGATGAAATGTCTAATGAGATCTATCACTTGAGTGTTACTCTTAAATCACTTACTAAAGAAAACAATAGAATTAAAGATACCAATCTTTTTTTAAGTGATAGGAATGCTGCTCTAGAAATTCAATTTCTAGAATTTGAGAAAATGAGAGTTGATTGCAAAGATGCTAAGAATGAACTTGAAGCTGTGTTAAAAAGAGAAATTCTTTTAAGAGACCATCTTGAAAAAGAACAAGGATTAATTGCTAAATTTCAAAGTTGTAGGAACATATCACAAAAC
This sequence comes from Saposhnikovia divaricata, assembly GCA_036435485.1. Taxonomy (NCBI): domain Eukaryota; kingdom Viridiplantae; phylum Streptophyta; class Magnoliopsida; order Apiales; family Apiaceae; genus Saposhnikovia; species Saposhnikovia divaricata. The sequence goes on along the minus strand of CM071594.1, from coordinate 248,114,830 downwards.
ATAGTAGAAGGAACTCAAGAAGCTGGATAATAAGTATGGTCCAGTTGCCAAGAACTTTGTTTCTGGTGAGTGTAGCCAAGTCAAATCTAGTGATAAGGCTAATGCAGGAGATTTACACAACATAAAGGGTGTTGGTAAATCAGTCAATAAAGAGATAGAAATTGAGGGTAAAAAGAAAAAGAACAGAAATGGTAAGATAGGCATCAACAAGAAAAACAATTACTCTCCTGATAAGTTTGCCCCTAGGAAAACTTGTGGTAATTGTAATAGTGTCAATCACCTTTCTTCCAATTGTAAGTCTGTTAATAAGGCTTCTGTTCATGTACCTCAAACTATTCCATGGATGCCTGCAATGCCTAATTTGTATCAAAATGCTCATTTTTCAAATCCATATGTGAACATGCCATGTGTGTCTAATCCTTATTTTCAATCTGTGAATGTGCCACAAATGTCATGGAACATTCCAAGCATGAATAATATGTATGCCAATCCACAAACGCATGCATCAAATATTTATGCAAATGAGCATCTATCAAATTCTACCACTCAAGCATCTACATCCAAGATGAAGAATGCCAAGAGTGAAAAGACAAAGGCTAACAAGAAAGGACTCAAGGAAACTTGGGTACCAAAATCAACTTGATTTGGTTTGGGATGTGTGCAGGGAAACAGGAGGATCTATGGTACTTAGACAGTGGATGCTCTAGGCACATGACAGGAGATTCAACCCTGCTCAAAGAGTTCAAGGAAGTAGCTGGCCCTAGAATTACCTTTGGAGATGACAGCAAGGGATATACTAAGGGATATGGCTTGATTTCGAAAGATAATGTCATCATTGAACAAGTGGCCTTAGTTGAAGGTTTGAAGCACAATTTGCTGAGTATCAGTCAAATCTGTGACAAGGACTATGAAGTAAGGTTCACAAAAGAAGCCTGTGTTGTTTCTGCCAAGAAAGACAACAATGTGGTATTGACAGGCTTTAGAAAAGGAAATGTTTACATAGCTGACTTCAACTCAGTATGCTCAGAATCCACTACTTGTCTCTTCAGCAAGGCAAGTAAGGATGAGAGTTGGCTATGGCATAAAAAGCTGTCACATTTAAATTTTAAAGTTATGAATGACTTGGTAAGAAAGGATCTTGCTAGAGGAATCCCTCAATTGGATTTCATCAAAGCTGGATTGTGTGATGCATGCCAATTAGGGAAATAAAAGAAATCATCTTTCAAAAGCAAGACAGAGTCATCCATTGTTCAGCCACTTCAATTGCTGCATATGGACTTATTTGGTCCAGTGAATGTCATGTCCATCTCAAAGAAGAAATACTGTTTGGTGATTGTTGATGATTTTTCTAAATTTACATGGACATTCTTTTTGCACTCCAAAGACTGTGCAAGTGAAAACATCATCAATCATATCAGACTAGTAAACAATGGTTCTGAGTTCAAAGTACAAAGAATCAGAAGTGACAATGGCACTGAATTCAAGAATTCCACAATGAAGACTTTCTGTGAAGAGAATGGAATTGTTCATGAGTTTTCTGCTGCTAGAACACCTCAACAAATGGGGTTGTTGAAAGGAAAAACAGGACTCTCATTGAAGCAGCTAGAACAATGTTAAATGAATCAAGATTACCAACATATTTCTGGGCTGAAGCTGTCAACACTGCATGCTTCACTCAGAATATTTCATTGGTCAATCAAACTAGAGGATTGACTCCTTACCAGTTATTAACCAGCAAGAAGCCAACTTTAGCTTTTCTCCATGTCTTTGGATGTAAGTGTTTTGTACTAAGAAATCAAGGAGATAACTTAGGCAAATTTGAAGCAAAGGCAGATGAAGCTATATTTGTTGGATATGCGGCAGGGAAAGCCTATAAAGTCTACAATCTAAGAACCAACATTGTTATGGAATCTGTACATGTTGTGTTTGATGATCAAAAGATTTTAGGTCTAAATGATGAAGGCTTCCATGAAAAGTTGGAATTTGAGAATGAGGAGGAAGGAAGAATGTATTGTGATGATGATGAGGAAGATGAAGACTATGACCATGAAAATCCACCAAGAGTTGTATGTCCAACTAGAAGTGATGCTCACACTGGAAATGAAGCATCCGTTGACAGTCATATTGAAGCTTCTGATGCATCCGTTGACAGGCATTCACAAGCATCCGTCGACAGGCAAAATGGATCATCCGTTGATAGACAAAGAGATGCATCAATTGACAGTCAATTTCAAAACTCTGCAAGGACAACAAACTCAGGGGGAGTTTCTCAAAGTCAACACTCAATGACTAATCAACAAATTCATGCTCATGATAATGAAGCAACCTCATCTAGATCAAACCTTCCACCTGCAAGAAAATGGACTAGAAGTCACCCATTTGAGTTAATCATTGGTGATTCAAATTCAAGAGTCCAAACTAGAAGAGCCACTCAAGAAGAATGTTTATACAGTAGTTTCCTGTCTCAAGAGGAACCTAAGAGAGTGGAAGATGCTCTTCTAGATCCAGATTGGGTGTTAGCAATGCAAGAAGAGCTAAACCAATTTGAGAGGAATAAAGTATGGAAGCTTGTGCCCAAACCTAATGATAGAAGTATCATAGGTACTAAATGGGTTCTCAAGAATAAGACAGATGAAAATGGCATAATTGTGAGAAATAAAGCTAGATTAGTGGCAAACGGCTACTGTCAAGAAGAAGGAATAGATTTTGATGAAACTTTTGCTCCAGTGGCAAGACTTGAGGCAATTAGAATCTTCCTAGCCTTTGCAGCACATGCCAATTTCAAGGTCTATCAGATGGACGTCAAGAGTGCCTTTTTAAATGGAGAACTGGAAGAAGAGGTTTATGTCCATCAACCTCCTGGCTTTGTAGATCCAGAATATGTATATCTTCTCATGAAAGCACTTTATGGTTTGAAGCAAGCACCAAGGGCCTGGTATGACACTTTATCTCAATTTCTTTTGGAGAATCACTTCACTAGAGGTATAGTAGATAAAACATTATTTCATAGAAATGTCAATGGTTCCTCTTTACTTGTTCAAATCTATGTAGATGATATTATTTTTGGATCTACAGATGAGAAGCTTTGCAAAAAGTTTGCCAAACTTATGCAAAGTAGGTATGAAATAAGCATGATGGGTGAACTAACTTACTTTCTTGGTCTACAAGTGAAGCAAGTTAATGAGGGTATTTTCATAAGTCAAACAAAATACATTTATGATCTTTTAAAGAAATTTGACTTAATGGATTGTACTTCTGCAAAAACACCCATGGCCACTGCAACTAAGCTTGAGTTGAATACTAAGGAGAAATGTGTGGACATCTCAAGCTATAGAGGCATGGTAGGCTCACTTCTATACCTAACAGCCAGTAGACCAGATATAATGTTCTCTACTTGTCTTTGTGCTAGATTTCAAGCTAATCCTAGAGAGTCTCACTTGATTGCTATAAAGAGAATTTTCAGATATCTCAAGGGAACACCAAATCTTGGCATTTGGTACCCTAGAGATACTGGTTTTGATCTAATTGGCTAGTCAGATGCAGATTATGCAGGTTGTAGAATTGATAGGAAAAGTACTATAGGGTCCTGACAATTTCTGGGAAACAAACTTGTTTCATGGTTCAGTAAGAAGCAGAACTCAGTCTCTACATCTACTGCTGAAGCTGAGTATATTGCAGCTGGAAGTTGTTGTGCACAGATTCTATGGATGAGAAATCAGCTCTTTGACTATGGTTTAAAAGTCGATAAAATTCCAATTTTCTGTGACAATACTAGTGCTATTGCCATCACTGAGAATCCAGTGCAACATTCAAGAACCAAGCACATTGACATCAAATACCACTTCATTAGAGAGCATGTAATGAATGGTACTGTGGAAATGCACTTTGTGCCAACTGAAAAGCAGATTGCAGATATCTTCACAAAACCCCTTGATGAATCATCATTCACAAGATTGGTAGGTGAACTAGGTATGCTCAACTTCGCAATATCCAATAAATATTTGCATAAAACACTGCAATGCAGCTGGTGAGTAGTTATGGTTTTTCTGAAAATTTATATCTATCAGAAAAATTGTCAAAATTTGTTTAAGGCAAAATTACACTATCAACAGATGTCCTTTATCCGTTGTCAGCATAACTCATGACCAGATTTTTAGGGTCAACGGATAACAGTTTATCAACGGATAAACTGTACTTCAACTGTTTATTTATTATCCGTTGATACCTTTTTACTTTTTGAGTAAATCTTATCCGTTGATAAATTTACTGACCTTTTATTTCTAGCCGTTGATACATGCATACACCCCAGTATGTATAATCATGGCTATTTTTCCGCCTAATTTATTTAATCGTGACAGTTACTTTTGCCCAATAGAATAATTACTCTTAATTATTTTATGATTAAATTCTGAGAAGTATAAAATCTGTTTAATCTCTTTACAGTTCATTTCACCTACTCACGAATTTTCTTAAGCAAAAACTTTCATCTTCTTCTTCACAAAGCTCTTTGCAACTTAACCTATCTACTTCAATGGCGCCTATTGTTAAGATGATGTCCTCAACTGGATTCACTTATGAGAAGAACAATTTTGTTGCCCTTGTGGATACCGCTAGCTCTCCTGAAGTGTATCACACTATGATGAAGTTTGTGAAGAACTCTAAGCTGTCCTATGCTATGACTACCACCACACCCCTCATCCATGAAGTAATTGAGGAAGTGTGGACATCAGCGAAGTTCGACAGTACTGATGGTACAATATCTTTTTCACTTAAGGGTAAAAATTATGTAGCTAATTCTGATGTGATTACTACATGCTTTAAATTGCCTGAGAATAACTGTCTTACTGAGCCCACTGATGCTGAAATTGTTGCCATGCTAAAATTAATTAATTATGCACATACTACTGATAATTTAGGCAAAATTGTTAGGAAGGGTATGGTTAAAGAATGGAGCTATCTCTGTGATGCCTTCATTAAAACTTTTTCTGGTAAAATTAGTAATTTTGATGCTGTTACTAAATCCATGCTAGTTATGCTTTGTATGCTTCTCACTGATAAGTATTACAATTTTAGCACACTAGTTATGTATGAAATGGCAGCTAAGTTAGGCAAGAAAGAAACTAGGGGCAAGAATATCTATTTTGCTAGATTTTTTATGCTCCTAGCCCTGCATATGTCTGAGAATGAGCTATCCCCCTCTAACCCAGATAGCAAGTTCAATTGTTTTGTACAGGAGAAGAGAATCCTTAGTGACTTGATTCGAATGAATCTTAATGCAGGGGTGCAATTGGTATATCTACCAATTGTTCAGGTAACTGTTTCCAACTCTGAAACTCCCATCTCCAACCCCCAAATTTCTTTACCTTCAAGTGTCACTATGGAGTCTGTAGTTGTGACCAAACAGGCTACTACCAAAGTGGCCAAATCCAAAGTTTCCAAACCACATTCTAAAAAGCAAACCTCAAGTGTCTCTCAAAAGGCACCTGTTGTAAAAACTACCACAACTCTTGAGGGGAGTGTGAAGGAGGTAGTGAGTGGTGAGGGAAGGGGTGAAAACCCTAAGGACAAGGAAGGTGAGGCAAGTGCAACCAACATTTTAGTCTCTCAAAAGACTACAAATGTACCTTCAACCAAACTCTAGTTACATCCTCTCAACAGGGTGTGACTACTGATTTAAGTTCTCCACAAAGAACAGTGCACAAAAGGGACAGGGACACGACTACCCCTCTCTCTAAAACCTATAAAAGAAGGGTGAAATCTAAAACTGGGGTTACACAGGGCACACACACAGTACATGCCACCGTACCTTCTCAAACTCAGTTTGATGTGGCTCTAGTAAATATGGAGTCACAGCCCCCTCCTCATAACCTTCAAATTGAAACACATGAAAATCCATCATCACCAACTCTCTCTCTGGATGTGGATATGATTTCCACATCAACTCCTGATTCTCCATCTTTGAAATTCTTGGAGAAGCCCTACTCACCAATTGGTGGTCATCGTCTCTTAGATGATTTGTTCGACCATCAATCTTCCATTCCTGAATTCTCAACACAATATGTGCCCTCATCTTTAAAATCAATCTCCACAGATTCAGTGTTGGTTTTCACTTCAACGGATAACATCATTTCTTCATCAACGGATATCCTTCATCCGTTGACAAGTGTTTCTCCATCAACGGATGTACCTATCACTAGTCATCCGTTGACAGTCATAACTACTACATCAACGGATACCCCTTATCCGTTGATGACATCCTCTACCATAGAAATATCTGACATTCCTATGTCAAGAATAGAGGAATTTGCAGTAGTTGAAACACTTTTAGGAATGAGGGAAGGGAGTGAGAGGCTGCCTTGTGAGCAGGCAAAAGGACAGGAAAATACTGAGGGGCTGGCCATTTCTTCAGGTCAGGCAAAAGGAGAGAATGAGTGTACCACCTTAGTAGGTGAAGGTGAGGGTGTGAGTGGTGTGAGCCAAGGGGAGCCCTTGGTGCAAGAAAAGAGAGATGAGAGGAGAGAAGGGACTACAACAATGGAGGTGGATGCTGCAGCCAAAGAATTAGCATATCAAAGAGAATATCAGTCAACCATTGACTCCATTTCCTTGTATGCAGATACTTTCATTCCACCTCCTGCATATCAGGTTCTTGCAAGTCAAAGCAATGTGGAAGCAGAGGAGTCCATGCACCTAGTGCACACTTCAGAATCACTGCAAAGGGCCAAAGAGTCAATGGCTAACCTTTCACCTATTGCTGATAGTGAGGATCTTGAGATTGAAAGTGAAGATAGCCAAGACTTTGATGAGGGTCCTAGTAGTATCCATGACTGGAAATTTGGTACTCACTATAGCTACAAGGACCTTGATCAGGAGATTATCAAGCAATACCAATCTGCCATAGGTGAGCACCCTATAGCAGATCCACAGAGACAGGCTACTCTTCAACAGGTCATTGACTCCCTCAAGCTGCAAAAGATGCAAATGGTTATTAATAGAACAGGCTTGGAGGAAGTAAAGACTGAAATCAAAGAGGTGAGAGATTCTGTACATTCCAAGATTGATCAACTGGCACCCACCACCACTCAAAAAGTGTTGCAACAGAGAGTTCTCAAAGAAGACTCAATGGCCAAGTCTCTGCAACAACTCACCTCGAGGGTGGAATCTATGGAATTGCAGATAGAGACATTTCTTCAACAACAGAAACTGCAAACTCAGCTTTTAGAAAGGCTAGTTGGAGCTCCAGTTTCTCTTCAAACCCTTGATGCTAACAAAAAGGGGGAGAAAGAGGTTGTGGCTACAACTACAACAACAAGTCAAATCCAAACTTCTGAGAGCAGAGAAGCAACATCTAAGGGGGAGCAACAGCCAACTATAGTGGTCAATCCCAGAGATTTCACTATAGAGGCTTCCCTTATAGAAAAACAAGTTAGCTTGCCTGAGAATCTGAATCTTGACATTTCAGAGCTCTCAGATGGTGAGAAGCAAGCAAGAATAGAAGCCTTAATGAAGATCAACAAGGAGGCAAGTGAAAGAATTATGAGGACAGAGAGAATGATCAAAGAATCAATGGTATCAACTCTGTTCTCTACTCAAACCTCAGCTCCAACAATCACAACCACAATTCTGAAGGTGCTCACTCCAGAGATTTTGGGTCCCTCATACTACGATGCAGAATCTTCTTGGGTCAGAGAATTTGAACCTCTACTTAAACCCAGAGCCTTTTCCCCACCAAAGGAGAATGGAAAGAACAAACTGCAATTGGACTATCCATTACCTATTGATGATGGAAAGAAGCTAATGGGAGATTCAATCAATGAGTTCAAGGAAGAGACCAACAAAAAGGAGAGAGAATGGATGGCTGTAATCATAAGAAATGGAAAAGTTTTGAATATATCCAACAGCCATCCTAGATTTGTTGAAGCTAAGAGGGAGGAGATCTCCAGACTTCAAAGGGAAGCTCATCCAAGTACTGAAAATCAATATGAAGACTCAGCTGAGAAGCAAGCCAGGCTGGCTCAGGAGTTATGGGATGAGATAGAGGATGAAACAAGGGAACCTGAGGCTGAGGAAATTCCCAAATCCAAAACAAGGAGAGTGAAAGCAAGAGCTAAAAGGCCTGCCTCTCCAGAAAACAAAAGTGAAGAAACTACTGGCTCATCAATATCTATGCCTTCAACAGTTATCAACCCAGCTGTGAACTTTCATGGTGACCCTATAATTCCTAAGGAGGAACCAATGGACTTTGACTCAATTGAAGTACCCTCATTTCTGCTGGAATCAAAACAGAAGAAAAGGGCTTCAAAGAAGCAACCTCCAAAGGGACCAATCCAAATTTCTAGGGTGCCTGCTATTGTCAAGCAGCCAACTTTGGAAAGCAAGGAGGACTTCATCTTTCAGGCAGAAATTGAAGAATACTCTGACATGAATCTATACCTGGATGAATTGTCAGAAGTAAGAGGAATTGACAAATTCAAGCAATTGCCTGAGAGATTAGCCTTTGTCTACAAGGGAGGTAAAGAAAGAACATGGCCACTACAGAGGGTCCTTGGAAAAAATTATAAGACTCTAACCAAAGTGTTCTCTGCAATCAATAGAGACACGGGGTTCTCCAGGGTAGCAAAAAGGGAGATACTGAAGAGGATAGAAGACATAAGGAGAGAATGGAACTCACCATTAAGCTTACCAAGGAAGATGAAGATCCCATATAATGGAAAGAAAATCCACATTCAACCCTACTGGATGATGGAATCCAGGGATGAAGATGGCTGCAGGAGATTCTTCAGGTTAGAAGACCAACTGTCTAAGGCTAGTTCCCAATACCTTAGATGGTTACAACTAAAGCTAAATCCAAAGGTTGTTGAAGAAGAAGCCTTCTATAGGCAACTCCAAACACAGATTGAGTCCAACTCTACCAAGGAAGGAAGGTCAAGGGTGCTGCCAACCAGAGAGAAGAAACTTCATTAATATGCTCAGTTTAGAGGAGCACTCTCTCTGTAAAGTTTCTTAAAACTCTTAGTTTTTAATAGATAGGCAGAATAGAATAACTAATTGTAAATATTCTATGTTATAGAATTCTGTCTAAGTGAAAGGAGCATTAACGGATGAAGACATCATATTATCAACGGATACAGCAAATCAACCATCAACGGATAAGGCTGAATAACATCAACGGATACAGTCCAGTTAGTCATCAACTGATGCAATCTACAATCAACGGATGCTACATTGGATCCTAGCTGGTAATTAGCAGTTGATTGTGGCAAGTTGTCTGACAGAACACATGGGTTGACAAAAGGTGCATAAAGCGGCGTGGTAGCCATAATTTGGTAAAAGAGAAGAAAAGATTCCGCTTCTTTACAGTGGAGCAGCAAGTCAAGTTGAAATAGTTTAATGAAACCCTAATTCAGCTAGTACTTGTAAACTTGGATATATAACCAAGTGTAGCAACTCTTTGGTAAATAAGAAAAATTGTTTAGAAAAGATATATGTGCTTAGGTTTTTCTTCATTACTCTTTGAAGCAAAGAGTTGTAAAACAGAAGCTGTGTACATTTGTATCACAGAGTTTTCTTCGAAATAAAAGCAGCAGGTGGTACATTTAACCACCTGATTTTATACATGTTTGTGTATGTTTTTCATATAGCAATTGTATCAGCAAAAATCTCTATATAAAATTCTGTGGTTCTTATCAGAATTTATAAATATCAAGAATTGTATTCAACCCCCCCTTCTACAATTATACAAGTGTGTAATCTGGGAATAACAGAATTTCGCTAGATCTTGCGATAAATGTCAAAGGTATGCTAATTATGTGAACAGTCCTGCAGTTCCTCTTACTTCGATAACTAGCCCTTGGCCTTTTGCTATGTGGGGAATAGACTTAAATGGGGAACTCCTTAAGGGGAAAGGAGGAGTGAAGTATGTTGTTATGGCGGTGGATTATTTTACCAAGTGGGTGGAGGCTGAGCCTTTGGCATCAATTACAGCAAAGAAGTTGGTAGATTTTGTGTACCGGTCTATCGTTTGCCGCTTTGGGATTCCGTATAAGTTAATATCTGATAATGGAAAGCAGTTTGACAGTAAAGAGATGAGGCAATTGTGCGACAATTTAGGGATCAAGAAAAGTTTCTCTGCTGTAATTGATGAAACAGGGAGAGGAGAGGGATGAGCTCGGTCTCGCACAGCCACCATACACACAGATTCAAGAACACGCACATACATATATATCGATACATACGGGGGAGGGGAAGAGAGGGTAGGGAGATTGAGGAAAAAAATTGGAAGGGGAGGTATAACCTTCGAGATTTTGGAGAGAGGGAGAACTGGAGAGCTCTAGAGAGATCGATGTTATGTCTGTTGTTTAGAAATCTAATTAGGGTTTTTAAAGAAGCAATTGAATTGGGGGAAAAAATGAAAACTAGATTTTAGGATTTTACTTTACTAAAAATTATTAAAAATAAATCTTAAAATCACAATCAAATACAAAAATGGATGGAATATTAAATTTTAAAATTTTAAAATGAAGAATGTAAAATTATGATCACCCCCATATTTTTAAAATATTTTTCGGACCAAGAACGAATTAAATATGAATTTTACAAGATTAAATCCATAAAACACAAATTAATTCGTAAAATCATTTTAAAATCCTTAAATATCACAATAAACCCACCTACTATTTTTAAAACTCAAATAAACTAATAAAGTCAATAATACAAAAGATTCCATAATTTTTACTGATCCCAATAATTTTACAAAATTCTCAGAAGATAATAACACATGATTTAAATAGGATTTAATCCCCCAAAAATAAAAATAAAACTACGTAGACTTATCCGACACATATAAATCATCACATAAACCCACAAAATGATGTCACACATATTTTACCTCCTAAAAAATATTCATGTCATATAATACACAATTTAAAAAAAAATAACCAAATAATATAATATAAAAATACTAAAATTTCTGAGACGTTATATCCTTCCCCCCTTAACAGGATTCTGTCCCCAGAATTTCACCTAAGTAAATAGATGAGGATACTTTTCGAGCATCTCGCTCTCAAGTTCCCAAGTTGATTCTTCAACTCTAGGATTCCTCCACAAAACTTTTACGAACTTAATTGTCTTATTCCTTAACTTCCTATCCATCCTATCCTGAATCGCTACAGGCTGTTCTACAAAAGTCAGATCCGGTTGAATCTCAATAGGCTCGTACTCGATTATATGACTTAAGTCTGGATGATATCTCTTGAGCATCGATACATGAAAAACGTTGTGAATATGATTCATGTGAGGCGGTAAGGCTAACTCATACGCTACTTTTCCAACTCGCCTGAGGATTTCAAAAGGCCTAACATATCTCGGACTGAGTTTTCCCTTCTTACCAAATCTCGTAATTCCCTTCCAGGGTGAGACTTTCAGTAACACTTGCTCTCATTCTTCGTAGTTCATATCCTTTCTATCTCGATCTACATACTTCTTTTGTATGTTCTAGGCAGCAATCAACCTTTTCTGAATGACTTCAATCTTTTCCTTTGTTTGTTGTAGTAACTCTGGTCCTAACATTTTGCATTCTCCAACTTCGTCCCAATATACCGGGGATCTACATTTCCTTCCATATAAGGCTTCGTATGGCGGCATCCCAATACTCGCATGATAACTGTTATTATAAGATAATTCCACTAGGGGTAAATGCTCATCCCAACTTCCTTTGAAATCCAGTGCGCATGTCCTCAACATGTCTTCAATAGTTTGGATCGTGCGTTCACTCTGTCCATCAGTCTGCGGATGATAGGCTGTACTCATTTTAAGCTTAGTGCCCAAACATTCTTGAAACTGTTTCCAAAATCTGGAGTTGAAACGTGGATCTCGATCTGACACGATAGTTACTGGCACTCCGTGACGCATAACCACTTCCTTTAGATACAGCTGTACCAACTTGGCAAGTGAAAATCTCTCGTTGATTGGCAGAAAGTGTGCCGATTTAGTCAAACGATCGATGATCACCAAAATCGCATCATGATTGGCTTTCGTTCTGGGTAGTCCGACTACAAAGTCCATAGCTAGGTGCTCCCATTTCCACTCAGGAATATCCAACGGTTGCAATGATCCACTGGGTCTCTGATGCTCGGCTTTGACTCTCTGGCATGTATAACACTTACTAACCCATTCTGCAATTTCTCGCTTCATATCTGGCCACCAAAAATTTTGTTTCAAGTCCCGATACATCTTGGTGCTTCCTGGATGGATAAATAATCTTGAATTATGTGCTTCACGTAAAATCTCCTGCCTTAGCTCTGCCACGTTAGGTACCCAAATTCTCGAAGAAACATGTAGGATTCCTTTATCATCCTTTTGACTACATATTTCTTCTCCTGTTAACTCTCCTATATCATGGTTCATTACTTCCTCTTGACACTTCTTTATCTTTTCCAATAATTCTGGCTGGAAAGTCATTTCATATATCATTTCTGTAGTAGGAACTGGAATACGCACCTCTATTTCCAATTTATCGAACTCCTTATGTAACTCTGTTGCCGTCGTCAACATGTTCAATTTCTCTTTTCTGCTTAAGGCATCTGCCACCACATTCGCTTTTCCTGGATGATAATTTATAGAATAATCGTAGTCTTTAATCAACTCTAACCATCTTCGTTGTCTCATATTTAACTCCCTTTGTGTAAAGATATACTTTAAGCTCTTGTGATCGGTGAAAATCTCGCATTTCTCTCCATATAAGTAATGTCTCCATATTTTCAGTGCAAACACTATGGCTGCCAGTTCCAAATCATGGGTAGGATACTTTTGTTCATGAGGTCTTAGTTGTCAAGAAGCATACGCAATCACTCTGTCATGTTGCATAAGAACACATCCCAAGCCTTTATGAGAAGCATCGCTATAAATCACAAAGTTTCCTTGATCATCTGGAAGTGCCAAAACGGGAGCAGTTACTAACCTTTGCTTTAATTCCTGGAAACTCTCTTCGCATTTGTCATTCCAAACAAACTTCTCATTTTTCCTGGTAAGTTTCGTCAACGGTGATGCCATCTTGGCAAAATCAGGAACAAACCTTCGATAATATCCTGCTAATCCCATGAAGCTTCTGACTTCTGTTGGTGTCCTCGGTCTTTCCCAATTCATAACGGCTTCAATTTTCGCTGGATCCACTGTTATGCCTTCACTACTAACCACGTGCCCTAAGAATGGAACCTCTCGTAACCAAAACTCGCACTTTGAAAATTTCGCATACAACTTCTCTCGCCTTAGCGTCTCCAATGCTATTCTCAAATGATCTGCATGATCCTCCTCCGTCTTTGAGTATATTAAAATGTCATCTATAAATACGATCACAAATTTGTCTAAATATTTCTTGAAGACTCTGTTCATTAGATCCATGAATGTTCTGGGCGCGTTCGTCAGTCCAAATGCCATAACTAGAAATTCATAATGCCCATACCTGGTTCGAAAAGCTGTCTTGGGCACATCTTCTGGCTTAATCTTGAGTTGATGGTAACCAGATCTCAGATCAATCTTAGAGAAATAAACAGCGCCCTTCAATTGGTCAAACAAGTCATCAATCCTTGGTAACGGGTATTTGTTCTTGATGGTTAACTTGTTTAGTTCTCTGTAGTCAATACATAATCTCATACTTCCGTCTTTCTTCTTCACAAACAACACCGGTGCTCCCCACGGAGAAACACTAGGCCTGATCACCCCTTTATCCAACAAGTCTTGCAATTGCGTAGCCAACTCTTTCATTTCAACTGGTGCCATTCTATAGGGTGCCTTAGAAAAGGGTTGCGTCCCTGGAGCTAAATCAATCGCGAACTCTATCTCTCTGTCTGGAGGTAACCCTGGCAATTCATCGGGAAAGACATCTGGAAATTCGTTCACTACGGGAATCTCCTCCAGCTTAGTTGCTTGTTTGTTAAGATCCACTACATGGGCTAAGTATGCTTCACATCCTTGGCGTAATAACCTCTTGGCCTGAATCATCGTCAGAAACTCCTTCTTTTGCTTCTGGCCTCTGAATAGAACCTCTTTACCGTTTGAATCTCTTAGTGTTACCCTCTTATTTTGACAATCTATATGTGCTCCATAACTCGACAACCAATCCATCCCTAAAATTACATCAAACTCTCCTAAACCGAAAGGTATCAAATAAGCATCAAACAGTGCCCTAATATCTCAACTTTACACTGAGGATATACTTGACTCACAGGAACTCGTTCGCTATTTGCTACTTCTATATGTAATACTTCCTTCAAGGGTCTAACCTCACAATTTAACTTATTAGCAAACTCCTTAGACAAAAAGGACTTAGAAGCTCCGGAATCAATCAATACCTTTGCACATACTGAATTAATAGCAAGCGTACCTGCAACTACGTTCACATTTCGAACAGCATCCCTCAAGGTCATATTGAATGTTCTAGCTGTTGGAGGAGTTGGCCTGACGGGTGGCCCTGCTATCCTTAGAACTTCATTGACTGGTGCTGGGGCCTTGCAATTCCTCGCAATGTGCCCTGGTTTTCCACACTTATAACACATAATGTCTGTCTTAGCTGCTGGAGTCTGATTCGGACATTCATTTGCGAAATGCCCTTTCCGGTTGCACTTGAAACAGGTGGCGTGAGGCTTCTGACAAGGTCCTGGATGTTTCTTACCACAGATTTTACATTCTGCCAAAGGTGGTCTCTGTTGTCTTGCTTGGTTCATAACCTGCTGTTGACCCCCTTGCTTCTCATTTCCTCCATCGGGCTTCTTGTGGACCCCAGACTTCCCTGACTGGAATCCTGGTTTCTTGCCACCACGGATGAGGGAACTTCCTTGCTGTTGGTTCCCCTCACTAAATCCTGCCTTTCTTTTCTTTCATTCCCTCTCTTTCTGGGACATCTCACTCTCAGCTTCTGCAATCATGGCTTTCTGAACTACTGCTGCATACTTATCTAATTCCAAAATAGCCAACTTACCTCGAATCCAAGCTTTCAACCCTTGCTGAAACTTTTTGGCTTTCTTCTTCTCAGTATCCACATAAGCTGGTACAAACCGAGCTAACTCTATGAACTTAGCTTCGTATTCTGCAACGGTCATGGTACCTTGCTTTAGCTCTAAAATTTTTATCTCCAATTGATCTTGCATGCATCCTGGAAAATATTTCTCCATAAATAACTCCCTGAATGTCGCCCAAGTAATCAAACCTTCAGGCTGGGTCGCTTTCATTGATTCCCACCAATAATTTGCTTCATTCTTCAAAAGATAGCTCGCATATTCTGTTTTCTGTTCCTCCCCAACTCTAACCAATGCAAACGCTTTCTCAATCTCCTTCAGCCATGTATTGGCTTCTACTGGATCCGCTGACCCTTTAAACTCAGGTGGCTTAACTGCCTGGAATGTTTTAAAGGTCACCACTGGATTGCCCTGTTCCTGGTGCTGCTGTTGCTGATTTTGCTGCTGCTGTAGCATGTGCTGCTGAAGCTGTTGCTGCTGTTGTATTATCTGCTGTTGTTGTTGTGCTAGATTAGCTGTCTGTTGGGTAAGAATTTGAAGAATCTGGGCTACAGCTGGGTCCATCTGATTATTTGGGTTTTCTGCAGTTTCCGGAGTTTGAGACATATTCCTACATAGAAGTTACAATTTAATATCACAATTTCAAAAGGTATAAAAGTGCATCGAACAACTGTACCTGGTCATATTCAAAGTTACATCAATGTTATACTGATATCAAGTGAAGCAATCTCAATATGAATAATGTGGCCCACAAGATATAACAGGATATGCTAATAGAACCTGGTTAACAAAATGATCACAAGGTTTTACAACTGAAATTAAAATGCATGAAGGAAAATGACATGATATATATAAAAGAAATGAACAGCTACAATATCATATATATATACTGGATCAGTACAACGCACTAAGCGCTTCAAGGTCATCAAAAGTGGGGTACAACTAGATATACAACTATCCGCTACTCAACAGCGCAGAAATACAACCATCAAAAACTGGGTCCTACTATACCCACACTGCTCTGCTGATGAACTACAACTACATTCCACACATCATACATACATACACAAAACATGAGTGATGTCAACTACTGCCTACATAACTCCACCCTCAGCTACAACACCCAAACCACTAAGCATCATGCTCAATGGCCTCCAAACCATCTAACATATAAGTAACCGAGTCTCTCAGCTCCGCTATACTCGGCTCCCTGCCACCTGCCGTCATCCCCTCAAGTCGAGCTGCTGCTATCATCCTAACCACCATCATATCTCCTCTCACACTCGCGGCAGTAGCATCAGACGAAGAAGGCATAGGATCAAGGGATGGCCTCAGATGCACTGGCCTCGAGAACACGTCTGGTGGTAACTGGATCACCAGGGTCGCTGAAGCTGGCTCCTGAGGATACCCAGGACCGCGAATCACCTGAACGGCTAGAGGCTGAGGCTCCGGCCTCTGATCAGTAGGAGACTGTATCACTACATAATTAGTATACTCGTACTGTACATATCATATCTCAAAATCCAAGATCATAACCAATGATCCGAACTCAAACTCTACATGAGTCTGATTAAATATGATCCTGCTTAATACAGTTCTAACCTGTCTATTTCAGGGACTAGTAACCTGTTGCTCTGATACCAACCTGTGGCGCCCTCAAATCTGGGGTTAGATTTGGGCCCACTACAATACTAGTTTAAAATAACCTGCGTATATATATATATATATATATATATATATATATATATATATATATATATATACAGTTTTGAAAACAAACCCCGAAACATACCAGGATCACAACGGGTTACAGTATGAAACAGAAACTATTCCAAAAGATAAGTTATTACAATTTACTAATATCGTTGGGTTGACCTGATAAGGGACCCACACCAACGACCAAATGTCTAAGTTATTACATCTAATACAATTTTAACCCATTACAATATTACACTGCTCAAAAGCCTATCCAACAACTATAACAAAACCTCAGAGGGAATCTGAATCTCGACTGTCTGCTCGAATCCTGGAAACCCTATGATCATAGTCTTAGGCGATGTCATCTTCTGATTTCACTGAAAGGTTAGATATAACATAAGGGTGAGCAACAAGTCTGCTCAACAAGTATATATATATATATATATATATATATCAACTATAAAACAATGATAAAATAAATCAATAACGATACTCAGAACTCAGGGTCAAATGATTGCATTCGTTGTCAACTGGATAAATCAATTGGGTAAAATGATACCACAAGTCATTAATGACACTCGGAACTCAAGGTCAAATGATAACAATTGTTGTCAATTGGATAATCAATTTAGAGATTAGAATTGGATTTTCATTTTCGACGCTATGAGTTAAAGTGGATGATCAGTCACACTAAAACTCCGGATATACTCTCTTGGTATATCGAAATTCCCTAGGGTGCAAGACAGTTTCCACCTTTTTATTCCTAGCTCTTACGAAATTTCCATACTCATCTCGAATTACAAACCCTATTCCACTACAGTTGGTGTCTGAGAAAATAGCAGCATCTACATTAACCATAATCCAGCCTTGAGGTGGCCGACTCCAAGCTCTATTCATTGTTGTACGAACTGGTATGTGCTTCTGATCATCTTGACGAGCTTTCCTCCAGTCATCTAACAGATTCATAGCTGCTGACCTTACTCCAAACACTGACCCGTTAATCTAATCCCAAACCCACTTATTTCTTCTGTTCCAAATACTCCAGCAAAACAAACCAACTAACACCACCTGCTCTTTTGATCCATTGGAAAAGGCCCTGTACAGAACATCAAATACTGAATCTTGAGGAAAAACCTGAATAAGACCTCCCAGGCCCGTACCCTCCCATACAGATTTAGCAAACGAGCATAGAAAAAGCACATGAATTGCATCTTCATTTCCCATCAGGCACCATAAACATTTAACGTCAATTTGGACACTTTTCATAGCCAAAGCCATAGCTGTTGGAAGACATTGACGGCATACTCTCCACAAGAAATTCATTATTTTACTAAGCAATTGTATAGACCATAACTTTCTCCAGAAGCTTGCATTAGCATTTAGTCTTTCCCCTTGTAACATACGATAGCAACTTCGAACAGTAAACACCCCTTTACCATCAAACAACCAGAGCCAAGAATCCTGTTCATCCCTCATTGGCAATGGAATTTTCATTATCTGCTCTATATCCCTTTCATTAAAAATATCCTGCACCACCTCCATATCCCATTGATTTTCGTCCACTCGAATCAAACCTCGAACCATAATACTCTCCAATTCCTATGGCATCGTAGTGGAGATATAACGTCTCGGAAATTTTAGTATTTTTATATTATATTATTTGGTTATTTTTTTTTAATTGTGTATTATATGACGTGAATATTTTTGAGGAGGTAAAATATATGTGACATCATTTTGTGGGTTTATGTGATGATTTATATGTGTCGGATAAGGGACCCACACCAACGACCAAATGTCTAAGTTATTACATCTAATACAATTTTAACCCATTACAATATTACACTGCTCAAAAGCCTATCCAACAACTATAACAAAACCTCAGAGGGAATCTGACTCTCGACTGTCTGCTCGAATCCTGGAAACCCTATGATCATAGTCTTAGGCGATGTCATCTTCTGATTTCACTGAAAGGTTAGATATAACACAAGGGTGAGCAACAAGTCTGCTCAGCAAGTATATATATATATATATATATATATATATATATATATATATATCAACTATAAAACAATGATAAAATAAATCAATAACGATACTCAGAACTCAGGGTCAAATGATAGCATTCGTTGTCAACTGGATAAATCAATTGGGTAAAATGATACCACAAGTCATTAATGACACTCGGAACTCAAGGTCAAATGATAACAATTGTTGTCAATTGGATAATCAATTTAGAGATTAGAATTGGATTTTCATTTTCGACGCTATGAGTTAAAGTGGATGATCAGTCACACTAAAACTCCGGATATACTCTCTTGGTATATCCAAATACTCAACTGGATCCATGGCCCATTTTGGCCTAATATAATACTTATGTACGGACTGGCGTCCTCAGTCCTAAAACATTTTTATTTTATAAAACTTCCAATTCTATTTGTTTAATACTCAGGCCAGGGGTCGGGACAATCGACTACCCTGTTTAATTAGAGTCAAGGTATAACTCAATAATTCAGACAAGAGATCAGGTATCTAGCATTTTATTCATTTTCAATGAGGAGTAATATTTCAGGTTCAGCGTACATAGAATCAAGTGAATATGATCAAGTAATTATGATTCAGCATTAATGAATTGATTTGATAACAAGGGAAAAAGTAAATCAACACAACATGATGTATCTACAGAGGTAGGGTCGTACAATCAAGTACAAAGGGAACAACATTCGATATAAATTGAATTGATAACAAGGAGGAAAGTAAATCAACACAACATGATGTATCTACGAAGGTAGGGTTATATAATCCAGTACAAATGAAACAATATTCGATATATTTGAAGAACAGGTTAAGGTTACTTGCCTTAATCAAGAACTAACTGGTTATTCCGCTTTGCCTTTGCCCTTGTCACAGGGACCTACTTCCTTCGAATCTACACATAAAAATATACTACTTCAGTACTCTATTTAATACTCGACGTACTACTATACTAATTCTACCCATTCGTTAATCCCTTAATATAATACAAAAACGTATCAAGGTAAAAGTAACAATACACTAGTACATAAACATTTTAAACCTTACTAAACAACAATTAACAATTAGTCGATTAGGATTCAAATACAATCCAATTACCACATTTATATAATTAACTCGTAATTCATATAATTAAGATTTTGGAAAAATTTTGACGGGATCGTTTTATTTAACGAACTACCCGTCGGAATACAACTGACCCAAACAATCAATTACTAATATAAATACAATCCCAACCAACAATTCAAATCATAACTGATTCAAATGAGAATAATTTTCATATTACAAATTATACCAAATGGACATACAATTCTCGGAAATTTAAATACGAAACAATTAGTATGATTTATAAAATTCATCTCGGCTCAGGTATACATCATCGCCTTATTTACCCCCGACTCAAATTAAATCACCGTCGAGGGGGCAAAATCCCGAGGGTGCCCTAATTTGGGTCTCCGACTCGAGACTCCGCACAAAAATATTGTTCGAATAATTAATTTCTCGGAGTAATTCAACAAAGCATCAGATTATAACGAATCAAAGTCACGGATGGAATTAAACAAGGTACTGATTTGTAAATCACATAATCGCAAGATCGAGTACTGCTTTATAACATCTCAGAATCACAAAATCACAACCCATATTCGATCAGCACACACACTTGAGCACAACCATGTACACGACCGGAAGAGACAGGACAGGGGAATAAACAGAAAAAGGAAGGGGTTTAATTATCGCCCCATCACAACTTACAATTACACACTCGCCCACATACGGACATAACACACACACACTACACTTTACAAACACACACACACACACACAGGAGATATCGGAAACAGGGAGAGGAGAGGGATGAGCTCGGTCTCGCACAACCACCATACACACAGATTCAAGAACACGCACATACATATATATCGATACATACGGGGGAGGGGAAGAGAGGGTAGGGAGATTGAGGAAAAAAAATTGGAAGGGGAGGGATAACCTTCGAGATTTTGGAGAGAGGGAGAACTGGAGAGCTCTAGAGAGATCGATGTTATGTCTATTGTTTAGAAATCTAATTAGGGTTTTTAAAGAAGCAATTGAATTAGGGAAAAAAATGAAAACTAGATTTTAGGATTTTACTTTACTAAAAATTATTAAAAATAAATCTTAAAATCACAATCAAATACAAAAATGGATGGAATATTAAATTTTAAAATTTTAAAATGAAGAATGTAAAATTACGATCACCCCCATATTTTTAAAATATTTTTCGGACCAAGAACGAATTAAATATGAATTTTACAAGATTAAATTCATAAAACACAAATTAATTCGTAAAATCATTTTAAAATCCTTAAATATCACAATAAACCCACCTACTATTTTTAAAACTCAAATAAACTAATAAAGTCAATAATACAAAAGATTCCATAATTTTTACTGATCCCAATAATTTTACAAAATTCTCAGAAGATAATAACACATGATTTAAATAAGATTTAATCCTTCAAAAATAAAAATAAAAGTACGTAGACTTATCCGACACATATAAATCATCACATAAACCCACAAAATGATGTCACATATATTTTACCTCCTCAAAAATATTCACGTCATATAATACACAATTAAAAAAAATAACCAAATAATATAATATAAAAATACTAAAATTTCCGAGACGTTATATCTCCACTACGATGCCATAGGAATTGGAGAGTATTATGGTTCGAGGTTTGATTCGAGTGGACGAAAATCAATGGGATATGGAGGTGGTGCAGGATATTTTTAATGAAAGGGATATAGAGCAGATAATGAAAATTCCATTGCCAATGAGGGATGAACAGGATTCTTGGCTCTGGTTGTTTGATGGTAAAGGGGTGTTTACTGTTCGAAGTTGCTATCGTATGTTACAAGGGGAAAGACTAAATGCTAATGCAAGCTTCTGGAGAAAGTTATGGTCTATACAATTGCTTAGTAAAATAATGAATTTCTTGTGGAGAGTATGCCGTCAATGTCTTCCAACAGCTACGACTTTGGCTATGAAAAGTGTCCAAATTGACGTTAAATGTTTATGGTGCCTGATGGGAAATGAAGATGCAATTCATGTGCTTTTTCTATGCTCGTTTGCTAAATCTGTATGGGAGGGTACGGGCCTGGGAGGTCTAATTCAGGTTTTTCCTCAAGATTCAGTATTTGATGTTCTGTACAGGGCCTTTTCCAATGGATCAAAAGAGCAGGTGATGTTAGTTGGTTTGTTTTGCTGGAGTATTTGGAACAGAAGAAATAAGTGGGCTTGGGATAAGATTAACGGGTCAGTGTTTGGAGTAAGGTCAGCAGCTATGAATCTGTTAGATGACTGGAGGAAAGCTCGTCAAGATGATCAGAAGCACATACCAGTTCGTACAACAATGAATAGAGCTTGGAGTCGGCCACCTCAAGGCTGGATTATGGTTAATGTAGATGCTGTTATTTTCTCAGACACCAACTGTAGTGGAATAGGGTGTGTAATCCGAGATGAGTATGGAAATTTCGTAAGAGCTAGGAATAAAAAGGTGGAAACTGTCTTGCACCCTAGGGAAGTCGAGGCCATTAGCTTGAAGGAGGCTCTGTCTTGGACAAAGGATTTGGGGTTCCAGCGCTGCATTTTTGAAACTGATGCTCAAGTGCTGGCAAACGCATGTAAAGGAGAGCAAGGGAGATCATATTTTAATACTATTATTAAAGATTGTGTCGAGTTTTTTAAGCACTTTGAACAAGTGCTAGCGGAGTTTATTCCTAGGTCTGCGAATGGTGTGGCTCATTTGTTAGCTAGAGCAACACATTCTATGTCGGGCATACAGGAGTGGGATACTACTGCTACTGCGTTCATTTCTGATGCTATTGTATTTGATTCAATTTGATTAATGCAAGTGCTTTACCTCTAAAAAAAAAAAGAAAAAAAACCAACAAATACAAAAGTGAAAGAATGCTCAAAATACCCATTTTGGGTACCCACTGACCGAAATAGACACGTGGGGGAACAGGTGACCAAAATACCTGTGGGACACGCTCTTTTCAGAGGCGCATCCATGTTACTGTAGCGTCTTCTTCTCCGTCGAAGTTCTACAAAAACAAGATTGGGGGTTTTTAATCTAAGGATGGATATGGATTAAAACTGGTATCGTTGTGTAGACCATTGAAGCCGAATCCATAGATGTATAATACGTGCACGGAGGTTGAACGGAGAGGTCGATCGGAACAAATAACAAACAGATCGGAAAAATAAAGTAAGGTCGTCGACGTTGCAAATCCGGCAAAAAAAAAAATGGTTTCAAATTGACATAGCTGTGTAGATCGTCGAAAGACGATTCTATTGGTGTCTAACACGTTATGGGAAGATGCCTTTAATGGAATATGGCCGATTTTTTCTATTTTCCGGCGAAATCGCCAAAAATTCGCCACAGCTGATAATTTTACGTCAAATCTGAGGAAAATGAGTGATGACGTCAGATGACGTCATCACGCATATTGCAGTTGCGTAACTGCGGATACGCCTAAGTGTAATGCGTATCATAGGCTCAATTATGCCTTCCCTGGTAGCGCATCCACTATTCACTCCGAACCCAAAGACGTATCTTCAAAAACACTCCTACCCCATAGACGTATCCGGGGATACTCCTCACCCATGGGCATATCCCATGGGCATTTTGGGCGCGCAGCACGAGATGTGGATGGTAAAAAAATGAGTATTTTGGACACTCACCTTACAAAAGTAACTTAGGATTTTGTACAAACCCAAATATTAGCTTTTATTTAATATCTACTGATATGTATGTAAATATTGCTATATACTTCTATATACTTTCCTTACTTTGCAGCTGTTGCTAATATTTGGTGAGTGAAACTTGTGCTCTTACTTGTTAAGCCTCCCTATTTTGAATTCCTAGTTCCGTCCCTGCATATACAAAACAAAATAAATTATTGCATATGATAAATTAATAAAAAATAATTTGATATCCATAAAAATAAAAAATATTTCTTCACAAAAAAGAAAAAATCAAAACAAAAAAATGTCTCGCACGACGAATTAGAAATTGAGATTATATGTTTAAATTCAATTTATAACATACTAGTTTATAACCCGTGCGATGCACGGGTTTCTTTTGATATGTTATAAATTGTATTTTATTTTGTAATTATGTTTTTATATAATCATTAATTTTAAAAATTATTTAAATATAATTTAATAAAAATTGAAGTAAATTTAATAAATGATTTGCATGATTATAATTTATATAATAAAATTTTAAATTAAATATGTCGGGATTCGAACCTTGAATATCTAGTAAAGTAATTAATCATTAAATATACCTTATAATTACATCTAACGATTCTTATTCATGCCTAAAAATCTAACGGTAATATGATTTTATATTTTTAGGTATATATTAATGATTGTAAATTTATGTTTTAAATTAAAAGGTAGTGTATTTAATTAGAAAATAAATATTAATGATTGGAAGATTATGATTGCAAAATTATTTTTTAAATTAAAAGGTAACGTGTTTTAATTAGGAAAGAAATATTAATGATTGGAAGATACGATATTTTAGGTGTGTATAAAGGATAATATGTTCAATTAAAAGTAAATATATTTTAAATTGATTAAAAAATAAGATATTTTAGGTATTTATTAAATTTTAGTTAATATTACAATTATTTTTTTATATAATTGTCAATTTTATAATTTTTTAAATTTTAATTTAATATAATTTAATATAGCCATATTTACATATTATAATAATATTTTCTTATCATAAACAACGTATAAGGATTTTTAATATATTTTATTAATAATTGAAAATATGGTATGATATTTTTGGGTATATATTAATGATTGTAAGATTACTTTTTTTTTTTTTAAAAAGATAACCTATTTTAATTAGAAATGAAAAATTAATGATTTGAAGATATGGTACGATTGATAATATTAATGATTTGAAGATAGGGTACGACTGATGTTTTTATAAAATGTAATATCTTCAACTAAAAAGTAGATGTGAAAATGGTAATGGCTAATTACCATTAATTATATTATATCATTATTTATTTTAATAATTATGATAACAAAACCAAAAACCAAACCGATCAAATTTTCAATATTTGGGCTTTAATATAATAGTATAGATAAATACTGCTATGTCTCGCACGAATTATGAATTGTTTACTATGTTTAAATTGGAGATTACTATGTTTAAATCAAACACCTCTTGGCCCAAAAAAAGAAAATCAAACACCTCTTCCAGAACGTTCGATTACGTTTTCCGCATATAAAACCCAGGTCAAAGCCCTTTATAAAGCCCAAAATCAAACGGCTGTAAGTAAATCTCGAAATCTCCGCCCTTGAAATCATCGAATCGGACAGCGCATATCTAGGGACCACGATATCTTACCATACACCCGCAGTAACCGCCTATTGTTTTTTCCACCGGCTCTTCCGGTCACCTTTTATTTTTCTCCTTTTAAACCCTCACGGTCTTCTCATTATCATCACTCTCTCTCTAACTTTTCAACTATCATCTCACTCTCTCTCTCACTCCTATCTTCAATACCATGGGTATGATTATACGTACACTCAAATATACGTATATTTAATTCATTTTTTTGATTATTTCTTTGTTGTTATGATCTGATTTGTATGTGTTTGTTTTGCTTGTGCAGCACCAATCAAGATCGGAATCAACGGTACAGATCAAGCTCAGATGATTTGCTATTAGTTTAGTTTAGTGATTTAATTGTTTTTGATGTGTTAATTAATGATTTAATTGTGTAGGTTTCGGAAGAATTGGACGATTAGTTGCTAGAGTTGCTCTGCAAAGAGATGATGTTGAGCTTGTTGCTGTTAACGATCCATTTATCTCAACTGATTACATGGTAATTGTTTAAATTATTGTTATTGTTTTAATTTTGTGATTTTTCTTGCTTAATTAGGTTTTGATTTAAGTTAGTTTATTTTGATATGGTGTTTTTTATTTTATGTGTTATTACTTGTTAGTCAGGGTTTATGCATCAATTTTTTAATCAAATGTTCGTGTCGATGATTATTATGTTTGATTGAAATCTGGTCATGATTTTAAGTTAGATTTGTTTTTTGTTGGTAAATAAGGTGTGAGATCTTAAATTGATTTAGGTTATCTTTAGTTCGTGATTATGTTACAGAGTGAAAATCGTTGATTCTTTTTGATGCTACTGGTTTGTATAGATGTAATTAGTTTATAATAGACTGCTGATCTTTTTGATGCTACTGGTTTGTATAGATGTAATTAGTTGATAAATGCTTGTTTTAGTTGTTTGTAAAAGTATGAAGTAATTAATCGATGTTTGTTGTTTGTTTTAGACATATATGTTCAAGTATGACCTTATACTACTGATTGCTCTGCTTGGTTTAGTTGGGTGTGGAAGTATGGATTGATCGATCTTTGTTTGTTTTAGACATATATGTTAAAGTATGACATTATACTACTGATTGATTTGCTTGGTTTGGTTGTGCGTAAAAGTATGAACTAATCAATGTTTTTTGTTTGTTTTAGACATACATGTTCAAGTATGACAGTGTTCACGGTGCGTGGAAGCATCATGAACTAAAGGTTAAGGATGAGAAGACTCTTCTTTTCGGTCAGAAGCCTGTTGCTGTCTTCGGTTGCAGGTATGGTTATCACAAATTATTCATAACTATCATTGTGTTGTGTTGATTGAATGATTTTGTAGGTATAATAAGTTGCTTACAAATTGACCTGCTATTAATTTGTTGGTTGATGATATTGCAGGAACCCAGAGGAGATTCCTTGGGCTAGCACTGGTGCAGAGTACATTGTGGAGTCCACTGGTGTGTTCACCGACAAGGACAAGGCTGCTGCCCATTTGAAGGTTTGTGACTTTTTAAAAATTCCTTATTATTGATGTAGATGCATATGCTTTTTAATGACGATTGACGAGTGATATGATTAGGTCAAGTCGAATTAATGTATTGTGGTTAAGTGGTATGTATTAGCTAGGAAAGATGAACTCAACTTTCTAACAAATCCAGTCTTAATTTGTCTAAATGATAGGCTATTTAAAACTTTGCATGTTGATATGATAATTACACGGCATAAGATTTTGACATTGAATTTGTGCACTAACTGCGATTACGGGACCTTTCTTGAGGAAAGATATATTGGATTTTTGGTCTGTTTCAACAATGTTGTTTCTTTTGTGGTTATTTTATTTTCTAATTCTGTTTGCTTAAATGTATGTTTTTACTATTCAGGGAGGTGCGAAGAAGGTTATCATTTCTGCTCCCAGCAAGGATGCTCCCATGTTTGTTGTGGGTGTTAATGAGAAGGAATACAAATCAGACCTTCACATTGTTTCTAATGCTAGTTGCACTACCAACTGCCTTGCTCCCCTTGCAAAGGTAAGTAGGTGTTTCAGCTGTGTGAGTTACTTATGTGCAACTCTGTAAGGGCTTAGACATTTAATTTATTTTTGCTTCCTAATATGCAGGTGATCAATGACAGATTTGGCATTGTTGAGGGGCTCATGACAACCGTTCATTCAATTACAGGTGAGAATGGTCTTTTACTTTTCTATCGCTTGGACATATATATATATTATGATAATGTTTTTAAATTAATTCTTCATGTTTCAGCCACACAAAAAACTGTTGACGGACCATCTGCCAAGGATTGGAGAGGTGGAAGAGCTGCCTCATTCAACATCATTCCTAGCAGCACTGGAGCTGCCAAGGTACTTCGATATTTTTTGCAAATGGTTATGTCACTTTTCTGTGCTGTTTGAATATGTTACATTTTTTCTAATCATTTGGTGCTCTGCTTTGTTATAATTATATATTAGGCTGTTGGAAAAGTGCTTCCTCAGTTGAATGGGAAGTTGACTGGCATGTCCTTCAGAGTTCCTACTGTGGATGTCTCAGTTGTTGATCTCACTGTCAGGCTGGAAAAGAAGGCTACTTATGAACAAATTAAAGCTGCTATTAGGTAGGCATTGTAAATTTTGTTAACTTTTTCGTTCTTTTTAAATCTATTTCCCATATGAAATGTTGCACCATATCATATGCTTTGTTGTCGATGCATGTTAAAGATCTAGAACCTTGCACATCTGCTGTAGTAGCTTATGTGCTATTATCTTTTTAGGAATGTATCATTTGTTTCTTATGAATGTTTTTTGTACTTGCCAGGGAGGAGTCTGAGGGAAAGCTCAAGGGGATCTTGGGTTACACCGAAGATGATGTGGTTTCCACAGACTTTGTTGGTGACAGCAGGTATGTTTTATGTGGTGGTGTTTTTCTCAATTTTATTTTTTTCTATGTGACTCAGCACTTTATAGAGTAAAGTAGTGCTTCTGCAGTTCTGCAAGTTGAAACTTTTTAAAATATCCAGCTGTTCCATCTTAGTTGACTACTTGCATCTGTGCAAATTAATTACTGAGCACTATTAAATGATAAAAGAATAGTCTATGATGATGCCATTGCATGTGTAATTTTTTTACTTTAGTAGGGTTGAGAAAGACATCCTATATTTCCTAACAAGTAACTATTCAAAATTTTCAGGTCAAGCATCTTTGATGCCAAAGCTGGAATTGCTCTGAATGACAACTTTGTCAAGCTTGTTTCGTGGTATGACAATGAATGGGGATACAGGTAAATAATCATAATTCTCATCTTGTTGTATATGATGGTTCAAACAGATGTACGAGGCAAATTTTACATGTACTAGTCTTTCATATTTGCACATTTTGGCTAAGCTAATTGTCTTTTTGTGTTTTTTGCAGCACCCGAGTGGTTGACTTGATCGTTCACATGGCATCTGTTCAGTAAGTTATCCACTTGGGGATAGCAACAGCATGCTTAATAAACTATGGGAAGTTATTGAAAAGGGATTTGGCTCTCATCTCGTGACTGAGGGTTTAGCTGAAGAATGCTTAGGATGGAATAGTGAAAGACTCTTTTGAAGTTTCATTAGACTGAATATTTGCTGGGTTTCTTCTCAGATGGATGTAATAAATTAAGACTTAAACTTCCTGGTTGGTTGTCTTCGTGATTTTTCAATTTTGGTTTCCTGTTTTGCTTTTGTGTTTTAAAAATTGGATGCAATGTCATGTACTAGCAAGGCACTGCACAGTCGATGAGGCCTCGTTCAGCAATTTACGTACTTATTAACCATACACACTAGCTTGCAGTTACATTACCAGCCAATGGTTACGCTTTTGTTATTGCAATTTTGAGGATATAGTACAAAGCACTTGTACAAGAGATGACGAGATTAAAATATCAGATGTTACGGCTGTATTTTGTGGTGATTCAGTCCCAAACTTGACTTGAAGTTGCTTCCCTGACATTTCAGTTCCAGTTTGATACATATGCTCAATAGGAACTAATTTTAGAAGCTTATCTGTCAGTTAAATAATTTTAGCCTCTTCTATGTTATAATTATTTAATTCAATTTCTGGTGGTTTATTTTGGCATTTTTTTTTCCGAAATATTGAATGGTATCGTTATTCGTTACTTTGTTAGTTCTTGTTCAATTGTTTGCCTAGTTATTCTATGAACTTGTCACTCACAGTTCATCGTGCTTGTGATGGTCATTTTTAAGTGACAGTGACATATAATATATTTTGGATGTTTGTTCTAGAAAAATTCAAACGATATTCATCTGTTGTTCAAGTTTCTATGGTTCCTTGTAAATAGAATTCAGAGTATCCAAGTAAAACAAAGAGCAGCACTTACATAATTAGCAGTGTGAGAGATAACAGTACTCACATCATAGGCCTTAAAACAACTTACAATGAAACAATATCTTCAAAACCCGATCTTGTATTTTGGAAAGATTATAAGTTAGAGCTTAGATTATAATCTGCAAGACATTGTCTACATGTACTAGTTGCAAACATCTTCAAAATTTGTCTAAGCTGATTGTCTCTGTGTGTTCACATCAGCACCCAAATAATTTACTTGATCGTTCACATGGTGTCCAGTAAGTTGTGGCCAAATAAATTATGGAAATTAATGCTTATATTCTATCAGTATAGTTGTTTATCAGATGAATGTAATAATTAAAGACTTGAACATTCCGGTCTTCCTTGTTATTTCAGTTTTGTTATAGAATATTATCCTATTGTCCAACTTCTCTATTATCCTGACAAGTTTATCTGTGAACCTTTTTTTTCAGTTTTGTTATCAACTCAATTTATATGTCTATTTATACCTTCATATACTCATATAGTTTGAGAATAATCTAGAGCTCCCAAATGTGTAACCACATGTAAAATAAAAAAACAAACAGAAACCTAGAATGTAGTCGCTTATTCAAGACTGCCACAAGTCAAATTTATTGCAGACTGGTTTTCTAATGAAGCACTTGCTAAAGGAGCAGGACAATTTTTTTGTCGGTCTACCTCCTGTGAACTGCATGAGCGGTAGCATTTGCTTCTTTATGATCTTGATGTTTCAATTCAAGCATCTCAGGATAATAGAGCTTGAGCTCACTGGTCACAGTTATTCATCAAAGATCAGAAGGCCAGACCATGCTAAGAGTTTAGGAGTGACTGCAAAGAGATGGTAAGCATTCAATAGACAATATAATGCTATGCAGAAGAGACTTTGGAGTGATCTTTTTAATTCCTGTAATCCTACTGTGGCTTGAACCTAATCTGGATGACAGGAATGGGCATGTGGGTGATAGATTTTCACGAGCATGTCTGTCTTGAATCTTGATAATGGGCATGCAGGTGATTTCCATGAGCATGTCAGTCTTGATAATGGGCTTGGGAATGTGAATTGTATGCTTTGTGATTTTATCCTAGATCATTTTAGACTTCAGAATTCAGACTTAGATATCCTTCATTGAGTTTTTCCTCAAGAAGCAGGGGATATTAGTACTACCACCATTGTTGATGATCCTGGAAATGTTTATCCAACTCAGTGTTAGAATCTAACTAAAGTTAATATTCAATTAACATTTTAATATCCTGGACATTTTCTTGCTTATTTATCCAACAACATTTTTTGCTCCTGGTTTAATCAAGTATATATGCTAATATTATAAATCAGGCTAAAGACTTTAGATTTTGTAACCACTGTGTTTGAATCGCACAATGGAACATAAGTTTAAAAAACTTCAAAACCATAAATGACATGCTAAAATCTCATTGACAATGCAGGTCTTTATAAACACCCTTAAAATAAAAAAGAACAAAGCATTCTTATTCTTATAATTAAAATAGGTATAATTTAAACCATAATAGGATTTAACGACAGAGCTAATCACCATCATGTTATCTACTGGCAACAAATAAAATTTCGACCTTCCAAAGATTTTCATCTGAGACTTCATGTTGTTTTTGACCTCCTTCCTCTGCTCTTCCAGTACTCACCCCAGTTGTTAGGGGAGACGAGGCTCTCAACGAAAGTCATCCCAACTTCGAAATTGTATGGCAATCCAATAATTTTCATATACTTGGACATTCTACCCTCTTTTACACCACAAATCCGTCTTCTTGCGCCAGAAACCAACAAGAAGGGTTTATTAAATCCCATCACAACTAAATTATCTTTCGATGGCACAAAACAAGAATGACCATCAACGGCAATTAACAATTTGAGGCAAGATCTAACCACACCATCTTCTTGCATCACCCACAACTCAGCTATAGTATTAAATGCATTCATGTTTATCAGACAAAGGCACCCCTCATGTATCCCAAGTCTCCGGAATTTACATCTAGAATCAAAAATCCCGGTAGGCACCGGCGATGTAGAGAATTCCTTGTTAGCTATATTAAATGCTACGATAAGCAATGAAAAATTATTAGGATTAGCAGCTAACCAATGGATAGACCCTCCAACTAAAATTCCAGCAACATACTCATTACCCAAAAAATAGAACGGGACAGATCCAACATCCTTCCATTGCTTTGTTTTAAGCGTATAAATATAAACCAATGCACCATTTTCCTTGTATTTATAAGATATAGCAATAACTGCATAATCATCGCAACTAGAATCATACCCGAACCCAAAAAGATTACAAGTACTTTTATTCGATCGATATCGACAAGGAAGAAGAGGTAACATGTTAAACTCTAAAGTTGTAGGATTAAGCAAGAACATACATTTGCGGTAATCTTCAACTAAAATTAAACCGTCACAAGAACCCCATACTCTAGACCACATGTTCTTGTTCTTGTTATCGCAGTATGTAAAAAGATTAAAATTCAACCTTGATGCAACTCCATCATTATGGTTGTTGTCGAAATGAACAGAGTAAAGAGAACGTTCCGATTCGGGTTCAGGTGATAAGAGTATGAGTTTAGTGATGGAGGTTTTTGTCAAATGAGATTTGATAAAATGTGGATCGGAAATGTGAGAATTCCATGACTTCGAAACGCACTTACACATACCAAGAGACTTGGCATGCAGGCACGTGAAAATACAAGTTAAAATCTCTAGTGGGATAAGGTTAATGTAGTCTAGTTTTGCCATTTGAACTCTGGCAAAGAAAACTCAATTAACCCTTGAAAGATCGATGGAGATAAAAGACGGAACTGCAGCGCACATAAATAGCTAGCAATTGCTAGTATAAAAGGTAATCGCTATAAAAAAAAAACCAGTAATTACGAGATAATATCAAAATTTGAAAATGTTTGCTCCTCATGATACACACAAAATCTGGGCAAATTCAAATTCAAATTTTTTTAGAATTTTTATCAATGCAAATTGAAATAACTAGCTAATTAATTCAAATCATAATGGATATAGTTCCCTAACTAATCGTCTACTCCTAATAAGTAGCAACAACTTCTCGGATCTGTATTACTTGCAATGCACCAATTCCTAGTCCTTATTACTTAAAAATTTTAAATATTTTCTGTCTACTAACGAGAAATCCAAGCATCATTCAAGCAAATCTCACATTACCTTTCACTTGTCAAATTCACTTGAGAACGAGAGAAGCAGCACTCATGCATAAATTAAAAACCCTGAAATCATAATCCAAAGGCTAAAAACCATATAAGCACAACCATTCTACAAACTATAAAGAAAATATTTCAATGCATAACGTTTCTAATTAAATTCATGAGTAATTCATTCTCAGTTGTCTGTACTCTTCTTAACATTCTTCAAAAAATTCCAATACATGCTGGAGGACTTGCTCGTCTCCGGCTGCAAGTATGCGATGCTAAGAACCTACTGTAGACCTTGGAGACGCTTCCCATTGAAGCTTCTGACCATCCCAATCAGTTATTATGCCTCCAGCACCTTCAATGATCGGTATAAAAGCAAGAAAATCATACGGGTCGAGAAAAGACTGCACAATGACATCAATAAACCCCTATCCTAGTATTATTACTCAATATTATTTAATGTAATGTAATTTATCAGATAGACTTTGTCAGCTGTTAACCTGTAAATATGTGCATGTGTTGAATCCTGACTCCACTGGCAATCAAGCTTCCGAGTACTGGATGCTTCAAATCAAAATTAAAAAAAAAAAAAAAACTAGCAATATTAGATGTAGCAACATGTCCGTAACAGATGAACCTTGCTTTCGTACTTCTGAGTTCTAAGCACAGACTGGAATCTGGATACACATTTATCGAATCACATCTGGTTCCTTCATCTCTGGCTTTTGCACAACAAGAAGAGGCTATACATTTTGTGAGACGGGACTGAATCCGTTGGACTGCAGAAGTTACCTTCTTGGAACTTTGTTAACTAGGCAAGGAGACTGATCATCCAAGTTCATTGTTGTGACCGTCTTCAACCGTTCATTGTCAACAGACCTGGGCAAGTAGTGTAAAATTCACAGCTTAGTAATTTCTTGCTAATTAAGAATAAGATGCAATAGTGAGCACGAAAGGAGCTAAATGTCTGTACTGAGCTACTTCTACAAGATAGACAGGAAATTAAAATAACAAAGAAAATGCACATTCCAATCTTCCCCTTCTCTCACTCTAGCAGCTCTTTAATTATTACTTTAAGTGGAAATCATAAACTATAAGTGGAATCATATATTATAATTGGAACACATTCCTGTTCAGTTTCTTTTTAGTTATTGCTGTCCTCATGTAAATCCAAGTTGCTACACTGGATTGATTTTTCCTTGAAATTTAAAACAACAAAGACCATTTAGAGCATCCAGGACTCGTTTTCTCATCGACAAAAATCTCTAGTTGTTCAGTAAGTAAGCATTTCGAAATCTTCCAGAAAGTGAATATTGCAGTACATCTTTTCCATCAGCAAGCAATACATACAATTATTAACTGCAGCCTGCAGGTGCACGGTCAACTTGATCCATTACACCTCTATTTTTCTCTTTGTAGTTTGTACCTTCTGCAGTGCCTGACTTGCCGTCTAAAATTCCTTATAAATCACTATCAAATGAAATAAGTGTGTTTGGTTTTGTTTTTGAAGCTTACCTGTCAATCATTCAATACTAGTATTGAATAGTAGCCTTTTTTTTCCAAAATATTTAATCTATTAACAATTGAATCGTTAATTACTTGATTGTTCATTCTAGCCCTTTTCTCCAAAAAAAAATTCCTTATGCTAAATTCTCAAAAATTTAAAAACATTGTTCCTTTAGTGGTTTATTCATATCTTACTGACAGATTATATGTATGGGAGCTTGTTTATGTTTTTGACAACATACAAATGAAAAACATCAGCTATTCATGGTTTTTTAGTATTAGAATACAGATTATGTAGGTAAAACAAAGAGCAGCAGTTACATTATTGGTAGGGGCAGAAACAACAGTACTCACAGAATGGGATACATAGGTTACCACAACAACTTACATTGTAACAAGATCTTTATAATTTGATCGATCCTGTATTATTTATGATTACTGCAAGATAATAACTTATTCAGAGCTCAGAGCTCAGAGCTTAGATGATGTCTTGGGATGGTGGATGACAATACGATTGTAAGCATCTAATGTCAGGAAATCATCCAGTATTGGAGCCAGGCATTGTCGAGTAAAAATCTTACTAGCCTCTGCATACATTCCCTTCTTGAACTTTTCGCGTCCAACTTCCTTCTCGATTCTAGCCATCTCTTCTTCAACCACTCTCCCGAAAAGGCATCTTGTCACTTTTACCCCAAGTTCATCTCCATCCAATTCCACACCATATTTAATCCACTGCCAGTTCTGGACTCTGCTAATTTCAGCTGTAGCTGCATCCTCCATAAGGTTATAGAGAGGAACTGATCCTGTCCCCGTGAGCCATGCAGCTACATATTGGATTCCCACACGAGTATTGAGTCGGAGTCCTTCCATGGTTCGGACTCCTCTAGGCCTCTGAATAAGATCTTCTTCAGTTATGCTTGCTGCATCCTCACGTTTCACAGTTTTAATTAGGTTTGGAGAGTTGCCCATGTTGTTGGTGAAGACTTCCATGATGGCTGGGATCAACCCTGGATGCGCTGCCCAAGTACCGTCATGTCCTGCCATCACCTCTCTCAGTTTATCCTTCCTCACCAGTTCTAGTGCTGCTTCATTGGCCTTTGGATCATCCCTGATTGGAATTTGAGCAGCCTGTTCATACATTAAAATCAAGGAACTTTATTTAGGAATTCATTCTACAAAAAACTTGTCTGCCAACTATGTTTCTCTAAAGTTTGAAATATCCTCAA